>OW679194.1:110731502-111103078 GCA_940337035.1 Agriotes lineatus
AGTCTTGCAAAAATTTCTCATCGTTTTAAAATTTTGTTTCTGCTAATAACCCTTTTGATCGTTTTATGTTTAGCAGATCTTTAAGTGTCGTGTTTCTCATTCAGTCTGTTCTTAGAATCCCTTCAATTTTGTTTAAGAATTCATTTCTATTGCTGTTATCCTAATTTTGTTATTTTTTGTTATTGTCTATGATTCGCGGCCATATGTCATGCGAGTCTCACAACTTCTGGTATACTTGTGTTTTTGTTTTTTTTGTTATATATTTTTTCTCCAGAAATGAATTTCTTAGGCCGTTGTATAATCTTCCAGCTTTTCCTATACCCTCTGTTATTTCTTTGTCTATTTCCGGGTGTCTTCTATAGCTGCACCTAAGTAACTTTTAACCTGTTCTAATACTTTTCCTACCATTTTCAAAGTTATTGTTTTGAATTCCTTTTAGCATATTAGTATATTTTTGTAGTTTTTCTTCCGATTCAGCTATTAGGATCATGTCCTCTGCAAACATGAATTCTTCAATTGTTACCGTTTTTATTTTCAATGTTCCTATTTTCATGTTCTTGGATTTTTCTCTGCTACGTCGTTTAAAACAACTGAAAACAATAATGGACTTAGTACACAGCCTTATTTTAGACCTATGTTTGTTTCAAATTTCGATGATTCTCCATATTGAGATGGTATTTAGCCCGTTACTCAACTCTGCTTGCAACATACATAAATAAAGCAAGTCAATAAAGCACAGAGCTGGGGTAAGCAGGCAACTGCAAGAAGTTACATTAGGAATTTTAATTCATAACTGCGTTGGTAATGCATTGCTGATATTAAATTGAATTACTTCAGAATAAATGGCAATAAGGCAGAGCTCAAATCGTAAATTAGAGTCACAGAAATATCAATTAGTATAAACTAAGAGGTTGGTGCAAAGTAAAGCCAATCAAAATTTCAACAAATCTATCACCAAAGGGTTTATTACATGCGTGTTAAATAAATTTACATGGCAGTTTAATTGAATAAGTACAGTTCTATGAACTTTTCAAATAAAGGTAAAAAGAACAGAATGTTCTCAGTACAGTGCAAAGAGAGCACAATATTAGATCAAATAAGGCTATAGAAAATGGAGCGGTAATATTTGAAGAATGGTGAAAAGCAGACAAGTTTTATAAAATGCAAGAAATTCACACTACAGGAAATGAACGAGGTTTGTGTTTATAAAAATGAGTCGGTGAAATGACATAAGTGAACAGACAATCCAAATAAAACATAGTGAGTGGCGCTATAACCCAGTTTAAATACGAACATGAACAAACAATAATTTTAGATTTAAGATGTTGTACAGTTTTATAATATAAGTTGAAATTTAGTTTATAAGTATTTGATTTGTACTCAGTTAACACCCAGTTTTATGAAGCTAGATAGGCTTTTTTTGTTAACTAACAAAAGGAGAAACAATTGAAATAAAATTAATTGATGTCATGCTAGGTTTGGTCTCTCATTTAATCATTGATTTTACCTATTTAAAAATAAAATATAGCAAAAATAATTATACCATTGTGTTCAGTAAATTATGGAGCATAAGTGAAAGTGTGGGCAACGTTTTCCACAACAAAAAGTTATTTCACCACAGCAAGCTTCAGAACGCGAGACAGAGACCAACTCAAATTTCCGAGGGTCGACTGCAATTAAACCAGGGGTCCAAGACAAGAGCTGACGACTGCGAGGCATCGTGTGGAGCTGAATGGCCAAGGCCAGCATCAGCAACATCGAAGGCAGCGAGTTCCAGAGAAGATCCAGCTTGGGGCTCCGTCCGGAAGACCGTACCATCACCTGAAAAAGTTAAAGTACTGTAAAAACTTTCTTGGTAGCTTGAGGAGCCGGAAATTTATGTATTAGCGAGACGTTACCATTTCGAGTAAGCAGCAGGCATATCCAAGTCTCCAGATAAATTATTTTGCCAATAATTTGCCAAATTAGAATTGTGAGGTTAAGTGAGCGAATAACAACTGAATTAACCCAAACAGCGTCGGTTTACATCACGAAACAACGATCTAAAAACAAAACACCATTAGTGACGCTTAATTAAAGTGCGAGATTTGAATTACCTGATAATTTGTTCATAGATTTGCATTTGAATTAACTAGTAAATACACCAGAACGAACCGCACAAAAATTCAATTTGTTGATAGATAAATTTTGACAGCGCAGTGAGTTTGCGCGTTGTTGCTTGTTAATTTCACAGCCCAGTGGCGTAACACGGGAGTTTAAATATGAACATATCGGTGAACCTAACTTGCAGATTTTGAGTTTCATGCCTACTGAAAGCTGGCCATAAATTATATCACTTGCAGATGTGCGAATTACTATAAAGGAAAAAACACTACAATCACTGAACCCATTTATACAATTATTTATTTAGTTGTAATCAGTCAAAATTTGACTTAAAATAAAAACAAAGTAGGGTGTGTAGTCAGTTTATTTATTATTAAATTTAATTATCATCATATCTCTACAATATATGTGTTCTTACGTTATTTATATTATTTTTATATAAGGCTTTTATGCTTTATATTGTTACCTGTTTCCACTCCTCTCTTTTTAAGGATTTTCCAAACATTTGTCCTTTTTATTCTCTCAAATGCTATTTTGAAGTGTAGTTTTTTTCCTTTTTGTAGTAGTTTTTCTGAATCCATGTTGTGAGTCTTCTAGTGTAGGTTCCAATTTTTCTCTTGATCTATTCTCTATTATTCTCGTGAAAAGTTTGCTTGCTATGCTGTAATTCCTCTATATTTTGGGCATTCCTTAATGTCTTCGTCTTAATAGTGGCATTATAATTACTGTATTCCAGTCTTTGGGTATTTGTTTTTGTACTACAATCTCGTTTATTAACTCACGAAATTCTTCTTTCGCTGTTTTCCCCATATATTTCAGCATCTCTCCTGTGATTCCGTCTTGTCCTGTCGCTTTTCCTAGTTTTTTTTTCTTATAGTATCTGTAATTTCAATTTCTGTTATTGCTTTCATGTGATTTTCCCTGTCTATGTGTATTTGTACTTCGACTTCGTATTCTGCTTCCTGATTTATATCTGTTAGATCTTTAAGACATTGTTTCCATCTTTCCAGTATG
The DNA here is from genome assembly GCA_940337035.1 of Agriotes lineatus. Taxonomy (NCBI): domain Eukaryota; kingdom Metazoa; phylum Arthropoda; class Insecta; order Coleoptera; family Elateridae; genus Agriotes; species Agriotes lineatus. The sequence continues at coordinate 110,734,620 of OW679194.1, forward strand.
TCTTCTACTTCTGTTAGAACGTTTCCTTCTGTATCTTTTAAGTTGCCTAGTTTTTTTTTTATTATTATTTAACATCAGTTCTAGCAATTTTATATAGATTGTAGTCTTGTTCTTTCTTTGTTTGTAGACATTTTCTCCATTAATTTTTCTTCTTCTTGATATTTATTTGTATTTCCAGTGTTGATTATCTGCTCTTTTTTGTATTTATGTTTGTCGTGTTCGTTAACCCACAGTTTTTCTCTTGCTGCATCTACTATATTCTCCTTGAAGTACATCCATTTATTTTCTTTCTTCTTTTTGTGGTAGCCTTACTTTCGAAGGAACCGTTTTCCTTCTCATAACCGTTTTGGTTTTCTTCGTTTTTTCTTAGTAGTTTTTTTTGCGCCTGGTTTCCTTTCTTTATCAAGTTTTCTTCTTCTTTGTTATCCAGTCCATTCTATTCTTCTGTACCCTACCTTGACCTTTTTCCCTTTGACCTTCTTTTCTCTGGCTATGTCTGCCTGTCTGCTGTCGTTAAGTTTGAATGTGATGTTTCTGATCTGTGTAACCCAGCAAGCACACATTTTTCAGCAACCAGCATTATCTACTTTTTGAGGATAGACGATTAATTGATTGTTTCGACATATCGATAACGAGACTTGTAAAGCCTTCGAACACAGTGTTTTATAAACGTTATTTATCAAGCACTTATAATCTTACCATATGAGTAAAGTAACAAACGACTTCCGGGATTGGACCGTGTCATGATTGAGATCGAAACGTCGAGTTCTTCGATCTCAATCATGACACGGTCCAATCCTGGAAGTCGTTTGTTACTTAATGACAATGGCCGTGAAAGCCTAAAAAAATTACCATATGAGTAATAAATAAATATATAGTAATGTGTCATTTTTTTCTATTAGCGACATTTAAATAATAATTAACTATTGTTTCAATAATTGTACTAGGTACGATCCGCCGCAATCTTCTGCGTCTAGTTTCTTTAACCCTTAAGTACTAACGTGACGTCTGAGAGACGGAAATGTTCGACGCGTGTGTTATATTTCCCCCTCCAGTTAAGATGTATGGTTGATCCTTCATCTAATTTCAAACTACCTAAAAATAACTCAGTTTTTAAAATTTCGCTGCGGTGGGATGTTTTGTGCGGAAGTTATTTGTATTTAAAAATAAATTCCGTCTCAGAGACGTCACGTTAGTATGCACGCTACAATTTTTGCATGATGGGTCAAAAACCAACTTGCTCAAATACGGTTAGATCAACAGCTTGTTGCTTGAGCAGCAAGTGTTCCAGTAGTATAATGAATTAGACAGTGAGGACAGTAACGGAGAACCTAATATTGATGAAAATTCTGCTATACTTAGTGACCCTAATGTGTTCATCTTGCACTAATTCTGTATAGTTTTAGGGTGGTGTGAAATTTTATACGTATTTTTTTTTCTCACTGTTTTTTTAGTTAAGTTGTGTTAGAATACCATTGTCTGTTGAAATATGTTTGCTGATAATAAAAAAAAATATTGAAAATTGCCTTTTTCTGTAATTAAGTTAACACCTACAAATTGAAACACGGTTTCCTATTTGACTCTGTAAATGCTAATATTTTTATGAATTTATATTTTTTATGTGATTAAAATATGCTTGATACATCATTGCATAGTACTTTATGTTTAAAAAAAAATTAGTAATAAATTCATAAATAAATATATGCCCGTCTCTGAGACGTCACGTTAGTACTAATGCACCACAACAGACACGTTAGTACTTGAAGGTTAAGCAAAATCTGGTACTGTTATTTAATGGACGTGGAGACGTAAGTACTACTTACGAGTTTAGTAACGGGCGATCTTGCACGTTACACTTCTCATTATATGTACTATGTACCTTGCTATGGTGGTAATTGTCATTTAATAAGTCCGAAGTAAACATTATATTTACATTACCAGGTACGTAAGTAAAATTTATTGGGCGAGGAGATAGGTACTGTTGTGTTTCTGTAACTTCCAGAATCTTGTAGTTTTGTTGTTGTTAAGGTTACACCCCAACATAAAAATAAACAATTTTAATAGGACGGTTGCGTGTTCGTATCAGGGTCACCAGATATAAAAGTAATTAAATGGTAGACGTGTACTAAGATAATACTTTTATATAATTAACGTAGAATTGAAATACGTGTTGATATTTTAGAATCTTTTATTGTTTGTTTGTTAATGGACAAGGTCTAGGCATGCAGAGTACCAGGTACCTTAGACACCGACTGCTTTGGTCATATGGTCAAAGTCCTACTTAGAATTTTGCGGCGACTAAGGAGTTCCAACCCTAGCAAGGGATCTTTTACATGCTACACATCATAGTAACATGGGACCCACGGCTTTACATCACTTCCGAATGATGGCATTCTGTAGAAGCTTTCATCTGCATTTTTTTATTTTTAAAAACCTCACCGGACCGAGAATCGAACTCGCGACCCTTAGATCAGTAGTCAAGATGCTTACCACTGAACTATCAACCCCGGCAGAATCTTTTATTAAAATTGTTTATTTTTATGTTGAGGTGTAACCTTAACAACAATAATAAAACTACTAGATTCTAGATAAGGTTACACAAATACAACAGTACCTACTTGCAGGTGGAGACTGAACGCCGGGGCCTGTTAAAGCCAGTGAGCACAGTACTTTGTACTATTTTTTTTCTACTATCATATATAATGCAACTAGTGGGTTCTTGATTATCAAATATTCATTTCTGTTTACACAACGTATATTGTTTTAGGCAATCCCGAGTGGTGTAGCTTGAACAAGCGTCCACGTTCGATCAGCAGAGTTAAGCAACGCTGTCTCTGGTCAGAACTTGGATGGGAGTTCCACGGCTGCATCTCTCGGCGCCTCGTGGTACGGCTATCACGGAAAAAAGTTGGTCCCGGCGGTCATACAACATCATGGCAGTCGTTAGTGGGGTTGGAAGTCCTCATAACTGCACAGCGACGCCTATAATTGGCCTAACGGCTGTTGGCTGAGTGCGAATTAAATTAAATAAATTAAATAAATAAATAAATAAATAATCAAGAAGACGCGAGTTGCATTAAACTAGATTATATCACGAGTCAATAAACAACGTTTTAACAGTTTATTTATAAATATTAAAAGTACAGTTAGTTTGGTTGTATTGATGATTGTACTTTCAGCAGATAACGAGATGTTTGTGAAAGTATTTGACTATTAGTTATTAGTCAAGATTGTATATAATTATCACCATTGCTATGTACATTATCAAATGTTAGTATATGCATAACTATGCACATAATAATTAAATGTTACAATAATTGCATCAGATACAATGTGCCGATAAACATTTCACGGTCGGTAATTATCCTAATTATTCAAATTATACAATATAGTCTGGAATCTGGCCTCCCAAGAGACGCTTCTGAAATGATGGAGTGTTTACTCGAAAATATAGTTAAAAAAGTACACTATCTGGTATGACCTTGTGGATCTAAATGTGGAGGGCTTTTTTATTACTGAAAATTGATGAATTTTATGCATACATAGCATTTGTATATTTTGAAAACTATTGCACATAAATGTATACTTCCAGCATTTGAAATGTGTAAAAAACAATGAAGAAATTTTGAGTAAATGAATTACCTGTATTGCTTTATTGTTGTAAAACTTTTACGATAATATTAATTTTCAAAGGCTGCACTTTTACTTGCTCCTCATTCCTGGTATATCCTTGATTTAATTTTTTTGTTAAAGTAATTACTCCATGTCAGACGGGTATCCAGATAGGTCCTAGATAAATTGCTCGAATGCAATTGCTCGAAAACGAATTGCTCGAAATCAGTTGCTAGAAAGTCAGTTGCTCGGATGTGACTTTGCTCGAATTGCAAGTTTCTCGAACAGCTATTTCTCGATTATCTGTTGCTCGAAAAAAATAAAGTTGTGAAATAGCCTTAACTCGAATCAGTTAATACCAAATATAAAAAAAACACAAATTACAAATTCTAACCTTCATTAATAAAAAATAGGTATAGGTATGTGATTAAGTTAAAAATTATAAAAACCAAATATTATGTTTTTAATATGATAGATTCCACGGACATAATCATATATATTTCTGTCATGTCCATAATTATTCACTAATCTTAAAAATCTCTGTGCCTATCAAGATATACCTATTGTTCGACTTATGGTGTGTTGTTGACCGCTGACATATTGTTCTATCCGTAATTCGTTCAAACTCTGCTGCCTCTTTAATTCCGAAATAAATTTCCAGATAAATTCGAGCAAAACATTTTCGAGAAATTGCGGTTCGAGGAAGTTGTATTTCGAGAAAAGTTACATTCGAGCAATTTGATTTTCGAGCAATTGATTTCGAGCAATTGATTTCGAGCAATTGCATTCGAGGAATTTTCCGGAGACGATCCAGATAAACCCCTAGATACATGACAGATTTACTGCGTGGATTACATGGGATGTGTTTTCCAAATTTTTATATGTTGGGATGGTCGTGGATGTTGGAAAATTATGGCTGTATCGTCCGCGAATAGCACTATTTCAGTTGAATTGAGACTAGGATTGATACATGCGTAAATATATTAAATAGTGTAGTTTCCAGTAGGCTACCCTGTGGAAAGCGTGCATGTATATTTCACACTGCAGAGCTGGTGCTATAAATTCCCGATCTTTTAAAAATGAAAATATAATGGCAAGCAGGCACTGAGGGAGGTTAATGCGTAGCAGGCTTTCTATCCAGACCTTATCAAAAGCTTTGGTGACATCCATAAAGGCAATAACGGTGAATTACTTATTTTCGAATTTTTTCGAGATAATTTTGGAGATTCGTTGAAGCTGATGTACGCATATTGGCCCTGTCGGAATCCAAACTGTATTGATGGTATCAGTTGTCTTTCGTCTAAGAATATTTTTAATCGTTGTGGAAGTGTGATGGTACTTTTAGTTAGCCCTAGCATTGGGCACCATAAACTGTAATTCGGCGTTTTCCCGTGCCCTATGCTATACTTTACTATGAATTTAGATTGCCCTTTGTTTGCTAGTTAACCCAGTTGTAGAGGCACAAGGTCAGCTCTTGCCTCAGTATGGTTAAGGAAAACGTCAATATAGCTTGTTTGTTGTTACCTATAATTCTGTAATCATACATGCAAATCCTGCTAGGAATAAAAACCAAACAGTTTACATGAAAATACATATACCCTAAAAAAGAACATACATGCATGAAAATACATAAAAAGAATACACAATGGTAATATAGAAATGTTGTAAGCCATCAACAATAGTTAAGAAATGTCCACGAACTTAACGCTGAATCTACCTGCTTAGACACACCTTAAATGTAGGTGTGCCTTATTTATTATCAACTCCATGTCAAAAAACCAATAGTGCCAATCATGTTTACATTATATATATATATATATATTGGGTTAATTTAGTTTGTCTGATGGGTAATCGCAATTTAAGAAGCGCTTGGTGGCGTGGGAAACCTCTGTAACTCGCGATTTCCGCCACAGTTTATTAATTTGTTTTCGGCATGCATTTGGTGGGTGGTCATCCAAAAATTTGATACATTTGGGTTTGGTAGCACAGTAATTCTTAGTGTGTCCAAATTGCTGGCATTTATGACATTGGGGCATGTTATTTGGTTTGCGTCTTGCCTCTACCATAACAATTGCATGATGATAATGGGCAGATTTGCCTGCTTGCAGTAGAGCAGCACAATCAGGAATTGGCTGTTTTTCTTTGTTTAACAACCCTGTAACGCTAGTTATGGTTAAGTTTTTTCTCGCAATTTATTATCAATTTCCAGTTCGGTAATGGAAATGGGTACATTTTTAATTACAGCAGAAATTTATTTTATCGAGAGGATTTTGGAAGGTGTGATATTCGATTTCATTATTTATGTAAAATTTTGTGAGTGCACAATAGTCTTCGATAGAGGAGGGTTTGATTATAACGTATTTGCTATTGATAGCAGTTGTAAGTTTACGATTTTCGGTGATTGACTTTATATCTTTGATGATATCTTGATGATTATTAACGTTGTGCAGAAAAATGGGTGGTGTTCTATTTTTGTTTGACGTGGTGTCAGTGGTTTGACTTAGTTGTTGCTCGTTGTTGTCTGTTGTTTGTTGAGTTGATAATAGATAATATGGGTTACTTTTTATCAAGTGTTCGGGGTTTCATATGTAGTGTTTGGCTGTTTTTGGTATCGGTGGAGTTAAATTGTCGGATTTCCTTTTCGGGGTCGAGTTATTAGTTGAAGTCATTGCTGCTGCCAGCAATCAGAAGGCTGGGTAGTTAAAATTTAACGAATGTTATAAGCACGTTATATTATGTACACAACTCTGACAATACGTTAAAAAATATTCCGTCGAATGCGCCGTGATAATTTTTTTCTACTACTACTTACAATCTGCTGCAAAGCAATACGTAAATATTTTACGTAAGCATGGGTTTAGGTGGAAGTTGACGTTCATTAACGTCACTTCTGCTGTAACTTAATGTGAGAGTACTAGTACTAAAACCGGAAGGGTAAGTCCAAGGTGTATTGTCTTTTAAGTCTGCGGATGTGTTCACTGCTATCTAGTAGGTTTAATGCTAAATGGTTGGGGTGTAGTTCTAGTTTGTTGGTGTATCTTTCACTGCTTTTAACTATTTCACTTTTCACTGAACTTATTTTTATATCACTGTAAATGTCCGCATTGGTTATGTAGTATGGTGAATTAGTGATGGTTCTGAGTGTTTTTGACTGGAATCTTTCAATTATCGAGATATTGGAGGATGAAGCAGTTGCTCATATCTGGATACCATACATCCACACGGGCTTAAAGATGGCCTTGTATATTAAAAGCTGGTTGTCGAGACAAAGTTTCGAGTTTCGACCCAGTAGCCAGTAATGCTTGCTGAATTTTAGATTTAGTTGTTGTCTTTTCTTCCATAAGTGCGTTTTCCACGTAAGGCCCTTGTCGAGAGGTATTCCCAGATATTTAGCCAAATCGGCCTGCGGGATTTGCTGTTCATTGAGCATTATTGGCGGGCATATACCACGTCTTTTAGTGAATGTGACGTGCACAGATTTCTCTTCGTTTATTTTGATGCGCCACTTTTTAAACCAATCGTGGACAGTATTGAACCTGTTCTGCAGTTTTGCTGACTCTCTAATTGGGTCATCATCGGTAGCTAGCAGCGCAGTATCATCCGCGAACGTGGCGGTTGTAGTAGTTTTACAAGTCGCTAAGTCAGCTGTGTAGAGGAGGTATAAGAGCGGCCCCAGGACACTACCCTGGGGCACACAAGAATTTATAGACATAAGATTAGTGAGCTCATCTTCGTGTTTAACGAACCCTATCGTGTAAATAGGATTTTAGAATGCGATAGTAGTTATCCGGTAGCCATCTCTTTAGTGTATAGTGTATAGTCTAGTTCGTAGTATGGCGTTAAATATAAGTGTTAACAACTTTAAGTTCTTTATTTGGTAGCTCTTTTAGGATACGCCCTGTTATAAGTTCATATCCAGGAGATTTCTTTACTGGCAATTTAGCTATGGCTGTTTTTACTACCTTCATTTTGAAGCTTTTAATTGGTGGCGTAAGTTGTAGCGGGGCCTCTAGATAGCGTTCTATTTTGTCTTCGTCTATTCTAGGGATGCCAGGTTCAGGTTCAAAAACTTTTTTGAGGTGATTTGCGAAAACTTCAGCTTTCTCGTCATCACTTTTAGCCCATGATCCGTCTACTTTACGGAGTGGAGGCACTGGATTCTGAGGCTGTTTAAGCCTTTTCGTGGCTTTCCATAAGGAATAGTCGCTTTGTTCTGTTCCTCTAGATACTTTTGAAAGGACTCATTCCTATAGTCTCGCAGAAGATTTTTGAGTTTTCTGGTGCAACTGTTTAGTCTTCGCTTTTCTTCAGGATGCCGTCTATTGTGCCATTCTTTTCTCAACCTTCTTTTTTTCCTTATATTATTAGTAATTTCACCAGGATATCCTCGTTTGATTGGGTGGGGTGGGTTAGAGCGAGTGGATTCCCAGGCAGCATTCTGCACTAAAGTTTAAAAATTTTCTACTGCTTGTTCAATGTCTTCAACCGGAACGCTATCAGTTATGTTTCTGTCCACTATCTCTCTGAAATAGTCCAAGTCCGTTCTGCAATTGTGTAGTTGTGGCGGGCTATTTCTGGCAATTATATTTGCACTTATGGTTAGGAGTACAGGGGAGTGATCAGATGAGAGGCCTTGCAGATCTTCAACTTTTATGTGTGCTTGACTAATTCCTTTGGCGACGAAGAAATCTAGGCAATCAGGAATTTTTGTTAGGTCGGTTGGCTGTGATAATGCGACTGCACGGCTCGACCGCTGGAGGTCGAATGGCAGTTTTTATTATTTTCAATATTCTGTGGATTTACATCACTTACAGTACTTATTTGACTTGATCGAACATAATCCACTTTAATTTAATCTGACCTAACCTCAGTAACTCTAACCTAACACAACCTAACGTAACGTATTTTGTTCTAACACAACTCACCGGAATACAATCTGACCAATTCGTTATATATAACCTAATCGGACTTGACCAGACCTTACATAACCTAAAACAACTTATTCTTACTTGACCTAATTTCGCCTAATGTAACGTCAGCATTTTTTTTTCATCCTAACTATTACCATTGCCCCCTGAAACAGCTTACGCATTTATTCAGGGGGTGCGGGCGTTACTTAAACCTAACCTTAACTAAGTGAACATTCAGACCACTAGTGCCGGGAGTCGAATTCTCGCCCGCTCCCGCTCGAGCGATCCGTCTTTTCACTGTGACCCCAGCTGCAGCGGTGGTCGCTATTTACTTACCGAGGTCCCAACCTCAGCAAACTTATTCCAATCAGACCTACATCTTTTAAGTCCCAAGGAGGAGAATCTTCAAAATGCTGTCTCGTTGACGGTATCTGATTCATATCGACTAAAATTTCTTCTCATCTCTTCACCGACTCTCTTCGATGTTATTTATTGGTCTTGCTGCATAGCTTATGCATGGGCCTGGTCCTTCTCCTCTGTACCAAGTCGCATACATTCTGATCTTCAATCGTTGTATCATTTCAGGCCTAATAGCTGCTCTATTCGCCCTCCCTCTTTCTGTATCGTTCAATCAAGGTAAGTTTCCCAGATATTTAATCTTTTTTATTGTTATTGCCACGTCTATTTCTGCAATTTTATGGCTAGTTTATCAACTATTTTTCTGCCTTTATAGGGCAATCTTCAGTAATTTTTCTTCAACCATTGGTGAAGTCTAGGCTTTCTGCCGGTATTCCTCTCACAACTACCACGTTGCAGCGTTATTCAATTAATATAACTGTGTCTGTCGTTTCTAATTGAAGTCATAGTAGACGTTCCATAGGAGAAGTCCAAGGACCGACCCCTGTGGATTAATTTTGGAATTTGGCTGCAATCATTTAGGGTCACCTTGATCGAATAAGACGATAATTCCGATATCTACACACCATTTTTGTGACCTAACCGTGTAAACAGTATTATTGTGAAAAGGAGCATTATCGTGATGAAAGCCACATCGCGTCTCAATTAACCATTTTTAAAATCCACCGGTCCCGTACTTCAAACGTGTTGGGAATTAGTATTGCACGTCGATAATTAAGCAAACATGATTTATGTCTGTTAATCAAGATCGTTGAACCGCATATTTTGGCGGCGTGGGAGATAGTTTGAAGTAGTTGAGATAAGATTTGAATATCCTCTAGAGATAACTTACACTTTCTTGTTATTAAAGTTCCAAAATAATATAAAGGTGATAGTGCTTACAGTGGTTGCTCCGTAATTAATTAAAGTACATTCCACTAAAACGATGTGAGTACTCTACATAGGTGTATGTATTAATTTCCCGCACGCTAACATTTAGGCTGATTGTCAATTTAAAACAAGGTTCCAGTAAAACCTTCTTGCCTTATAAATGATAAATTATTAGTGCCTCTTAATCGAGTTGGTTACACAATATTTAGCTTAATCATTGTCTAATTGTTTTACGCTTTTTTGGCAAGAAAAGGAAATTTTACAAGTGTAAGGTCAGTCGCCCACATTAATGAAATTCTTGGACGCTTCACCCACACCACCTGAAATCCCGAGACATGAACTTGACCTTCTTAATTCTCGCTCGAACGGGTTGTTCCTGCTTGCCCGACGCCCACTGTCGGCCCACTATTTTGAGCCCGAAGAATGGGACGAATTTGTCTCCGATAATCCTGGGTTGCTGCTGCCCATCTTAAGTATTCCCGCGATTTTGATTTGGGTGGCCGCTGAAACGATTTCTTTGGATGGAACACCGTTTTGAGCTGAACGCCAGCCACTGCCTTCAATTTGGGTGAAATCGCCCACTCATTATGTAATCTTGCATATGTAGTTGTACAGGTTATATCCTGTTTACTTTTATTGTAAAGCGAAGTGCAGTTGATATCCAAGTACAGTATGATCGAAAACTTTCAACGTCTAGAGGGCTGTGGAATTATTTTGTCAAAAATTTTTGTTGGCAGTCGTGGTAGTAAAAGTCACATTGGAATTTTATATCTGCCAGTTTAAGATTACGTCAGGATTGTCATTTCAACAAATACAAACATTTTTGTTGAATACATAAAAATATTAGTAACAAAAACAACTACAGCTATTCAAAATGATTTGCTGCATTTTTCATACACAGACGCACCTAGTGCTCGGCATTAAACATCCTGTAAAAGTTAAGTTTATCTGTCAAAATTGTATAGGTTATATTATTAAGTAGCTTTACTCATTACTTCCAATATAAATTTAATTTTTTAAAAATCCACAGCCCTCTAAACGTTGAAAGTTTTCGATCATACGGTACATGTAGGTTCAGTCAGCCTACTGAAGCTTCACATTTTCCCACGTCTTTCTAAATGGCCTTTCCGGGTTGATATTTACCCAGTACAACTCGGGCCAGTAATAATAATAATAATAAAGATATTCTATACGTCTCTGCCGATTTGACTTTTATATTTAAACATCTGCATTTTTTGCCTTTAAGACCGCGCTCTTCCCTTCTGTAGCTAGCCGTGTGCATCTTTAAATTTTTTTACAGGCAGGAAATGGGTTTCCACCGTTCTAGAGGAATAAACGCTGGTCTTGACAGTGTTAAAATAAGAACTGCATTTTCAGTCACATAGTTCAATAATGTTCAGAAACTGGGATTATTTGTACGCTATTGTACGCTATATTTTTATTACCAAAATCGCCTGCCAGTACTTTCGATTATTAATTGTAAATATTATTTTAGATCTTGTTCTTTAGGGTTTTTATTAGGTTGTTTATAGACGTGAATAAGACGTACGTTATTCTTATTATTGAGTTAAATGTTTAACTTTGCTGCTTTCTGGATTTGGTAGCTGTGATACTAAGTTTTTTTCTCTTACTGATAATATTGCGACGCCATCTTAAACTTTTCTGGTTTCTCTATCTTTCTGGTGTGGTTTATTGTGAGGAATTGGTTGGCGGTTTAAGCAAGGTTTTTGTTCACTAAGGGCCGGTTGCAGAAAACAATGTTAAGTCTGGTGTTAGCTAACGTCGCGTAAAAGTGAACAAAATCGCATCAAATTTTGTTTACTAATGTATTAGTTACCATAAACATTTGAGATTTGATTCGTTTTTGTTCACTTTGACGTCGCGTTAGCTAACACCAGACTTAACGTTGCTTTCTGCAACCGGCCCTATATGTTATTTGGGTTTTACTGTTGTAAATAGATGGTTTTAGTTTTTGGTCTTTAATTATTTCTTCCAGGTAAGCACATTTTCTATAATTGCCCGAATGCTTGAAACCACAATTCACACACTGCATAGTAGGACTTACACTAGTTAAATGATCAAGACTTTGAGTCCAATTTGCAATAATTTTTGTTTTGCACATAGCGTTGGCAACGGCAACATTGCGGGATTACTAATGTCTTGATAGATGTTGACTTCGTAGTACCAAGGTCTTGTAATTTTAGAAATATCTAATGAATTTTACATTTTTGTGATATTGAAATATACAGGAGGCATTAGTTTTTTTGTTGGACATTTACATTCATATTTAGTACTTGGCTCTCTGGATTACTGACGGTAGATTTTGTATTGTCGCTTTAAGGGTAGTATTTTTCGGTAGTATTCAGGGTGCCTCAGAAAAAAATTCACTTTTAAAAACGCAATAACTTCTTTATTTCTAACTTATTTACATAGATAATTATAACAATTGAAAAAAGGATCTTTGCAAATTAAGTACGAAAAATTACATCGGTTAGATGTTGCCCCTGAAGGCGTATGCACTCTGCCAAACGTACCCTTGTGTTTTCCATTGGTTTCTTGCTCCTCAACTTCATGGACTTGTAAGATTCAATGACAAACCGTGGTTCCATCAGGATGGAGTCATTAGTCGTACGGCAGCTATTACTTTAGAAACCGTAAGAGAGCTTTTTCCAGAAAGATTAATTTTTTCAAAAAACAAACATTAACTATCTCCCAAGAAGTCCTGACATGACTCCGCTGAATGTTTTTATGGAGTAATTTTAAGAGCAGGGTGTATACTGTATAATAATCCACGTGGAAATTTACAACATCATAACGACCGTATTCGGAAGGAATCAATGCCGGTGGAACTTTGTCAACGCATAATGGCACACGAAAGGGTGCCCTTGGAAGAGTGCATACTCCGTCAGGGGCAAGATCTAACCGATGTAATTTTTCGTACTTAATTTGCAAAGATTATTTTTTCAAGTGTTATAGTTATCTATGTAAATAAGTTAAAAATAAAGAAGTTATTGCGTTTTTAAAAGGGAATTTTTTTCTGAGACACCCTGTATGTGTAATATTTAAGTTGATGATTTACATAAAACTTTTCGTTTTCCTTAGTTCTCTTCACTACTCGTTGAAAGTTAGTCGTATTATGCAAGTATATAGGTAATATTTTTGTTTTAATTTGCTTAATCTCATTCCCTCTATTTTTCTGTTGCTCAGGTATTGCATTTTTTAGTAAGTAACATCTGTTTTGTTTTAACAGATTATCATTACCTAAGATATACGTTTTACTGGTAAATAGTATCTCTATTAAGGGAATTTAAGAGTTTGTTAATAATATAATTGTTACATTGGGTTCAACATAACCAATTTTGTTGATTTCTATGTTGGTTTCGACGATAACTTTATTATTTGTTGTTATTTGAGAAAATATTAATTTATATTGCAATGGTTTACTGCCCACAGAAATTTTGGTTGACTAACACGAAAATGAAAGACGAATTTCAAAATAAGCACAGAATTAATGTTTTTTTTATTGCAAGATAAAGTCAGTATTTTACACTAATAAATGCACGTGATATGGTTAGCAGTAACAATAATTTGATTGAGAAAGGTTAGCATTAGATAAGGCAGAATCAAAAGGGTTACGCTTAACGTGTTATTCATAATTTATTTTTTTGGGAATGGCAAACGCAGCTTAATTTATGTGGCTGGCGGGTAAGGAACTAGTGCAAGCAAAGCAAAGTTTGCAAAGAGCAATGATAAGGTAACCTATTATAGGACACACACAATTGTGAAGTGCTAAGATGAACATGTGAAACAGTGCAGAGAAAACTAATTGTGTAGAAGCAGAGTAAAGTGTTACGATTGACAATTCCAAGAAGGAGACAGTTAAGTTCTTAAGTAAAAACATTATATCAAAACAATTGTAAACCGTAATTGCTAGGATATGAGACAGTCAATTGAAAAAAAATACGAAAAGGAAGCCTTGTAACATTTGTGCTGGGTGCAAGAGGTGCTCCCAGTTTTATATAAATTTTCAAATAAAAAAGTTTTCTGTGTGAGCCAAAAAGTGGTTTTTAGTATTCACCAGTCTGCAGAGCATCTTTTTGTGCAATTTTGGTTGTGGTGACACATCCCAGTGAAAAGGGGTCAGCTCTGCAAATATTTGCTCCAAGAGCGGTTAACATCGAGACCAATTTTCAAATCGTTGAGACAGCGGCCAACTATAAATTTATGTGCTACGTTTAGAGCAGTCCCTCCTGAGGGCCTAGGTTCAGAAATTTGGAGCAGGAAGCTGTCACCTAGTTTATAATTGCCGTGGCGTCCCTTTATTCGACGAGCCGACATCGGAGCTGCCCTTGCAAGGTATATTTTACAAGCAAACCGTTGCAGAAGGCCCACTAGCTTTGGCTTTCATCAAGATTAAACATCGTACGAGGTCGTGAACGTGGTTCCAGCTACAGAGATTCATCCAGGGTTTTATAATCGAGGTAGCGTACTTTGATTTTGTAATCTGGTCCAGAAATTTGGAAAGTGCAGGGAGCTAAACAAATGCAGGTTTTGGGGTGCCCTACGTCACTAAAACAAAACAGGTTAGCCGGAAATTACCTCACATTAATTGCATTGCATTAAGATGAGGCTTGTTTCTCAATTTTTGGTGTTTGAATTCAATTACGCTATTTTCTTGTACCAGTAGATCATCTTTGTGTACAGTCAATTTTAAGGTTAAAGCTGTCGGATAGAAATTCGAGCAATTGCCATACGTGTTAATAAGCCCTACTCGAAAGTAATTGTAATACTGGGTGTTGAACCTACCCCCTTGAAAAAGAATTTTCTTTGTGCTAGACCGGCGCTTTATTTTATTATATTGCAAATGAATAAAATATAAAGAGCAATAAATCATTTATTTTGCACAGTAATTATTACAAAATTATATTAGTAAGCCCTGAGATTGATAATATTCAATTCTATTTAGTAATGGGCTTATTCGAATGAAAAATAACTGGTTATCCGGTTATTGAAATAACCTATGTAACTCGGTTTTCGTTCCAAGTATTCGAATGAAAAATAACCTCATGCTGATACGTAGTACGCTTTGAATATGAAACCTCTATTCAAAGGTACTACGTGCCATATCTCAGCGACCTACGCAGTGCTCAAAATTCTGTAAATATAAATACGTCATAACTCATAAACAAAGCAGGTTGTACTGAAAACACCATTTGGTTATCGCGTACCTACCTCCTATCATAAAAAGTATCAAATTATCAAATTCTGGGAACCTGAAACCTGAACGCCTAAAAACTGCAAACGCATCAAGCTATAAAACAATTTTTTATTTGCTTACATCTCCAAAGGTTCAAAACAAGAGGCGGCGCCTTTAACCCTCCCGATCGATAAAGATAAACGTTTTACCACTGTTTTTATTGCGATTAGCAAGCAGTCCCGCATATTTCTTTTTTTCTACGCTTCTTAATAGATACCTCTTAATTTCCAATACATAACACATAATGTACGGTCAGCGCTTTAGAAATCGGGCACTACACACTATTATGATATATTTTGCATGTATTTTTTAAGTGTATAAACTGGGTTTTTACAGTTATTATGGTTTTAATTGTTACGTCAGATTGTTTATTGTTTGTCAATTATGAAATGCCATCTCACATTAATGAAGTAACCGGAGCAAGTATACTCCAAAGACTAGAAGAACATATTGAAACAATAAAGAAACCAACCTGCGATCGATCACTAATAATAATCAATGATAGTGTAATCGCAGATCAACCCCCTTATCATTTATACACCACGGTAGATCTGTAATGTTTGTATTCACCGTAATGACCTAGCTAGCTTAATCTCGGTGGCCTTGGGTCGCAGATTTCTATCATCAGCTGTACTACTGCAAGCTCTTTATAAAAAATACAGGGCGCCAGAAATCACAGATTTCAAAGAAAAGATATATAAAATCGTAGCAAACAAGTAAGTTTATTAAATCAACAATTAATAATTGCTTGCAACATCGGTATTCAGTCCTTAAATTGTTTGTCACAGTATTAAATTATTTGAAGACAATATATTACTTATGCTGAAAATGCAACACGCACAGCAAAAATATGTGAACCTCTTTTGGGCTCTTGGATTGAATGTGATCACAACTCCATGAAGGGATAAGCTTACCACTGTCATATGTATTAACCGTTATCTCGGTAATGATAATAAAATGGCGTGAAAGCACTTTTTACAAAATTCTTAATATGTATTCAATTAGCAAAACTATAAATTTGTGAATTGTAAATTTGGGAACAATTAATACATTATGTTTTAAATTTGTAAAACATCGGTTTATGAATATTTAATACATTACGTTTTAGATTTGTATAGCGTAGTTTAAATTTGCAAATTGTAAATCGGAACAATTAATAGATTAAGTTTTCAATTTATAAAGCGTAAATTAATTTTGTAATCAATTAATACATTACATGTTAACGGATTTTAAATTTGTAAAGTATAAATCTGAAGCGTCGTTAAGATCGATTCAGCCAGTAAATGGGTGAACGTGGTTATCAACAAACGTTGAAACAAGACTAACCTGGCTAGTGATAAAAAACGTTGCCGGCAGGCGATGAATTGGTCCAAGGTTAGCCGCATGGACCTCGCGGCCGTAACTGATAATGAAACGGACGCTCCTTGTTACAATCTGGCAAGTTCAGGATAACATTCCAGCAGGAGTTGCGGGCCCAAGCTATTAATTATGGTGTCAATTATGACATCAGACGTGGCGTCGATCAGGAAACCCAAATAAGAAGTCGCCCAAAAACGGCGTTCAAAAGTGGCGTTTAAGAGTGACGTTGAAAAATTACGTCAAAGAATAACGTCAAAGAGATAATAAAAAAACGGAAAATTACTAAAATGAATATCAACAAGTAGCGTAGACATACCTGATTTCAGTCATCAGCCCACAAACAAAATTAAATAATTGGTGCAGTAGCACACAAGATGCTTTCTTGGAACGAGTTGCTCCAACCAAAAGCGATAGGTAAAATGAGGTCGCGGACGGAAAAAGGACCGCTGCTGCTAGTGCTACTAATTCAAGTGGGAATATACAGGCTGGCCCGGAAATAAATTGGTAACTGGCGAAACAATTAAGCGGAGCCAAAAGATTTTTTCAATATTACGTGTCCCGATTTTTAAGGCGCCGACCGTACATATTATGTTTTGGTTCCTCTGCTATCTGCAAGTTACGATGTCGATGCAGATGACGGTGAACCGATGTCGATGCAGATGACGGTGAACCGCCAACCGGCAAACCGGCTGACTTAATCGAACGAATCGAGAGCCAAAATTTATTCGAGTGATTATTCAAATAATCATTCGGTTATTAATATCATTCGAATGCAAATAATTCGGTTATGAAAATTGTTCGGTTATGCCCATCACTAATTCTATTGTTAAAACTATTTAATTATTAAATTGTGGTGATAAGCCCTATTTATTTATATTTTTACTAAAGTCTATATAGTTAAAAGCATCATTACAGTATGTCATTCTTAGATGTTTTGTTTCAGCATGCTAGCATTTTAATAAGTTAAGAAATGTTGCTCATCCGCTTGAAAAACGATATTACTGTGCACACATCGTGACAATAAGAACTGATATCGCGCTATGCAGCATTTTACGTATCAGGTATAAAAAGATAAACTCAAAATATATACGACGCAATGTTTTTCTTAGCGAATAACTTCCAATCACCGAAAATCAACTATAATCGACCGTGTTTTAGTCTAAAGCTATATGAAAAAATAAAAATTTCAACCTGGTCTAATGGTATCGTTGAGGAAATTTGTTTTCGATATGAACATTTTTAGGGTAGGATCGTATCATATGTAATACAAAAACTCAAGACATTCCTATTCCATCGCAACAATATTATGAGTCTATTCTAAAAGTACCGTTTTGAACTCTCAAAATAATAATTATTTACGAAAAAAGTACTGAAAGTGAGACCCCACAGGACGAGTCGTCAATTTTCAGGATGAGCCGTAGGCGAATCTTGGAAGCTTTCGAGATCAGTAAAGATACTTTCAGTACGAGCTACGTCCAATATTTTTTGTTAAATAGTAGGAAGAGTGTATTTATTAGCTGATACAATAATAAGGTAATTTCATTTTGTTCTCTGAATGTCATTTTTTGGCAGTGGTCTATTATGATATGTTTTTCGGACTTTTTTCACTGTCTAGGGTGTCAATCACACAACGTTTCGGGAGTTTTGATCTACTCCCGCCTAGTGGTTAGAGTGGCAGACTAGCGATCAGCGGTCCCGGGTTCAAACCCCGGGGAGGCACAAATTTACGTAGAAAAACGTATAATATCAGTCCTTCTCAGGACTAACCAGGAACACCTGAAGACGGGAGTAGATCAAAACTCCCGAAACGTTGTGTGATTTACACCCTAGACAGTGGAAAAAGTCCGAAAAACATATCAAAGGTAATTTCATGTTCCAGTAATAGTGCCCGATGTCACAGACTGGGTGTTCCTAATTTTCAAAGAACTCTGAAATTTGTCAGAGGGTAGCGCTGCACGATTAAGTAGCTTGAGGCATGTGCTACAAAATCGCCGTGTAACTGGTTATTGCTGTTTTATAGTACTAGTATTGTAAAATAATTCTTTACGATACTACTACTGTAAATATCTATTTTTTATTGGTATCTTGGTTACCATGATACTAATATTATTGTATGATTTAATAAAAAAAAAATTATTGCTTAGTTGCAGCCCCGGATTTTTCAAAGTTGTATTCCCATTAACGACAGCAGTCACACTGCTCCAAGAACTTATCGTAACGTTTCACATAGTATAGTTTTTGATGTGTACAGTAGGGTTGCTCAGTATTCTGCCTGCACTTGTGTCATTCAAATGTGATAATATCGTACTTAAAACAAGATCAAATTTTTAAATTATTTTAGAAAGCCTAACCTCAATTCTTCTATCTGCTTGAATTACTATTAACTAAGCAATTTAAGTTTTAAATTTCTTCATTCGTTTCTTGATAGTACTTTAATTACACAGGTCCAAAATCATCAAACGCAGCACTATGAGTGAACTTATTTAGAAAAAGGCATTAATCTCTGCTAATTTAACATTTAATAAAATGAAATAAATATGGAATCATATTAATTCCCAATCGATTTATAATCTACTGACTTCGAATTCTGCCCATTTTTGTCGTCTCACAACAACTTTTCCAGAATTCCATCTCCATCGCCTATAACTATTTTGTATTTCTCTCAATTATGATCCACATCTTTTTTAGCTCAGTAGTTCAGCGGGATGGAAGAAGGTCTTAAACTGGTATAAGAGGAGGCTCGCTCGCGTTAATTAAATTAATTGCACCTTGGAAAATGCGTGGGTACGGGAATAAATTCGTACTAATTCAGAGCGCCACCATGGTGTGCTGGATGCCTGTAAAGCAGTGGGGGCTCCTTCTTAAAAAAACCTTCTTGGTGATGGGAAATACTGTGCAGTGTTCAACTCCGAAATTTAGATCTTACCTTGTTTCTGGATCTGTATCATGCTTATACGTACAAAACCTTACGCTAGTGCATTTGAAATTAACAGCAAATTACACATGAAGCATTAAATAATGAAAACATAACTGAAGTGCAGTTCAATAAGCGGCAACATGCGAAAACTAAGGGAACTCACAGACTACGAATGTCGCATAATATGTTTGCCAGACGTACTGCATCGATTGCCGCCAAAGTTGAACGATGAAGCCGGGTTTGCAAGTGAGGATGCTGGTTCGAAACGGAAGCAAAATGGGGAGCGTTAATTCTTGTTTCTCCTTCATATGGAATGCTTCATTTTTCTGCTTTTTGCTGAATTAATTCTTCTGTAGTGATTCTATAAGATGGAATATTTTTGAAATTTATCTCTTAAGGGCGTTTAGAAATGGTGGGCTTCGACTTCTATGTTGTCGCTTCTTCGTGAGCGAAGGCATCTTTCATTTCGGAGTGGATTGAAGGAATCAGATATCTATATAGCTGCCTATTCGAATGCTTCCCTTTGATCAATATGAGAACTCATTCTAACATTAGAAACCACTCAACACCATCAAACAGCAACTTCTAGATATTTAATTAGAAACTATGTCAGCCGTAAGCAGAAGAAACTGAGAGTATATCCTACGACGTTCCAAGTGAATTTTATTCTGGGTCAACATGACGTTGTGTTAGCTATAACTATTATGTTGACAATAGTTTACTTTCTTCTTACAAAATCTTGCCTACACGGAGTTCTTTCTTGGAAAATAATCTGGAAAATGATGTATATTTTTTATATTTATCAAAGGACAGGTGCAATAGTTTTTCGTCTCTTCAGTTTACGAGAACCACCCTTCTGTAAGCTAATATGTCGATACTAATTTTTAATACAACACAAAAGCTAGAGGTAAAATAAATTTAAAAATATATGCGAATTGGTAGAACAAAATGATTAACACCGCAAGTGGTAAGGCTCTTAGCTTTAAGAAAAGGTATATCAAATGGAGATAGAAGAAACGTCTTTTATAATAAAATATGATCATCAGGGAAAAATGCAAAATGCGAGGTCAATTTCCCCGCTATTGTTAATATTAATTATTGTTAATCGCGTTTCTCTAGTAACCATAACTAAAATTATAAGAAAAGGGGAAATTGGCATCGGATTCTGTATTTCATCCAATCATTACTAAATACCATTAAGTTTTCTTATACCTTATATATTACAAGCAAACAAACAAACACGATTTGCAGTAAATCTTTATTAAATCCATACGTCAGTGTATTCGATTAGTCTATGACAAAGGTTTCATTAAAGTGACTATATCAAGAAGAGATTAAAGGCTTTTCCAGTTTGCTTCTCTTGGAATTTTGAATATCCTCGCAGGGTATGTTATATAATAGACATTGAAGGTATAAAGCAGCATGTGAGAAAGCTTTGGTTTTCATTGATCAGCCAAAGTGCACTATCTTGGCGTGTATTATTGTCGGTCATGATCGTGAATACTTGTTTTGCGAAACCATAATATGTAAACGATCTTGTTGTGTGTTATATAATATTTGTGCAACCCTTTTTCGATCAACTGTTCAGATCACATGAAAATGTCGTACCTGCTGATTTATGTAAATGTATTCAACGTGCGTTCATAACCTCGTTGCCTATAATTTATGTGCATAACTATGCAAAAAGACAACAGACCTCTACATGCGTTTTTATTCCAGACAAGTTAATAAAACCACAATCCACTTCACTGCAACTTAATGACAAATCTACCAGAATTAGTTTCGACGAATCTGCGCATCGATACCATGTCAAATCAGAAGGGCAGCAAAATTCACGATCCTGCAGAAAGTAACATCTCGGAGTTTTACAAGGGGTCCAACGTTTTTGTTACGGGAGGAACAGGGTTTTTAGGCAAAATCCTTCTGGAGAAGCTGTTGCGATCTTGTGAAGACATAGAAAACATCTACGTGCTGCTCAGGCCCAAGCGAGGGGTGGAAATTGACGAGCGTTTGAAGAAAGTTCTTAAAAGTCCTGTAGGAGCTGTCAGATATCGTTGAAATTATAGCTTTAAATGTGTTTGTTTTAGGTGTTCGATGATATACGAAAGAACACTGCGGAAAGATTAGATAAAATTAGGGCTATTTGTGGAGATGTCGGACAAAAAAGCTTAGGTCTAAGCGAGGTCGACAAGAATCTACTTCTTAGCAAAATTGACATCGTGTTCCATTCAGCAGCTACTATTAGGTGAACAAGGGTTGTATAAGTAGCCTTATCGCTAATATTGTTCTAATATTTCAGATTCAATGAAGATCTAAAGACTTCCATGTTGTCCAACACGTTTGGAACAAAAAATATGCTAGAATTATGCACGAAAATGTGGCACTTGCAGGTAAGTAAGTATTCAAAACGTTTTAAGATACGCGTGAATATAAAACTTAATTTTAGAGCTTTGTATATGTATCGACTGCCTATTCGAACCCAGATCGAACTGATGTCGACGAAATTGTATACGAACCTCCTTATGATCCCACAGCTTTTATAACATGTGTGGAAACTCTACCTTCAGATATCGTTACGTTAATCACTCCACATATTATAGTAGGTATTTTCAAATCTGCGAAAATTTGCTAATTTCATCCCATAGGGCAAGCATCCGAACACGTACACCATAACCAAGAATTTGGCTGAGAGTTTGTGTCTGGAATATTCGACGGCCGTTCCAATGGCGATAGTTCGACCATCAATAAGTGAGAATCTGTTATATGCAATATCTTTAAATGTCTTTCTATTATCTGTCATAGTTAAAGAACAACCACATAAAGATTATTTTTAATCAGTAACAGCGGCATGGAAGGAACCATTTCCAGGATGGGTGGACAGCTTTGCTGGGGCAACGGGTATGTTGGCCGAAGTCGCTCGAGGAACTGTCAAGACCTTTCTATGCAACTCCCATGCAGTTGCCGATTGGGTGCCGGTGGATGTGGTTGTTAATACTCTAATTACAGCTGCTTGGCATGTAGCTACTTGGAGGTGAGCACCTTTTTTTAAGCAAGTTGCTGTTTTTGTTCTGTTTCAATACAAATGAATTCTTGGTCATCAATGTTTCCTTCTTCCAGCCGTTCAGGAATTGAACTATTGAAGTAGTCTAGCATGTACATAATAATAGCGGTTTAATACTTCAGTAGATGCTAATGGGATCTTTTTGGGGACTGCACAGATTGTATATACAGCACTTTCAAACACACAGACCTGAAAGTGAGTTTTTTTGCATTCTGAAGAAAGCCTTCATCTGTTAAAGGTAGTCAATTCCATAGCTTCACTCTTGCTATTGTGGCATCACAATGTATAATTCTATTATGATAATATGCAGACTAAAATACACCCCTCTATTTTTTCACTCAGCGATAATAGAAGGTTGGCCTTCAGCTCTTTAGATAATGCTTTTAGTATCTACAACAAGATGCAGTAGAACAATATTAAGCTAGAAGACGAGGCATATTACTCAATATCCAGCGTGAAATGATCCCATTTTTTAAGAGCAACGGATATGTTGTCTTCCATTCAGGAAACCCATAGCAGGCGTCGCAATAATAATGAAAGAAGAATTAGGCAACTACGTTTGAAATTTTGTATCTTGATGATACGATTTGAGAACAAACTATTATAGTTCAGTCGTTGAAGGTAAAAATATGCTATTACCTCAGGATTCTTTGAACCTTGACCGATTGACTTGAAATTTGGTGAGTGGTTAGGGGATGGCGCTAAAACCCCAGCCATTCCACCAGAATCGATATTAACCATTATCCCTTTACAAATTACTTTATTTTAGTATTACTCATGCAATCCAAAAGTTTTTCGACATGCTCAGATTTTGCATATTCAAAAAGGAAAGGGTTGAAGAGCTCGGGAAGGGTGGTCCGCGCTCTATAATGCAAAATTCTAACATTTATATCTCCGTTATTTTTTTTTTCCTAGAGAAATAAAAAACCAAAATGTTCGTTAAGAAAACATCCACATTTTTGTACTATATTTGTTCCTCTATTCATTTCTGGGATTATTTTGATTGAACACATATTTCCACCCCCCAGAAGAGGTGGCATCCAATCTTAGGGCAAAAGCGCACCTCGGCGCTATGTCACTTTTGCTCCTTAGGCCATCCCCTAACCACTCACCAAATTTCACGTCAATCGGTCAAGGTTCAAAGAATTCGGAGACGAAAACCTTCAACGACTGGACTATTAATTATAAGCAAACTCAAGTCTATTGTGCAATAGCTGACAAACCCGACACAGCGATAGAACACTTTTACAGTAAGATGAAAATAATTTCTAAACAACACTCAAAGGTACGAACTTAATATGTTCACAGGAAATCTAAATCTCTGACGGGTGACGACGTCACTGATGAGATTATGAGTCAGTCTGGACTTGGACAAACAAATTATATAGGAATATAGAGTGATACAATTCTTCCAAGAAAAAGACGATTAACCCTGACCAACGACTACTCAGCTATCTAGAAATAGCTGAGAAATTTAGGACCAAGCTTAACAGGAATATTAGAGAAAATTTTAAAAGAAAATCGAAGTAAACAAAAAAAATTGGACCGTCATAAATTAGCCCATAACTCAAGTAGCGGACCAAGTCTTAAATACTAAAAAAAAGATAGAATGAAGCGGACAGCTGTTTCTACCACGCCTTTATGCTAACAATAATTAAACCACATCGCAGAACGCTGTTTCTACGGCGCATATATGCTGGCAGTCTACAATACAGTTTTGCTTAACAGGCGTACAGAACAACAAAAGCTAGCACGCAAATGTTGGTTTCGAGGATCCACAAAGCTTCGGGCTCCAATGATTTCCCATGAAAAACAAAATCAGGAATAGATTGAATGGAATTCCAGTTGTGTAATAACGTTGATGTGTCTATCCTAGGTATCCCCAGCATTGCGTTTTCTACGTAGACGTTATCGGCTTACTGAACCTATAAGTCAAACAATGTGGACCGGGCGTCGGGATTCTCCGTGAGGTTAACAAACTGCTGTTACGATATTCTCTTGGTAGGAAAGTACATGAGAGATCATTTCTAACCAACGTTCGGTCATACTTTGAAAACTAAGGACACCAGCGTGAAGCTGTGCCTACAACAGTTCGAAACACACTTTGTCTGACTCTGTAGGCCACTTGCTTTTGTTCTCTCGCAAGGTGCAGTATGCGCAAACACATCAGGGCGTATTTAAACTATCAGTGGCGTGCGCTTTATTTCTACAGGTTTTACAAACCTAATAAATTATTAAAATTTACTAACAACTAATAAGAAGCAAACATGTAAAAATCGGCTGTATATTAAAATATTACTTCAAATCAAGTTCCCGTTGCATTAACGATAAGCAATTCCATTTTAGCAATTGCTTGGGTACACGACAAGCTTTGTTCTCCATGCTAGCATTACTCCAAAGATAGTGCAAAGTACAAAATCCAATACAAGTATCTCTGTTTCACAGACTTTCAGAAGGTATTCGACAAATTTCGGCGCGACTAATTATTTGAAACTCTAGGAAAAATTAATATCGACGAAATGGATTTAAGAGGAAAAAGGAAGTTCCCGTCGTAGTAGAGAAACTCAAAGAGTTTCTAGAACGACAGGAGGGTGTTGTCCTTCGCGATGGAGTAGCGGCACACTGCGCGATTACCTGAGTTTGCTAGTGTGAATCTCGATCTCGGGGTTCGATTTTTTAAGTTATCGGAAGATGTGGATGCCAATTTCTATTGTTTGTCACCTTTATATACTGAATGCTACATTATCGGCGCTCTTTGCCAACGGTATTGGTAAGTCGCCGACTCGATCTCAAACCGATTTCCTTCGCAATAATTATCCCGTTTTTGCATAATATGAGAACTGTAACGATTCAACAGACTGGATATACATATTTTAAGGAGCGGTATCGGCAAGGAATTTGTACTCTCTCTTGCTTTGATACGTGTTATCATTACATCGTAATCATTAATGTTATCTTTACAACAGAATGCTAGCAACAGTTTGCAACAAGCTTTTGCAGCAGCTACAACGGGAATTTGCTCGAAAGTTGGGTCCGCTTAAAGCGGTTAGTTTCTTAGATATTAAACAATATATTTAGAACGGTGGTAATCCACGGCATGCATTGCTTAGCTAACATAACATAGTTAATTTAGCTTGAAATTCAGATGTTTGGTTGGCGGTGTAAAACCAAAATCAGGGTAGACTGCCGAGTAGTCGGGCTTGAAAAACAGAAGGCGAGCTGGGCTCTAAGAATGAAAAATAGACAGCTGCAGTTCAAAGCGTCGGTATGCGGCCGGTGTAAAGTGATATTTTTCGAGACTGCATCGGCTCAAAACGTCGAATTACAGGGCGGTTGCAAAAATTGCGATCGAGCGACTCTAGAAGTTGTCCAAATATGCGACCAGGGACCGAAATTCAGTTTCACTTTAGAACAAAGAGGGTGGAATTGGAACTTCAGGCTTGTCCATTGTACCTTGTGAGGAAAAATGCCAATAATGGCCAACACGCTTCCCAAAATGTCTGATACATTTCGCAGAATGGTTGCATTCAAACACACCCGTAGGTCTAACTTGATTAAAAGACCACGTTGTATACAAGAATTTGGTTGCGCAGCTGTCATTTGTGTCTCAATGGGCAATGGTGTTTCAGAAATTTCGCATCTAATTACGTACGTGTTTTGCAAATGTGCGTGCGTCATATCAATGTGTAATACTTTTAACGGTGTCTATAGTGCAATGAAACTGGGTCTTTGAGTTATTTTTTCGAGTGCATATGCTGCACGGAAGGGTAAATCAGACTTAAGGATTCAGGAGGGTTTTTGAGCTCTGGAAAACTTCTTCTGCACTTAAGCTTTGGACTGGCCGTTCGCTGAGCCTGCAGAACTGCTACAGGCTGGTCCGCTTCGCTAGAATAGCGGGGCTTCAGGTGCCCATGATTAGAGCCGGTTGCTTCGCCAGATAAATATGTAACCAAGAGTGCTTTAGCTGGAGCTTGGTGGACATCAAGCCTCCTTTGGCTTAGAGCTGGTTGCTTCAGTGGGTGAAACTAGATTACGAAGTGCCTTGGACTGTCCGGGCACCGTTTTTATACCCGTCGAGCCTTTTTTCATTTAAGTTTGCACCTGAGTGTATGCAGGTAGAAATGGATTGTGGTTACTCGCTGGTAATAGCTCTAAGCATTTGATATAATCACCAAGCCCAGCACGCTGAAGAGCAATCGTCGATTGTAACTAAAGATGGGGACGTTAAAATTTTTGCATATTAATTATGTTTAAGTTTAATTTGTGGGGGCGTTACAGCAGTAGTAACTATTTGATTAGTTATGTGGTTGGTGATGATTCATCTCGACCTCGATAAATGCGGGGTGGTTTGACTTAGACTCGTTAGAGCGGTGCAGTTTCGGCCAGAATACCTACCCTTTCCTGTAAGTAGAACGCCTGATGATATCGGGTATAAAGCTGTTACCTCTGTTTCATATCTTACCCGAAATACGTTGCGTCTGGTGGAATTTTTGGTTGTGTTGGGAAGTATTTTAATCTGAATGCAGCATTGAAGAATTTTGTCAGCATAAGTACCTCTTTTCGAGTGAATCAGGTGTTTTCCTGGTATTATAGTCGTTTTTTGGATAGTGTTTTTTACTTCTTTTGGAATGGCAGGTTTTATAGGTTTACTTGGTTGTTCGCACTTATCAAAAACGTATTTATTTCGCTATTGTCATTTTCATCGGTTGGCAAAAATGGTTTAAAACCCTAAGATTGATTTAGTATTTTGGTGGTTTTTTATAAGGCATAGTATGTGTCTACAGTCGGTAATAGGTTTTCAAGACATTTCCTAAAGAATTAATTTTCCAATTCTGTTGAAAACTCATTCAGTAGTCCCGCTGAAGTGAATGTTTCGGCGTTTGCAAAATTTTTATAATTTGTCTTTTTGCTTTAATTATTTCTTGAATGAACTGGTGGACAGTTCATATTAGTTTTCTTTTGTTGGTGCAGGTTTTACTTGCCAAGCAACTTCTTGAATTAGTGTGGTAAATTTCTATACTTTTTCTTCAAGTTAGTTTGCCTCGGTACCTATATTTTTTGTTCATTACTCCTCGAAAGTTCCCAGGCAGTTTTGGACCTTTGGGAGTTATATCTTGTACATTTCAGGTTAAAAATGAGGGTGGTGCCCTCCTCCATATTACTTTGCAATAGCGTTGGTTCGTTTTGATGGCAAACGGCTATTCATAGTATTCAAGTATACTTGGCATCCTTTGCAGTTCGTTGGGCGAGCGCCTCCACAGGGAAAGCCTTTTGCCGATTTCTGCCTTTTTATTTTTACTGCACTCGCTATA
Organism: Agriotes lineatus; assembly: GCA_940337035.1. NCBI lineage: Eukaryota > Metazoa > Arthropoda > Insecta > Coleoptera > Elateridae > Agriotes > Agriotes lineatus. The sequence continues at coordinate 110,762,335 of OW679194.1, forward strand.
ATCACGTGGCTCTGGGCATTTGACACACCCAAAATTGTAGTTTGCATTAATTTTTTGTATGACCACAGTGCTGACATCGCTTACATTTCATGGTGCTTGTTTTTTGTGAGGAGTCTCAAAGCGCACTGGGTAGAAGAGCTTTCTTTCAATGTCTATGTAGAATAAGTTTTTAGGTGTTTTTGTTTCTGTATTTATTATCGCCAAAATTTGTTTCACGACATGTTCGTGTTGGGCGCTAGCATTATGCTCTGATGCATTCACTTTGCATTTTTTCCCGTTGGTTTGTATTACGTATGTTATTTTTACGCACCATAGATGTATGTAGATTTCAATACTATATAGTTTTATCTTCATTCTGTTATGTGATAGAAGTTGGTATGTGAATTTAAATAAATATAAGGAAAAAAGCATGTACCCGCTATCACAAAAAGACCAAAACTCTGAAGGATAACGAAACGCTTATACCAATTTACCTCTTGTATTTACAGATCGAATACAGTAAAAGTATATAACTGCACATCAGGCCAATTAAACAAAATCACTTGGAAAGCTGCAAATGAGCTGTCGCGACGATACGCTTTGCAGTATCCAAGCAAGTACATCGTCGGCTATCCTCAACTAACCTACCGCACCAACAGGGCAACACATCTCTTCTACGAAGCAGTTCTCCATTACCTGCCTGCATACATGCGAGATCTCTTCTGTTACCTTGGAGGTTACAAGCTTATGTACGTTGCATCTAGCAGTTAAAGGGTTGTTAAAGTTTTGTTTTTAGAAACGTTCAAATATGCAGGACTATTGCGCAAACCGCTAAGGGCTACGAGTTCTGCACTCTCAACGATTGGAACTTCCACACGTCTAACTTTAAGTATCTGATCGACTCTGCGAATAAGGCAGAAGACGGTAGGAACTTCAACATGGATCTCAGCGAGCGCAATGGGTTTCGATGGGATTCCTACATGAAGTATTATCTGCTGGGAATACGACAGTACTTGCTCAAGGACGACCTGTCTAGCTTAGACATGGCCAAGACACGACTTAATCAGTATGTATTTGAAGTGAGATACTAAAAAATATAGAACACTATATTTTGTCATTTTTTAGGTTGTACTGGGCGGAAAAGCGATGCAAATTATAGCAGTAGCTGCACTTTTAAGTTTACGAATACTCTTTAAGGATAAACTGCCTTTTAGGATTTATATAATCTGATAAGAAACTTCTGGAAGACAATCTTGAGTATTTTGGTGACGTTCTCATTGTAATAATAGCTATTATAGGCATATATTTGTTTAGTTTAGGTAAGATTGTTTTATTTATATGACAATATGTTGCACAGTAGGCGATAAAATTAATAAATCGCACCTTTTAAAGCTAAAACTATGATTTGCAGCAATTAATTTTATGAAAAACATAAGTATCTATACAAGTATGAACGGGTGATGCTACAGTAGCATTTGCATTTTTTCTTCAATTAAGTATGTAAACTGTGAGTCGCTATCTTGCTTATTTTAAGCAGTAAAGTGTATTTTCCTATTGTATTAAATTTTTAATGTATTTTATTAAATATCATGTCTTCTACAATTTCTTATATGCTGCGGGTATTTAAGGGTGACCTACAAGTAACTGTGACCAGTCTGTAAACAGTGATCTTTTTAAAGAATAAAAACGGGCGGATGGAAGCGAGTGAAAGCAAATAATGGTTCTTTGTTGCCTGATTGTTAATCAAATTCATTTAAACAATGTATTTATTGTCGAAAGAGCTAGCATATGATCGAACGGATTTGATAACTCTTGTAACGCATATCACCCGAACGTGAATCGATTATATGCACGTGCTTTATTCTTTGGAATAAAGAATACAATGTTTTTATCGTCGTCCAAGAACGCCTCCTTGGGGAATTTACCTTGAATTGGGCAGCAAATTTCTGTATCAACTGTTGTATAAAATACTGACGTTTATTTAAATATGATTTTAGCAGTTTGAAGTAGGTTAAGGGTTGGGCTTATTTAGTTTACAAGAAAAGTTCTGAAGAGGCTGGCTGACAGCATGGTCAGCCAAACGTCAAGTATAAATCGGCGAACACAGGATAACCTGGAAGACCTTGCATTACAAAAGGATTTGACTGAATACAAGCGCTCGGAATTGATTTGTCGAAGTAGTAAAGAACTCTAATCGAAAAAGCATCACATTAAAAAATTTACTGAGAAAAACGATTCGCTGGTTCCGCCGTACCACGAAGCCTCCCCGAACAGACGCAACTATAGAAGGTATTGTTTATCGCGTACAAAAACCAGCTCTTCGCTCAATTGCCTATCAGTTCGCATATATCAGCGAAATAGCTCGTTTATTATATTTGACACAATCAGACTTACGGATTCAGGAGGGTTTTTGAGCTCTGGAAAACTTCTTCTCGTGGGTCTCTGGACTTAATATTTACACTGGCTGTTCACTGATCCTGCAAAACTGCTACAGGCTGGTCCGCTTCGCTAAAATAGCGGGACTTCAGGTGCCCATTAGGGCCGGTTGCTTCGCCAGATAAACATGAAACCAAGAGTGCTTTAGCTGGAGCTTGATGGACCTCAAGTCTCATTTGGCTTAGAGCTGGTTGCTTCAGTGGGTGAAGCTAGATTACGAAGTGCCTTGGACTGTCCGGGTACCGTTTTTTATACCCGTCGAGCCCCTTTTCACTTGAGTTTGCACCTGAGTGTATTCACGTAAAAATGCATTGTGGTTACTCGCTGGTAATAGTTCTCAGCATTTGATATAATCACCAAGCCCAGCACGCTGGAGAGCAATCGTCGATTGTAACTTAAGATGGGGACGTTAAAATGTTTGCATATTAATTATGTTTAAGTTTAACTTTTCGCTGGTTCCGCCGTACCGCGAGGCCTCCCCAAACATACGCAACTATAGAAGGTATTGTTTATCGCATACAAAAACCAGCTCTTCGCTCAATTGCCGGTCAGTTAGCATATATCAGCGAAATATCTCGTTTACTATATTTGACACACAGAAGATACAACATAAATCCGGAAAAAATTAAATTGGTAATCAAGTGTTAGAAATTATCAAGTAAGTAAAATTGAATTATACATTTTGGTTGCTTACTAGTTACAATAAGTTATAGTGAATTTAAGATCTACTTTAAGTTTTTAATTTAATGTGTTACATAACTGCTTGGATTTTTTTTATTATTTGGCGCATGACTGCCATGCTATTTCGTTCTTGCCCTTCTCTTTCGGAAACGAATTTCTTTATTTCAATGGGGTTGCTATTCGTTTTTATTTGGTGTAAATTCCTTGGCAGCACGTTGTAATGTCGTATCTATTTCTTCTGATTTCTTAAATTTAATTACCAAGTCTGCATTGTGATATATATATACTATTTGACAGTAGTAGACCTAATTAGTGCTCGAATTGTGGAGTGGGTTTTCGAAGCGTGACTGATGGTGGCAATTATAGGGGTATGCTCTGATGCTTAGCTGTAGCTTGCTTCTATAATTGTATGTTTACTGAAGAAGGTCCGCTGGTGATAAAAGAATCCAATAAATCTGGCATGTTAATTGCTTTAGTAGAACAGTATGCGACTTGCTAATGCGCGCCACCGTCAATTTTGGATCATTTGATATTATTTGCCACTGCATGCTTGTGGGTGGGTGCATTTGGTGGATGCTGTTATGGTTGATAAGTCCAGGACTATTACCAGCTGCAATATTTTTTGATTGCTTATAAATAGAGAACGGATTTCATACGAACTGAATTTTATATAATTTATACATATCTCAGGATAGGATTAAAAATGTGCACGAATTGATGATTTTATAGTTAATTGGTACGAATTTAGTAATGCATATCTTCCATATCTAATCATTTCTTGCATATGTTAGCAGTTGCTTGTATATTATTGCATAAATTATATTTGAAATGTTAAAAAGAACGTGTATGAAAGGTAAAGTAAGAAGTAAGTACTCAAATTAAAGAAATTACTAAAGAAGAAACCCCTGGTTATAATATCTTAAATATTTTTTTTTATTGATAAGAGGTACATCAACAATCAGAACTATGTACATATTTATAAAACACAATACATATACATAGAATAAGTTCTATTAGCTGATTTGCTGATTATAGGCTTGAGGGATTTAACCTGTTGGTGTTACCCTGGAGACGTTAGTGGTTGAGCAGGTCGCGGGGCAATTTCTTGTTAAGTCTTTTGAAGGCTGGTTCTTCTAGTAGAGGTTGGATTGATGGATTTGGATGTGCTAACAAGCGGTCATGGTGTTTCACTGCCCGTTGGTAAATTTCTTCTTTTACAGTTGGCATATCTAAGTCAGTATGTAAAGTTTGGTTGTTGACATACCACGGAGCATTTGCAATCTGTCTGAGTACCTTCGATTGGAATCTCTGTATGATGTTTAAGTTGTACATGCTGGAGCATCCCCATAGTTCTAGTCCGTAGGTCCATATGGGCTTAATTATTACCTTATAGAGAAGCCGTTTGTTGTCGAGGGAAAGTGGAGATCTTCTACCGATTAGCCAATCCATTTTTTTTATTTTGAGGTCCATTTGTTTCCTTTTCTTTGTAATATGTGTTTTCCAAGTTAGCTTTCTGTCCAGGTGTAGTCCCAGGTATCGAGTTTCGGTAGCGTGTGGTATTTCTACAGTGTTAATATAAACAGGAGGACACTGCTGTCTTCTTAAGGAGAAAGTCATGTGAGTGGACTTTAATTCTCCATTGGTTCAGCCAGTCCTCTAAGAGGTTTAAGTAGTTTTGAAGCTGCTGTGACGCTATAGCTGGATCTTCATGTGTCGGTAGGATAGCCGTGTCATCCGCGAATGTTCCCATTTCAACATCTGGGGCTGTAGGTAGGTCATCAGTGAAGATTAAATATAGCAAAGAACCTAAAACCCTACCTTGAGGAACGCCTGCGGTTATGGGAAATATCTGTGATAGCTCCTCTCCATGTTTGACTTGATATGTACGATTTAGCAAGTAACTTCTTAGCAGTTCGTAGTAGTTGTGTGGGAACACTCGCTTGATTTTATGTAGGAGGCCTGTATGCCACACTTTGTCGAACGCTTGCTTCACATCCAAGAAGACAGATGAGCAGTATTTTTTGTCTTCAAAACCGGTGTAAATAATATTCGTCAAGCGATGACACTGTTGAATGGTAGTGTGATTACGACGAAATCCAAACTGGTGATCAGGTAAGTGATCCGCTAACAAATCATCTTCGTTTATTCTCTTTAAAATCAACTTTTCCAGAAATTTTGATAGCACCGGTAAGAGGCTTATAGGCCGGTAAAAAGCTACTTTCGTTGGCGGTTTGCCTGGCTTAGGTATTAGTATTATGTTTGCATGTTTAAACTGAGTGGGCCAGTAACTGAGTCTTAGGATTGAATTAAATAAGATTTTTATAAACGATAACCCGGAGTTGGGGAGTTCAGATAGTACTTTTCCGGTAATTAGGTCAAATCCTGGTGCCTTATTCTTTCTTAAACATTTTATTTCCTGTTCTATTTCTTGCAGTTTGAGAGCTTTAATCGGTGGAGACAGCTGGAGGGAAGCGTCAAGGAAATTTTCTATTTCTGGGTTTGGGTTATTATTGTGCGATTGAAAAACCTGTGCAAGATGTTCCGCAAATGCTGCTGCTTTTTCATTCTCACGCCTGGCCCAAGTACCATCAGGCTTACGAATTGGGGATATGGTGAGGGTGGGTCGTTTAAACCCTTTTGTAGCTTTCCAGATTGTATTGTCTTTGGTGCTTAGATTTTCCACATATGCAGTGAATGTTTTGTTCTTGAACTCTCGTAGCTTGGTCTTTAGTTTGTTGATGAGCCTGTTATAGGTATTTTTATCAGCAGGATGTCGACTCCGTTGCCATCTCGCTTGTGCTTTTCTTTTATCTTTAACCAGTTCCATTATTTCCATAGGTATATTTTGTGTCTGTCGTTCTTCTAGTGTATATGTGCGAGTAGCATCCCAAGCCGCTTCTTAAACAGAGGTGATGAGAAAGTTTGTTGTGTCTTCTATGTCAGCTTCTGTTTCTATATGAACTGAGTGCTGGGATATTTTTTGGTCTATCAATTCCTTGTATAAATCCCAGTCGGTGGTCTTATTATACAACTTTGGCTTGCTTTTCTTTTTTATAACGGTTGTGCTGATGGTGGCAATAACAAGCGTGTGATCCGAATTTATATCAAAGTTGGGTCGTACTTCCGTGAAGTTGACCGAAATACCGTTTAGGATATAAAAGTCTAGGAGATCAGGTACTTTATTCGAATCTGCTGGCCAGTAGGTTGGTTCGCCCGTGGATAGTGTGAGATACCGTTTTTCAGTAATAAGTTTGCAAAATTCTCTTCCCTTCGTCGTTGTTAATCTTGATCCTCAATTAACGTGTTTGGCATTAAAATCCCCGCCAACAATAAAGCGTTGACCTAGTGATTCAAAGAATGGTTGAATGCGGTCTTTGGTGATGTTGTGTCTAGGTGGACAGTATACGGCTGATATCGTTGTCGGTTTTTTCTGCATAGTCACTTGGATTGGTGTTGCCTGTAGAAAATCTCTATCGTATTTTGGTAATTCATAATGAGTGATGGATTCGCGGACAATGATAGCTGTTCCACCGTGTGCGGTCCCATCCGGGTACTGAGTGTGATATATTATATAATTTGGTATTTTCATATACGATCTATCGGTTTTTTTTTATTAACAGTTTATTTACAATCTGCCATAATACATGAGGCAATCAGTAATTTATATGACTAATTAAATGACTTGTGGGCGATTACTTACATTAGCAATTGCCCTTTATATGTATTCCTAGAATGGCTAGGTTTTTTTTAACTGTTAACGACCTTAACCTAAACCAAGTTCACATTATTATTACTATTATACATGGACCTACGAGAACTAACTACTCAAATCTATTGGATAAGTCTGATGGTTTAAATCTTTTTAACCTCCGAACTTCACCAATGTCATCATTTACTAAGTTACTTGCCAATTCGTTTGGATGTGCACTGAGTTTATCGCGATAGATGACACTCACTTTTGTAATCAACTCATTAACCGAACTTACCTATTTCAAGATCACGTCTAATCACTTCGTTAGGCACATACCAAGGTGCGTCCGTTATTGCTCTTAACACTTTTGACTGAAACCGTCTGATTATATCAATTGTGGAGTTAGCTGCTGCGCCCCATAGTTGCAAACCATATGTCCACACTGGTCTTAATATTGTTTTGTAGAGTAGGATTTTATTAGTGGTTGTTAACTTTGATTTTCGACCTAGTAACCAGTACATGGATCTGTATTTCAACCCTAGCTGTTTTCTTTTAGCCCAAACATGTTGTTTCCAGGTAAGATGTCGATCAAGGTGGATGCCGAGATATTTGACCGTTTCCAGTTGTGGAATTTGTTGTCCGTTTAATCTGACTGGAGGGCATGTTTCACGCTTCAGCGTAAACGTGACGTGAGCAGATTTTGTCTCGTTGGCTCTGATACGCCATTTCTTTAACCAGTCCTGTACCTTACCAAGATAGATTTGCAATTTATGTGATGCTGTTACAGGGTCAGGATGAGTCGACAAGATGGCAGTGTCATCAGCGTATGTTGCTATCGTTGTTGATCTGGTTGTTGGTATGTCTGCCGTGAACAGCAGATACAGCAGAGGACCAAGGACACTACCCTGCGGCACGCCGGAATTTATTGTGAAAAGTCTGGTTGAGTCACCTTGGAATTTAACAGAATAGTGTCTGTTGAATAGATAAGACTTGATGACTTGATACATATCAGCGGGAAAAGCACTTTTTACTTTATATAGCAGTCCTTCGTGCCAGACCTTGTCAAAGGCCTGGCTGATGTCGAGAAAGACTGCAGAGCAATATCTTTTGCCTTCTAGAGCTTTATTTATTTGTTCTACTATTTTGTGGACCTGCTCAATTGTACCGTGTTGTTCGCGGAAGCCAAACTGGTGGTGAGGTACCAAACTGTTGTTCTCAAGTAGTGGTTTGAGTCTTAGCAGAAATAATTTCTCAAACACTTTGGACAGAAGAGGGAGTAGGCTTATTGGCCTGTATGAGGCAACGTCTTCTGGCGATTTTCCAGGTTTCTGAATAAGAATTATGCTGGCAACCTTCCACTGCTCAGGGAAGTATCCTAGTCTGAGTATTGCATTGAACATCTTGGTAAGAAGTATGATGCCTTTTTCTGGTAACTCTTTAAGAACTTTTCCTGTCACTAGATCATAGCCTGGTGCTTTGTTGTATTTTAAGTTTCGGATAATGACACTTACTTCTTTTTTTTTGAAGGGTTTACATGGAGGGCTCATTTGGAAAGGTGCCCCTAAGAAGTGGTGGATTTCGTTTTCTTCTTCCGGTGTAGTTTCTGATGGGTAGGGTTCAAAAACTTTTTTTAGATGATTAGCAAATGCCAATGCTTTATCGGAATTATTTCTTGTCCAGGTTCCGTCTTCCTTGCGAAGGGGTGGGATATGCTGAATATTTCTCTTTATTTTTTTTGTGGCTTTCCACAAAGAGTAATCGGTTGCTTCAGTGGGAGATAAATTTTCCAGGTAATGCTGTATTGATTGGTTTTTTAAACTATACAGTAGTTGTTTAAGCTCGGTTGTAGCCCTGTTGAGATTTAACTTGTCAATCGGTGCCCTTGTAGTTTGACATCGGCGTCTTAGTTTTCTTTTTTCAGCAACTTTCTTTTTAACTAATACTGGACAGTCAATGGTTTTTAGTATTTCAAGCTCTCTGGGTGTAGCTTCCCACGCAGATTCTTGTACAGTTCGATTAAAGTATTCGACTGCATTGCTTAGATCTTGTTCTGTTTGTAAAGGTATGTTTAGTTGTAGTGTTTCTTCCACTCTAGTTTTAAAATAGTCCCAATCAGTTTTTTTATTGGAAAGCGATGGTGGTCTTTCTGTGTGCAGTATTTGAGTACCAAGAGTAATAAGAACTGGTGAGTGGTCAGACGAGAGGTCGAGGAAAGACTTAGCTTGCAGGTAATTCATACTTATATTTTTAGTGATACAAAAATCCAGGAGGTCAGGCAGTTTGTCTAAGTCAGAGGGCCAGTAAGTTGGTTCACCAGTAGAGAGAAAACTCAAGTTGTTTGCGGTTATGGCTTTCAACAGTTCTCTACCCTTCGTGGTTGTCAGTCTTGAACCCCAGTATGTATTTTTAGCATTAAAATCACCGCCAGCAATAAAACGATGTCCAAGGGTATTTAGATAGTGCGCATACTGCTCTTGTTTGTTTGCGTGTCGCGGTGGACAATAAGCAGCTGATAGTGTTAATGGTCCTAACCAGTCTTCTATTACAATTGTAGTAGCTTGGAGATGTGTTTCGAAGTATTTATTCACTTCATGGTGTTTTAACGAGGTTCTTACAATAATTGCCGTTCCTGCATGTGCTGTTCCGTCAGGGTGTGGCGTGACATAGATGGAGTAGTTATGTATTTTTAAATAGCTTCTTACCGTATAATGTGCTTCAGAGATTAGCATAACATCGATATGGTGTTGTTGAATAAATGTTGTAATTTCAATTCCATGTTGTTGTAGGCCATTTGCGTTCCAAAGTGCAATCTTAAGAAACTGGGCCATTAGGACATTTTTGTGACAAGAGTTGTTAGTATGTTTAACATAGTTGACATTTGTTCCATAAGGCTTCTCATCATTTGTTTCAGTTCGGATATTTCATTAGATTGTTGGGAGGATGATACTACTGTCTCTTGATGATTTGTGTTTATGACCTGTGCTCGTTGCGCTCTGCCATCGGCTATTTGGGCATATGTAACACCCGGCTGGATTAGTAGAGATTGATCTCTGTTTATTATTTGTTTTTGTCTGAGAGCAGGAAATGTTTTCTGTTGTAGTTGTTTATATACTTCGCAACCTTTATAGTTGGCCGGGTGATTCCCGCTGCAGTTAATACATTTTACGTCAGGGCTTTTCGTTTTACGTAGGCATTGTGTGGTTAAGTGGTTGCCTGCACACTTGACGCAACGTGGACTTCTGTGGCAGAAGTTTTTGGTGTGTCCTAGCCTCTGACACTTATTGCATTGAGGTATTTCTCTTTTTGGTCGGGGAGGTTCAAATTTTACTATTGAGTGTAACATTCTATCTATATTATATATGTCTATCGGTGAAGTGGGTTTCTGATATCAATAATATATCAATGTTGTATAGCTTTAAAAATAAATCAATTTCAGATTTTTTTGACTGGAGCCCATTGGCATTCCATAGAGCTATTATTAAGAACTTAGCCATTACGAACTAATTTCGTTATGACAGTTGACAGCATATTGAGTATCATGTTGTTTTGGTTAAGTAATTGCGTAAACATTCCTTTAAACTCCTGCAAAAAGTGGGAAAGGGTTATATCTGAATTGCTTTGAGGGGTTTCTGCATTGTTTTTAGTCATTTGCGCGTAGGTGGTCTGACTATTGTATTGTCTGTAGTCAGTTATGCACTTTCGTGACTGGCTCTGTCCCGGTCAATATTTATTTTGTAGATCATGGTATACTTGACACCCTTTATAATTGGCTGGATGTGCGCCGTCGCATAGGATACATTTTGCTGGAGTATTCCGGGTTTTGTTGCAAGCTTTTGTGTTATGCGCCCCGCCGCACTTTACACACGCGTATGGTCGATTACAATAACTTTTAGTATGGTTGTATTGTTGACATCGTGTGCATTGTACTAATTCAGTACTTTTCCTCGGTGGCTCAACTGCGATAACTTTATTTTGAAGATATTTTAGCTGGTAGATATCTTTGTTGTTTCCCGTCGGTTCTAAGTCCACAAAAAACATTGGAAGTGGAGTTTTTGTGGTTCTTTGTCTAATGTTGATTATGTTTCTGACAGGAAATCCTTCGCGTTCCAGATCTTCTTTTATGTATTGAATTGGAGTTGCAGGGTGCAAATGCTTGATTACAACCCTGTAGGGCTTTTCTTCCTTCAGTTGATATGTGTGGTGGACGATATTCTGTTCCTTCGTGAATTTGACAAGTTTTCTGTATAAATCAGATGTTTTCACGTTAATTTTGACTGCGTTGTTGGATAAGCACTTAGTGAAAAGATGTTCCTCTTCTGTTATTCCAGATAGAGTTGTTAGCATTTCTTCCAGATTATTTACTCCGTGGACGAAGATAGGAGGTGGTTTATGTGGCGTAATTATTGGAGGTGAACTTGACTGTTGCGTAGTAACAGTGGTTGATTGGGGAGTGTTATTCTCTTGTAGTTGACTAAGAGGCGCATATTTATTTGTTGTTTGGTTATCTGTAACATTTTCACCAGGCGGTCGCTTGGAGGTCCGCTTTTTCTTGTTATTGTGCACGACTTGCCAGGAGAATTTATTATTGCTTTCATCTTCGTCGCTGTCTTCATTTAAGCAGGCATTTTGAGATTTTTCAGAAACATTAGCGGTTGCAATTACGGGTTGCTGATAGGCTTGGGGAAAGGGCGTAAAGTATTGTTGCATACCTGGATCGTGATTGTTTTGTTGAAAGAGCGGCTGTTGCTGTTGCCCTTGACTCAGAAAGATTGGAGGAGCAAAGTTTGGCTGTGGTAGATAACTTATCGGCTGCGGTGGGTGGCCGATAGTTCCCGTTCCACTAAACATTGCTTAACACTTGGCCTTGCGGCCGCACTTAAATTTTTAGACCGTAACTTTGCGCACCGACAAATACACAGCCTTCCTCGTTGAAGTACAAACGAGGTGTCATCTTAAATAATGTAAACTACTTTTTGAATAATGAATTGATGTTATTGAACAATTTGTAAATGGTTATTGACATCTGCAAATGTTAAAAAATCGTTTACAATGTTTAAGTAAATGTTTGCAGATAGAAGACATAATAAGTTTTGAAAACCATTGACTTATAAAATGGTTTTATGACAATGATTAATTTGCAACTTTTGTGCGTATTACCTATGTTTTCCATTGAAATAATTGCTTAATTCTGATGTAAATCATTCTAAGAATTATTAAGATGACTAAAATAAGACATTAAATATGTCTTCTCCTTTTTCTTTTAAATGTTATGATAGGTCTATGCTTAATCTACCATTAATATATGTATAATGTGTTAACGGGTTAAAAGTAATTTATAGGTATTTACGTAATTAATTGCCCTATCTTTAATAAATCTAAATATTACCTACAATATAATTAAACTATCAATCAACTTTTATGTTGAATTAAACTTAATTTATGCCATATTTTCAAGATATTGCTTTAATTATTTCCCTTTACTTGATGCATTGAAGTCGAGGAGGATTTCAAATAAATACTGAGCATATTCCGAGTTATATAATGCTCTATTCTGAACCAAGATCGTCGGGTGTGTAGGAGCATTCAGTTAATTATTATGAACATCTGACTGTTCTTGCATATTTGAGTTTAAGGTCAAATTCAACAGAAACCCCAATATTATTTAACATTTAATAACATTCTCGAGGTTATACGCCTTCGTCGCCTTCACCGAGTAACTTGGTACTTGTACTTCTTTTCATATTATTTATTCATAGTAAATATTCATAAATTCATTATATATATTTTGGTGACTCTTAAAACAACTTTTACTACTGATATATTTTTGTCCTATTGTGATACTTTGATCTGGTTTATCGTTTTTCTGTGTATGTAATACCGAGCACCTTTATTGCTAAAAATTATGCTGATTCGTTATCTACGCCTGCGAATTTTATTTGTGTCCTTGCCGTTATCTCTCTTTTATAGGGATTGGTTAGTAGCGCCTTGCGACGAGTATCTTTTAATTGATTAGCAAAGTGCTGGGTTGCTTGCTACTTGGCGCTCATATTTTTTACAGCTTAGGATTAAAGTCTTTTGTTTAACACACGACCAGCTCCGGCTGAGAAGTTGGCTGCCCTTGTTTCTCTTCTATTTACTGTCAGTGACTGTAACAATTTATGCATATTTCTAACATTTTTGCATATTTTTACAAAACAGAGTGCATAGATATTCCCATATTTTGGTAATAATGGGTTGCATATTATTATATTCCGTTCTATACTTATAAGTAAGCAGTTTTAACACAGAAAACAGAAAATGTAATTTATCTCGTATTAGACAACGGCAGTCACTTGGTTAGCTATAACTGAGGATTAACACGTCCACTCTCAGTCACGGCTAAAACCGAACTGGCCTACAATTTGATCCAATATTGTAATTTTAGAGGTGAGGTTTTTTCTATAAAGCTAATAATAACAGAAACAATTAAAAAACTAGAAATTTTGTAAAGATATTTCGTGTTTTCTGAGAATGTCTTCAAAATCAGACCCCTTCAATGCTAAGTAAATTTTATAAATATCCAGATGAAGAGAAGCCTCAAGCCGCAGCTGTGATTATTGATGGTCTTTCAATAGTTCATATCATCAGTTCTGGGCAAGTGAAGACTTGCAAGGGCTATGGTGACAAGTATACCAGGTTAGTTCTTCGAGAATGGGAATGTCTTAAACAGATTGACGTTGTGTTCGAGGAATACCTAGAAGGCAGCCTCAAGCAGAAACAAAAACTACCCGTGGAACAAGAGTACGACACCGAGTAAATGTCGACATTCCAATTCTAAAGAACTGGAAAGGTTTTCTAGCTGTAAGTAAGAAGAAAACAGAGCTTTTCGGATTGCTGTCCTCAGTTACCTGCAAGTAGCAACACGGGAAAGAAGCTAAAAAAAGTCATTGTTGCAACGGAAGTAATATTCTATGTAGCAATTTTTGTAGTCACCCAGACCTCCAATTGTCATGTGGAGGCTGACATCCGAATGATATTACTCGTTGTAACGGCCCATCTTATTTGTGCGTTCCTTGCGAACCACTTCTTCGATGCTAGCTCGCAACTCTAATTCAAATAGTCACGCGCGCTCCTCTTTCCGCCGAGCGCCGAGCGAAGAAATGTTTGTTTTTCAAAAAACAGGCAACCTTCGATGATAGAGCGTACCTGGATCGAAATTTTTCAAGTTGCCTGTCTTCTGATATCAGCTCTCCTCGGAGGCTGTAGAATTATTCAAGAGCGATTTCCATCTTTGTTCTTTGTTTCGGTACTAATTAAGTAGTAATTAGGCATAGTTTTATCAACACCAATGCGTTATCACATATGGATAGCTGAAAGCATGAGTGTACCTTGTACGAAACTCTTTGCGTAGTGTGATCTTGAGCACCCGGCTTATTGTAATTTTCATTTTAACAGCTTGCTGTTGCTGGCGTTAGAATTTTAATCTGTTGTATTGTCAGTTATTTCAATTGTAATAACTCATATTAATTGTGTGTTTATGCTATGGCTGACTCCAAATTTAATTATTGTTGTTTATCGCTGCAGACCATCAGGTTTTACCTGGGTTGTGTTTTAACATTGCTAAATACTTACTATGACTACTTGTGATATTGTTGATAAATATTAAATTTCTATTGACTGTTACTGTCTTATATATTTTTTGTTTATATGTATAAACCTGCTTTTTTTTTCCAAAATTTAGGGTGAAGTAAGAAGCATACAAGTTAGATTGTAATTTAATCTGATAGCTAGATTTGTTTTTATGTAGTGTATAATGACAGGTGCCCATTTTGATTTAATAAAATAAAGTTTTCTACGTAATCCTAAAAACAGCTGCCTGGTCGTTATTCACGCCATTTTCTACCGAAGGTTAGAGCTAGCTAGGGCTGGTCTGTTACAACACGAAAGCGTCGTTACGATACTAAACATTCTCGGATCCATTACCTCAATTACGTTATGATGGGTTGTAACAAAGATTGCCGGTTAAGACATCAGAAGGAGAAGGGGGGTTCTTTACGACCTTAATTAGGGCTATGACCCGGTAAACGAAATAAATATGTTAAATGCTAAACAGCACCACTTTACTAAATCGGGAAAAGCAATGGTTCGACCTTTCTGATCCAACCTTGGCAGTGCTTGAGCGACGATCCATTATCAGCTGTCTTGAACTTACCTTGCTTACATTTGCTTACAGCTATCTAAATCCCTTTACATCACAAAATAACACATACAAACATCATAAATCTACTATAGAAAAGCACAACTAATTAAAAATAAACTATATTAACGTAGAAATATGTATGTGAACAATGAACATTAAATGAAATATTCGATAAAGGTTAGTGTGGTTAATTGCGCAGGGAAAGGAAAAATCTAAGGCATTGCCTCTTTTCCTGCCGTTACTGGAGCCGACCCAACTTTTACGTTTTCTGGCCATGGGAAGAAATCAGCATGGGAAATATTCAACAATTTACTACAGTGTACACCTACCTACTTTTCAATAGTTGTCAAATATTTCAGTAGACGTAGATTCAGAAATGAAGACAATGGAGATGTTTGTTGTTCATCTATACGACAACTCATGCTCACCTCAAACAGCATAGAGATTTCAAGAGGGGTAATACTAGGAAGACCCTATATTAAAATGAACGGTTCACCCAAAGAAGTGGAGTAATCGGTAGGGTCCTGTCTGAATCTTAGTGCTGCCAGTTTACTGTATTGCACATGTAAAACTTGCAATTTTTAAATCTGCAAGTGCAATCTTACTAACATGATGCATATACGAAAAAGAGTGAGTTTTATGACACATTTGAAGACATTGAAATACGAGGGGGTATTAATATCTAGTTAGCCTGGAAAGTTTCTAGTAAAGAAAAGTGAATATGGTTGCTATGATGTTTTATAAATAAGTCGTCAAAGTTTGACATCCATAAGTTAAACGGTGACCAAACTGTGAAATTTTGGATAGGCTTGTTGCTATGAAAGAAAAGTGGATCCATTACTATGACCCAGAGACTAAAGAGCAATTCAAACAGTGGAAGCATGTTGGTTCTCCACGACCCAAAAAATTCCGTGTTTAAAAATCGGCTGGCAAGATTCTTGCTTCAGTTTTCTGGGACAAAGGTAGGATAATTCTGATAGATTATTTGGAACGGGGCAGAACTATCACGGGAGCATATGATACTAAATTGCTAACTAAATTACGTAAAAAAATTGTGGGAAAACTCCGCGGAAAGCTTGCCAGAGGTGTGCTCTTTTTGCAAGACAACGCTTCAGCTCACAAGTCGTTGATAGCACTGCAAAGAATTGATGAAATTCGTTTTGAGTTGGTTGACCACCAGCCCTATTCTTCGGATTTAGCACCGTCAGACTACTATTTGTTTTCAAAACTCAGAAAACATTTGAAAGGTAAAAGATTTTCGACAAATTACGAGGCAATATGTGCCGTTGAGGAGTGGTTTGCAGCCAAGACAAATATTTGTTTTTAAATGGCTTAGAATTACTTTATGAACGTGCTGCTATATGTCTAAGTCTTAAAGGAGATTATGTTGAATAAATAAAATTAAGTTTTGAAATATTGTGTATTTTATATGGTAGGCTAAGTATTTTTCAATACTCCCTCGTAAGAGTTGTTGTATTTAGTAAGTTATACAAACTGTTACTGGTAAAACATTTGTTATGAATAATTAGTAGGGTACTATTTTAAATAGTGGCCTAGATTGGTAATAGCACATTATCTGTCTCTCAAATAGGTAAGCATTCAAGGATTTGCCAAGTGCTACATGGAAAGCTGCAATTGGCGTTTTTCCGCACAAAGATTTTCTTAAAATGGGTTTTTAAGTTCTCAATTATTATTAGCTTTATAGCAAAAAAAAAACCGTAAGAACGTAGAAGTTGTTAGATAAGACCGGCTACAACCTTTATCTGAAACTCTTTTAACTAAAACGCTTATTTCATAAAATATAGATCAAAAACTAGCTTCAGGCAGCTATTTTCAGCTGCCATTTTGAAATAAGATGGCGAAATTTTGGGCTCTACCTCAAAAATGGTCTCTTACTTATGTATGATTTGCATACTAAATTTGGTGCTTTTATCCAAAAGTGCACGATTCAGATACCCATCCGCCCACACTATACAGGACGGGGATCTCGGTGATCTTAAGAGATACGAAGTCAGTTAAATTAGGACAAAGTTGCGTATTTTCGTGTTGATTAATAATCTGAAAAGAAATTTAATCTATCATTTTTAGTTTTTCAAATATCACAAAAAACTGAAAATTTCAATTTCGGTTGTTTTTACTCGAAAACAAACCACTTTAGCCATTTTTACCCAAAACTTTATTCAGACACAACAACTAGTTCAAAAATAATATTACAGTTGCTTTAGCGTATCTCTTAAGATAACCGAGAAAAACGGGCATCCTGTATAGCTATTAGAGAAACTAGTAGAGTAAAAGAAGATACTTATATTTAACTACTGCGCTTCTTCATAATTCAAACAAGCCATACGATAAATAAATAGATTTTTAAATAGTATACATTTCTGAAACATTTGAATCATTTTGAAGAAGAAAAAGTCATAAACAGTCCTATGAGGGCGCCCACAGACATAACTTGAACTACCTTTTTGGTCCAATACAATCTAGAACAAACGTGAATTAAAAATGAGATAATAAAAATAAAACAACTTTAACAGCATACACCTACCTATTCAATTTTTTTCTAGCTTTCGTTAAACTGGAAATGTCATCTTTTAGAATAAATTGCCTCATCCCCAAATGGCAATCCCGAAGATAACTGTCCCAATCAAATCCATTGTCGACGCTCATATCTATATCAAAGTTTTTCCCGTCTTCTGCCTCTTTCACAGCTTGCACGAGTTCTTTAAAAGCAGTGGCACCAAATGTGCGGCTATGCAATACCATAAAGTCGCCTTCGTGCCATGATTCATATAGTTTTTTGCAATGCCGGACATTTCTGTAACATAATAACCTGTCACATGTGGTTTAAATTGAAGTTATAGGTCGTACTTAGGCTTCTTTCCTAAACATAGCAAATAAAAATCCGATAAATAGGCTGGGGCATACAGAAATAGCATCACTTTGATTCTATGTAGGCTCCTGTTAAGTGTTGGTTTCAAGCTCGGGTAAGAAACGACATGCTGAGTCGGGTATTTCCTTGCGTACTTTATAATGTAGCCAAAAAGCATCCCCCAGGTTATGGGATTAATTTCCCAACTGGTACAATTGTATAACTTCAGTTTAGTAGGTCTAAAATTTTGTATTTTAATCACTACGTTGACTCTAGTCTCCGTAGGAAAATTAAATTGATTTTTTCAACAACATTGACGCGAAGTACTACAAAACTTGCAAAAGAAGAAGTTTTTATAACCTATTAAAGTTATGGATTAGACCAATTAAGGTATTTCATTAATGTATGTATAATAAACTGTTATCCACCTGGTGTATAACATAACTTGAAATATACATACAAAAATTAATGTAAATAGAAGAAAAACTGTTTGGAATACAAGAAATCTTCAGAATAATAAGCTATTTTGGGTATAAAGGCAAGTGGATGAAAGGCGAACAACTGGTAGAACTACCCTCTAGATATATTTTGTACTGCAAATGAAATGACAACAGCAGTAAAGAAGGCGTAGGCTTTATAGTATAGAAATTAGGTCAAAGAATAAGTAGGTTTAGGTATTAAGGTGATAGATGAACTACTGAAGTGGCCAACGACATAAAGATGTAAAAGGCTCCAAGAAGCAGCTGCACTAAACCTTCATAACAATAATCTCTAGCACCATTATCATGGTTATTTTCCGAAAAAATATTTCAAAGTTGGAAAGATTTCTGTGGAATCTCCAGGAGGAGGGGGAGAGAGATGATATGAAAAAGAAGAAATCATTATTAACAGGTAATGATATAAAAATATGCACAATTTAAAACTTTCGCAGAGGTACGAAAACAACAAATGAAAAGAATGAAGATAGCCATCACGGAAATAAATGAAATTCGTTGACCAGGGTCAATTCATTCTAATATTAACAAACATCGACTACGCAATTTACAAATATGGTGTGGAGGTTATAATATGTAAATCACTTGCCAACTATGTTACGAACTTTCTACCAGTTTGGGAGAAAATAATGTTACACCAACTCAATGCTACCTCTATCTAGTAAACATTATTAAGTGCTACTCCAACAATAGAACTCAGTAACGAAAATACGCACAATTTTTACTTTCAGCTCATTGAACAAGCTACCCACAAGAAATCTATCAGCAATAATGGAAGATTTCAATATAAAAGTCGGGAAAAGATTTCAGGGAAACTTTATAGGCTGTATGGACTTGGCAAAAGGAACGAGTGAGGAAATAAATTCAGTGTATTTGCAGGCGAACTCGAATTTTTAGCAACAACCATATTTTCACATTCCTACAGAAAAAGTACCTGGAAGCCATCTAGGGATTCGCCTGAAAACATTATCACAAATCATATTCACGACATTCTTGAAGAGAAAAACGTACAAACAGATGCAGCTCAGTAATAGTTATTTACCTAACAAGTTCGGGAAGTTAATTTTCCCGAATGAGCACTTTGTTTGCAGCACGACCGAAGGGAGTGCTGCATGTAGTGCGAATTCGGGAAAATTCTTCCCGAAAGAGGTAGGTACAATGTTTTTTGTAACGAATAACTCAAAATATTTGAAAAAGTTAAAAAAATATTATTTAGTGTTTTACAACTTTACTGAGTTGGCAGCACAAATTACTAAATTTTTATACGTATCCTAGCACCTGTTAGCTTTTGTTGACGTTTACAGCGCCCCTGGAACACACAATTGCCATAGTTTTTGTGGGAAAGTAAAAAACACCCCGGTGCGGGAATAGTATATTTCAAACCAAGGTAAGAAAGTGCAGTCTTGCATACCGAGCGCAAAGTTTATAAACCGAGCCGAAGGCGAGGTTTGTAATTGCGCAAGGTATGCAAGAGCACTTTCTTAACGAAGTTTGAATACTATTTTTTTCCCAGCCGGCCTCAGTGGGGCAAAATTTGACACTACAGAAATAATTCAACAGACTGTTAAAGTTGTTAAAGGTGACAATATCTTGCAAAATATGCAGCATGTTTTCCGATTTTATGCTGTTCTCAAAATGTTTCTAAACAGTTTTATTCATAAGTAACTCTGAAAACTTAAAAATTTTGTCGTTAAAAAATCGCTTTACTATTTATACTTTTTGAGGTTATGTCCACTGAGGTCAAACTGTCAAAGCAGTTTTGGTTGGATTAAAAAATTAAGCGCGGGCGCGCACGTGATTTTTAGCCTCTCCTGTCGTGAGTACGCATGCGCGAGATGTTAATTTAATTCCTTCGAATGAAGGGCCACTCACGGGGCCACTTAAGGTTTCGTACTTAACTGCATCAAAAGGATGTGAACACTCACAGAATGCATTCCTAATTCCTCGTATAAACAGACTGTAACACAAGTCATAAAGTCAATTAACCGTCAACTATCAATATGTCAGCTGTCAGAATCAGCACGCGTCAGCAGTCAGCTAACATGCGGTACAGTTTCTTCATAAAAATTGCATGATTTACTTTCTTACCTAGGTGAGAAAAACGAACTTTCTTATCTCAGATGAGGTGAGCAATGCCTACTATTCTAACCGGCTGGGAGAAAAAGTCATTTTCGGCGCATCGGGAATGACCGGGAAATATGAATTTTGAAATCATGAGTGCAAAAAAAATCTTTTCCTACGACTGCTTCTAAAATCAAGCTTTCCGCCTTGTTGACGTACGTCAAAAATTGATTGTTTTGAATCAGTTCATCGCGGCAGCCGTCATACGTAAGTATATAATCGTGAATCGTAATACATAGCAACACACATAAATTTTATATAAGCTTTCATGATTACATACCTAAGTCGGCTAGTGGTCAGCTATTTGAAAACGTCAAAGTTGACAGCTGTCACTGTGAATTTGATTTAAACCTTTTTTCGCGATTTAAAGATACTTGTGCTTTATTTTGTGTATTGTCGGTGTTTAAGTGTCAAGAAAAATAAGAAATGGGCGATAAAATATCCAATTGTGATGTAAAAATTTGCACGTCGCTGGAAATTTTAGAAATGGCAAAAAACACCAGTTTAAACCTATTTTCGAAAATTTTACAGTCGTAGGAAAAATTTTGTATGCAACACGAGCGAAAAATGCATTAGGCGTTCGTTCGAGTTTTTTCGGACTCACGCCTAATGCATCATTTTTCGCTCTAGGTACATAAATTACTATTTCAAACGTGGTTGTTCTTTACCATATTCTATTAGGCAGTTTACTAGGGTACAGTACCAGGGTGACCACTAATGCTGTCGCAATAACTCGCTCTAACCTGTTGTATCTCTTGGTTAATTGTAGGAACTGAAAGACCATGTCTTATGGTTTCGTTGGGGACGTATCCTGGCGCATTTACTATGGTTCTAAGTACGTTCGATTGAAATCTCAGGATTTTGATATTGGATGTTTTTCCAGTGTGCTATAGATGTATTTCATAAGTTTATATGAGTTTGAGCATCGCTTTATAAAGGACTAACTAACCCTCCAAGGATGGAAGCTGCGACTGCCCACTATCAACCAATACATTTCCACCAATTGCTCACGCTTTGCCCACATGTGTATTCTACAGGTGAATATCGAGGTAGTTGGCGTTATCGGCTTATGGAATCTGTTGATTATTAAACGTCAACGGTGAACAGGTACTTTTTCTTAATGTGAATGTCACTACACAGATTTGCTTTCATTTATTTCAATGCGCCACTTTTTACACCAACGCTGTGTTTTATCTGAATGATCTGGTAGCTCATAAGATGCTAGGTTTGGGTTAGTGCAACACTATTGGATCCAATACGCTGCCTTGGGGAACACCCGAGGTATTAGCTCATTGCCATATCTGATAAGAAAGTGCATGTTGGTTAGGTACGATTTCAAGATGTCAAAGTAATCTGTGGGTAGGTTTTCTTAGTTTTTCAAAGAAATACCTCGTACCAGACCTTATCGAAGGCCTGTGTAACGTCGAAAAATACTGCAGCGCAATACCTTCTCTCTTCCAAGTCTTTAGTGATTTTGTCCACTACTCTGTGAACCTGCTCAATTGTTGCATAGTTTCTTTACAAATCAAATTGATGGTCAGCTATGAGATGATTATTCAGGAGTATTATGTATAGCATCTCTACGAGCATTTTCTTAAATACTTTCGACAGCACTGGTACTAGACCGATTCACTGGTACTAGACCGATTAGTCAGTTAGGTGCAGGATGCTCACTAGGTCTTCCCGGATTTGGCATTAAAATTATTACGGCATTTTCCACTGTTCCAGGAAATCTCGCAGTCTTGGGAATGCATTGAATGAATGAGTTATGAATTGATAACCTCTTTGTGGCAACTATTTAAGTAGTTTGTCAGTGATTAGATCGTTACCCGGGGCTTTGTGTGAATTCGCTTTTTCGAATAGTAGTTTCTACTTGGTTGATTTTAAGTTGGTAAATTAGCATGGTTATTTGATACGGCAGTTTGAAAACGTCTTCCTCATTGTCTTTTTTACACCGGAAACGATTTGAAAACATTAACTAGGTTTTCAGTAAAGGTTTCAGGTATTCATGGCGGTACGAATCAGTGCTTCGTGCTACTGTGATTACTTTAAGTATCTTGTGCCTCTTCACACCAGAACACGTAGTCGTCTGCTTGCAGCGGTAATGGATGCTTCTACTAGTTTTGTGTAAGTACTACCAAGGGTAGAGAAAGGTTGAAAGCTGTAAATAACATGGGATTACAATCCTTGACCACAAATGAACCTACACACTAGACGGACCTGGGAGAACAACTGGACTTGCTTGACCTGTGCTTTGTAAAAGGTATAGACATAAACTTCTCAAGAGCTTAGTTTTGCCTTGACTTCTTTACAGATCATTCATCAGTACTAATGACATTGGGTGCAAATGGTATAATGAAAGAGAAGCCACCATCATTCATCAATAAAAGCACAAATTGGAACCGTTTACAAGAGCTAGTTGATAAATCATTGAATATGGATATCCCATTAAAAACAACAAAGGATCTAGAAGATGCAGTGTACCACTTCAACCAGGTAGTCCAAAAAGCAGCTCACCAGGTCAGACCAGAACATATCCAATTCCGTAAACCCTAATATAGTTAAACGGAAAATTGCAGAGAAAATGCGCCTAAAAACACACAACTCAAACCTTCTTTCCAACATCAGAAATAAGAGGTGTAAATTTGTTTTAGAAATCGTTTAGATAGTGTAACCAGTGCATCTTTTTTTTTGTATTAAGGTAAGTTTCTACTAGCAGTGATAATCTATACTACCTTTTGACACTCGCTACCTATTTAATTTTATATGAAATAGTACAACTGCTATGAATAAACTAAGTATTAGGGTATTTTAATATATTTTCATGTAGGAATGATTCCAAGTTTTTACAATTAGATTTTACTTGTAGTTCAAGCCATTTCACACAGAAATATTTAATTTTATTTTATGCAAGTAGTTAATTAAGTAATACAGATTATGTATTATACAAGTTTGTTAAAAAATAGCACCTGTATTAGAGCTACTAGTTTTAATAATGTAGAGTTATTAAAAATTTATGTGGATTTCTACAACGTGAAAAAGCTTATTTTCACATCTCAGCTTTAACGAAAATGCAGCAAAATTAAGTTTTAAATTGAGGCGCATTAAAAGCTAACACTTTAATCTAGCAACAACTTAGACATTTTTAGATACATAAAAACTTATAACAATAAAAGTAGGAGATTATGGAGGTTTTGTTCGCTTTTATGGATTTCGCCTTTGGGAGAAACAAAAGAATAAATGCAAATTGAAGCTGTGTATTCCAGACACAAAGTCAGGTGGCTACAAATAAAACTTTACTGTAAGTAAATATTTATGTACTTCGGAACTTTTCTTATAAAACCGGGTGAGAAGTAGCGAACTTTCATTGAATCAAATTTAATAAACTTTACGAGCGCTGCAGGGTAAATGTTACAATTCTTCTCGATGCCCTGTTTTTCAGGAAATAACTTCAACAATTTATGCCTGTTTAACTTTTAAACCAACAATACCCATACACGTTGCCAGTGGGGACGTGTAAAATATAGGAACGTTCTCTGCAATATTACCGCAGTTTAATTATAAATGTGCATTCGCTTCGATCGACGTAGCGTTGAGATGGAGGAGTTAAGCTGATTTATGGTTACCCTCTACCTAACGTTAGACCATGAATAACTGCAATACTCTTTAAATCCTTTGTGAAAATTGAGGATTAGCCGCGCACTCATACGATATATCTTCTTTTTATGTTGGGACACCCTTTGATAAATTGTTTGATGACCTATTCCGAACGGGCTTTAGCAAATACTTATTGTAAATTTTTCACGAGCAAACGTTTAAGAATAATATTTCTATTCTCCAAACATCGTGTTCTAGAATAGTGCAATTTCAGCACGAGCAATCTGATAATCCAAAAAACTCTAACATCATAAATTAACCAGTTAATTGTATAATCCGGATTTAGGGCTGCTGTTTATCTTTTTTAACTCCAAAGTTTACCAGATTTTTGGAAATAATTAAATTTACTAATTTTCTTTAACTTCGTTTAATTCATTTAGTATTTAGCTTAGCAACAGAGTAAACAGGAGAAAGTTTCTATTTTAAATAAAACTCTAATTTATTATTAATTATTAATCAAATGGAAAAGCAGAGGGTTTAACTTTTTATTTAGCGTGACATTTTCCAGTTATAACGTTGTATTGTTTACATACAACCCATGGTTGACGATGGCACTGCCAAATTTGTTTTTTTTTTGTTTTTAGGGGCATAACGTTTGCTGTATTTTTTTTAGATAATAGAAGTTGCAAGTTACAATCGTCACTACTTGACGAGTCTTAAAAAAATCAGTTGTATCTTCTCTAATATTATAAAAAAAAGATATGATACTATTCCTAACAAGAAAATAGAACAATATCTAAATCGACTAGCTATGAATTATTCATATTTTCGTTGATTAAATGACCCTAACTGTCTTGTGAATAATTCAAACCTGTCATTTGTCATATAAAATTTGAATATCAAAATATAAAACTAGATAAATGTGCAATTTAGAGAAATGTTATACCATTTTCAAAACAAGAAACATCCTGGCTTTTGAAATTACACCTGATCTATGCATTGTTGACTGGCGTGTTGAAATAATTTTAAATTTGTTCGCATCTCAGCTCATTAAAAATTCAGATTCACACAGCTATAAAAAATGTGCCCTGGTTTTTTTATTATAATAATATATTGTTGAAATTAGAAAAATAAAAGCTGGCCACTGTCATACAAATCGAATAGGACGGGATTAAAAACAAATTTGACTACGCTTTGGTCGAAAGGTCAGAATAAACTTTATTCTTATGATATTTTTGTATACTTGCATATAAATTACGCTAGGGTTATAGGAGCATTCTTAAAATTTTCAATAGAAGCATCGATTACATTATACTGTAGTAAATTCTAGTTTTCTACGACTTAGTTTGCAGAAACAAATTTACTGGAATTTAATGGATTATTAACTCATCTACTAAGACATAATTGCTTATACATAATGAGATACGAGTATATGTTTAACCCACTTTTAAGTATATTATATAAACGCTTTTTGTATCTGAGAAAGAGGTAACCTTACCTTAACATATGTTTTCCATTTATGCTTTTTTGAAATTGTATAGATTTCTGCCTTTTTGCAGTCTTATAAGTGTTAAGGTATCGCTAAGCATATTATAGAGAAAATATTACAAAAGATATGTTTTTATTGTATTTCTAATATGCTTTTCATTACTTGTTCGCCTAAATCGGAATAAACTTCTTAGTCTTTACATAGCCTTTGTATTAATTTGATATAACACTGCCTACTCAACATACGAATGTTCATAAAAAAAAATAGAGATTTCCACGTATAGTTAGTAATAACGTTATTGTTAAGTGTGTTGCTGATACTATTTCTTTAAATTCGATGAAACGAAATTTAATGGGATAAACTTAAATATTTTGTACAGGGTGGATAAATTGCGATGTTTTCTTAGGAAATCTTGATAACTATACAAGATACGAACGCCGAACTTTGGTCTTATTTTTCAAGAAAAACATAATGGTAAAAGCCAGAATTGACTAGCGTCTTTCGTTTTCAATATTTAAGTAAAAGTTCGATTTTTCGACTTTTTGTTTTGTGGCTATATCTTAATTATTTATGAAAATTGAGAAAACTAATTTCTATGTTGTTCAGGCACCTTTTTGATAGAAATGTATAATTTACTCAGTTTCACTAGATTATAGAACAGTATATGCGGCAAAAGAGAAAGCATTAAGTAAGTAAATATAAAAAAATCACAATTTTTAAAATATTTTGATATCTATTCATATATCTATCATATACCTAATTAAACAAGGCACATGGAATTGCGTTGCTACCATGCTCACCGTTTGATTGTCAGAATGAATCACTTTTTATTGTTTATAATATTATACAGTTTTCGTAATAAATTTGGGCACATGGAACATTGTTTTATTATCCACTATTTTTCAAAATACAAAATATTATTTGGAAATATTTGTTATAGAATTTTAATTAAAAATGATAATTGCTGTGAATTGTTATTGATGTTGGAATTATTTGTTATTAAATTTTGTAATATGTATTTTGTATCTCATTGTCCATAATACACACTACAGTGGTAAGAAAACATAGGAAAAAACATTAATAATTGTTTTTAGGGGCAGATAGCTTAGACTGCATCTTCAAATTCTAAACAGCGTTTTTGTGTATTTTGAAAACTGAGGGTGCATTATTCTTGAACTATTTTCATATTTTATAATGTCTCCAGTATACAGAAGAAGAAGAAGACGAAATTTTGGCAAGTGCTTTTTTTGTTTGGGAAGATTTATTGACTTTTATCAAGAATACATTTTAATACATTTTTATGCGTGTCCAAATTTATGACGGACAGTGTATAATCTATAATGTATTACATATTATGATATATATTATCCAAATGGAAAAAATCTTCTTTCTCACGATGTCACAGCCAACTATGAGTTCCATATAAAAAACACAACTTTATGGTTTAACCAGAAATACCCGAATTTCAAAACTTCTTTGAAAAATAGAGTACGCCACTGCATTCTTATCAAAACAGTGTCTGGAAAATATAGAAATGACTTTTCCTTACTTTGATAAATAAGAGAGATATAGCCAGAAAATGAAAAGTCAAACTTTTATTTATAACTCGAAAACAAAAGACGGTAGTCAATTTTGATTTTCAGCATTGAGTTTTTTCTCAAAAGAAGAGATCGAGGATAGGGAGTCCATCGCCTATAGATATCGAGGTCCACTATGAAAACATCGCAATTTGCCCACCCTGTACAATAAATTCTGTTTTCTTAAAAAGAAATTCGCCCTGTTTCCTTTATCAGCATTCTGTTTTGCATTTTTGTTCTTTTTAGAAAAATACAATGTGCTTTAAAACAATACAAATAGAAAATAATAAAACACGGTCGTTCAATCATGTACGTCTATAACTGTAAGACTAAACTACATCGAAGTGCATATAATTGAAGTTTTTAAAAATTCTATTTAGTATGGAACAAACGCATATTGTGGTTATTTGACCTCGTTCTAACAATTATTCTGAATATAGTTAAATTATATGTTAAAGCTTAGAAAAAAAACAGGTAGATTATTAGTTTAATGATAATTCTAGTATCAAAATGAAAGGTTAAGCCACATATAAACTGAATGACAATAAATTAGAACATATAATGTAAAACACAATTGCTTCTACACTTGAATTTTCTTCTGCCACTTAATTTTATTTAACTAATTTGAATATAATGTTACCGTTTATATTTTTAGTTTAAAAAATGTTTATAACGTTATTAATCAGTAAGTTCAAAGCATCATAAAGTCTGCAATGCAATTCTTAAAAATTGCATTCCACTTTAAGGAATAATTCAGAGAATGGTATTGTGTCTAAGCAAATAGGCGGTTATAGCTACAGTTTTAATAAATGCCGACATGCTCATTAAAATAGCAGAATACTAGCGAATAAAGAAATATAAAGTTTTAAATGAAAAGTTGAGATTTACATTTAAAATGTAAACATCATGAGGTATTTTCATTTACGTTGAAATTCTAAGTTAGCCCTGGCTCTGTACTATTTAGACAATACATTTATTTTAAGGTTTTACTTGCAAGTGCACATATCCTATAAATTAGAATATGCTGTGTAAATAGCTATATAAGAACAGAGAGTAGTTCTCGAAGTCGAAAACAAACAAGGCGTATTAAGAATTCGAAACTTCATCTTGAATTGTAAATGATGGTGAAGTATTTTATCTGCATAGGGAAACTTATATTGAAAAAGTTTTGAAACAGAGTAATATATAAAATGTAAAATCATCAAAAATACCTATGGATGCTAAGGCTATAAACAGCCCGTTCAAAAGTTTCCACGGCTTCCGCAAGGAATAAAATGTGCCTACTGATATATTTTACTAAATTTATGAGAAAACATTTGTTGTAATATGATCTGCATATAACCTCCACAGCTAAAGCAATGTTAAGAAGCTATGTTTTATCCTAATTATTTGAAGGGGCTGCGGGCTTGAACATATATTCAAGGCAATAAAACACTCGTACGGCGGTAAAATTGATTAAACTCCCAAAGCAGAAAACTGCTTTTAAAGAACTAACTTCCCATACCCCAAGGATTTAATTTAATGGAGTCTCTGAGGATTGCACTACTTACATTCATGTAATCGTATATTCGAACTTCTAATACGGTTACGTCTCTGGATAATCGAAATTAATTGCTAATAACCTGTTAAATATCGGTCGCACACTTTGAAGGAAAATATAGTTCAGCGGTTCAGAGATGTAATTTCTAAATCGCTACCTTAATTGGTTTCTAGCGAAGCAATTGCCATGGGAAACGGGAATTTTAAAAAGTTGTATTTGTTACTTACCAGGCTGTGGGCGTTTTCGTAGACTTAGTAGATGATACAAGTAATGAAAATTTGTGTGATTGCTTAACAGAATATGATATGATGCATATAACGCAAACATTATATAATTGCATCCTGTTAAATATGATCAGTTAAAATAAATACAGTTTAAGCTATATACCGATACGCTTTGTTTAACTGGTTTAATATATTTAAAGCAAACATCATAACCTGGTGCGAGGTTTAATTGTTAAAATTATCCGGCCTTGGTACTTATTAAGCGGACTGGGAAAGTAGTGAGACGCTATGAGTGTTGCAAAATATGATATACACAACATAACAAAATTAGTGGAAAACGCGTGTGTTAATGTGATCAAATCGAAACATTTGATCGAAAAAGAAAAGGTGATCTACTAAACATACTACATAAAGTATCGAAAGCAATAATAGAAATAGTACAAAGAGGTCAAAAAGAAACTTGATCGCGGGAGCCATTGAAAACAATAAAACTTGCTTAATCTGTAGTACTTTTTTTAGACAGAAAGGGGTCAACCTTTAGTGAAGTTTAAACTTCATTTTTCACATCTTGTTTGACTTATCCACATGTTATTTTAATGTTACCTATCAATTTAATGTATATATTTGGTTTAAATTACATATTTTTACATATTTGTGCAGTTTGTTAGACTATTAAAGTCACATAAACGAATAATAAGGTTTACCGTCGTTCAAATATAGTTTTATAAAGTGCAGTGTAGTGGGTCGTCATATATATCATGGGCACCCTCGATTAATTTTATTTTTTATCGCTATGTAGATAATTTACACTGACGGAAAAATCTAAATACTGCCTTCCACAGGTTATACGGAATCTCTAATAGTAAACAATGGAACACAACAAGAGGATACTTTGAGTCCCTTCCTCTTCAATCATATAACGAACAAGATTGAAAAACAACTTAAAACCTGCGTGAGTACGATATTGACACCAACGCGTTAACATAATATACTACGCAAACGACAGGGTATTTTTGCCAAGTGAAAAATACAGACTGTTACATACATTTAACATAACAGCAAAGCGGATTAATATGGAAATATCAGTATCAAAACGATAAACGAGGATTATGGCAAAAGAATCTACAAGATGCAAACTGGAAATAAATGGAAAACTAATACGGAAAACCAATGGAAAAACGCAGTAGAATCGGCCTGTTAGTAGAGATGCCGACGAGACGAGATAATTCTCGATTGCCATTTTTCAATCTCAAATATTTGAGACAAGCAAGAATAACCAGAGATTAACTAAATTATCAACCTCGACAGTTTTTCAATAGTTTCTTAAAAAACTGAATAATCGGCCAATAGAAGAGTGCTAAAACTTTATTTTAATTTTTGTAAAAACGTTGACAAGGGTTGCCCTAAAATAACGGCAGCTTCAACTCGGTACGCACAGTACATATTTACAAATCGGGAATTGAGATCGGAAACTGGTAAATTTCGTCTCGTCTCGTCTCGCTGCAACACTAAAATCTATCCTCCGAAACTATAAACCAAACCACAAAAGTACCCATATTGCAGAATGACGAAAGGAACATATGTCAAAAAACAAAAGTAGTAATTGGACCAATAATAATATAATTAACAAAACTAAGGATATAAATTAAAATGCTAAGAACAATAACACGAGCATTACTGATGAACGGACACAGAAGTGCTGAAATAAGAAGACGGTGTGAGATACTCCATGTAGTGAAATAAACAATAAAAACGTAAAAAAGATAGGAAGAACACGTTGAGGGAATAAAAACAAAACGACCAAATAATGCAAGTATGGTATTACACCAGGAAGAACACCTAAACGATGACAGTAGAGCTGATTTTCGTAGTCAGCGGAATAGCAAAGCTGGACAAACAGGACAATGACCTAGTTAGAACAAAAAAGAAGAAGCTCCAATCCATAAAGTGAAGAAGAAGAAGAAGACAATATGCTGTCAATAGATATTATTTAAAACCTTCTAAGTGTTAATAAGTGTTAAGCATATGAGTTGCTTAAATTATTAAGTGCTGAGAAGGAGCGGTGTTTCATTACATTGTCATTTGGATAGTGTATTCACACAAAATATATATGTAAAGTAATTTTTTCTTACAAAAGTCTAATATAGTTTATAGTCTGACCATCCAAACCTCGTTTTTTATTTTAAGATTATTTGTCAAATTTGCTTATTTCTATGCACCCTTCGTGGAAATGTATATATAAAGCATCAAGCAACCGTGCGTCAATTACCAGGTACGTATTGATGAAAATGCAAAACGTGACGATGAAAGAACATCAAAATTAACCATTGCAATACCCTCCCGCTAATACCTCTTTGTAATTAAGCCGTTTCTGTTTTACATGTGTGTTTTCTGTTTACGTTTTCCGTTTTCCATTTTACTAAGAACTGATGTTTAATTTGAAAAAGATGTTGTTCAATTTGCTTTAAAAAGAAACAGCACGTTTAACAAAAAAGCATATGCAACAGACGGAGAAACAATAATACTTGCACAAAGTGCTAATGTGTCTGATTACAGAAATGAAAAGACGATATCGCCCATATTTGGAAATTATGATACAGAAGTAATTAAAACAATCATATACGAAATGTACAGTAAAAATGAAATAGTAGGAACACTGGACTTATTAAAAAGTAAATTAATGAATGACCTAGAACATCTGCATCTTTGTAAAGAAACATTAAGGATTTTTTTAATTAGTAATGGGTTTACGTATAAACAGTTAGACAGGAGATAAGCACTATTAGAAGGTGAACGCCTTCAAATACTGAAAGTACAATATTTCGAAAAAATTAAAGCATTTAGAGTTGAAGAAGGAAATATAATATATTTGGACGAAACATGGTATGACACTCACGACATTAATAGAGGATTGGCAGATTCAAACAATGCTTTTTGAATGTTTTTGTTGCCAGAGGAAAGAAGACTATAATTGATGCTGGTAGCGATAATGGGTGGGTTAATAATGCGCCTCTTTTATCTGACAAACAAATAAAACAATCTTCGGTGGCTTATCACCAAGACATGAACTCGAAATTATTCAAAAAATGGTTTTCTAAGCAACTAAAACTTTAATTTAGAAAAGAACTCGGTTATTGTTATAAATAACGCAAGTTAATACCAACGAGTTGCACGAAAAAGAAAGATACAACAAATTGTTTTAAAATGTACAATCTTGCTATCGTTCTTTAGAAAATGCGCAACCTTATTAGTTACAATTACTCGATTACCCCTAATATCTATTTATTTTTCATTTTCTTTTGCTTGTAAAATTTTGGTAGAAACTGGTTAAGATGTAACCTTCACACTTTTTAAATAACAGGAACCTGATAATTAGCGGAGGGTTGTTTGATACTTTATATATATATTTACACGAAGAGTGCATAGAAATAAACAAATTTATCATATATAACCTTAAAAATAAAAACTCTGTAAAAGGCTTTACCCAGAACTTCCCTCGTCGATATTGTGGCATTAAATAATTTTAAAAATCAAATTAAGTTAGGAGTAAAAATATCTTCACGTTTCTAATAGATTAAATACATTTTCAAATAAAAACAAATGTATCCTGCTGGGGTTTGAACCCTCCGCAACTGCATAGCCCTCGTAACCACACCTGCATATAAATCGTAAGTGCATCCATAGTCGAACTGGAACGTTTTTACTGTTTTGTGACATTATCCTGTATCGGATGAGCCTTATTTTCGGCAAATGTAAACCCTGACCTATGTGAAAGTTATTACTTCCTTCTATTTCAAAATTAACCCAAAAATAAACAAAATGTTATTTTCTTAAGGTGCTCACCCTGTATATATTTGTATGAAATTGTACCGGTTTCATGCGAGGTAGATATATAATATGTATGCAAAATATTGTCTTCCTCCTACAAATAGCTTTTGAGCTATACTGCCAACAGACAGACAGACAGGCAGAGAGACAGCCAGACAGACAGACGGAATTAAGAAAACCTCTTTTTCGTCATCTAGGCACCTTGAAACGTGAAGATCTAAAGAAATCCCGGAAGGTGAGTTTTTCGTGATTACAATACTTCCTTCGTCTTTAAACGAGATGGTCAGACTATGCTATATGTTGTACTTCGATCGGTTAAGTCATGTATTAGTTTTTATTCTATTAAATAATGATCAACATGATTCTAAATAAAACGGCATTGAAGTGAAAATTGACACTAAAGCTGTATGTTCGCCAATTTAGGACATTCTTGTTTGCAATTTACATTAAATTCCTTTGAATGAAAGAATTAAAGTTGTTGTTTTGGTAGAACTATAAACTGAAAACTATTAGCTGCTTTCATATAAAATTTATCCCAGTCATTAAACAAATAGGTCCTAAATTTCGGCGCTTATAAGGAAACGAATAAATTTGTAGCTCGCATAATTCACTACACAGGCGCGTAGTTAAAATTAATTACTGTTTAATCTCGTTAATCTTATTAAATTTACTTTCAGGTAAAGCAGCGTTTGTGTGTATAGAGACTTTGCAAGCAGCAAGCACCAACAAGGGTTGCTGCAGCTGAAAAACAAAGCGAAACTCCAACTTGAAAGTTTCTGCTTTGACTGTTGTCAGATATTGATTTTAGCAAATACATCGTCTAATTTTTAATTTCTCTCGAACTTGGCTTTGAAATAACCGCATTAAAGTCTTGGGACGTCGTAAGCAACTTTTGGGCCTTTGAGTAGTGTCTGATTTTAAAAAGTTATGGGGGCAAGTACTTGACGTGTTTAATCCCCAGTGCAACAAAACTAATTCGAGAACCGACAAAACGTTTGTTTGATTTTAATCAAAGATCGACTACGTATTCGGTGGTAGAAAGGTGATGTATTAAGAGCATCTTGGGAAAAGTTAATGATATTGTTTATAACGATGACAATTGTTATTCTTTTTAAATTGTTTTCATTTATTGAATATCCTTGATACACTTTTAGTAAGCCTCAAATTTTGCTACTAAAAAACTGATAGATACAGATAAAAGGTTGTTTATGTTCTTTTCGTATTTGTATTTAAGTAAATATTATTGACATAGAAAATTTACAAACAGAATGAACCGACAGGACGTTAAAACTTGAGATTGTTCAGCAAATTCGAGAATTTATTTTCAAAATTTGCAATCAAACCGAGACCGCGACTATACAGGGAGCTTATTATCATGCGCAATGTGTAAATGTCTTTATTTTAAAATACAATATCGAAACGTTACTGAGTATGTAAAAATATAATATATTCTACGGAGGAAGGAATTCTGTTGATAAATGGTATAAAGACTTCAGTAGGCAGCAAGTATGTGGGTTATTAAATGCCCTGTTGTTCTTTCTGATGCTTCTTTTTGAATAAAATTACGGTTCATATGTTGAATTTTAGAGTAAACGCATTTACACATGGCGTGGCGTACCCTTAGAAGCCAATAGTAACCATTAAGTTCTCATGGAAACGGGAATACCACATTGCGCATTAAAATAAATTCACTGTATTATAACAAATCGACAAATTTCTTCAAAATCAATACAAGTCTAACGGAATTTACTGCTGAAAAGTACTTTATAATTATTTAATAGATTTCGAGTACTGTATAATATAGAACGTCAGACTATATATACGAAATCACAAAAAAGTCTTAGAAATACGCAGGGTGATTAATAAATGCATCGATAAATTTCGCAGGTAATTCCTCTCCTCTCCCTAAAATTAAAAGAACTCAATATAAGACGAATTTGAAATAACAAATGTTCTTTGACTGTGTGTTTTCGAATATTTAATTGTTACAATAACAACTGAACCTCTATCTTCAATATTATTAATTGCTAAGTTCAACGACTCAATTCTTCTTCATGCGCCATATATTCCCATTATTAAAATAGTCTGAAACAATATTTTGTTAAATAAACGAATTTAAATTAATGTAGAACTTACCTTCAGTAACAAAAAACTGCTTTGGTCAAGGCTTTTGATTTTTTTGGTCGATAACCTACACTTTTATTTTTCAAATATGGTATTAATTTTAAAAATTTTGCTACATTTTGTTTTGCGTTCAATGTTTTCTTCAACATGGAATAAATGGACCATAGTGTTGATGGCCGCAATTTCTTAGCTTTATATTCCAAATAAGCCAGAATCACACTTTCAGACACGTTCTTTAATTTCTTAGAGCCACACCAATTCATGAAATCCTTGTAAGCAGATTCATATTGTCTAGAGGACTTTTTCAGGATAAGACTAGAAACTGCACTTCGTGCCGCTTATAATACATCCAAAGGCAGATATCTTCATCACTTTCGGAACTATTTTTCTTCTTTCTTTTATTAAACACCAGTAATTCTCACAAAATCGCAACAAAACCTAACAAAATTACAAATTATAACGTTAATCTACTTTGATGTTACAATATTGTTATTATAACATCGAAAACAGTGCTTCAATGGAGTCCATTATAACACTGTTGTAGGTAACTATTTGTTTTATAAGATTGGCGACATTTGATTTCACATGCTCATAACACAAAAAACGTCAGATGTCGAATACATAACCACAATCTCTGAGCTGTATTTATTAAATGTATTCTAATCAAATATAACTTAAACTGAAGATATTTTTTTAAGAAATAATTAAACACAATTATTATTCACGGTAAAGCACTATTTGAACAGCACAAGAAACAAGCTGCATCAAAATTAAACTAATTCAAATATCAGAGCAACAAAATTGATACTTTTTCAAATAGATGGACACTGTCAAATGTCACTTGATAATGTCGCCATCGTTACGCTCAAAAATCCCTAATGCAATGCAATATTTTTAGTATCAGAAATTTAGAATTTTTATAAAATCAGCAACTCAAAGTAGATAAAATAGTATATTATACTCACGCGTGCCACAATGGGCCTTCTTATGAAACTCGTATAATAATATACTATTGTTTGATGGTTGCTATCATAATTAGTTGGTCAGAACATACCAGATTTAAAACATCAAGATGATTGTAGACAACATTTTCAGAGTTTTCAAAAAAACGTTGTTTGATACTCGATTGCGAAATTCTTTTGCATTCTTGAATGTTTTTTTTGCTCACGATGCTCGCAAAAAAACTCATTCTCGAACGCAAAAGTAGCATTTCGCAATCTAGAATCAAAAATAACTATATCGTTTACCGGGTTTTTATTAATTTTCCATACTTTATGGACGTACTACAGTAAAGTGCAATGCTATTCTAGTGGAAATTGTTACCACTAGTTTCTTAAAAACAGGCCTTAAAGTTTTTAAATTGAATCAAGTTTATGTAAAAAAGGTGCTACACAGATGATGAAAATTATTGCATATCGCTCTATTTCCACTTAATGAAACTTTCAACTACGTTGAAAAAATATATCAAATGGAATCAGTATTATAAGTGCTAGTGACGGTAAATTTCTAAAGATTGATCAGAAATGGCGTGTTTATTTTAAATAAGTTCCGGTTTTTGAACATTTTATTTAAGAAATAAAAGCAGAATTCAACAAAAACTTAAAACAAATAATACAAAACAACAACACTAGTTTATTAATAATCTGTGTGTACTCCTCGGACACGAAAAATGTCCTGATGCGGTTTTCCATAATTTTAGAAACATGATCAATGTGTCTTCGCGAAATTGCATCTCATTCCTCTTGAGCAGCATTTTTCAAGTCCCTCAAAGTTAATGTTAAAGATGGATTGTTTCTGTTTCTAATTCGAGTTTTAAGCATGTCCCAAGAATGTTGAATGGAAAACGGGCGAATTACTGGTCACCACAACCTTGTGATATCCTCTTCTTGAAGATATTCTTCCACTGCAAAGGTGCGATGGGGCGTTGCATTATCATCCATATAAATGAAATCTTCTCCCACTGCACCTCGAAAAACACGTACAATAGGAGCAGGAACGTTCTGAATCTAAAAATTGTCTGTCATCATCCCTTTGATGACCACTAGTGGCGTGCGAGCGCCTCTCATTGTGCCTGCCCAAAACATCACACTACCACCTTGAAACGGAAGACGAGGCTGGACTGTGGATAAGCGGGCTTGTCTTCACGTACCTCTACAAAGACGTACCTATTCATTTTGAACCGCTTATTAGACCGATTTTGGCTTTATCCGCAAACAGGACAGTCTTCCAATTTTGATACCTCGCCATCATTTCTCGTGTCCAACGCAGGCGAGGGGTTTTGTGCTGCTGCGCATAAAGAGGCATTTAAAGATGTAAATTGTTCAATTTTAACTGCATACGATCTGTGTGTCTCGAGATATTAACTCCTTCCATTCTTAGGAATTCTCTTTGTACGGCACTACATGACAATGTGCAATATCTTCGCATTATCAGAGCCATCTGGCGGTCTTGTCTAGGTATAGTAGCCTTTTCCCTACACTTTCCTGGCTTGTCTTTAACATCATCAATCTCCCTGAATATTTTATAAATTCTTGATAAGTCGCTTTGTGAAACCCTAATAGTTCTGCAACTTCTCTTTGTGTGAGTCCATTATGTAGGAGGGTCACTATTCTCACTCTGTCAAAGTAGGAGATCGTGTTTCGTGCCGATTCGTTAATTATAAATCACCAAAAACTACGAAAGTGGAAGATTTAATTAAGTTGATTATTTACCAACTTTGGTGGCTTAGCAAAAACTCCCATCAGTTGTTTTTGTTTGATGTGTTTTGTAGTGTGCTTTCAAAAAACCCCCAAATGCAGACATCCATTACAACAAAATTCCGAAGCACACGTTTTACTGAAGTGTGGAAGTGACGCATTAATATTGATCATATATATATTATTCTACGTGCCTAGGCTACCCTATGCAAAATAAGCGTTGCTATATAATATGCCAACTTGAAAATATCGAATTATGGTAATTTTTACACACAATGCTTTATTCTTAATTGAGCATGAAAATTATTTCTGAAATGCGTAAGTTTTAACACAAATAATTACAATAATGACGTGCTCACATAGGAAATTATGTTGTGCTGCACGAAACTTAAATTGTTTCGTAAAAGGTATATTCAGTGTCCCGGTGGTTTCCGACACAGAAATCTTTTACGGCCCCCTTCCTTTATTAATACTTATATTAGGAAAATTAAATATTACAAAAAAGTAAAATCTATTTGTTACGATTTACGATTCGTAAGTAAGACTAAACTCATAACAAAACAGAACAGAGAATAGGTTTGGTTTTGGCGGCGATTTTAAAAAGGTCAGATTTATTTTCTGTAATATGTAAATCAACTGATTTAGATTCATCTTTAATACCGGAAGAGCTATAATTAGCTGAAAATTTCTATGATTTCAAAAATTATTTATCAATCGAAACAGAAAAGTCTTATTGCGTTGATGAGAATGCTGTAGATTCCAGTGATAGTAAAGATGAAGGAGATGAAGGTGTTGACGGTGAAGATTCAAAAAGTTACTTTAAAATAGGTGACCAGGATACGTCTTCGTGTTATGGTTGATTTAACATTTTAGAAATATAATGTAATCTGCATTCCGCAACTTACTAAAACTTATATAGTGTGTTTAAAAAAAATCATTCGCAGCATGTCATCATCAAATTAAAGTTTACCGTAACTTGATACATACCCATTGAAGCAAATGAACTACCATAAATCAGAGAAAACTAAATTACAGTTTGATCTTGAACTGTCCCCCTAAAAATATACAAAAAACTTGATATAAAAAAATTATTGACTAATTAATACACTCGTTGTTGTGTAAATGCCATCTTATTTGCCTTTTTGCTTGATACAAGTAAACTTAACTTCTGTGTAAACTTGTGCCTGTCATAGTGACTCATGTTTTCATAAACAAAATGCAATCTGACATTCACCTACAAACTTAAGACACTTGATAATTCTCAACATATTGAGGTCTTTATTAGGCCAGGAAGGACTGGAAGCATTTACAATTACATTAAGGAACGTTGAATCAAACTTAATAAGCGACTGAAATATGACGAAATTATTGCCGCTCTAGGAAAAGCATCCCGTGTATTTGAAAGAAATCTGCTGATATTACCATGTTCCTAACTAATTCCTGAAAATAATATCATACAAAATTTCATTATTACGTGATTAAATTATTATGACTCAGCAGTGTTGTCAATTAATTTCAATATCATACCTTTTTAGGCCAGTCGACAAGTACATTTTAGCGGGAATAATTCCGGACAAGCTGGAATAAATTTTAATCTGTTCTGTTGGGACTCAGAAAATATATATTAATTTTGCACCCCTTGACAGGCCCGGATTTGACCGCTATGCTTAAAAAAAGGTCTAAATTTTTATATTTTTCCTAATATTAGTGAATATCTCGATTAGTATCAACTTTTGAGCAAAATACGTGGTTATCAAAATTAAAGAAGAGTAAATTCTCTACAAAAAATATTCTATACATTTTTGTCATACATTAGCTTGTTTCGAATTCATAGGCGTCAAAATATTTTCTTTTCGAGCATTTGCTTGTTACTTTCTTTTACGATAAAAAAAGTATTGGATTTACCCTAAAAATTCGAAATTGAGTTTTTAACAGATCTTCACGTTTTAAAGTGCCCTGAACCCAAAAAACATGTTTTTGTTCATTGCTCTGTCTGTGTGTCTGTATGTCTGTGTGTCTGTTTGTGAACAGAATATCTCAAAACGAAAAGAGCTATGACGTTGAAACTTCATATATAAGTTTTGTGTACTATCTAGATGCGACAGCAAGCTTTTGAAGAAAATCGCATAACCGGAAGTAGGTGTTTACTCTTGTGATTTTTCATTTTTTTTGAATTTTTTCAAAAACGGCTCTAACGATTTTTTTCAAAATTTACAATTTTATTAAATTTCTAATGTGTATTGATGTGAGCTAGGCAATTTTCCAGTCAAATACCTCTAAAATGGGTTTCTTTTGTTTTCTTTTCCATTTTTTTTTATTAACTCCTATTTTAAATAGAACACCCAGTATATTATTACATTCTTGAATTTAGCTTAAAATTTTAGAAAAAATTTGTCTCTTGAACTAACGCTCTATTTTGTATAGTTTCTGTACAAATTGCAATTTTTGAAAATTTTTGACGAATGCTTGAATGTATGTATGTATAATCGATAACCTCGTTTTACCTTGCGGTGTAGAGGTGGTGCTTTATGTGCTTGCATCTGGCGGTACAATGCTCAACTTGTCCGGGATTCTGGATACAAAGTTAAAGAATAGAAATAAAATTTTGGCTAATTATAAAATCACTATGAAAGGAAGTTGTGTGCGTGTATCACACCAGATTTTTTTAAATTATTATTGACGTTCGATGCGACAAAAAATTCTTGTTCGTACTATATACGATTTCTATTACTCATGTAAAGAAATTATGTCGCTTAGTTTGTACTCGCTTCCACACCACCTAGAGGTAGAGTACTCGGAGTGTTTTTTTAAGTGGTATCCCCAATAGGCCTAATCCACTATTCCAACTTTGCTAACTTCAAGTTTTTTTTGAAGTTGACTGCTCATCAATTTTTTTGCCTTTTTGATGTTGGTGGTTGTTCAATATCACTTTGACTTTCAACAATATCTGTCTCGTGTTCCGAATTTGCTTCATAATCTTAGGAATGTTCTATTGATTGTTCTAGATCGATGTGCAAGTCCTCTTCCTCGTCTTCGTCGTCTACTTCGATCACGTCCACAGTATTCAAACAAGATTTTCCCTGACAGAAACCACATATTACTGAGCAATGAAAACCTGCTTTGCGACAGCTACCAGATACATTACAACCTTTGGCGCATTTACAAGAAATTAGTTTCAGTAATTCTTGGGGAGCTGCGTCTTGTACAGTGGGAATGGGTATTAATCCATTCTTTGAATTTCTCCATCCCCACTCTAAAGGTGATTTTTCGTTTCTATACCATAGCTGAATTTGGTTGTAAGTACGGAACGAGTGCAAGCGAGCTGCGTCTTTGTTTGGTGGTAATGATGCTAGATTTGGTAAACTTCTATTAATAGATTGTACGAAACACTGGTATCTATACCTGTTTAGTGGTATACAGTGTGTTGATCCATATAGAAGAAGAAGATATTGTTCTCCCACTTTATCTATTCACTCTGAGGACGCGTTTGGGTCTTTGAAAATTTGAACAGCCTTCTGTAAGTTTTTCTCTTTCTGTAGAAGTTTAACGAATTTCATTTTCCCCTGCCTGTATAGTGCGGAAACAGTATCGCAGCCACTAAATGCATGCAGAAATAAAATGTTGTCCTAATTGAATCATCCGAAATTACTCCGGTAACGGCAATTTCAAAAGACTTATCGACTGGCCTATTAGCCAAAACTTGATTTTTAATCTTTAACTTGGTATCCCGAATCCGGGGCAAGTTGAACATTGTACCTCCAGATGCAAGCACATAAAGCACCAGCTTCTACACCGCAAGTATTATATCGAGAGATCCAAAAAAAACTGTTCCTCAGCAGGCTGTGGAATGAAAAGTCACGTCTTTACTTGTGTCAGCTGGAATCCACTACATAAAATCGTTGGTCTCTTTGTATCTTTGGTCACTAGCTCCTCCGACGATACTGGACTGATTAAGCTGTATGATGGCTCAAAATGTTGCTAATTGTTAGATTTAGATCGTAGGCAGGTTTTTATTTTCAAAAAAGGTTTTAATTAGATTATTTAATTAGCCAACTAAGCGTAGCTCAGGTGATTCATTATATAGTACTACAGCAGCGCGTCGTTCAACAAAGTTCCGTAGCTCAGTGGTAGAATGTTCGCCTACCACGCGGGCGGCACGGGTACAATTCCCGGCCAGTTCATCTTTTTTTTAATTTATATTAATGAATCTCTCCTAAATTTATGAACCGAAGCGTAACTCGGGTGATTCACTAGTTAAATAATAATGAAAGGTC
This sequence comes from Agriotes lineatus, assembly GCA_940337035.1. Lineage (NCBI taxonomy): Eukaryota > Metazoa > Arthropoda > Insecta > Coleoptera > Elateridae > Agriotes > Agriotes lineatus. The sequence goes on from OW679194.1 coordinate 110,804,134, forward strand.
AGTTTTAGGAGCAGAAATCTTTTAACAATCTGACAGATTCCTATAGAAAATGACAACTAATTATTATCTGACACTAGTAAAGATGTGACTTTTCATTCCACAGCCTGCTGAGGAACAGTTTTTTTTTGGATCTCTCGATACATACATACATACATACAAGCATTTGTAAAAAAAATAAAAAATTGCAATTTGTACACAAACCGTACACAATAGAGCGTTAGTTCAAGAGACAAATTTTCTCTAAAATTTTAAGCTGAATTCAAGAATGTAATAAAATACTGGGTGTTCTATTTAAAATAAGAGTTAATACAAAAAATTGGAAAAGAAAACAAAAGAAACCCATTTTAGAGGTATTCGACTGGAAAATTGCCTAGCTCACATCAATACACATTAAAAATTTAATAAAATTGTAAAGTTTGAAAAAAATCGTTAGAGCCGTTTTTGAAAAAATCCAAAAAAACTGAAAAATCATAAGAGTAAACACCTACTTCCGGATACGCGATTTTCTTCAAAATCTTGCTGTCGCATCTAGATAGTTCACAAAACTTATATATGAAGTTTAAACGTCATACCTCTTTTCGTTTTGTGATATTCTGCTCACAAACAGACACACAGACAGAGAGACACACAGGCAGAGCAATGAACAAAAACATGTTTTTTGGGTTTAGGGGACTTTAAAACGTGAAGATCTGTTGAAAACTCAATTTCGAATTTTTGGGGTGAATCCAATACTTCTTTTATCGTAAAAGAAAGTAACAAGAAAATGCTCGAAAAAAAATATATTTCGACGCCTATGAATTCGAAACAAGCGAATGTATGACAAAAATGTATAGAACATTTTTTGTAGAGAATTTACTCTTCTTTAATTTTGACAACTACGTATTTTGCTCAAAAGTTGATACTAATCGAGATATTCACTAATATTGAGAAAAATATAAAAATGTAGACCTTTTTTTAAGCATAGCGGTTAAATCCGGGCCTGTCAAGGGGTGCAAAAATAATATATATTTTCTGAGTCCCAACCGAACAGATTAAAATTTATTCCAGCTTGTCCGGAATTACTCCCGCTAACAGCCATTTTAAAAGACTTATCGACTGGCCTATTTGTGAATATTCTAAACTTAATATAATTTCAATGAGGCGTATTTAAAAGAGTAAGCAACGTACTAAGATGTTAATAACGAGTATATTTATTACAAAATTTAGTAGATAAGTGCACATACTGTTGTACTTTTAACAAATCATAAATCATGATTTTGTCAAGAGTGTCCAACAGCTCCATCCTGGAAAATACATATGCCTCATCAAAGACAACAAACTTAAATAAATCCTCTTGTTTTATACATAAATAGGATTTTAGAAAATGAATCGTTTTAAGAGCAATTCTATCAGATCTTGTCCAGGATTTTTTCAATTTACACCATATATTCCGTAGTATACCCTTTGGAAATCTTTAAAAATTTTCTTTTTCCTTAAAGTTTCCCATAAAGCTTTAAGAGTTAATTGCTCCTTTCTTAACATTCAAAAACTAAATCATATTATTTTTTTTAATGAGAAAATCTCGTCAACGTTAACATCAAATGCCATTGAGGTCTAACTTTGGCAACCCGGGCCAGGACGGCAACTACAAATTACGCATTGTTTCATGTTATTATAGTGGTACGATTATGACGCTATCAATCAAGTGATACTGAAGTGTCGATACAAGAACTATATGTAAGTAGAAATATAGAATTATATTTTTGAGTTTATTTTCTTTGTGTTCGTCTACTTAACTGATATATTTATATAATTAAAAATTTTATACTCTAGCCGTCATTTTTTAAATATTCAATTAAAAGCAATTCTCTGCGACTCAATGGTTCTGTCACATTTTAATTATTGTGATACTGTGTATGGCATTTACTGGATTCATATGATGCCATGAGGATACAGAGAGTACAGAACTCTTGTCTTCGCTTAATTATTGGCATAAGAAAATACGACCATATATCGCATAAGTTACTTGAGTTCGGTTGGATGAATATGAGTAAAAGAAGGCTGTTGCATAAGGCGTGTTTCTACCACAAAATTCTGTATAAACAGACACCTCCATATTTATATAATAAAATCAGTTTCCGTACAGATGTTCATCATCTAAATTTACGCAACCAAGGTTTGGTGTCTATCCCCTCCTTCAGCTCTACGTTTTTTAAACGGTCTTTTAGTTATGATTTCGTTTTGGAAGGGTATTAAAAATGTTGAATTTAAACAACTTCTTATGGACGGTTAGGGTTTATGTGATTTTCTATTATTAATTGTAAATCGTTTTTCGCAGCTAATTTAATTATTTATAGATAAAATATTTCCCTATTATGCGGGAGGGGGAAAGAACAGGGTCTTCCTGGCCCCTCACCTTTTAATTATATATCAATAAAGCATATTATTATTATTATTATTATTATTATTATTATTATTATTATATATTTCATCAACGTTAAAAAGATATTTCTGTTCAAAATTTATCAAAGAAAGAATACTATTTTTCTAAATTTTTTATTTTATTACATTATTAGTTTTTAGTTTTTTTGTAAAAATTATTACTGTGATTGTTTTAATTCAAATTTGAGATCTACGACCACTATTAATCCTAACAATAGTTTATAAATAGTTTCCCATAGATTAAAAACGTTAGACTCCATAATAGTGATAAATCCCCTTTATCGGAGATCCCTTGGACAAGTGTTCGGTGGGTCCTTTCGTCAATAATTTGACACTGAGTACATTCACACAACTTTAAATATAAGAACTCTTTTTACGTACAATTAATCGAAAAAGTCCAATTTGCAGAAATATTAAGGATCAAGAGCAGAATAAACTGATCATTAAGACATCTTTAGATCATTATAGCACCGAAGGTCATTTGACAAATAGGTGTTTATGATTTAGAAATAAACAATAAACAAAAAAAGCACTGAATCTAATGTATAGATCACGATCGACCACGTAGAGAGAGACCTTAAGAACTTCAGCTTTGAAGTTTTGCATGTTTGCAAATATTTTCTCACTAATATCTCTCTCTCGCTAATATGGACAAAAATTAATGTAAAATTTCTAACTTACGTTAACATAAAGCATTAACTATAAACTTTTTTTAAGTATCGTTTCGTCCGTGTATTCCTGACTCAGTATAGGTATTCAGAAACAATTATATATCATTTACACAGATACAATTAGTTCATTTATGAGTTACGATATTTGCAATTTGAAGTGAATGCCAATTTTACGAATTAAATCTCCGCTATTGTTTAAATAAGATAATTAAACAGTATATTTATGATTTCGACTAATGCCATAAATCATGTACCCATACTGTGTTACAAAAGCAATTACTTAATTTGGTTTCAGTAATTACTATACAATATGGATCGAAATTTGCATACCAGTATAGCTGCTAACATCGCAAAAACAACTAAATTTCACTTCATAAAACAAGGAGCATTCAGGATATTTCTAGCATGCTAGAGAGCACACAGAAAAAGCGAGCAAAAAGTTTAAAACGGCAAGAGTCGTGTTGACAAAGGCCTATACTGCCTATAGGGTCGTTCCATCGCATTAACCATAAATAAAAATGTTGCAAAAAGAAGTCAGCAAAAAATGTTATTGCGTTTCACGGATATTGAGTATATCGAACTTGGCGTTAATGGTAAATACGATACTTAGGGCTGCTCTCCCTTTGTGTACGACGACAAGATGCTCTCCACATCACGGTTCTTGCTGTGAGTTATGGAACGTAGGCGCTGTATCGGATTTGATGGACTCTTGCCAGCATCCTGTTAAATTCGAAAGTTTTGACGAGAAGAAGTTTACAAGACTCTTACAATTACCTGTATTAATTTAATAGTGGAAACAAGTTAATTAGAAAATAATTTCAAATTGATAACCTCTTAAAAATTTCGATTTAAGGTGGCGCAGTCATTATTGTGCATCCAAGGTAACGTAGGCAATATATTTATTGAAACTACTATGAAAAAGAGATAGTGGTCATAACCAGTAATTAATGCTAGTATTAATCAGTGTAAGAGGGCCTAAAATTTCTTCAAGTTTAACTTGAAAACGAAAAAATATCTCTAAAAATAAAATATTTCTTAAATGACATCAGCATTTGTCGACTTTATACAGAACCATACAAAAATTGTGCAAACAAAGTGTTTAAATCACACTATTATTAGAAGTCGTGGATTTATTTGTTAGTAGCATTCTACATTCACTTTGAAACTGAAAAGTAGTATATAGCGGAGGAATGAAGTTTTAATCAATGGTAAGGCATTTGATTCTTTAGCAAAAAAATCTAGTGTTGGTAGTCACTACAATACTCCTATCCGGCATTGGCCACTGTGGGGTGTTAAAGTGATACCATACAACATTTTTAAAGTAGAGAAATAAAAAACATTCACCTTCAATTCCAGGATATAGACTTGCTTTGGGTTATAGTATACAAGCTAAACTTTTCTTTGATCTCACGTGTATCTATGTGTCTATGAGGCATTAAGTTCTTGCGTACACCATAGTGTGCAAAAGAAACAGTTTGAAGATTTTATATGCCACCTAATTAGGATATTATAAAATATAGGTAGCTTAATCCGTTTGCTGACTACTTACACTTACAACATTTAGATAATGTTTAGTACATTTCATGATATACTATAACCTAGTACATTTGCAATTTCTTATTAAACATTTAAACATTTAATCAAACATATTTGTTAGTAAACCTATAGAAATTTCTTCTTCCTCTTGCTTTTAGTTAAGCTGGTGTCTGTTTAACATCAGCTGCCGCTATCTTCCACAGTTTTTTGGTCTTTCGACACGCTTTCCTATAGGCAATTTATCTTTTACAGTTTTGCTAGGCGATGATGGTCTATTCTACTAACGTAACGTTTAAATTGCAAAACGATAGAAACGTAATATTTTTTAAAAACTATTTAAAATGTGTTAATAATTCTTCTGGTAGTATTTGTTGACAACTGATTTCTAAGGTATCAGAGAAACCGATGCTGCAGCAGCAGAAATGTTAAATGCTGATGACAACAACCACTATATCTTCAATATACAGAGACCCTTCAAACTTAAACATTTTTATATGCACCGTTTCTTCTAAAGCTCTCCCCGTCGAGTTATATCCTATTAAATAGGGTAGTTTATTAGAACTTTTTATCTGACAACAATTTGATTATAAAAAATATGTAATAGAAAGTTTGATTTATTTAAAAAGGTTTTTAGTTCTTTTATCTACTCCAGTGGGATAAGTAACTCATTACGTCACTCCTTTGACACTATTTCCATTAGGTAATGTAGTTCATTGCATCACTCAGTTAGGTAATGGCTTCATTACCTAACTGAGTGGTGTAATGGCTTCATTACCTAACTGAAATATTATCAAAGGAATGACAAAATGACATTTGCCTACTAAAATATTTTTGCAAATGACAGATCTGACATTTCCCTTAATGCACTTTTCTCAATTTTAGGCAGTCGTAGATAAAATTTTGTACACTACATGTGTGATAATGTTTTGCGGCAATCAAACGAGTCTCGTTAACTGCCATAAGCAAAACGTGTATTGTTCAATATTTTATCTTCATCAATAAATTCTGGTTCAACGTATTTCTTTATACAAAAAGAGTGCGGTAATATTCATTACCGCACTGAGTGCGGTAATATATATCCATTACAGCACTGAGTGCGATAATATCCATTACCGCACTCAGTGCGGTAATGAAGCTCTTAACGATACTAAAATTAATTTGGTTAAGAGTCTATAACAACACTGATGAAGATAAATATACTCACACGTACATTAATGATGCTTTTATCCCACTTGTATAGTAAATAACGATTAGCTTTTTCGTCAAACTCATATTTTTGTGTAAATCAATAAAATATATTATGATGTACAGAGCAGTTATTCAGGAAAATGCCGTGCATGATAATGAATTATATTTGTTACACAAAAAATTAGCTTTACAAAAAAAAATGAAAGAGCTAAATACGTTTTAAATAAATTATACTTTTCAGTACATATTTTTTATAATAAAATTATTGTATGTAAGAAAGTTATAATAAATTCATTTAGAAGGGTTACTAATTTCAACGCCTTAAAGTCAAACGTAATTTAAACGAATTAATTGAATTCTGCACTAAAAGCGATTTTAATGTGTATTTTACCAGAACATCCAGGAACAGTTGCAGAACTACGACATTATCTCTAAATTGCCTGAAATAAATTATGGCAAGATTCACATGATGACCTTATGTGCAGCATGTTAGAGGGGCAAATGAATGAGACGCCGGGGTGCTACAACTGGTTATTAAAATGTATAACTCGTATTTGTGTTTCTCCAGCCAAAACTTAATCAATTATCTTATTTGACTTCCTAAACAATATATTTAAAAAATCAAAGTAATCCCTACATTCTAAATGGTACAACGGTTTTTTTAAACTCAGTATATTTGAATTTCTCTCATTTTTTAAGATGGCCTTTAATACTTTTGCTTTCTTGACGGGGACCCCTATGTTCGTTCCTCGTCCATTTAATATATATTATACACCAAGTGAATACATGTTAAATTCATGTGGCGTATATATGTTTTTATTCAATTTTGACGAAATGTTGAATAAAAAAATATTCAAATCAAGATATATATTTTTCCATTCATCGTCGTTTTGATCTAAATTTTAGTAATTACTACAAAGAGAAACAGTAATAGAGTGTAAATATTTGTAGAAATAATAAAAATACGTTATTCTTCATTGACACTTTTTTAATTCGCTGCTGAATTAAATAGCTCTTTAAGTAACAAGGAATTAAGGACCTATTAACATTTGAGGTAGACAAGTACAAGCCAAGTACGCTTATCGTAATTTTCCTAGACTTTTGAAAAAAATCGTCTGGTTTGTCACTTGTCACCAGGATTAATTTTTGTGAGTCGTGGTACCTGTGAGTGTCACATGTCACATAAAAGTCCAAGCCTGCATCTTGCGTTGTTAATTTTATTATTCTAGGAACTTAATAATAATATTAAGTTCCGTTGTCAAAAGAAAGCAGCAAACAAATATAATCACAGACTTACGCGTTTTGTTACTAAGGCTGTATCTCTGACTTACAAGATCAGCAGCGGGAAAACACTTTTATTTCTCTTGTGAATAATATACTGTTTATGAATGTTGTTACGGAGTTAATAATGTCACTTTAAACTGTCAAAATTGAATAAAGGTTATTAACTTATTCGTTTTTGTGACGTATTTTGTAATTTTGTTTTGTGAATCAATCACATGCAAATAAATAGTTGTCAATCGTGTACGGTGGTTTTTGTTCAAGTTTGGTACTGTTTTGTCCTGTTTGGAGCAACTTACACAGCTTCTTCGAAAGATATGGATGTTGAACGAGGTTCAAGCAGCTCACATCTTAGAGATACTTGAGCAACGACGTCCGATTCCAGGTTGTAGAAGGGATCAACCAGTGACGTGAAGCGCAAAAGGTTAGCGAATTTATTCTGTGCGAAGTGTTTAATTAGTTTCGCTATATACAATAATCATAATTAAGCTGGCAAAAATGAAAGTTTGAAAAAGTCTGTAAATAAAACAAAGTTACCTTTTTTCGATCATCATTTAATGTTGGTAATGCTTTGCTGTCGCCAGCGTGGCCAAGCGGTTAGAGAGCTCAGGCTGCGGTGCCACGGTACGGGGTTCAATCCGCACATCTGGCAACTATCGGGCGCCACTCCTAGTCGCTTTAAAAATTTGATACCGAAACCACAGTTGTGGAAGTAGGGAAAGTAAGGCAGTGCCTTGTCTCAGACCATGTTCCTACATGGAATGAAGTGCCGAAAGTTACTTTTCTTCCATGAATCCGAATTATGCTATGTGTATTTTTTTATAAACCCTGAGTTGCTTATGCGTGAAGCAAGAGTCTCTTAAAATTTCTTCCTTGTTAAAAATTCGCTACGTCTGTCCACAATAATAGTAGTTTGTATACCAAGGCACTGAAGTTTAGCTTTTTATCACAAATGTAGATTTATAAACCACATGAGAGATAAAAAGGGACTTCAGTGCCGAGGAGTACATTATGTTTTGTTTGTAATCGAGAAATCGTGAAACTACAACATTTTAACCAACATTTGTAGGTTATGTTAACGTCGGTTGACGTTTATCTGTCGCCTCGCCACCTACAAAAAAGTGGTAAAACAATGAATTACTTTACTGCCGATTTCTCGTATTTTAATGACGATTTTGAGGTACTTTAATGCCTATTTCAAATAAATTAATTTTTCTTAGAAAGACAGGCATCTAAATAAATTCTAAGGTGTAAAGTGTATCTGCTATTAGCCAATCAAAATAATTAAATTCAATGTTTAATTATGTGCATCATAGCAAGAGAATATCACAGCAATATGTATAACGGGTGTTCAAAAAGTCTTTACGTCCTGGGGTGTTATGGAAATTCAAACTTATGAACAATATGTTGGTGGCACTGTAAGTCGATGTCATAATATTAATACGTTTGAATTTCCATAGCCGCCCAAGAGATAAAGACTTTTTGAGTATCCGTTACATATTTATGTATAATGTAAATTAGTTGTATCTTACCAGAACCACACATGGTGTTCCAAAAATCCATGGATCCCATTTGTGAAGAGTAATGATTTCTTACCTGAAAACAAAATAAAAGTGATATAGACATACGTTTACCTAGTTTATTCATTTAGATTTTCAAGATTAAATTACCAGTTGGTGCTAAAATGCTTAACTAATATTGTCCCCAATATAATACATTATTAGTAATTTAGAAACAATGATCTCTTTACAATAACTCCATGTAAATATTTTTCTATAGCAAATGTTAAAGTGCGCTTTAATCGACTCAAAACAAAAGGTCAAGTGTTACTTCAACAGCAAAGATAGATAAAGTAGCACTTTAACATCAAAAGTAGATAAAGTTATTTAATTTTATTTAAATTAAATACTTATTACAGCTACGTATTATCCTAGCACCCCAATCTAGCTACTGAGATTTTAAAATGTGATTGACTTTCCTTATTTTGTTTTGAAATTGGTAAACTTCTTGCTATAGGAAAAACTGTTGTATTATACACGACTATAACGTTATTACTATATCCACTCTTGAATCATTAACGCCTCGACTTCGACTCGTGGATAAAATTTAACTTTATCGTCTTGTATAATAAATTACTATTATTCACAGAAAAAATGAAAAAAGTGTAATTCAGTCAACATTACCAGAAAAAATATTTTCCATGTAGTAAAAACTCAACTATTTAGGTGAGACATGTTACTCGTATAATACAATTTTATGTTATGTTGCTCCATAAATGGGACTTTTATGAAGCCGTAACACAGGCAAAATTAAAATAAATTAGTCAACAAAAACTGATGGGATAGTTTTTACTGGAAAAATATAAAAACAGGTTTACGCGTCTCTGACAAAGCAAATAATAGCTTCATAAAAATTTTGAATCCCAGCTTGCCTGCGCTTGATACGTAGAGCGAAATTAATAGTGCTGAGTAGCAACGCGGCAAAAATACTGCAAGATAATAAATTCAAGGCTTATTGAGAATTAATGAAAATGTGTAAAAACGTTTCTCGTCATCACCATCTTGATGTAACCTGCAGGGAAAGGAACGACGCGTGAAAATAATATCTCTCCCAATTTTATTGCACGACAATAAAAACTTAGCATTTCAGTTAACTCCGGACGAGGTAACCACCTCTCGAATTGCAAAAGTCGTATCGGGGATTAATCACCAAGGGGAGGATTAAGCCCTTCCGTTTTCTAAGAAACATTAAAGGGCAGTCATTCCTTAATTACACTAAGACGCCGTGGGTTATGTATTGGATCTTTGGATATTGGTAGGCTACAAATTAGATTCTACACACGTTATCAGTTAAGCGTTTCTAAATTTCGGAAATCTATTGGAAAATCTATTGGCTTAAATGGAAGCTAGACATATTAATCTTTGAAACAATAAACTTGATTTTAAACATGCGCTTTTGTTTATTATATCCCGATATGAAGTATTAATTTTCGCAAGGCTGCAGATGCGTACTTACTAACTAATATAATCATAAATATTCAACCTTTTTCTCATTTAAACGGCCTTAAAATTCAAACTGAGCAAACCAGTCGAAATCATACCAATAAGAGAAATGACATTAATACTTTCGCGAGTAGTTCTCCTGAATAAAATATGGTTCATTATTTCTCAAAGATAGTCGTTTTAAAACCCAGCCCATAAGATAGAGGGCGTTATAATAAAACATAAAGCATTTTGCTGACAGCACAATAATTCATAAAATGAAAGGCAATATAAGCGCTTAGTAAACGAAAAATTTCCAGCCTGAGAACCACCGAATGTTTAGCGCGAGATTCGAAGCTCCCTGTAATAATAAATCAATACTGTCTAATTTGCAGATTTATGAAGGTCTCGTATGCAGTTTTGTTCTTTAAATTACAGCAAAGATGAGAGATGAATTAAACAAGAGAAGTACAATAGCCAGCGGTTCCCCTTCGAGCAACATTTTGCAAACAATTTATAGACACAGCATATAAAGAAAAACAGAGGTGGCTATTACTTGAACTTTAATGCGAGCCTTGAGGAAATTGAACCAAATTTCTCTGGCGTATCTCTTTCACGGCTGAATTAAATTGTATCATCACCACCCAATCCAATTTGCATTGTTTTCATGTTGCAGTGCTGTGTAGACTTTGCTAGAAATGCAAATACTGCAGTTGCAAAGCATCTTATGTTTTGAGTTACTGCAGAGCTTGAATAATGTTTTGTTATTTTGCGAACGAAAATCAAGCTAAGTGAATATTACGCAGGAGATTACTACATCTGCCTAATAAATTAGAACCTCCGCAGTTTGGATGGGATTTTACGTTTCAATTAACTCCCACCAGTTACATTTGCAGGGGTTATATTTCTTAAATTTAAGATTGTTCCAGAGACATAATATATTCTAAATTGCTTTTAAATGATTGAAACCGCTACGTTCAGTTGACTATTATTTAAGTTAAAGTTCCTTGTGTTAATATTTAATTTTGCGCATTCAATATCAATATTCTATGCTCCATAAGTGGCGGCTCGTGATAATTGTACTCTGAGAGCTCTTAATTTTAATCAATTTGCTAGAATTATTACGTATAATTTTTCGTTTAAATAGATACAGATGCAGTTTAGAGGTTTCGAGTGACCTGCAGTTTCTAGGTGTGTATTTGGTTGCATACTCATTTTGGCATCTCTGGGATATTTTGAAAAACCTTGATATTTAGGGGATTATAGTAAAATTTTCAAAATAGATTGTGAGTATGATTTCCGGTGGCCATTTTATGAGACTGGTGAGATTATTTCCTTCTGGAGCTGCAGGTGATTTGGAATTCTCACTTCATGTGGATAATGTAAATTCCAAAATTATTGGTGAATTATGTTGATCAGGCTTAGGAAATGTTGTGTGAAATTTCTAGAAGGAAGCCAGTTATGCTGGATTAATAATTTATTTCTGCAATATTACTCACCTCAGGCCACCCACCAGCTCTGGTATGTTTTTTCTAGTTCCGTATGAACAGCGAATTCGAATATCGTGTAATTTTAGGTCTCCTCGTATTCCTTTTGCGTCTTATTCGTACGAAAATCTGCATGTGCCCCCCCCCCTGTGGCATTGATGTCGCTTGCCAAAGCACCTGGAGAGCCAACCGCCAGCCAGTTCTGAGCACGCTCAATTCATGTGGTAGCCTTCAAATACACGACTTTTCCCCAGTGTGACAGCACTTCGAAACTTCAAAACAAGGTTTCTCCCCAGTGCAATAGTTAGAGAAAAGCCTGTAGCTCATGAGTTTGCACATTTGTGGACAGCATCTCCTTGTATAGCTGCTCTGTATAGCCGCTCTGTTCAAACTAAAAATACCGTTTGTGCTGGTCTTATGAACACTTTTGCCTTGTGTCTACCTTTTACGATGGTGCTGTGTAACTGCGATGTTCAGCTCGTGCAATCATGTATGCGGAATAGGTTATTTTCAATTTATGTATTTAATATTTCTTCGATTAGCTAACCTGCCTGTTAGCAGTTTTGTCGTGTTCAAGCGTTACTCAAAATTTTATACTTAAATTTAATTCTTTTGCGAGGATTTACCGGGAGCTTAAATATTGAAATTAACTCCTTATTAGCGCAGAAAATACACAGTTTTAAGTGTAAAAACCCCCTATGCGAAATGGTACCATTCGAATAGATTGCGTTTAGATAAATTAATTGATCGTTGAAGCAATTTGATGAAAACTCCTGTTTATCGCTATCGCAGTTCTTGAATTTTAAGTCACCACTTTACAGTTAAGATACGTGTACTCGAGCGAATTGCGAGTTAAAATCGTAGAGTTATGTTTTTCACTTCAAATTTATTAACATTAAAACCTTGTACATTATATAAGTAAAACGAAAATTAAATCTACTATTCCAATTACAAACAAATATTCTATCACAGATTTGTGTTGCCTTTTTCGAGTATGGTGCAGAGTTTGTACGTGTACAGCTGATTGCAAATAAAAGTGGGACAAGTCTTGAGACTACTTTTTGCGTTTTTAATAACGTGTGAAACTTTCTCTAACTTATATTTCCGTAGGTGAATACATAAAATATTATTAAAGATAGAAGCATAAGAAAAGGAACATAATTACGAGTATTTAGTATGTTATTGTACTTCATATTACAATATTACATATTAGCTGTCCAAGTTTTATTTGCAATCAGCTGTACATACTGTAAATAAATAATTACGTTATTTCAGGTTATAGTGTTTTCTGTCTATTACTAGCATTTGTAATAGATATTAACGATACAAGTTTGATTATGAGCATCTTAACGACACGAGTTTGATTGCCAAAAACGAGGCGGTAAGCCGAGTTTTGCGGCAATCAAACGAGTCTCGTTAAGTGCCATAAGCAAACGTGTGTTGTTCAATATTTTATCTTCATCAGTAAATTCTGGTTCACTGTATCTCTTTATACAAAAAGAGTGCGGTAATATTCATTACTTCACTGAGTGCGGTAATATCTATCAATTACCGCACTGAGTGCGGTAATGAAGCTTTTAACGATACTAAAATTAATTTGGTTAAGAGTCTATAACAACACTGATGAAGATAAAAGATATTAACGTAATTTAAATAACGATAGAATATCAATTAAGTTCACTTAACCTAATCGTTGCTGAGTTGTATAAATCTAATAGTAGCTGTTTGAGCCTGATGTGGACGAGTCTTTGTCTTAAGCTGTAATAGTTTGCTATAGGACATTAATGAAGTGTAAACATAAACTTTTTCGTTGTTTTTCTACCAAATTGCTCGTTCTTCATGTATTGGTCTGTTTCGCCAAACCACGGAGCGACACTGCTATCTGAAGCACTTTAATTTGTAACACTTCAAGTTTATTTAATTGAAGTGTAGGTGCATTACTCCATACTGGCGACCAAAATTTTTCCAAACTCAAATCATCGATCAGGTAACAGTGAAGAATGCATGGCTTCGTTACAATTAATAAGTACAATCAGCTTTAACCAATTCAAATGTTAAATGTCAGCAATATAATAGTAAATTTAATCAAATATTAAAAGCATCGGGGTGCACCCAAAATCACGATACCTACTGTATCATAGTTTACATACAAACTAATATGCATGAATGCAAATTACAGTAAATAACATAGCAAATACAGCTTCTATCAGGCCATAAATGTACTCATAGAAGACGTTGGTTGCTCAGTGTAACACACAAACAGAAATGCAAAATAAATTATACAATTTGCAACGGCCAAAGGTGAAGTTAGAGGAGATCTTAAAGATCTGAATAGAAGACGTTAGCTCTTGGCACAGCAATCCAGTCTCAATAAAAATAAACAAAAGTAAGCTGCAAGATGATTTGCAGAAACGCACACGAGAAATGTTAAGACTTTCCACATATTACAAAATATTATTATAGCTACGTCCACGACCAAATAGCTGTCCCATCACGGCGCTGAGTTGAATCTTTGGGCATCGATCACTGAAAAACTAGCAAGGGGTCCATAACGACGAAATAAGGGAGAGGGGCTGCCAGTAATTGAGGTTATTATTCCCGCAGCATCAGAAGAGAACAGAGGTCAGTAAAATTGGCCCGCACTGTAGCTAAAAGGAGCGGCTATACAGAATCATAACAGCTGGAAATACCCCGAAAGTTAAACGCATTCAGCACGAATAAAAAGGTAAACTAAAATAACCCAGTGCGCTTACTCTGAAGTTCAAAATAAGCGATAAAGACAAGCATATTTGCGCTGAAAGTTATCAGGCCCAAAATGGTCGGAAATTCGCCAATTACGAGCGACGGAAAGAAAGCGCGCCAGCTGCGATAGTGCGTCAAAATGAGATTTGTACAGCAGAAAGCAGTCGACCTTCAATATAGATTTTTTTCTTTAGAATGAAATAGAGTTATATATGATAACCCCATTTCAATTGTATGTCCAAGTATACAAGTAGACTGCCGAATTTTTAAGATTACACTCGGTTGCCGTGTTATTCATTAATAATGGTGGCATATTGTTCATCAACCAAATATAAATATTTTGATTGATGACTTTTTCTGGGGTGGATGTTCCTATAATAAGGATTTTGTGTTTGGGATATCGTGAACATACAGATCAAACAAAGTGGTTCCTAGATTACTTCATTGAGGTATTTATGTCTTCACAGTTTCAATTGAAGGAAATGTTTAGTTGATCCACATGTTGATCTGTTCATTAAAAAGGAAGCTTTTATTTTGACAATTTGAGTTGGCATATTTTATTGTAGGAGCCTTCGGCTCATTCTTTAAATTTTCTCACGTGTGCAAAAAAGTGGCACTTTAGTTACTCGTTATATAAATAACTATTACTGATGATACATATTGTTTTCTCAAACTAACCCACATTTTTCATATTTTGCATAGTAGTACTGAAGACCATTTTCGGCAACTTTCTTTTCTATACTTTTGCAATACTTCTAATACTTTAGTACTTTACACGAATTTGAAAAAGTTATTACTGAGTTATCAAGAATCACTTGAATTGAACTGCATTGAAATTATGGGTAAAATAAGTTTCAGGGCAAGCAGGAACGATCTCCTAATTATGAAATTACAATTCCAGCATTTTTTGTTTATCATACATATGTTAAATTCAATCGGGGAACTCAATTTGATTTCACTTATATAATAATTATTTCATTTTAAAAGCGCATTCACGTTGGCTCGTTGCAATGTAGCTGAATCGGATCCGTTATTTTTTAAACAATTATATAGAATCTACGTATTTCGTCATTTCGACCTTGATACGGTCACTATTTTTGTTCGTCGCTTTGCCAAGTCTCTACAACTGCTATATTATATTTTATTACCATTGCAGACTTAATGGCTAAGTTGAATTATTTATATTTTCGTGTCTGTTTTTTATTTTACGCGCACACGTCAATATTAAGACATTTGACACACCGAGAGTATGTAATAAACTTCAAAATTGCATGTTTACATATTTCTAATACTCTTCCATACCAATCTACATTTCTATTCTACTACCGGATATATTTTATGGAGAACTATTCAATTGCTAATGCTTTATTCTTACCTGCAACAATTGATATTTCATTATGAACCCTTAAAGTTCTTCTAAATTTTGGAGAAAATGTTGAAGACAAGTTTTTAGTTATGGACTGTGTACAACTACTCCACTGCCATCAGTATTTGCAAATGTATTTTATTTCCACTGTAATTTTAATACTTAAACGATTGCTCTTTGTACTAAAAGATCTCTATATTCGTGGGGTATCGCGACGCTGATGTTTATTTCCATTCTACAACCGTGCTTTGTAAGCTTCTTTAAAGACTAGTGTCACCACCCAAAATCGCTTTGTCAATATTTGATAATGTATTTGGATAGTGCAGACCTTTAGCAAACTGCTGACATGTTCTTCAAGATTCCCAACGGATTTTTACTTTCGTCCTGCTAAGTATTTTGCCGTGTTTGTACGCTGAATTTTCTGGAGTAGATACGTAAAGAAACCTTTAACTTAAATATAAAATCTATTCAAAGAAATGGATTATAATATATATTTCTTGAAATAAACAAATTTGTGCGAAATTTAAGTAAATATTTATTGTTTAAAAATTAATTTGGTGTATAACCGACTCAATAGCAAACATATAAGTTAAAATATGTCACATTTGATGACAATTCAAATTCTTTAGTGGCGTATCTAAGAAATTCAATTTATATAAAGCAGTTACGAAGTTAATGTTACATTGGAACTTGTTGAATGATCGGTGGGGTTATAAAGTATGGGACAACGATTACACCGACATTAATATTAATTTTGTAAAAAATACTTTCGATACAAATTCATTGATATATGTGCTACAATTTTGCGTCATCAGTTTTTTCATTTGTACGTTTGACTCACGATTATATGAAATTTTTCCATCAATGACACCCTAAATTGTTGCTTCGATGATTTAGCTGATCGAGTATTTCGCTTTGAACAACACACCTTTTGCATGCTTTTGCTTGGAAATTCACGATCTAGTTGTCCAGTAGCAACTTGCAAGTTTGTCCCGCGGCGAAAATTATAATTTAGTCCAACAGAGAAAATCGTCTCTCGATGCTCATAGAGACCTTTTTGAAATACTTGTGCTAAATAAAGAAACTGGGGACTACCTAAAACTAACAAAAGTTTATACCGTACCAGCGTCCCAAGTTCAAAGCTAAAGTTCAAATGTACTAGACTAGTTTGGTTGGTTGTATTCAAACTAGGTAGAGGCAACCGCAAAGTTAAACTGAGAATTTATTAGAGGAACAAATTAGGAACTTTAAGCTACGAACCTGGCGCACTATTCATTTGGCGAATAACAGGTAAATATTTACTAGTAATCTACGACTATATATCCACGTTCTACAATGGTGGGTCAACCGAGTGCAAAGCTAATTATTTATAAAACATGCGCGTCTAGAATTGTACTTCAGGAATACGCATCGATAACAGATCTTTGACATTTACGACACTTTTACGAGAAACGAAGTTATGAGATACTAAAAATGGATTTTTGTTGCACGTTTCGTTGCGATTCGTAGAGAAATCGAAGACGTATATCGAAATTCAAGTTTTATGAAGCACATTATTTATGAATCACATAACGTTTAAAATATTTTTGATGTTTTGGTTTTCCAAATGGGCCATTGCTTTGTCATATAGGTTTGCCATTTAAGAAACAGGAAAGAAGTGCAGTAACATTTTTCAACTCTAGCTGCTTTCGAAGGTTTCCATAATATATCTATTGCTTCCTCAGTAAATATTATAAGTTATTGCTTAAATCGTTGAACTATACCACAACTACTATATCCCCCAGATACGTACTTCAACATCTAAGCTAAGCAGTTTAGAATCCCACTAAACTGTGTTTACCTAGGAAAGATAACAAGTTGAAGTTGCGGTTTAACTTTTGTAAAACTGACGTATAATTTGGAAAGTTATAGTTAGAGTAACTCTAAGCAAATCTCTATCGGTGTTCGTATGTTCGAGTGATCTCGGTAATATGAGCTAATCATTATTTTAATTTACAGTTACTCTATTAATTAAGACTTCGTTGTGTACTTAGACTTGCCTAGTGGATTATCTAACCAAATGTTTACTGATTGGTTTAGGTCGGAATGCGGCGCAGCTCAATCACACACTTCTTGATACTTGACAGGAAATTAAAAGAGAGTAGATACCGCCATCAGTCTCGTCGGTGCTCAGCGAGATGAAGTTGGCGCCAGTATCGATCGAGGTGTTTACCAGGCGAAAATTGGAAAACTAATCAAATGGCTTTGTAAGTTCCGAACTTTTGTTTCAAAGGCATTTAGTGGATGGTAAATTCAGGTAAAAGATTTAGTTCGTCGAATATACGATTACATCATCCATCACATTAGCTCTAGCTTGAACAATCTGATACGTCAGCAAGACATTTTCAGGTTTATTAAGACATATGCTAACTTCAAAATTCTTAATCTAGATGTCTGGTGGAGACAACTACTACTTCACAAAGTGACGATAATTAAAGGCCAAATTATTTCCGAAAGTTATCGAAGAAAACATGATTATCAAAAAACGTGTTATTCTGCTCAAGCAATTAAACTATCAGGAATAATTCCTATGTAATCAAACAGATACTACAATCGCCATTCCCTTGTTAACATTTCGCAATAAATCACTAGGTTTGAAAAACATTTGCTCACAATTAATAGGAAATTGTAACAAATAATGCTATATTATGCAACAAGTTTTATAAACGTCGCTTAAGTCACGAGTCTGTAATAAAGCGAGTATCTAGAGGATTCATAAAATGAGTAATACTCTAAAATGTTTTCTACAAGTGCAAATAAATCAATCAATTAGCAAGTGACGTGCACAAAAGTGAAAATCGGCAACTGTTCAAAACTAACTTGATTTCAGCTTGGCTGTGGCTAATGAAACGAAAACTATGAGAAGCTAACTTCAGCTCGTGACTAAAAAGCCATTGCCAACTTCAGGACGTGACTGAGGGACTTCATGGGTTATGAATCCGTGTTTAAAATATAAGTTAGCGCCATGTATAAAAGCCACATTAGTAGAAATAGTATATTATGTAATAAGTTTGATAAAAGTCACTTTAGTCACTAGTTTTTTTAGGCACGAGCAAAACGTAGCGCAGCTAGTGTTTCTTAAACGAATGTCTCGACGTGTTTATATAATGTGCTACATACTATACTTTTTCTACGACCGCAAATTTAGACAATACGGCATTATATTGTTTTATTAAGATTTTTGACTATTATGTTAGGTTAAACTATGCTCGACAAACGTCAAAGTTGACTATTGAAAACTAACTTGATTTTAGTTTTGACTGTGGTTACTAAAACAAATACTGCCTGAACCTAACTTCACCCCGTCACTAAAACGTCGTTGCCATCTTCAGCCCGTGACTAAGACGCTCTTTAGGCACAGGTTATGATGGCGTGATTAAAATGTCACTTGGCGACGTGCATGTTAGTATGTTATATGCCATTTTAATTACAGGAGTAGAAAAAAATTGGTTTTCACCAGATTTACTTCATTCAGTCTATATATCTACATATTGTTATGATATTGGTACAGGGGTCTAAAAATCAGATTAATAAGATTAAAAGAAAACAGTAATCGAAAATAATGTTGATGAATTTATATGTGAAATGGATATTAAAAATTATCAAGAAACATTTAGAATAGAAAAAAAATAGAATTTATAATTTAATTAAATGAAACTGATTGAGAAACAGAAGGATTCTAACTTAATTTAATATCTAAAATGAAAGCGGAAATTGATGACAAATACTTTTTCGAAATATACTATTGAACATAGGTATTAATCAAATAATAAAGCTTTTATAGTGTGTTGGACTAAAAAATAAGATAGATCGCTAAAGAGATGTTTTTATTGATATAGAAAATTTTGAAACGAAAAGCATGTAATCGAATTTTGTAATTGGAAATTAATAAATAAACCCTTTTTAAAGTTTTTGAAAGCATATTTGGTGAAGAGAAGGGTTAATATTTAAAATAAAACAGGCGTGGTGTACAAAGGTGTAAAAGGATGGAAGGTATGCAGACTATATGGATTTATATACTATATGGTCAGGATTCTTGGTGCTGAGCTGTAACGTACTTTAAATGAGTAATTTGGATTGAATATTAAAGTAACGCAACTACCACTGAGGTCTATTTGCATCTGTACTTTGTTGAAGCTGTATATGCTGATTCCTGGGGCAAACCAGGTTCCTGTGTTAATTTGGATCCTTATCCTGAACATTTTGGCAGTTTGGTTGTTAGTCGAGGCCTTCACCGTGGCTTTGAGTGAAGCAGTTGTGGTGTGCAGAGGAGAGTGTTAAGTTCAATAAAAGGTAAATGAATCTAGGTATTAAATAAGAACCGAAAAAAAATATAGATTAAAGTGAATTAATCTTAATTCAGGAAGTACTTACTATTTGAGATTGTTGTATGACAAATGTAACGTTGAAGTATTTGTAATTAAATTTTCAAAAACTAGTTTGACGTACCATTTGACAGAAGTTTTGAATTGTCATAATTAAAATAGGAACATCAAATATCAGAATAAGCAATCTAGATAAAAATAATCCTCTCTGATTTTCAGTCAAGTGTATCTAGAAGAGCTAGCCTAAAATAATTTTGAATATCCAAATTAAATAAGTAGGGCATTAACTTGATTAAAATTTAATTATAACATAACAAATATTGGTATACAAAGTTGAGCTAATCACCCTTACATATTAATGTCTCTAACAACGTAGCGCTTGAATAGAAATTATTAGGGGCACACCCGCAAATAAACATAACGCGTAAATATATTGAAAATGTTGACAGTTATCTACAACGTCACCATTATAATACTATAGATAAAATTGATATCAATCTGGAAAATAGCATTATTAGTTGTTTGACACAAGTAATTTGTGCATGAAGATGCCAGATTTTTTTACACAATACTGGAAGTTACACCTCTACAAATATAATATTCTACTATGTTTAATTTCCGAGCAGATAAATATCTGAAATACAGTTACTCTAAGTAAAATCTGTTCATTTCATAAGAAAGAGAAATGTGCAAAGTACAGAGAGTATATTATCAATTAATGAAAAGCTAATTAAAGTGGGATAAGCGCTGCTTTAATAAAATTGTATACACAGTAAAACTGTATACGACATGTGTTTTAGGAGAGTCAAAATTTCTACGACTATTTCCCTCACACACTTTAAGCCAATAATTTTTTTTAAATTTCTGTGCACTAATGCAAAATTATCGATAATTAGTTCTAGTGCAAATTGCCTCGTCATCTAATTAGTCACGCGCATGATGGATTAACGCGATTCTCACTGTACCTACCCACTATCTAGCGAAACCATTGTCAAATTAGCCAAATTAGCGGGGAAAGAAGATTCTCTTAACTTTTGTTCGGGAAATCATCTGCAAAATACCCCTCTTGCATACCAAATTAATTATCGACAATGTTTCATGCACTAAGGATACTGCTAATGACTATTTCCCTTACACACTTTAATCCAATAAAATCTTTTACATTTCTGAGATTTATCTAATCAGATCCCAATTATGTGATAATTTTGCACTAGTGCAAATTGCCTCGCCATCTAATTAGTTACGCGTATGAATTTATTAACGAGATTCGAACTGTCTCTGCCTACTATCTAGCGAAACCACTGCCAAGGGAACGGGCTTAGAAAAATTAGTGGGAAAGAAGACCCTGTTAACTTTTGTTCGGAAAATAGTCTGCAAAATACCATTCTTGCATACCAAATTGATTCTAATTTTGTATCGTGAGCTTCGTGCACTCGACAAAATTATCGACAATTTGGCATGCACTAGGGATATTACTAATGATATTTAATCGAAAATTAGCTTCACGAAATCAGCGAAACAAAGTAGTGCATCTGAATTCGTTAATTTTGTTTGTCTTCTGTATGTTTGTCGGTGCATCTCTCTTAATTTAAAAGTATTTTTACTTGAGATTCGGATACCAGATAGAAAAGTAGAATAGCAATGTGAAGAGCTAATCTCCTATCTAGTATTGAACAAAATTCATTATGTGTTGTTGTCGGTCTGTGTGTTTTTTTCGAAATATTTAAATTTTTACTTCGTAGAGCAGACGGAAAAGTGGAATATGAATGTCTTGAGAACTAACCTTCTATACCTATCTCATAAGGAACATGGACAACATGGTGGAAAAATTAAAGAAATTATTATTTAAAAATTAAAACATCAAATGTAGTTACATAGAATTTTTCTTAATCAGCAATCGTACTAAATGCAATACACAATTCAAGAAATTAAATGTCTCACATTTTATCCTACATATTGATACAATCCACCTCTACAATAAAAGCTGAAGTGTTATTAGATTTGAAACAAGAATTAAAGCGTTGCTGTACAACCATTGAACGCAGTTTCACTGATGCAAACAAAGTTAGCTTATTGTATTTTTAATGTACTGTTCTCAACTGCAATACGAAATACTAGACTTTGTATGAGATAAATTGCATTGATATTTGTTTATTTTTAAACTATTAACAAGAATTACATTTGTAACAGCGCTACATTAGATATCGTATATGTTGAAAGATAAATATAACTGCTGCTTTATATTATTAAATTGTCATGTGTATTTCAATTTTCACAATTCTCTCAGTGACTAGCTCAAATAAAATTTAGACGCCGATTTTATTCAAATTCAGTCTATAATATAAATGAATTCTACCACTATGCAATCTATCATTCTCAATAATATTAGGAATTCGAATATAAGACACCAATAACGACAGCCACCATCATTCATGCTAATTATAAATAGACTGATGCGTTCCGGAGCCTGCATTTTCAGGGAACTCGAGTTTATTCCGCATTTATAACGGTTTTATGTTAATGCAACAGAGAGCAAGAAATTCAATTTCAAGAAGCCAGAGGGACGAATTTGCTTTTCATTTCTTTTCCATATTATTAAAAAGACTATTAAGCCGTTAATAGCATCTAATTTTGTACTGAGAATCAGCAATGCCTTATTTTCACACATTAAAAGTGAAATTTTATATAATAATTAAAAATCAATTCATTTCTGAAAGATTTCTCTTTGCAACTATGCCATCAATGTAATACCAGCAAAGCAATGGTCACTTTTAGGCCATCGACTTGAGCCAACAATCCCTTCGCCAGGAAACATAATCACGATCCTGACCCTTCTGCGCTAAGACCTTCATTACACATGGACAGTTTAAGGATTAAATCTTACTGACACTGAAGCATGTACTTCGATTTAGTGTTAATTATGCCAAAGCGCCAATCCATATTAAATATTGAACATTATCAACCCTCCTACTGTAGAATATTTTATCAGCGTTGGCATCTGACACAGAGATTTTTGTTTTTGATACGTAACACTAAAATTTTAATTATAGATGAGAGAGTTAAGAAGTTTAACAAAGTTTGTCTACTACCTACAGCCCTACAGGTGCAGAGCGATGCTATATAAGTTTCATACTAAATTGTATATTGCAACCAAGAACAAAGGACAATCAAACCTTTTAGATTGCATTCAAAAGGCCAACCCTGGATTGATATTGCAATGGCTTGCTTCCTACAGTTGAAAAGCTGCCTCGCTACATGAATTATTTGATGTGGAATAGAACAAGGAAAATTACTGAACTGAGTTCTGTTTTGTGAGACAATATATCAGATTCTGATAAATGTTTCATGAAATTTGTCGGGAGACTGGAAAACGTATCATATATCATTGGAATTTTTAGAGTTAAGCACACACAAAAGTGTGAATTTCTTACAAAAGACTCAAAAAATGACTAGTTATTATAATAATATAGTTTAACTATAATTGGAAAATGTTTTACCACTGGAGCTCATAGTTTTATAGGCTCATGAAATTTGCACCATGAAATCACCAGATGATTGAGATCATCGATTGCAATCGCTATATGGCTGCAATATATATTTACCAGTAAGTGTAATACGGAAGATGTTCAAATAGAAGTCCATAATCAGGTATCAATTGCAAATTGCGGCAGGTTAAAAGTAAATGAATTGTAAAAACGTCACAATATTAATTACAGTAAATCCACACACTATACTCGTAGACTTCTAAGCACACTATAAACAATCGTACAACTGCAATGTGTACTATGAGTTAAAAATAAATAAAATTTGACCTTTTCTCCGCACATAACAAATTAAAATGAAACTTTCATACTACAAGAAGAAAAATGAACTACCTAAAGTAAACTTCATAAATTCTAAAATATTGTTTACGTACATGGATATATAGCTGCCTAGTTATTTATTCAATTCAAAAACCAAATATTCTCGAAATTATTTCGTTACTGTTCATCATTAAATAAAATTTTCAGTCGTTCTTAAGGGCTATACGTGTGCGCTTTTACCGCTATAAAGAAAATTCAAAAAAAAATAATAAGTAATGTATATAACTGAGTAATAAGGAATGAATGGCGATTTTTATAGCATTTAATATTCGGGATACGGTGCGAAATATCTTTTACAACGCATGCCCTTTCTATGGCACATAGAAGTTATCGAGCACTAAAAGATTTAACGGCAAATTGTATAGCGGAACACATAACCTACTTTCCAGATAGTAAAGTGTCTGCAATTTTAAAGGCAGTAATTTCGCTTTAAACTAATATAAATAAATTTGAGATAACGATCGACAAATCTTTTAAGCGAACATTCAGCTACATATTTTCCATGTAGAACTCGACCCTTAAATTATTCGCTGTTGGTATATCAAAGCGAGAAAGCAATTTTCATCATAAATTGGCGCCGCAGAATTTATTTTACAACTTATTCGCACACGGGGCAGTTCATTAGCGTAAAAATTAACACCTTCGGGACCCGGCTGTGCCTGCGGTTAATTTAACGGATGGCCAGTCCGTGCCTGCATTATGCACCTCAACGAACAACTGGAGTGAGAGTAATTGAAATTTACAGAGAACCTAAATTTAGAGTTCTCTACAGAGCTTACCCATTGTGTTGCCCGTTTTGGCTTAAAAGCCTGTACGTTTAATTTAAATAATTAGATTACTGAATGGCTTTGTATGCTGTGCTTCAGCATAGTCGAATCAACAGTTACTACATACCGAGCATTGACGAAATATTGGGTAACGGATGCCCTTCCTAAGTGTCTTTTATTGAAGTTACATATTGATTCCTCATACAAGTTTTTATGTAAGACGTATCTAAAAAATATGTAAAAAATTTACATCATGTTTGAGTTTGAGGCGTTAAACAGTGTCCAAATACACCCATAAGGAGTTACATCCCTTCTTCTTCTTTGTATAGTTTACATAAATAAACATATAATTTGTCAGTATTTGGTTTAAGCACTTATTAGCAAAGACCCAACAGGACCTACGTTTCTGTAGTGCACTGGTTCTTAAACTATGGGTTGCGCCAAACCAGCTAAAGAACAAGACCAACGGTCTCTGACATCACGCATTCGTAACTTCGGCTAAAGTAGGTTGACGACGTGCAGATCTACACGTTGATTGCAATTATCGATTATTATAATTAAGCTTGTTGTTTGGTAGTGTGTGATGCGCGTCATTTACCATCAACTTTGCGCAAATAAACATATAAATAACCGTTACAAAAAGTTCCTTGTCAGCAGATCGGCGAATTGCTAGCGTTGTAAAACATTTGTCGGCGAATAAAGTAAACATAGTGTACACTTATATACTATATTTGTGCAAGTGTTTCTAGATAGACATTTCTATAATGTGAATAAGTATTTCTGTGTCTCGAGGTAATTAAACAAAAGTAAATAAGGTTTGTATTTCTTGTAGTAGTAATTCTTTGACTACTGCCAATTACAGCTTAATCAAAAATTTAAGCTGTAGATGCTTGCTGTATCCGCATAATACGGTAGTAAATTTAGTTTTGTTGAATTATGTTATATTCATTCAATTACTTGAACATGTTAAAGCACAATTTTTAAATGTTCATAACCAACAAAATTTTATGTTTTAACTGGTTTTAAATATCTTACTGAAGAGGGTTATTTATTTAGTCTATGTTATTGGTTGCTATAATAATCGAAAATTATGATTAATTCTACAACCAATACTTTGAATAAACATTTTTGTAGCAATGTTAGTAATAAATAAATAAAGTCCTCTTAATTAAAGATATACTTCAAGTTATAGATGTTCCTCTGCTCGAAAATATGCAGAATAATGATGAAAACAAAAAACTAATGTCAAATCATGTTATAAACATTATTGATAAGTCAATTAATGAGGAAGATACCGACCAATCTCTATCTATAATACTCGGAGTGTATTTTAAAATGTGAGAAATTATTTTGTTACTCTTCAGTGAGGTGGCTGCAGCATGTAGAAGTAATAAAATGACTTTTTAAAGCCGACAAGACCTCTACATAACGTGGTAAGCACTTTTAATATGTAGCTTTGGCGCAGAAAATAAAATTTTCAAAGGAACGCTGATGTGGAACAGTAAAGGAAAATGACTCTGACATCAAGGACAGCTAATTATAGTAAAATATGCTGGATATATTCAAGAGAAACTGAATAATGCGTATGTCTTCTAATATTAACAGCGTTGTATTTATTGCATTGTTTCACCATGTTTTTGTGCATTTCACTGCAATACAAAATTAAAAATTAAAGCACGAACTCTTCGGGAAACAAGATTTCCATCATCAACACAACAAAAATGACTACATTGAATAAGCAATTCCTGCGGGAACAGGCTCTTTCCTGTGGGATTTGTGCATTAATATTTTTCATGTTCTGCAAGGGCTAAATTCCTAGAAACATTATGAATAATAGAACGAACAAAAACAAAAAACTTTCATAAGCTTCTCTATTTACATTAACTTAATTTACGATGGAAAACTAAACATTACAAAGGCCCCTTTTAATGAAATAAACAAACATGAACGTCGAAATTAAATTTCTTACTAATTATTATGTTTTTTCCATCCTATAGCATAAATCACGGTACGAGCCACCGTTCAGTTCATTCATACTTAATCAGAGCCTGACGTATTTCAGCCTTTGGGATCATTTTCAAAAAGCAACCAATTGAAATAAAAAATGACGACGTATGTTGTTATGGTTTTACTAAACGGTGCATATCGTTCATATTCTGGTAAATTAAAACAATCTTAGTAAATGAAGCATTATAGTAGTTTGTACAACGAGAGTGGATATGAACATTTTACTCGAGTTGTACAGTGCATTTTTTTACGACTTATTAATGGAAAAAATGGAATATTAAAAAAAATATTCAATGTTAATTAATAAGATATCTTACAACAAAATCACGTTTGCCACACACAATTCAGCAGAGCGTGTCCATAACAAAACAAACTATAAACGAAAGTTGCCTAGGTAATCACGACTAACGTGGTTTGTGATTGGTGTATTTCATATCCGCCCGTGTATGGATAAGGAATCATATTCGTTCAGTTAACTACAATTGCTTACTTATACATTTTGTGGATTGTGAAGAAAATAGAATATATACATGCGGGAGTAGAAAAAAAGATAATTCACTTTTTTGTTACTACATAGGAGCGTGAATCATGAGTTTCATCCGTTGTAATAACAAAAATGATATCGCGCCATACATCACCTAAACTAAAGACTAACTTTATACTTATTCAATGTTAAACATTAAAATCAATACATTTATAAAATTTAAAAAATTGCAGTAACTTTTCTTAAAGGTCCAACAGGTGTTATAGGGCCTTGAAGTTCAATTTTTTATTCTTGATTTTTTTGTTAATTTCCACAAATATAGTCATTGATTTGAATTTTGGTGTACATGCTTAATATTATGTACTGCACTAATAAAAAAAATTTCATAAACTAGGCTTGATAGTAAGAGGCACTTTACCTATCTTTTACATTTGTTTAGCTCTAACTTCGTTATCTGTAACATTTTAAAAAAAAATTATGTTATTATCTGAAAGAGAATTAAAATACACAAAAATAATGTACTCTTAGTTCTTAAGCGTAAAAGCAGCCGTTTACCTTAAAATGCCCATCAAAGGTTTTTTGTTGTCATTAAGACGTGCAATTATCAAGTAGCCATGATCAAAAAAACAATGGGTAATGATTTTGATCTAGTAAACAACAAAACAAGTCAATTAATGATGTTGGTAACATTTTTTTTTGTCTTTTGTGCTTACGAAAATGCTGCGCCAAAACGAACAAAACAGCATTGGAGAATTCATTATGTCGCGGCATTTTTTTCCACATAATAATAGAACACATTTTTAATGCACTAATGTCATTAATTGATTTATCATTGTTGTTTACTAGATGGCCATTGATTTTGTGATCATGGCTACTTGATAATTGAACGTCTTAATGACAACCAAAAACCTTTGATCGGCATTTTAAGGTAAACGGCTGATTTTACGCTTAAGAACTAAGAGTACATTATTTTTGTGTATTTTAATTCTCTTTCAGATAATAACATAACAAAATCTTACAAATAACGAAGTTAGAGCTAAAAAAGTATTAAAAGATAGGTGAAGTGCCTCGTACAGTCAAGTCTAGTTTATGAAAATGTATGCATGTACACCAAAATTCAAACAGATTTCTCTACATTTGTGGAAATTAAGAAAAAATAAAGAATAAAAATTGAACTTAAAGGCCCTATAACTTCTTACTGAAGGGACTTTGTACTAAGGTATATCAGGTTTAAGGGTAGTATAACGTAAGGAATCTATGACTAATCGGTGTTTCATTATTTTAGGGACACCCTGTATATTCCTAGTGAATCACCCGAGCTACGCTTCGCTTCTCTAATCAGACCATAAATATCTCAACTCCAGCGCCACCAACCGGGTCCATTTTTTGTAAAAATATTTCTTTCCACGTAACTAACATATATTCTGAATGTGAGCCAAATCGGAAGATAAATACAATTTATCGAAATATCTCGACCCCAGCGCCACCTATTGTAAAATGGTTGTTCATAAAACCGGCCTACGATCTAAGTCTAAAAATTATCAACATTTTAAGCCATCATACAATTTAATCGGTCCAGTATCTTCGGAGGAGATATCGAACAAACATAGAAAGAAAGAAAGAGACCACCGATTTTATGGGATAAGATATAAATATAAATAAATATATGCCGCATGTGTCGCCAGATAAAGATAAATAATATTACTTGAGTCACAGCTTGAAAAGGTTAAGAAAGGATACTTACTGTAGCTAGTAGATACTTAAGGTTGTTTGTCAGAATATGACTCTTGCCACATTTTTAGAGCTATCAGATTATTTTTGTTTCATACATATTCTCTTATAAAAAATAAAACAGCAGAAAAACTATTTCTCTGTTATGAATCAGCAGCTAAGCATTCTCGTACGCTCAAGTTGAGAGTTCATTAGAAACACATAAGAGCTCCCCAACAATAAATTCCACTATTTTGCACATCGCCCATCGATGAAAGGAATGATTATTTGCTATTACGCAATTTAAATAGCAAAACAAGATGAGACAGTGCAAACCCTTTGGAACGCCCGCTTGTTGATATTCGTAATGGCATCGTATTCGTAGTCTATTTCCAATTTGGCATTACACGCTTGCCATCCTTGCTGATCATGCTGAACACGTTGAGATAGTAAACCCTTCGTATTTGGTATCGGTTTTTTTCGAAAAGAAGTATTGAATATGTTGATAAATGAATGCATCAGATTTCACACAGGCTCCAGCAGTGTTTTAGCATCAGATTTGAATGATGTCTTCTAATAGTAGTGTGCAATCACCATATGCGAAATCTATTGAAAGAAATAGCTCAATTAATACGATTAAAAAACAAAAAGACCTTCTTTTTGAAAGTGTAGGTACACTACCCAAGCAATTGATGCCATCAAAAAGCTTTTAGTTCCTTGCATTCTTCACAAACAGGCGAAGAAAACAGTTTGATAGGTTGTATCGTTCTCGAGTTGCTATGTTTAAATTCAACGGGCGTGACTACTCAATTTTTTTTTTAATATTCCGAGTTTCTTTTAACATAAAGCGATTGCTGTATTTACAAAGTTATGTAATTTTATGAGATCTTTCATTTAACTTCGGTTTTCTTGCAATTTATTGAGGGGTTGCCACACAAATTGTAAATTTGTATAAAAGCAATGCTTTGGTTGTGTTGAAGTAATACTAAATTTGTAATAACAAATCGACTTTCGCATAAGAAAATTTATAAATAAATTATAGTAAGTACATCATAGTGTTTAACAAAATAAACAAATTCATACTCTGTAAGCTATTTTTACTTTTTATTCGAGCAAATGTGCCTTTGGAAAGCCTAGAGCATACATCTATGCATACATTAGCTCTAACATATGTAAGTTATCCTCATTAGAGGATAATATTAGAATTACACTCAGGTGGTGCATAATCATTAATATCAAAATAGCATAAAGTAGTAAACTTCGTTTCTTTATTATTTATTTCGTCGTAATAAAATTGTCGTTAATAAGAAACTTTTCAATAACCTTTGCAATGAATATACGACATCGAACCACCCTATGACGTAAGATTTCTATTAAATCACAAATATTTTGATTTTCATTAATATAATTTGCGTGTTGAACTATTTGTTCTTACAATGTGTCCTATCTTTTATATATCAACTTTTCTGACTATACACTTTATTCTCCAAATTTTCCAGAATATAAATTCGTTTCGACCAATCCATCTTCGAGGATAACGCGAATTTAAATATTCTATCACTCTCTTGCCCTAATGTGCTGGTATACCATGGTGCATATACTATCTTCCAGCAGCACCGGTAATTTATCTCACCTCTCTCCAGTATCTCTATTATGAAGTGTTATAATACCAATGTTTTGGGTGCTGAATTCATACTCAGAATCCTTGTACTATTATATTATAACTGACAGTTTGTATATGTAAATTTCCATATTTGATACCTCTTAGGATAGGTTCAGTCGGTGGTATTAAAAATGCAGCAGAAACACATTCAGAAATTACACAACCTTTGCTGTAATCATATTATCGCTACGCAAGGCTTGAGGAACAAATAGTTTACAGTCCATTCAAGGTGTATAGTTTCCTGGTAATTCATGTGCATACCTCTTCTGAATTTATAAAAACGAATGAATTCGTAATTAAGTTCCGTGAACTAGTACATTTCCGGAGCAGATCCTGACATTCCAATTGGTGGTTCGTCATTCGCTTTTTCAATTTCCGTCTCTCCATTACCACAAAAGCGACGTAATTGTGCGATCCCGAATGAATTGCCTAACATGTAGCAGGTCTGACGATCCCTTTTCATACGATTTTAGTGTGTTCATATTAGCCTACCAAGTATCTAAAAATAATCAGTAAGTAAATTGCAAAACTGAATTATAGCAGCTAATAAGCTAATTAATACTCTTTTATAATCTCAAGATTTAAATTATCTGTCATCGATGTTTAATATTGAAACTATATTAAAACGTCATATATCGACAGATTAATAACACAGTTATTTGCTCATTTTAAATTAATTACAAAAACGTTTTTTCTTTTAAAAGGGTATGTGTTGATTAACTGAATCTTAAACATATGTTAGCATTTGCAGTATTTCAATAGATTTTGATTTAACATTATAAAGCAGTGTTGCTGCTTTGACAACGAAATCCTTTGTCATTAAACCCACTTAAATAATGTGTCTGATACAAATACTTCAAAAGGTAAGTTCTCGTATTATATATACAACCGCATCGACTTTAACACCAACCAAGAAGAAGGTTTTTGCTTGCAAAAAATCCATCAACCAGATCACAAGTTATCTTGAGACATATCTATTACCTCAGAATTAAATATCAGATATCATGAAAAGCTATTTTATATACAGATTGTTTCAGTTTCTCTGTTTCAAACATAGTAATGATGCAACAAGGACACACTATAAAAGATACATATGGGAGATGATTATTATAAATTTAATTCAACATGTTTGACACAATAAATTTAATTTTTGACACCTTGATCAGAAAGTGACATTTTTTGTCGATTGTTGAAGTTCGTTTCCAATATCAACGGGTAGGAATATAATAGATTGGCTCTCGTTGCCATTAGAGACGGTATGCCATATGATTAATAAGGAACGATGTACCCTATCTAAAAAACTCAAGTACTGTTAGGTGGACCTTAATATAAAAATGTTTTTAAGCAACAACTTCTCGTGAGACATGCACAAACATTCTCGATTTGAAAAAATACAATTCCGAGAAACAATGAAAAAATATTCATTCTCATATTACATATGGATACTAATCTTACCGATATCTCTCATAAATATTCTCTTTAACTAGTTAAATGTTAACAAAAAGGTTTGTTTTGAGGATATGTAATATTTCAAACATATACCTATAAATATAAGCGAATTAAAATTTCTCCAAAGAGAATTACTAGCCAAGTAAAAAAATAGACAAAGCCTAATACCCATTTCAAAACACGCTCACGTGCTACCTTCATAACGTTCTAAAACCATTTTACTTATAAAGAAAAAAATCGGCTCTCTTTCATCAACCCTATATCCCAAATTGACACTTTTCGAAAGGGTACCTGCAACCGGTTTACTGTATGACATGTATAGGTTTCCCATAAATTCAGATATCTAAAAGTAATCTAACGATAATGCTTTCCGGACACGAAAGTGCGGAATCGTAAAGTGAAACAAAGTAGAAGTTATTGACGACAGAGCGAACACAGCTCGTTCTCCAATAAAGTCAAATTACGTTTCGACCTAAATGACAAAATTATGGACTAACACAGTATTTTGAGCACCGACTACAACGTTAAGAATTAAATTTACAGCAAAATTAAATCAGCTTTAGGTTTTGACGAATTTGTTGTGATTGAGTTCTGGTCACAACAGCATTGCACACATTACTCCCATCTGGACCGCACTGGTGCCGCCAGCAATTTGAATATGAATTAATTATGAAATGATTTCCATCAGTGGCAATATAGCAAACACTAATACCCCATCGAAAATCCCACATTGAAGATACTTAATTGGTGAAATAAAATCAACCACTATAATAGTTCTGAACATTTTACTGATAAATTTGTAAAATAGGTAAATAACTATCGATCAAATAAATTTCACCTCTAGTGTGCTGTGGCTCCATATAAACATCATGGAGCCACAGCACACTAGAGGTGAAATTTATTTGATCACCCGATAGTTTTATTACGTTTTACACATGCTGTACTTAAATTTTAACGCAACCGTGGCCATAACATATTTTATAATTTCTGTGATTAATTAGAAATATACAACGAAAATTATACTCAAAGGCGCCCAAATAATAATAAAGTGAAACCGCTCAAGTTACATAAGAGATGTTATAAGGTAACTAATTCTTTGGTTGTTTTGTAAGCAAACCACGTAGAATTATTGAACTAAATATATTCTAGCGGTCAAATAAATTGTCTTAATTGTAGATGATCCTAAGGTGCCTTGATGTTAATTTGACGTATTTGTCCTTTTCAGGGTACGGACAGACCATTGTCAATGCTCCTAACACCACGCCAACCATACTAACCTGGTCTTCTCAGTCAACACAACCTACCGTCTCTAAATGATTTCCTAAAGTGCACATGAGACATGGTCCCTTCGAGCCCAATGCAAGTTCGGGGAAAAAAATCCAAATTTTTGTTTTGAATGTCTCAATAAACAATTAAAAGTTCCGCTTCCTACAGCGTTTGGTTTCGCCGCCATATTGAAACAAAGGTACCACAATTAGATTTTTCATACATATCTCGTTTCCCATTGATTCATGTAAAAAATTCAATTCTTTATATCAAAAGTCTGGAAAAATTTTCCCCGTCGAATAATTTCGGAGATATAGCTGCAAGAATCTTATTATATTATCTCGCAAACATCTTCCAATATAATATAATATGTGTTCAAGTTGATATGAGCCAGTGTGTTATAAATAAGAAATTAAAATAATAAACTACGGCTCCCAAACTATTCGCAGCACCGAAGTTGAGCTGCATCCTTCTTATATAGAATATAATTTAGAATAATATTGGTAATAACATAATAACACTGTAAAATTAACGGTAGAAGACGTATTTGTAAAAAACTTCATTTCAACATCGCTACGGCGAATACCCGCTTACAAGTCGCAACAAGAGCAAAAATATGCTCAAGTTAGCTGAGTGAGAATCAAAAGTTTTAAGCTGGAAGAAACTTCTAGCTCTCGATAGTCAAAATTTTACCTTGAAGGCATGGGAACAAATCAGTGTAATTTGTGTTAGGAGACACCTGACTATCTGTCGAGGGAAGAATTTTATTTCCACCAAGAACATTTCCTCGGCTACGGGAAGTATGCTCAGCTACAAGATATGGTCTACCTGGCGATGTTATTTCTGGAATACTTATATTACTTCAAGAATTCGCGTAACTGCATTCCACTTCAAAAAAGTTACGCTGTTTTTAATTTAAGAACGACTATATTAAGAATTTTTCCTGCTCGTGAACTCACATTGTGCGATAATAAAAACCTCTAGCAGGTGTTCGCTCGTCTTACATTTCCACAAGGAGAAACAAGCATGACTTAAGGCGTTACTTAGTTCCAAATGAGGATTCACTCAGAAGTTAAGTTCGCCTAAGCGGTTAATTCTCAAATATCACATACCATGTATTATTTAACTTACAAAACATATTCTGAATCATGGTTAATTCACAACATGCATTGCTTACTAACAGAACATATTATGCAACTTAGCTCGAAGTGCAGCGGTTTGGAATGGCGACGTGCAAAAACAAGAAAAGACACATCCTAGCAACGATTAGGTGGTCAGCGATTCCCAGAAGCTTAAATTTTCGGAAACTTCTAACTCGAAAAGCGTATGCCCCAGGCTTGTCGAAATAAGAATGGACAGCTACAGTTTAAAGCGTTGCTGGTGGGCGTCGATGGAAATAAGGCTTTTCAGGCTTGCGTCAGCATATAGCGTGGATATACAAAATAGTGGCGCCGATAAAATTTCCTCAAAATATCTCATAAGTAGTCTAAATACATTTTTACTGCGCCATTGTGACGGAAAACGAAGTTTCATATTGGTAGGCTGTGCTTTGGAAATTCTTGAATCCTTCGACGTCGATAACGCATACGCTAGACGATAGCTTCAAAACTACTGTACCTGAGCTAACATGAACCCGCGCGAAAAAGTTGGACGAAATTCAGTGGCTGCTTTAACTTTTAATCTGACTTAACAATCTTTGATCCAAGAATGACCATGGAAGTGAACCTCATAAAAAGTAAAATACTTACTTAAGAGTTGGTTATTGAGATACCACAAACACAAATATTTGAAAAAAAAACTAGCTTTGTTGGAACTACTTCCGAATTTAAACACTAAGGGCCGGTTGCAGAAAGCAATGTTAAGTCTGGTGTTAGCTAACGCGACGTCAAAGTGAACAAAAACCAATCAAATCTCAAATGCGTATGGTAACTAATACATTAGTAAACAAAATTTGATGCGATTTTGTTCACTTTGACGCGATGTTAGCTAACACCAGACTTAACATTGCTTTCTGCAACCGGCCCTTAATGTTTCGTTTAATAAGGAAATTATAAAATATTCTACATGGTGTAAAGAATGGTGTAATAAACTTTAGGGGGTTATAGCACTTATAAAGTCAGTTACACTATATTTACATTGTGTACAATTGAGATTTCATTTCAGATCTATTGGTATAATTAATATCCATGAATAAATCATAACTAATAAGTAATAACCATTAAAAATATGATTTAACGAATTCATTGCTATATTATGTTATATCATTTTCGACCTCGTTAATTTCTGAAGCCGGTTCTGCTCTAAAACCGGCCCTGCTTTAAAACCGATCGTGTAATTTAAAGTCATTCAAGCTGCGGCAGCGAATTGCCCGGGCTTGTTTGTATTGCATTGCTTCTCACGAGCCTATTTAGTTTCTTTGGGACGTTGCAATTCATTGTAAATCATTTATAATCTACATATCCCTCGAAACTTTGGTATCAGGTCAAGCTTATTTCTGTTCAGGGTGACGTAATCTATACTCGCACGCAGCTGAGCTGCTTTCTTTCGTAGAATTCTTAACGCCGTTAGGGACTTTTGATACTATTCGGTCTCGCGAACAAATTGTCAAAAGAAAGAAAATTTTAGTAGAGCTCTTGTTATTCTGTGCATTATATTTCTGACTTCAGACCTTAATACTGTTTTCCTTTTCAAAGACAGCTTTGTTTCAGTTTATCGATAAGGCACCTTAAGTGCCTGGCCTTCAGTAGCACACTGCAAGCTCTTTGGAAATTAGTTTTGATTAATCTGTTGTGCCCAAGTAATAGGGCCACGTTCTGTAAAGCCCAAACTTTCTTTTCGATTAATTTAACTTCTGAATTTAAGACATTTGGTACCCCTGGACTTTCCTGACTTGGCAGTTCCAAGTATGTGAGACTTCCCTTGTGCTTTGGTTTAATCGGGGTTTCCCCTGAGTTTATGATGCAGTGTTTTCTTTCGTGTTGCAACAAGGAGACGAAAGATTCAGCTTGGATTGGTAAAAGTGAGATGGACTCTTCTTTGCCGCGGGGGCAAATCTTTAAGCCCGCGCGTTCGAAATATTAATAAGTAGCCAGCCTTTGAGTACAACAGACGCTTATGGTTTTGTGTTGCCTTCCGGGGCTGCACTGTTAGTGGCCCCGGAGGGAAGCTTTTCGTGCGTTTTAAGTTCTGCTGCAGGCTTCGAAGCAGATAGCTCGTTAAGCGATTTCTCATAGTGAGTGGGAAATATCTGCTTTTGCAAATTCTACCACGTCGTGCCGAACCCAAAGTATTTTCTGCGTTCCCGGGGACTACCGTTTTCACCTCGAATTAATTCAACACTCTTTCGGGCCGCTGGCCACTGCCTTCGCTCAACCCCTTTGGGCAATCCTGTTCTACGTTCGCTGCGGGACGTAACCTTGGTCTTTGTGGAAGCCATCTTCGTAGTCCTCGACCTTCTGCAGTCACCGCTTGGCTTTTGGCAAAGCCCTTCAACAACCCTTTGGGGAGCTGTATTGCTGCAAGCGGCCACTAAGCTTCTCCAGGATCCGGTCCAGCCTTCGGTCATCGTCAACGCAGTAGGTGTTCTAACTATAAAAGGTAGGATCTACCAATGTATTTTTGTCTTGCTTCCTGATTTAATGTGTCGCGAAAGTGCTACCGAATTGTAGGTTTATTGTGCCTCGCATGCTGTAGGACTTTGCGCCTGCGAATTTAATTTCGTCAAATAACTTGTGTATTGTACTTCGTCATTAAGTTAACTTTTGCTTGGGAGCCCCGACAATTTTCAGTTAGGGTGTATGTTACCTTCTTATGGCCAACTTGTGGCCCGGTGTGTGTCGATTTTCATTCATTAAACAATAATATAGTCACACTTAGTTTGTTTAATTTACTTAAACCTGCAATCTGTGGATCTTCAATCCTAATGTGGCAAAAAGCCAAGTGTAATCAAATGTGAAGCTAGAACACGTGCTTTTATTGGAAAAGCCTTATAGTTTTTGGCTTGAGTAAATTCTTTTGAGCCCCTTTAGGGAGGTGGTCATACGGTAAGTCATTAAGACCACCTGGTGCTGACCGCCCGACTTGGAGGGAACCTAGTGGACGACGCTTCGCAGCGTGCAGCTAACCCAGCACATCTTCAGTAGAGCCCTGTGATAATTTCTCGTTTTGGGTCACGAGGGCTGTTAATTTATCAAAACGAGTGGCGTCCTTAGGCAATTCTTGTAAGCAATCTTTAGGGTAAGTGCCGTCGGTTTTTCTTTGTACTCTCGAACCACGCCTTCCCGTCTGAGCTAAGTGCAGGTAACCGGAGCAACAAAATCTGATCCAGCACATTAAGATCTGTGTCCTTTTTTTTAGTAAAGCCGGCGAACCCTATAGTTTGTACCCAATTTTTGACAGTGCTCTTGATCAATGTCGATCTGAGCATTTAATACCGTAACAATTATTGACATATATGAAAATAATTGTCGCCTTTCTTAGAATTTTCGGTAAAGACTATAGGAAAGCGAGGTACTATTGTTAAAACTAGCAGATGTATAAACTTTAAATTCGACTTCCACAGCAAAAACGTAAAGATCGCATACAGTTAGTAATATAACAGACTGTTGACTAGTTTGGAAAATAATAAAGAATCACAAAAACGAATGTGAACGGGATATGACGAAACAAGTGATTTGTGCTAGATACGTACAATATTATTGCCTGCAGGATACTGAGAGTTCTTTTGCAATGGCTGATGACTTTTGAGTATTTAAATACAAACTGCGTTCCGAGTCTACTAATAGCTCTGCCCAACTAAAAATGTTATTTTACTGAAAATTGAAGGTCCACAAGTTCGCACAAGTCGAGATCTTATCGCCATTAAGTACGATATTAATTTCCTATTGTTAAATATCAAAGGAACCAACGCGACCGACACAGCTTCTTTTCCATGTTCACATAACTTGAGGTAAATATACTATTAATTATGGCTTGAACTAAGTTTAAAGAAAGGTTATTATTGAATAGATCCGTAAAAATAAAGGAACCGAAGAAATCACAAAGTTGGAGAACAAAAGTGTGGGAACTGAAATGTCGCGGGTCGTGTATGATCAGCTGCTGTCGCATAAAATGAATTTCGTATGCATAAAAGGCGGAAGGAGTTGTAGAAATACTCCAAGGCGTCGGGATAATGACACCACCATTAATTCCGGTCCTGCGAACAGGAGGCAATTATCTCTGCCACATAGATATAAACAGAGTAAACGCAGTAAAATGTATATATCTTCAGTATTTGTAATTAATTGGACATTATTCGGGAATTATAGCCGCAGTTAAATAAACTGGGAAACTGAGCAATAATTCGCTTTTATCGTTGATTTAAATATGCAAATTTCCCAAAAGCAAATTACCAATTGCTCTGCGATTCGATTATGGGGAATCAATCAGACTGGTAGCTACAGCAAAACAAGTAGGGCTGATCCTCACCAGCACTTACACCTCTCCCCGAGAGGATTCATGCTTTATCTTATCTAATATCTTGGAGTAATTAATATGCAAAATTTCAAATTGTAGAAATCTCACTTGAATTCAATCAGAATGATACTTTTCGAAGTCGCTATCGGCTCGAATGTTAGCAACGATTGCATTGAGTTGAGTCTGAGGGAGTGCCTAAAAAGTAATCAATAATGATCCAGTTTGTTCCATTATTGTTAACGTTAAAGTTGTTCAATATTCCATATAACAGTTTGCTTTATTTTAAGGTATAGGAGACATTTTGATTTATAGAATTATCAAGGTTGTATATCAGCGATGCAGCTGACAATTGTACACTAAATATCGAAGGAGAGCAAATCATGATTTTTCCCAAGGTGTAACTTTAAAGCCCAAAGGCAAAGACAAGAAACAAGCATTTTCATACATACAGCGTTAACGTAAATCAGAATTCTACTGAAATACTTAGTAAGCTTTGAATTGCGTTTATGTTACGAATACCAATACATTTCTTATATTGCTCTTGTATTGTTGTTTATAATGAAAGCTCCCTAGAGAAATAATATTCATATTATCTCCATAAAGAAAATCTATGTTATTTTTGTCACAATTTCTACAACCTAGAGACTGACTACTCCCGGTAGTGGAATAGTATATTACACACCGAGGTGGAAAGTGTTTCATTCCTGTCGACAGATTAAGTAGTTAACTGAGACGAGTAGCGTCGGTGTCAACTTTATCTCGAGAGAGGAATGAAACTTTTCACGGTGGTATGTATACTATTTTATTCGCAACCATTTTATTCTAAACAATAATTGGAAAAATTATTATATTATGATACGACAGGTTTCCTACCTACAAAGCGGTCGGGAATGGGTCGCGCATGAATGGATGAACGAGATTCCCAGTGTCCCTACCTACACAGCCGTCGGGAATGGATTCATTTCCAACCGCTGCGATGGCAATCACTTTTCCGACCGGTTGGAAAGTTACAAGTTGGGAATAGCTCATTTTCCAACTTTTTAAAAGTCAGTAATGATCTTATTACATATATGGTTGCAAATAAACAAATTATGATACTGCCAGGAAATGAAGTCTAAGTTAAAATTCGCCATTCCCTCTGAGGAAGCTAGTTGCTGCATTTATCACAAAGAAAACAAATCGAAGTTTAAATGATAAATGATACGTACTATTTTAAATGCATCAAGGTAAATTCAAAATTATTGAAAAATAACAGTTAAACCAAGTTTAACGCTAATCTTGCTATCGTATAAAAACCAAACGGTTAAAAATTTTAAAAAATGGTTTTAAAGATAAATAATAGATATTTATTATATAAGACGATAAAGTTAAATTTTATCTACTAGTGAATCGTTTAACGTTTAGAGGAAGTTGAGATATGAATGATTCAAGAGCACATAATGGTAATAAATTTACTGTCATTTGACAGAAGTGAATATTGTTGCCAGATGTAGTGCTTATTTTGGTAGTAACTAACTAACATATGGCGAAATATTTAAAATTTGAAGTATTGTAACACCTTATATATATATATTTAATAAAAAATTTCTTCAATTACATAGTTACTGAAACTGAACACATACACGAAAAGATTAAAGTTTTATTTTCTGTTCTAATTAAACGTGGCAACTTTGCATACTCAGGTGTTTTGTCATGCTTTTAACCTAAATGTAAGCAAAGTAAGCAAGTTTAAAAACAAAAAAGTAATTTTACATAGCTAAATTGGGGAAACTTCCGTGGCCAACCTTCATGCAAAATATATGTAAACAGAGTATGAATTGCCACCTCAAAAACCGTTTACTGATGGCAGCAAACAATAAATGACTGATAAATGTTAAGCCAACAGGAGCTGTAAAGTACTGAAACACTTTTGTAAAGATTATTTCGATTTAAAATGTACTATTACTTATACAGGGTGTTATGGAAATGAGTGCAAATATTTTAACCCGTAATAGAATTGGCTAAACTGAACAACTTTTCCATTTATCATTGTTTCGAAAACACCCTCAAAACTGAGTTAAAATTCAAAACAGTTCACCTTTAACTTAGATTTGCTTACCAAGCGGCTCTTCAAATTTATGGGAGATAAATGATTGAAAAAATATGCGATTAAATGAAAAACGATAAATAGAAAAGTTGTTCATTTTGGTGAGCTCTATCACTGGTGAAAATATTTGCACTCATTTCCATAACACCCTGTAGTGCTCACTATGGCAATTGCAAGGCAAAAGTGTTGCTAGCTCCAGAAATATTCTTTGGCGCTTCTTAAGATCTACCACAAATCTGTTATCTCAAGTTTAACATACTTTCTATTGTGTCAAATTTACTGGAGTAGCCTAACTGTACATCTGAAATACATTGCGACTACTGACGTTACTTTCTGCGAATGTGAAATAATAAAAAAACATCCGTTGCGAAGTATGCTGCTTGTTGACGATACTATTAAATGGAAATAGATAGTCAGGAACACGGAACTGACAGTGAGAATAATTTAAGAAATAGAAAAGAAAATGAAAAAAGACCGATGCATCATATTTAACTGGGAACGACTAAACAAATTGGGGAAATCATATTTTGCCCAAGAATGTTAACACACGTTCTATAACCTCTCTCATAAGGTTGTCTAGTGTGAAAGCTGCAGCAAAGTAAGCAAAGGTGAAATATAAATCTTGGACATATTTTATTAGCAATATCCGTTTGAATATTTTAGTTCAATGCGCTAATAAACATATTGTACCTGTAAAAACCACAAACATAATAAAATTGAAATGAAACTGTTTATAGGACAGCTATATTTTCTAGGACTGATGCAATGTAACTAACGCCAGGATTAACTGAATTATTGCAATGGAAGATGGTTCCTCATAATGTAGTTTAACACACTTTAGTCGGATGATAAGTATTGCACATATATAACAAATATAATTAAGATAAGAGGAGTGTGCTACCCAAAAATAAGAAATAGATGGTGATTCAAGAAAGAATGTTTCTGCAATATTCCTGTCTACAAACGAAAAGCTTATTATTCACTAATCCCAAGAACAAAGCTTATTCAAGAATCTGTATAAATTTATAGGACGTAAATAGAAAAATCTATTGCAAAGTGCGAAAAACTATCTTTTACCCTAAATATTAA
This sequence comes from Agriotes lineatus, assembly GCA_940337035.1. Classification (NCBI taxonomy): domain Eukaryota; kingdom Metazoa; phylum Arthropoda; class Insecta; order Coleoptera; family Elateridae; genus Agriotes; species Agriotes lineatus. Next base: position 110,846,009 of record OW679194.1, read on the forward strand.
ATAATAAAATTCAAAGATGACAGTATGTTCGTAAAAGCGTCGTTGATGATGCTAAAAGTGCAGAAATATCTTGCTGTCAATTCATGCAGTTGATACGACAAAGAGGTAGTGAATATTGGAATTGGTTATGACAAAGATGTTAAAGTTTCTGAGTCAACGTTTGTATAAAATCCAATAATTTTTAGTATCTCCTTCAGGAAACTGAATCAACACCAAGCCATTGACTCGGTCAGTGTACAGAGTGGATTTTAAGCAAGAATATACCCGCAAGCAAATCAAATTCTATCTGGTTCAATGTCGTGCCTATTTTTGTGTTGCTAAAGTTACAAGGAACACGTTTTTTATGGAACAATGCTAGAGTGGATACTGTGTTTATGTGTTCATCGAAATGTTGCCCCCTCCACCAAATACGAGGAGCAGACTGATATCAGACCAGTGCTTTCGAGTCTTTTCTGCACCTACTCATCTGAGGTAATAAATTGCCGCATTTCGAGCTTTTCATATTTCATCTTCGTACAGGGGATTGTTTGGCAGTTTAACATGCACCACTTGCGCTGCGTGTTGGCATGTAGGAAGTGATCCTTCTAACTCAGGGTGGATATTAACGAATATAATAATTCATAAATCATAACTATGGTAAAAAATAACTAATACAGCCCTTAATGGCGGCATTATTGTAGAAAAAAGTGAATTGAAGTGAGATGGCTGTTTTATAAGCATTTTTGTAGCAACATTTATTACATTTTTAAATTCCATTAGGTGTAATATGTGGTGATTGGGTTTCTTCTTTATTGCGCTTGTCACCACTCCTAGTATTATTACAGAAGCTCTGTAATAATATACATGATATGAAAGTATTCTAAAGAACCCTATGCTAATAAAATGTTTCGGTTATAATGCAACATTCATATTGTATCGCGTCAGATAATCGATAAAATCTGAACGTTGTGCTAAATTATTTATTACATGTATGCTATTTTGATGCATTGGCAAGTATGGTTGGAAATAATGTTGGAATTATTTTTCGAAGTCAGATAAAATTAAAATTCAATTACTGTTTTTTCATAGTTGTGATTAAATCTGTTGATTCTGATATTCCTTCAGATAAATTTAAGTTAGATATGGGTGTATGCTCTTGAGATAATGCATTAGGTAAGTACTGTCTTGGCAATGTTTTCTTGATTACTTCTAGTTCTAAGTAATTTACGCATTATGGTTTCTCACTGTGTGTTATTTCCGCAGCCGACTATTGTAAACCGTTCATCATATGGCTGATGAGAGCCATGGGCACGGATTAAATACAATAAACTACAAGAAAACCTTTGCGGAAGTCGCAACTACTCTCATTAAACGCTATACCTGGTTGCTAGGTGGTCTAGGTCAGGTTGTTCTAGCAAAAAACTTCGAAGGCGCAAGCTAAGCACATACTAAGAACATTAATAGACGAATATAAAAAATTGAGTCTAAAAATGAAGAGATGAATACAGACACGGGAACAATAAAAATACCCAATAGTATAAATACCTCGGTGTAGAGCTAACAGATGATGGAAGAGATAACAAAGACATGTTTTGAAAGCTGGGGAAAGAAAGAGCTATAACAAGCAAACTAATTCTTTGCCTTAGAGTAAATAAAATTATAAAAGGAACAAAAACCAGAGTATTTAAATCATTGGTAGTGGTACTTATGGTCTGGACTGTTAACAACAACCTTAGAAGCAGAACAAATGCAATGCAAAATAGCTATTGGAGAAGATGCTGTGGTGTGACACTACTCGACGGAATTAGAAGAATCATAAAACAAAAAATGGACGAAATAACATTGAGGGCAATATATAGATGCAACTGTATTGGTATGGCACATAAAAAAATGACGGAAAATAGGTTGCCAAACTGGAGAAGAAGATGAGGAAGACCACGAACAGGCTGAAAAGACGTAATCAAAAAGCAATAGAAGGAAGAAATATAAATGATGATCTATGGCAATACAAAAATGAATGGCGACACATACTCTTTAAGGGGTCCGATATAGTTAATGTCACTGAAGATGATCAGCTTTTCTTTCATACGTTTTGATTATACAGGGCTTGTTAAAGATTGTTAACACCTTCTTTACAATTGCTGAAGAGTACGAGGTACCTAGGATATCGGCCTTTTGGTTTTGCTAGAAAAAAATTTGCCGTGTATACATACATAAAATAACATATTTATATAATTACCCCTCGACCAACATTTTAGCTATGGTTACTCACCTTCTTTGGGCGGATTGAAACCGTGGACTTCGCAGTAAGTCGTGGGTGCGAGGGTGTGCCCCGGACTTACGCTGTCGGGACATGGCACTGCCGTGGGGGTGTCTATGGTGAAAAATGTTGCAGCAGAAGCGCGTTCTTCGGTTTGCGCCATTTCTTGGCGCCTGCACTTGGCGCAGCGTTTCATTTCTGAGCGCACTCGCAATAGCCACACCATGCCGAAGAGAGCCATGCCAAACGGCGTCATGGTTAATATTTGCACATGGCCAAACTCGCGTGTAAGGCGCAGGGTCGACACACACATACCCTTATGATATTTACACAGATCGCTCACAGGTCGCAAATTTTACATCGAAAACGCCCACAAACACAATTACAACTACACCACACTTTCGAACACTAACGGCAACTTCCACGTCTTCCCTTGGCACAGGTTTTCCTAACACAGCCCACTGAACACCTGAAATAAATTTAGTAAATCGATTGCAATAAAATTGCATCCAATCACCTTCCTTTATATTACTCGACATTCTATTGATATTGATAATAATAATTTAGTACATATGTAGGTAAAACAGCAGCCGTTTTCTTTATAGAGTTCGTCTACTCCCATCATTACGTTTTGTAAGGAATAAAAATAAAAATCGTACAATTAAGCAAGACAGAGAATTGAATTTTTTATTATTTATTATTGTATTTTTCAATTATTTTTACTTGCCTCGTCTGAAAGACGAAGGAAGTATTGTAATCACGAAAAAATCACCTTCCGAGATTTTTTTAGATCTTCACGTTTCAAGGTCCCTAGATGACGAAAAAGAGGTTTTCTCAATTCCGTCAGTCTGTCTGTCTGCCTGTCTGTCTGTCTGTCTGTCTGTCTCTCTGTCCGTCTGTCTGTCTGTTTGTCTCTGTCTCCCTATTGGCAGTATAGCTCAAAAACTATTTATCGGAGGAAGACAATATTTTGCATACATATTATATATCTACCTCGCATGAAACCAGTACAATTTCATACAAATATATACAGGGTGAGCACCTTAAAATAATAAAATTTTGTTTATTTTTGTGTTAATTTTGAAATAAAAAGAAGTAATAACTTTCACATAGGTTAGGCTTTACATTTGCCGAAAATAAGACTAAACCGATAAAGGATAATGTCACAAAATAGTAAAAATGTTACAACCATTACACCGTGCTCTTCAAGAGACGCGCGCTCCGGACTTTTCTCGAAGAGACGCGGTCAAGCAGATGGAATTCCGCCGGACTTACATCTTCTGCGAAACCTCGACCAGGATCGAGCATTCTGCAAAGCCGCAGATGCGACAGGTTCAAACCCCAGCGGGATACTTTTTTTTCAATTTGAAAATGTATTTAATTTATTAGAAACGTGAAGATATTCGTACTCCTAACTTAATTTGAAATTATTTAGTGTCACAATGTCGACGAGGGAAGTTCTGCGTAAAGCCCTTTACAGATTTTGTTTGAGTTTCAATAAAAACGAATGTGCCGTCAAAAACTTTCTGTTAAACGTAGGTAACCAGATTTATTTTGCTCATTTCATTGGTTTTTAATATTTAAATTTTAAGACCATTTTTCTCGATTTTTTTCAAATGGAACATATTCAAAATTTTATATAATGGAAAACAACATAAAAAGCACTACCAAAATCAATAATAAAATATATAGGTTGTTATTTTAAAAAAAGTCGATGACGTCATATCATGAAAAACAAATGACAAGAAACTGAAAATCAGCTGAAAATATTCTCTATGGTCAAAATCGCTACACCCCTTCAAGATTTTTTCATAAAAATGAATATCAACGAGGTTAATGAATTTATCTGTTACTTTGTTTCCACACTGTATGCAATTATTATCAGAAGTAATTACACGAAAGGTAATTTTTTGTCTGGGTATAGTTGCCTTTCTAATGAAACTTGCTGGTACCTCAGTAGTTAAGTACTGATCTAAGGGTCGAAAGTTTTAGCTTCCCGGTCCCGGTGAGGTTTTTAAAAATAAAAAATGCGGATGGAAACCTGCAGAATGCCATCATTCGGAAGTGATGTAAAACCGTGGCTACCATGTTACTACGACGTGTAGCATGTAAAAGATCTCTTGCTTGAGTTGGAACTCCTTAGTCTCGACAAAATTATATGTAGAACTTTGACCATATCACCACAGCAGTCGGTGTCTACGGTACCTTGATATGCCCAGACCTTGTCCATAACAAACAAAAAACAAAAATTGGGTTGTCAGGAAACTTAACGATACAAATCATTGATAATAAAATGACGAATTCGTAAGGAAAAGTCCTTTAGCTGACACTTTGTAGAGTCGAGTTCTCGACAGCAAACCCAAATTTGAGTTTAAAAAGGGAACTGTAAATATTTAGATTAAAAAATGCACTCGGACGTAATTTTGAAAAATAATTTCACGAGTTTGCTTTTTTGTTTGTTTATTTTGATGTAGTATCATGTACCATGAGAGTAAGGCGGTTTATTATCACTAATAATACTGGCATACTTTGTATCTGATAATTTGTCAGATGCCAAGTATGCCATAACTTTATACATTATCATAATACCAAAAACGTTTCAAAATACATGATAACAGTTAAATTATCTGTAGCAAATATACAAGAGATCTGATTTTATCTGATTAAGGTTGCATGTTCAAAAGAATTTCATTTCTACGTAACTTAACCAGACAATCTGTCACTGATAGAATGACGAATCCGCAGTACAAGTCGTTTTATCTGGCAGTTGTCTATCCAGTTAATCGATTGGAATGATTTGAGATTAAAACTGAAACTTTAATATTTAAGAAATCATTTATTGAGTATATTTTGATATGAGAATTTAACGAATTCGTAGTTCCAATAAGGTCACAACGGCAAAAGGTAAACATTTTATGTAATTTAAATGTTAAACCAAACTTTATCTGCTGTCAAAGCGACAAAAGCCACACACAAACAATCCTAAATATTAAGAACTGATTGCGAAATAAGATATTTCCCCCCGTTAGTAGTATGTTTAAAGAATTTAACTTAAAGTTGTTTCCAATAGTTTTAATAATGTTAACTTAATTAAAGACCTGACTGATCAAGAATAAGACGTTATGTACAATATCACTAATATAATTTTGTTCTAACTGGCTCATTTAAACTGCGTATTTTAATAGTCAAAATGATAATATACATACATTACGCGATTTTTCAAAATATTTTACTCAATATAAACTAATAAAAGCTAACAATTCCAATCTTTTCTGATATAATTGATAACTATAATTTTTTGAAAATTTATACTCATTTGCAGTTTACTATATTTCATTAGGAGATAACGATAATTGGTAGATTTTTTATGTTAAAATTATTTAATTACAATAATGGTGCCATTATATACAGCAACAGTATTTTCGCCTGCAATGGACATCTTAAGGTGTACGAACATTTTGAATATGACATCTCGTTTTCATACTATAATTCTATAAACGTCTATACGTTAAATACATTTTGTCTTAAATCTAAATATCAATTTACCTTTAAAATGATGTAGAATATAGTATAACTAGGTCTGCCTTCAATGCTTTGGAATTTTTATACAAACATTTTATTGTTTATTAGATATTACGGTAAAGAATTACACTAAAATATTTAAAGCGCTAGTTAAAAATGTTATTCAGTATAATTATGTATGTGTAAATTCGAGTTACATCGCCACTTTTGGCAAACCTAGTACGTAAAAACAGCTAAGTATACAAAGTATCCACTGCCCATTAATTTAAAAATAATACTGTTAAATTTAAGAAGCAATTCTTCATACAACGACCTGCAATAAATCTTCTCATTGCCTGCGTTAAAAAGGGAACAGCCGTTCAATAAAACCAGACGTCTCACATCTCGGCGCCCCAAAACTAATACCTCCAAGCTAATAGCGCGTTTCGCAATCAGAGGATGTTGTTTTTATCTTCCTTCAGGAAACGAAATTAAACAAGAATTAAGGGCCAAAACGAGTTAATTCCATCCCTTGAATATTCACAAGAGAAACTTTTCCATGCGATAATCCATGGCGTAGCAGGTTTAAAATTTCAAGATTATAATGTTATCCTGCAGGAATAATTAGAACTAGTTTACGGTTAATTTTAATTTTCTTTGTTGTGGATGCGAAACTGGAAACAATGTTAGGCTTAATGCAGATGTAGATATGTACCATTTCCACTTAAATAATATTTCCATGGTTTCGGTTTCCTGAAATAACGAATAGTATAAACACCGTATTGATGTTGTGCGTACTGAACCTAAATCATACATCCTCACTTCAGGGTCATTGACCTCTGTTGTTTCGGGAGGTTTGGATTTTAAGACCTCAAATTTGCCAAAGCCGAATTGAGAAATCAGAGTGAAGTCGGCATTAGATTTTTTACGAGTTGGCGTCGCTAAGGGTCGAAACCAGATTTTCTGGTCTAGAACCAGAGGCACTATCTCTGAGCCCCCTCCGCTACTAATTATACTATATGTACCTATTTACTTTAACTCTACTTTAACCTTCATCTCCTTCAGCCATTTACTGGTATAGGCTTCGCCTAAGTCTCTTCATCATCGGCGACGATTTGCCGATTTTTGTTAATAAAACCCTACGTGTTTGTTGATGTCCATCGACCTCATTTGGGCCGTTTCTCTTGATCCTTTATTCAGATATGGACGCCACTGTTCTATCTCATATTGGACAGTCTACAATTGCATCCCCCAATCTTCATTTGACTGACACTACTCCTTCTCTGATGTGCATGACTTGTCTTTTCTAACTTAAGCCAATATGTATATTGGTTTATCCGTGTAGGGTATTTTCTCTAATCTCTGCGTTCAGATGTTCATTCGTGTGTGTCATGCTTTTGTATTTTTCTCGTTTACCTTCAATCATAATTTACTGGACTGCTTGTAAAAATCACATATCATACTCTGCAGCTCTCCTTCGGAAGATGCTAATAGTACTATGTGAGCATACTTTAGATTGCTTTATCTTTCTTCTTTGATATTAATATCCTTATTTTTCAAGATTTGTGCTTACATTTTTTTGGATCATCTTGTCTGACACCTTTGTGAATGTGCCTTCAGTGTAGCTTGTGGATATATATTATCAAGTATATGTCGTATCTGTAGCCAATCGTACAGTCTCGTAAATCTTCGAGTATTGCCCACATTTCAATCGTGTCGAATATAAATAGCTTGAATATCATCTCTATAGTTTTGTCTGAGAATCTCCTATATAAGGAGGTGGTCGCAAGTACTAATTCCTTTCCGGAAGATGATCTGTTATTGATAAAGTTTGTTAGTAAGTCTCCTTATTTTGTTTCCCTCGTCTGGAAGACGAAGGAAGTGTTGTAATCACGATAAAATCGCCTTCCGAGATTTCTTCAGATCTTCACGTCCCTAGATGACGAAAAAGAAGTTTTTTTAATTCCGTCTGTCCGTCTGTCTGCCTGTTGGCAGTATAGCTCAAAAACTATTTGTCGGAGGAAGACGATATTTTGCATACATATTATATATCTACATCGCATGAAACTGGTACAATTTCATACAAATATACACAGGGTGAGCACCTTAAAAAATAAATTTTTGGGTTAATTTTGAAATAGCAGGAAGTAATAACTTTCACATTGGTCAGGCTTTACATTTGCCGAAAATAAGACTCAACCGATGCAGGACAACAGAGGCGCGCGCCGCACCTATTTCTCTAAGGCTTGATTACAGATTTTTTACGTTGTTTTCAGATAAATATAATAAAATATATCGTTCATTACAAGTCCAGAAATGGATTTTTTCGTGCTTGCTTGACTTCCAGTGTTCGGCTTCGCCTCACACTAGAATTTGTTACTCGCGCACTGAAAAATCCTCATTTCCAGACTAGTAATGAAATATACTATAAATGTACTCAGAGTAGTCCCCTGAATAGAAAATTTTATATGGCTTGGTGACTTTGAATGGGATTTCGCGTTCAGGTTCCAATACTGCTATGGTATTAGCATATTCGTTGTCTTCGTTCGCACTATAGGTAAGAAGCTAAATGTTATTCTCAGAATTCTTGATGGAGAGTTTTGTAGGATCTTCATGAGATTCTATTAATTTCAAAATTAAATAAAACTTCGATTGCAGCTTGAGAACACGTTTATTTATCGCAGTCGGGTTTTTGCTCAGATATTAGTATATATGTTATAGGGTTTAGTACTTTTCTAGAGCAATTTTGAGATTTCGTACAGTTTTCCAGATAAGTGCTGAAATGTTATGCAACTATTTTCTACATGAAATATCAGATTAGTAGAACCTATATGGAGTAGAGTTCTGCACATCTTCAAAATTATGTGATTTATTAGATTTTATTAAAATCGTCTAAAAGACGAAGGAAGTATTGTCATCTCGAAAAAAACACCTTCCGAGATTTCTTCAGATCTTTAGGTTTCAAGGTCTCTAGATGACGAAAAACAGGTTTTCTCAATTCTGTGTGTCTGTCTGTCTGTCTGTCTCCTTGCGGTATAACTCAAAAATTATTTGTTGGAGGATGACGATATATTGCATGCAGATTATATGTTTACCTGGCATGAAACCGCGAAAATTTCAGACAAATATATACGGGGTAATAGCGATGTGTCGATCCGGTCGGATTCGGTACAAAGGAACGATTCCGGGCCAGGATCAATTTGGATCGAATCCAGTTTCGAGTCCGGATTCGTTCCGAGAAACGAAAAGGTCGCGAGGCGTCAATTCTCGTGGACATTCATTCCTTTGGCGTTGTGTTATTCAATACAATAATTACAATACTATACAATGTTTTGTGAAGGGTGAAGGGGGACGGGGAACAGCAAACGATTATGATGTTCGTTTTATTAGAGCCTCGACACATGACACGGCCGAAGTTGCATGTGTTTTCAGTTATCAGTGATTTATGGCTTTTGGTGTCTTTGTCTTTGTATGTTCCACTTGCGGAACGGGATTGAAATGAACGAGTCCGCAAAAGTATCGAAACTTCCCATCACTACAGGGTAAGCACCTTAAAAAAATTAAGTTTTGTTTAGTTTTGCGCTAATTATGAAATAGATGGAAGTAGTAATTTTCACATAGACCAGGCTTTACTCTTGCCGAAAATAGAACTTACCAGATACAGGATAATGTCACAAAAGAATCGAAACGTTTCAACAATAAGACCGTTCCGTTAAATAGCGGCTCGCGCCGCACCCATTTCAATAAGGCTGGATGGCGCAGTTCGACTTATCGATGCGGTTTCAATCGCTACGTAGATGCGGCGGAGTTCAAACCCCAGCTGGATACAATTTTTTTAAATTTGCAAATTGAGCGTAAACCCATTTACAGATTTTTTATTAAATTAAAGTGCCTACACCTTATCCTTGTGCCAAGTAAAGTATAGATATGTCTAAAGAATTAAGAAGTGTTAGTTACCTTTTAAATATAAAAAAAATATTTTGAGTTTTTGTAGATAATATTTATACAGGAATCTTAACTTGTCTAGTAAATTGAGTCTCCTGGATTTCTAGTTTAGAACGTTCCAGGTATTACAAGAAAAGCAGGAAACTGAAGGAAATTTTAGCAATCGGTCAGAAATAGTAGCCTTTGCGATTCTATTCATTTTAATAGCTTAAAAATCTCTCTTGAATTATGACTTAGTGTTGTTATCATAATAAGTTACATCGCTGCTCAAAAATTCTAATAATTATCAAAAGTAGCTTATTGACTACAAGTTCCGCGTAACTACTAAACCCATAATTTCGAACGCACCAATACCTATAAAGTGTACTTCAAATTATTTACCAACCCTCAAAAAAATTAATGGCCAATTAACTTTAATTAAGTATAGGCCGTCGGTTACAATACATTTAAGAGTCGTAATTAAAAAACCCCGCTATAAAACAAAACTGCACTTGAAAAAGAAAATCGATAAAAAAGTAATTAGCCTAGTCGAAGTTAATTTCCGCTAATACGAGCCCAAAATGGCAGCAATACTTTCCGAGATAACCTGAAAAAGCATCCCGTATGCCTATTTACCAGCCTCTTTCACAACTTCATACAATCTTCATGAAGAGGCGGTTTACAAACTTATACGATCAAAAGTGAAGGGTTTTTCTCCAGACGGCAAGCACGTCACATGGGGATAAACCCTGCGGGAAGACGGAAAACCCGTTAAATAAACAACCTGCGGAGTGCAACATGTTACTACTCACAAAAATAATCATAGACATGTCTCTGTCTGTTGGGGCACAGGCTATTTCCCTTGCACCGCAGAAGCAGCAACACGAGTAAATGCGTACGTATATGTTTCCATGGGGAAGCAAATTCTGGCTCAAAAAGTACAATCACGTGCGAAAACTTTATGGCGACGTATATTTTCCTACCTCATGCCGCTTTAATAGAAACAGAGTATGGTACTTCTAAAACTCCCTCTTGTAGTATAAAGTGCTATTTAAATTACAGCGTACGGGTTTTGCAGTTCGAGGGCTCGCAAAGTTAAATGAAGTTATTATATTTTGGACGTTATTTTTTTACGTGTTTGAATATTAAAATTAGAGGAACGGCTGTGCAGAGCTTGCACTTGAATTTAATTAAAATACAATATCTTACTCGAATTCGATGGATATCGAACGTGGAGTCGATAATTAAAATTTTTGACTCAAGTTTAAGAGCAGTTCAAATAATATTTTGATGAATCAATCATACAAGAAACTCGATTTCTTATATTTATTTAAATAAAAATTGATAATTATTAAATTTTACTTCTTTCAGCACTACAAAACAGATAGATATATAGCAGTAACTAATAATTTACATTTAATTTGTAGTTGAACAAATACAGAAGCAATCTTTGTAGGCATAGCCATTCTCTCTCAGCCTTTAGCTCGTAAAATAGATATGAGCTCTACAGGTTTTAGTTATCATAAAAAATACTAACTTGATAAAACAAGCATCCATTTAGACGTAAGGCGACTTTGGCTTTTATAATCTTTTTTATAGTCCCTAAATCATAAAATCCTAAAACGCTGCTAAAGACATCTTTTCGTTTAGTGTATAAATGGGTTTTCAGGTTTTATTTAGAGGAATGATTCGATAATCTGCATTCTCGGTGTTGGTTTTATTATACCTAGAGGTATAGGGAAATAAGATTCAAATAAATCTTAGTCGGCTAGGTTTTCAAATTTGGTAAAAAATGTGCAGTGGGCAGTAAATACCAGCAAACTCTTCATTAATTTAAAGTTCAATTACACAAAATTTGCTGTTTTAAGATGGCCCTTATGTTTATGTGTATAAAATTTTGCTGTTTATCTTTTAAAAATCTGCAGTGTTAAAACGCAAGGTAATATATACTAAAAGTTTAGTCCCATCCCAACTAGAGTCAATAAATTTCGAACAGCCAATTTAAATTAATTATTACCTATTCAATGCAGTTACTCGAAATGGTTGGATGCGGCAATGTAATGCTATAACTTTTGGAGATTTATGTGTTAGCACTATTACACTATTATATGAAAAATTACGATTTGAAAAATCTAAATGCATGTAGTCATTTCCGAACAATAAATGTTTGTTAAAGTTATTTATACAAACTTTTTGGGATATCAAAAAATTACGCTATATTACAAGATCAAGTATAGTAACTATCGGGTACCCGATATTTAGATATGCGATACATATCACCCTATTTGTCTCTATAGCAATAACTGAGTCAAGTACAGGTAACCCGTTTCCCAACAAGGAAAATAATTTCGAGTTTGGCATTACTTACTAGTTTATTACATAGCTTTTACATATTATACAAACTAGTTCGAGTAAATCATAATAGGCTAATTGCACATGCAGATGTATACCAAATTTCTACTCTATGTATTGACTATACATTTATTATTTCTACTTATATACAGGGCACTTCAGTAGAAATGATACATATTTAGTATGTTATAGTATCCTTCATCTTAAGCAAAAAAGTGCAGATAAATATGTTTTCAATTCTTAATGGTTACTGGGATACATGGATTTTAATGTGGAGTGCATTACAGAGCAATTATCCAGTAGGCTGCCGTAAAATAATTGTCATTTATCAGTAGTTAACAGTTAGCATTATTAGTTGACGTGTTTGCTTAATATTGTTAGACAATATTTCCTTGGTCACAAGGGCCAGTATGACCTTCCAACATGAAGACGCTCCCGCTCATTACAGCCGACAGGTGACACAATACCTAAATCAGATTTTTGGATAACCGTGGATCGGCCGTGGCGGTCCCATCAATTGCCCAGCTAAGTCTCCGGATCTAACTCAGTTGTAAAATGAGCTATGGAGATGGGTGCAAAAAGGCGTTTATTGAAAAAAAGTAAATACCCCTGACGAATTAATCACTCGCATTATGGCCTGTGCTGCACGGCAATATACTCAACATTTTCTCTGAGGTAGTTACGTGTTCTTAGTTTCGCGGTGGTATTTTTGAATCATTTTTCTATAATCAACACTTATTTTGTATATTATATTAAATCTTAGTTATCAGACTTAATAAAACACTAAATTCGTTTATGCAGTAATTCAACTTCTATACCTCAGTTCCATTGAGAATTGAGTTCTTATGAACTTTTCTACTCAAAATGAACGATACTATAACATACCAAGATATGTACCTGAAACACCCTATGTAATAATATGTACAGTACCGATGCTATTTAATTAAGAAAGCTGTTAATTATTCAAACAATGAAATATTTCTTGTCAGCCACTCATATGCCAATTTCTTCATTATTCCTCAATAAATCATGAAGGTGAAACATAAATCAGGAGGCTCTGATAAATCTAAACGTCAAACACTACTGTCAGTAAAAGATCAAAAAATCATTATTTAATACGAGTAAAAAAACCATAGTATCTAACTCCTAAGAATGACACTTATTCGCTCAGATAAATTACGCCGCTCGTCTTCACCTCGTGTTCCAAATTTACATTTGAAATTGGAATTGAAATAAAAATTCCTCTCTTACACGATCAATAATAGGACATACATAAGTACCGTATCTTATCCCCAATTACCTCCTGTCGACATAGAAACGAAATCATAAAAGGCTTTTGCGGAATCACAAAAGATCGAGTCCAAAGAATGTAAAATTAAGGTCACTAAATATCACGTTAGCTACCCTAAGATAGGTAGGAAAACTCGGTGTCATTTATGTCAAACCAAACTCGGGCTTACAGTGGCGTTCACAATCAGTTTATAGGTTATAACAGAAATTAATTTAAGTTTTTATAATGTGAACGCAATAAATTAATATTAAACGTTTTTCTGCTTAACAATTTTATTATAACAAATATAAACCTTAATCGAATATTTTGTACTGCTCGGCGCATTCGAACACTTCGGCTATAACAACGCGAGCCTGTATTTTGGTTCTTCCATTAAATTCCTTTGCCAAAATGTTTAGTGTCAAAACGTCCACTTGCGAGGGAAGTTCTGAGTAAAGCCGTTTATATGAACACCTTCACTTTATATGGATAATTATTAGTAGACATTTTAAATTACGGCCAAAACTGATCATCTTCCTGTCTTACAAACTATAGAAAAGATTGTGGCATCCCATTCCAAGAATAAATTATTAAAAAGAAAAATTATTTATGCACCTATTAGTAGCGTTTTTGGTAAATTTTGAACCTGTCAAATGTGCCCCTGCCTGTGTTAGCGTAGCTAACGTGATTTAGAGACCTTATGTAAAATCGAATAAAAAATGTAAGTTAAGTTATTATCCATTGGAAATATTTCCTTCTCACAGCAGGTTATGTTAAGGTGAAATTTGTTGGTACGCATGCAAAATAACTAGACATGACAAAATTGAGTTATGTTGTTTCAATTTGTGAAGGCATTTACTGTTACGAGTTAAATTTTTGTCTCCTTCCGTAACATTTTTGGCATTTTGACATTAAAATTGTAACGTCTATGAATAAGGTGTAAAAAATGTCATAGTTCTTTTACGTCACCGTTTGACTTCGATGATTCATACATAAAACCTAATAAAAACATATAACAGACTACTCTGAGGAGGAATCATTGTGAATTGATTATACAGCTTTTAAAGTGTAAAATTTGTTTATTATATATTCTTCTGTTTACATATTTAAGTATTTATTTATTAAATACATGCTCGTAGAACTATATGAATGTGAACAGCATAAGATGATTTTTTAAAGACAACACATATTGTGCGCTCTAGCTTTTGAAAAAACAACAAATAATCTTAACTGTACAGAAGCAAAAATTTAATGATAAAGGTAGTTTAGGTTTTGCGGAAAGAGCAAAACAATCACCATTCATTTACACTGACTAGTGAGACATTATATAATCTGACAGTTTTGTTATAGAAAAAATATATGGAGTACTTTTGGTAATTATGCTTAAAATAACATTTTTCTTTGTAGGTGCACTATTAAGAAACGATATACAACGGTTTTGTCAATTGTAAGAGCTGTGTTTTTAATATCAATACAAATTATAATTTAGGTCGAATCCTCCCTAAATCCGAATTCGTTAGTGTTGCAATGAAATGGACGAAAGCTATAATCTCAACATTTTCTTCAACTAAAGCATAGCCGACGAAATTTCCCAAGAGATATGCATCATCTAATTAAGCCACGTCCCTCCAGCACACAGTTCGATTACAATATAATAATTGCTATATGCCGATGTCCCAGTGTATTTATTTTACCAAACCAAACTTCCACAAGGTGAAGTAACAGCTTCAAAAACAATGCGTTTCAGGGATTTAAATAATGAACTTCCAAATTCCGGATTATAATTCCATTACACAACACGGATTCTGTGAGCCGCAAGCAAACATCAAACAATTATATCGAACAACGGTTTCAGAACATCACTTACAACGACGTCTCAGGTTTTCAGGTAAAATTATTAAATTAAATCGAATAAAGAATAATCTAATGTTACAGAATGCTGAGTAATTTATGTATTTTTACAGAGGTAGGTTAGTTAAGACAGTGGAAATTGCATGTGCGTCTTCCAATCAAGCTGATTCAATGCAAACAATTTTTTTGAATTTCTTTACATTTTCAAACGGAAGCTCATCAATAATAATAAACCCATATAAGTATCTATCGCCGTAAGCTGAAGAATATCAGATTAAACAAGGACTAATATTACACATAGTTATCATCATATGCGGTACTTGATGTTTATGAGAAGAGTATAAATAAATAATCAATTTAAAATTACTAATTTCACTGTAATATTAAAACTGACAAGCCCTTTTTCGCAAAAAAATGTAATAAATAGTAAATATCTTACACTTGTACGATACATGCATCAATAAATCACATAGAACTAAATAATTCATTTTCGATTTAATTAATGCATACAAAAAGGTCTTTTTATAAACACAGTTACAGCACCAATGTTTTATATCAAATATCACTGTGTAGTCAATAATATGATAACTTTAAACTTTTGATATGTGAAGGTGTATTTATTAGAATAATATCAACACCGAACGCATTTCGAGAGACAAATACAAATCCTCATTATTTCTGACAATATTAATCAAATTGCCTCTCTAAATGTTTGCTAAAAACAACATATACACCAAATTTAGAATTTCCTCGCTGCCCTCGGTTGCTTAATCAAAACCTTTGTTAAGCGTGGTACGGCCAAAATTACATTACCTCATAAAATATGTATTAGAAACACCATTCATTGAGCCAGTTACAACGTTAAGGCCTAAATAGAAGCACCACATTTGAAACTTGTATCCGGGAGGCTACAAGAGCATCAACGAGACTCACAAAGTATCATTCTGTGCCTTTTTACTTGTTTAGTCACTTATTCACACTTTTATCAGCATGCAATACCTCTTGTACTATAACCGCTCTGAGTTTTCTTCCTTTGTAGACACTTTTATAGATTAGAAAACGTTCACATATAATTGTACGGAAGTTAAAATCGTCAAACTGGGAGAGATAAAACTGGAGCAGTTTGGAAAACTTCTAGGTAAGTCACGCTCTCAAGCTTTGCACACCTTGCATTCTCCGGCAATGCTCTAATTGTTGTGGGAAACAGTTTGTATAAAGTGATAATAATAAATTAAGAAGTATTTATCCCCGGAATAGAGTAAAATTGAAAACGAGATTCATTACAATGTAAAGATAACTAAATTTTATCATTAGGAGCAAAGTAAAAAATTATTCTTAATTCCACCTTGGCTAAGCATATTTAAAGCTGTTAAAAGTCAAGTATCAAGCTTTCAACGAGTATAAATTATTTGATAGTCTAATTTCTCAACTTAAAATCTCATTGACATAGTAGTTCAGGAAAATTATCATATATTTACTTAAAATAGTTATTTACGTTATAAGGCCGGAAAATGACTTTAAAGTACGAGTTTAGGTGTTTCAGGACGAGGCGAGGAACGAGCAGAGTCTGTATATCGTACAATATTTTATTTCATACTTTTTTATACAACATGTTTATTGAAAAAGTCCATAAGGGGCGGCTGTGGAAATTCAAACGTATGAATATGTTGGTGGCACTGTAAAACTGTCAAATTCGAGGTTATCAGGTTAGGTTTTGTGTTAGTCTGTGGCAAAACTGACGGAAAACCTAACCTGATAACCTCGAATTTGACATAGACTTACAGTGTCAACAACATATTATTCAGCAGTTGCCTAGCAACACTTTCGGCCTTGTGATATAATGTTCCACTTTCCGGTCTTCTGATTTAATGTTCCACTTTCCGGACGCAAATCAACGACCAAAATTCGTATTTTCTGGGCAGTATGAACAAATAAGAATTTACAATGCAAGTAACATTATCAAGCTTTTTACATTACGAGAGAATAGTTTGAATGAACGAGCGACGTTAGGAGCGAGTTATTTAAAATTCTCGAGTAATGTAGAAAGCAGATAACGTTACGTATATCGTAACACTGTTTATTTTATCCTAAAATACTAATCTTTTTCAAAAAATTGGATTTTTTTTAATTAATGAAAGAACAGCGAGACATATATCTGCTATGGCTGTTGTGGTATCACTCAATACTGTATTGTTGGTAGCACTGTCAGGTTATGTTAATTTCGATATTAGCAGCGTCAGTCTGTGTCAAATAACAAATAAAGCCTAACCTATTAACATCGAATTTGACATAGACTGACATTGTCACTAACAATACACGTCAGTACTGCCAACATTTGATTAAATGCTAATAAAGCATCGGTATGTTATTTTTCTTAACAACACTGGTGCTGTTAAATACATCTTAACGCAACTCGTTGCTAAGAAGTTATTATCAACAGTAATGTATTAAGTGCATAGTGGCTTGCCGATAATGCTGGTCAGATTGCACGAACGCTGGAGGGCGTAAACAATCCAGCGTGAGTGCAATCTGGTCAGCATTATCGAAGCAAGGAAGTATGCACGCAATATATTTTGTGTGACTATTACTTGACTGGATTAAAAAATCTAACGAATCATCATTTTAATGAGTAAGGTGGAGTATTACCGATAAGTTGTTATATAACAATAATTATCGACGCAAGCCATTTTTTATTGGTTGAAAGTTCAAAAAGCGAGTGCAATCATTGGTCAAATGACATCGTTCGACAGATGTATGCAATAGTCATAGTAACATAATATGATAAAATAAATATATTTTATTTTCCAAAGTCATAAAAGTGACAACTTATGCGACTTCGTTTGCGAGGTAAATGCGTTACTTCTATGCCTAGGCATAAAAGTGGATACTTTTACGCTGGCCGAGTAAAAGTACTTGACTGTCGGAAACTGACGTAGACGTCAATTCTCGATAATCCTAATTCTTGAAATATATATTTATTTATATTAGTTTGAGCATTTGAAAGTAAAATAACATATGCTATTCGGAGTAAAAGTTACTGTGTGCGCCTCGCCCGGACTTGTCACTTTTACTCCTAGTAACATAATACACTGATCCTTAGTGAAGTGCTGCTATAAAAATGTTGAGTAATTTTGCATAAATATCCTCACTCGATCCTTTTGATAAATAAACCTGCAAGCAGTCATATTATATGCCAATGTATTCATTTCTGCTTAATTTACGCCAAATTTAATGTAAAAAACTACCGAATTTAATAATGATAATAATAAATGAGTTTATTTCCCACTTAATACAATGTAGCAATATAAACAAGTAAAAAGAACATTTATGCAGATGCAGGAAAATCTGTAGGATTTGCTTGAATTCCTCAGTGGTTATTCATATCTGTTTAGGTAAGATGTCCTCTTTTGTATCGCCTTACTACCTGTGTTGTTTCTTCTTACTAGGTCTTTATAATGACTTTAAAATAAATCGTCGGCACTAAATATAATCGAATTTTCTTAACCATCCCTCGTGTTAAAAATGCGCCAATGTACTGAGATTTGAGTTTCCCCATTCCCAGTCAGAACCATTACTAAATTACTGTAACCACTGTAGCTGTGAACAACTCCTCTATGAATACATATATTCTGTCTCTTAATTCCTGCTTTCTCAGCGTTTGCGTATCTTGTCTCATTATCTATTCACCATATTGTATTGTAGTAATAAAATGCAACCCCGTTTCCCCAACATTGAGGGCAAAACTCAGCTTGTATTTCGTTCACTCTAACCGTCCCTGTAGTATTCTCATAGAGTTTATTGATGACGTATATTAAATGCTGAGGAACCCTCATTTTGTATACCAGCTTCCATAGCATGTCCCACCTGACTTTGTACTCCACGAAACAGGCGTATAAATGCATGTAAATTTTGTTATATTAACATTTTTTAAATTTCGATTGTAATTTTTCTTGCTGTTGTAGACATGCCTGCTCTAGCATTAATGATACTTTCAGATTGTTTAATAATTATATGGATAAAAAAGTTACTAGCATCTATGAACTCGTATAAACTGCTTTTAGTTAGTAATTGGGGACATTGTTAAGTGTGCTAGATGTTATCTCACAACCAATAGTTGTACTCCTAATTGATTCACAAGCACTATATATTCCACAAAACTAACGTTATAATCTATTTAGTTGCCATCGAGCATTGGATGTTGCGGCGATGAAAATGCTTCCGTTTAATGCTTTGACTTTCAAATGAGGCGATAGTGAATCTAGTTACAACCTAAATTTATGATAAGTGCATTTTAAACAGATTACTAATAAAACCACTATAATATTACCTTGGTTTCAATGACGGTAATACGTATTACTTAACCCACCAATTCAGTTGAACTAGTTGTTTCAAATGTTGCCTTAAATTGGTTCCTCTTGAAAAACAATTGTTGTGGATGTTTGAGTTTTCTTAATATAACATAGGGAAAAGCAAGCGCATTTCTGGAACCATTGAATATTCCATTCAAGCCCCTAGTGTTATAGTTATGTTGTAAGCTAACAGAATTTACTAACTTTATTAATTTCGAAAAACTCAGAATCGTGCTTTGTTGTTATGTAGATGTAAGAAATCTACGATGAAAGTAGTTATGAACGGCTTTTTCGGTGAATGGTTATAGTTTCAAGTCATAAGACTGAATAATAAACTTTGATAATGTTTTATGGTGCTGTTAACATTAATGACAACAGCATACAAAGAAAATAATTCGTTGAAGTATCTTGCATATTTTTTAAGTTCACTACATAGTGCTCATAGCTTTTGTTTGTAAACTTCTAATTACAGATCGCTTTTTAATTTCATACATTTTGATAATCCACAACACTGTAACTGTTGTAACTCTGAAAAACGCAGATCATATAAACAGAGGCACTTTAGACCAGTGCACAGTTATGACACAGGAATTTTAATATTTCAAAAGGTTGTAATAGAATTTTCTATTAATTCAGTGGAATTACACTACAGCTCCTAGTATACCTTACCAAATATTTTTTTGAAATAAAAATTTAAATAATTAAATAATTTAAATATTTAAATTGTTGATAATCACTATTTTACAGTTTTACAACTACACATGATTGATATAAGATGCTTTAAAGTTTATATTTTTTATACAATTTGTCTTAGATTTCTGTAAATGCCAAAACTTTTTATAAAACCAATTTTATGGAGTAAATAGGGAAGTGTTAAAGCATTCAGAAAGACCAAGTGCTGAAATTCAACCTGACGTTAACAAATGTCAGCAACAATTAATTTCTGATTTTAATTTAACTAATTAAATTCCTGGAATCTAAACAACCGAATTTAAGCCTTTCTCCCAGAAACAAAATGGACTGAAACAGAGCAGGCAATTAAGTGCAGATTTAAAATTTGAACATTGTTTGCGCCAATGCTATTATCATCAATTATGGGAATATAAAAGGAAAAAGAATCGATTTGCGAACGTCTATTCGGGGAAATACGTCTTCTGGGTAATCTGACAAGAAGTATGGCCAATTGCCGCAGGACGTGACTCCGTGGGACTCCGGCCGAACCATGGCTTAATATAATAGTCAGAACTCAAATAGGAAATAATGACCCGTTTTTTATTGACCCCTTTCCCAAACTCAGCTTCGATTTGTTATTTCCAACAACGCAGGGTAGAAAATTTATGGCCGAATTTGTAAAACCGTTTTTATCGTTAATTGTTGAAGTAACTACGTTTACTCTTGTCGATAGAACGTTACACCGGTCAAATAATATTATCGGTTCACCGAACTTTTAACCTTTGTAAGAAAGGAACCACTGAAACAGTAGATACACAAAAGAGCCAAATAGGTACAAATAAAAACGTTTTAATGAAAATACTTGCATCCCTAGGAATTAATGTGAAATTCTATTAAGCTAAAAGTACCACTACTTTGCCGCTCTACCAAATTTTATTCGAGGACTAATAAAGTAGTGCGATGTCAATTACATAATTTATAATACCCCCCCTCCCCGAGGAATGTATGTTCAGAAAAGCGAACTTATTTAATTGTAAGTAATAAAAATAACTAATACCTACTCGGTGGGTATAAGTTTTATTAAAAAAAATCGTAAATGAACGCTACTATTTTAATAACAGATAATACGAATTTAAACTTTAGCACCCGATGACTCAAAATATCATCATCATCAGCCATCTTGTATCCACTGCTGGATGTAGGCCTCCCTCATTTGCTTCCATACCGTCCTATCTTGCGCAACTCAAAATATAGTAAGAGCAAATAGAAAGTTTATCAAAGATAGTTTAAGAATTTTGAAGTCATGTGTATTATAATACCAGAAATTTGTAACTAATCCTTGTCACTGGCATTTTGTAGACAGTTTCTGACAATGGCCAATATCGCAACGTAATCATAGCCGTGCTTCAAGACTTCCCGTAATAAACACAATCCTGCAGAAGAAGAAAAGAAGAAGAAGAAGATCATAACTTACTTTGCAACAAATGTCAAATGACAGTTTTATATTTTCTGATGTTATAATACACATGAGTTCAAAATTCCAAAGACACCCTCAAGGTATCACGTCAAAAGATCGCAACTATAAGGTCGCGCGACAAAAGATCGCGGTCAAAATGTCGCACTATAAATGATCGCATGCGACAAAAGATCGCATACGAAAATAACTACATTACAATTATTACAGAAAAAAAATCTATAATGAAACTCATGATCGCGCGATAAATACTCAAGTAAACTTCCCTTCGAATTTTGCCCAGGCTTAGGACTGGCAGTAAAAATACTGGCGTGTTTAAAAGTGTTTTTTCTCATTTTTGTTGAGTACAGTGATCACAGTGTGAAAGGAAGTTTACTTCAGTATTTGTCGAGCGATTATTAGTTTCAATATACATACATAGTGTATTCTGTAATTGTAATGTAGTTATTTTCGTGTGCGATATTTTGTCGCATGCGATCATTTGTCGCATACGATCATTTAGCGTGCGACGTTTTGACCGCGATCTTTTGTCGCGCGACCTTTTGGCTGCGATATTTTTGCTGATACAAACCTATATAGTTATATTCTACCTGCTATAATATAGTAAACTCAAATATTTTTTTTAAATTACAATTTAAATCAATGCAGCAATACACGATGGTTATGACAACAAATAGTTCATTGGCCTGGTATATATTTCGAGAGCACTGTAGTAGTTCATCCGACCGTAGATTATCTATTGGTAGCACATTATTGGTTTAGTCGTAGTTTGATAACATAACAAAAGCTCGGGGTAACTCCCTTCTATGTCTTTCATAAACGTTATGTTAAGGTAAACGGCACTGTACTGGCACACCTGGTAATATGAAAGACGTTTTGTTCACCTTATTAATGCGTTCTGCTGTAGTTAGTATAGTTAGATCTTGGTCAAGTTGGTAGTTGCGTACGTACCAGGAAGCATTTAATAAATTTTATTGTAATTCGTAATTTTTTTAGATGGTTTTAAGTTTTTTAGTGAGGTTTAATATTATCTTATAAAATAATGCAATAAAACGACATATACGGGGTGTTTCAGAATAACTGTTCCTAATTCTCAGAATTGAGAGAGGGCATGTTATTCAACACTTTTTAATAATAAACTAGTGTTCGGAAATACTTCCGTTTCGAGATAATACGACATTAAGGAATTGAGTACTTGAAATAATCTCAATGTGGAAAGTAACGCATGCATGCAAAATAGCTGCAGATAGTGAACCTTATCCATGGCAACATGGCCGGAGTTACTTGAAGGTGTGCCACTTAATATTCGTAGAGACTTGGTCTTTCAACATGATGGTGCACCAGCGCATTTCGGTTTAAATGTTCGAGATTATTTAAATGCACAATTTCGAAACCGATGGATTGGGAGACAAGGTCTTATTCTTTGGCCTGCACGTTCGCCAGGTATGACTCCAATTGATTTTTGTATTTGGGGTCATATTAAATCACTCGTCTATGCGACACCTGTGGACACAGCAGAGAAGTTCGTGGCTCGAATTATTCTTGCTTTTGACATTCGTGATCGTCCGCAGATATTTCGAAGAATTCGTCGGTCAATCACACATCGTTATACCTTGTGTGTCGACAATGGCGGCCATAATTTTGAACAATTCTTATAATTTTTGTAAATACCATTTTTTAAATATTAATAAAAATTGCAACCGCTGGAAATCAATAAAATCGTTACTTTTCACATTGAGATTATTTCAAGTACTCAATTTGTTAATGTCGTATTATCTCGAAACGGAAGTATTTCCGAACACTAGTTTATCATTAAAAAGTGTTGAATAACATGCCCTCTCTCAATTCTGAGAATTAGGAACAGTTATTCTGAAACACCCTATATATGAGATTTTCTGTTAGTTATTAGATACCATATGGATCTGTGAAAAACTTGCATAGTATTTATTTAAATTTTCATAAATTTCCATCAGTCTTGTGTCTAACGACACGCCGAAATATTTCACCGCAGGTTCTTTAATTTTTCACGTTATTCTGTTTTGATCTATGAAAATGTTTGTTGAGTCCTTGCTTTGTCGTAAAGATCTTTGTTCGACATTTGGATGTACGAATTGTCACCTTCCATCTGCTAAACCAGTCGTACACTTTCTTAATGGCCCACTGTTGTTGTCTAATGACGTTTTATGGAGAGTACTAGGGTGGGCTGAAATATTCGCGCGTTCGTCTAGAAACAATTGATTTGTTCAACTATGTTTATTTCTCAACATAATGCTACAATTTAGTTAATTCTTCACGAAAGTGATTTTTTCCGACAAAATACACTATCAAAGCTGAGTTTAGCTCGCCGTTGAAACTAAATGTGTTACCTACATGACATAATTTAACTTTTGAAAAGATATGATGGTGTGGCGGTACCAACTCTAGCAAATAAGAAAGATGGGGTAATAAATAATACTTTAATTCTCCTCGATCTCAATCATGACACGGTCCAATCCCGGAAGTCGTTTGTTACTTAATAACAATGGCCGTGAAAGCCTCAGTAATCATTTAATTCTCCAAATTTTCTGACCATGACAGTGCTTGAATGACATTAATAAATTAAATTGACAGTGTCGGTATTTAATTTGATTAGTTTTATAAATTAATCCTCGAAATACTATTCGAACTACTCATTTACTTTTAAATTTGCAAGGTTAGCTCTCAAACATGTTGCTTAAAAAATATTCCTCGCCCAAACACCTTCATTGTGTGTCAGTGCTGCGGTCTTGATATGTTCCTATGCAACATATTTTCAGGCGACCTTTTATCTTTATAGTAGTAATTTTATTAATACTTTAGCTGACTTCTCTTTTATCTGTGAATGCAGTATAATCTATAATTATAGCGACCAATTTCAGCAGGGGGTTTATTTTACGAGCTACAATAAAAAACCTGCCCAGAAACTCTTTGTTGTAGAGATAAAATGCTTCGAAGTGTGGTCTCTTCTTCACCTTCTTATACAAAATTAACTACCTACTGCAATGTAAATATGCTATACGATTAATAAAATGTAACTATTCAGTAGCGTAGCGGTTGGTAATAACATTCTTGGAGGTTTTAGTAATGGGGTGGTCACCTGTAATTTTTTAAAGTGTAATATCTGTGACTTCTTTATGGCGTCACTCTTATTCATACGTACTTTTTTCGTATTTTAGTATCAACCCTGAAACTCTTCTGCAAGGGTAAGAGATAGAACAGCACGGTAACTTACGTTTCAATTACGTCAGAGGTGAAACTGTTTGCTTCCCACTCCTGTTGAAGCCCCTTATGAAAGTATGCGAAACGTTAAGTTTTATGTAAACAATGACGCGGTCTAATGCCGGAAGTCGTTCTTTATATAACTGACTTTTGATTTCCATAATAAATGGGATTTCAGTCAAGTTTCGACATATTATAATGGAATAGATAGTGAAATTGTTTGATGAAAAATTGTACATAGGGTGTTTACACAATCCTGCGCAATTTGTGGTAATAGGTGTGTTGCTAAAATAGGTTTTTTTCATTTGGATTACAATTAAACTAGTTGAAAAAATCGTTTTAATGAATGTATAACTGCGATAATGTGGAATCAATTGCAAATAAATAAATAAAAAAAGGTTCAAGTGTGTGTAGCTGTAAATTATTTATTTATTTATTTATTTCGCACTCAGCCAACAGCCGTTAAGCCAATTATAGGCGTCGCTGTGATACTATAAAACATTTAACAAACTTCTCGTATTTCTAAATTTCGGTTAAAACTTAACCAATTTTTCGAACTAATTTGTAGATAATAATAATAAAAAGTAAGATACTGTATTTGCAAAGTAGAAATCCTTGCAGTGAGGACTACACATTTTGATCGAATTTTTAGCGAATCGAAAATTCACTATTTCAGAACCTTAGTGTATTGCATTCAAGTCCTGTGGTAAGGTAATTTAGAACTAACACCTATCATCTAAACGTTACTACAAATAAATAAACTATTCCAATAATTTCCTAATGCAACATTTTCTAGCTACTTAAAATAGTTCCAACCAATGTTTCTGACTTGCATAAACTGCAGTTAGATTGTGCACCTTAATAGCATGCGCCCAGATTTATGCACCATTAAGCCAATGCATAACAATCAAGATCAGGATTTCTAATTTGTATTAAGCCAGAAACATTATCTTCTGTAATAAGGCTAGGATGCAACCAGAGCAGAATATGAAACGCTAAGGTACGGACGTGACTGTCATAAAGGATTCCTATTATTATTCATAATGCTAGATAGCGCACTTGAATTTAATTACGGCTCCTTAATACTGCTACACACAACGTCCGGAACAACTGTGGAGAAAAGGAAGGAAGCAACGAATCTGGAACTGTGCTGTTTTGGTTTCGGAAACACCGCCGTAGTCGGAAATTCTCCTGAAAACTGCGTTATTGACTCTTCAATTATTTGATGTATATTAAAACCTCGGCTTAATTAAGGAACGGTAATCGAACACGCAATTTCCTCGCGCTATCTGCACACGCTTTCGTGGAGCGATTGTATCTGGAGATTTAAAGCACACGATATTCGAGTGTTGTTAGGAAGAGGTAATTCAAATTTACTAGTAAAAAGCCGATAATTGCTATCGCCTTTCCGACCTTGGTTATTCATAATGCATAAAAACGAGCACAGACGTCATATCCAAAGCATATTAGAAAAGTTTTAGGGCAATACTCCCAAGCTGAAAATGCTATATTCATATCCCCATCGAGTTGCCTGGCTAAAAATTAATATTTGTTTTTGAATGAATATTTATTACCGACCAACAACTTATTTTACTGTGTACACAGATAAATTAATTTACTATAACACAAGTATACATACATTGCTTTAGTCTGGTTCATTAATATAAACCAACTGTTATTAGTTATAAATTTGAAATATATTGCCTTGAACACATTTAAGCCTTTATGATTATAATAGTAATTAATAATATTTCAAGCCTATCAAATATTATTTTATAAAATGTTTCAGTAATGTGCTAGTTTAGTTTTTGAAAATTGTATAAAATAGCATTGACCTTGATAATAATTTGTAAAACAGTATTCAAAATAGTGTTAGCCTTAATTTGAACAAAATGTAATCAGAGTATGCTTGGAAATAATTTAAAACAATATTAAGATCGAAGACAAGCAATTGAAGACAGGAAGTAAAGCTGTGAAGTGGTGTTAATGTTGGCTTTTCCCAATAAATAAATTCAGTGTGTTTGAAAATTAATTCTATATTCTTTGGGTGGGCTGTAGTAGGTTATAATGAGTCATGACACCTCTGCAGAGGTTTAAAATGATGTTTGCTTTATGCATCGAGTCTTGGTTGGTTCTTCCGAGATTGTGTACGAGGGTGGAGTAGTGCAATTGTAACCCCGTGATCCAGATGTGGAAAGCGACATTCATGGGAGGCAACGGCTGAATTGGAGGCGTTTTTCGCAGCGGTCGAGCTACAGGAGTCGTTCTGCAGGGCGTTCAGTGGCTTGTATCTGCAGGCCAACGAAAAAAGGAGGACCCAGGCGGCATCGTGGGACTTGCTGGGGCTGGATTACAGCCCTATTTTTCATTACTCTGAGTGTTTTTGTTTATGACGTTTCTTTAGTTTCTGCAATTTATTGTTATCACCTAGGTAACTCTTTAATTACATAATCACAAATAATTGTCGCAAATGAAGAACTTCGTTTGCGAAATCGTGAGGTTGGATCACCATATTTGAATTTACTTCTCATTAGTTAATTAATATGCAGTATTGTAGCGATCCCAGTAGTTAAATGGGCATTGTTCAAAGCGTTTACAATTTTAAATTAATAAAAATAATACCACGGTAATTAAGTTGATAGTAAATGTTTTCCAATAATATATAAAAATCAAGATAATATTTGCTAGGATGTAGAGACCCAACCCATATGAGGTTAAAGTCTTTTATTTTAATTAAATTATCATATCAATAACAAGTATACTATCCACAGCAATATATAGATATCTACAGTCAGGTCATATTCATTTTCTTGTATTCATCATATTTAAACATTTCAATTATAACCTGTTTTGACTCTTAAAATGCTTACAGTGAATTAACCGTTGAAATTTAAATAACTTGTATTTTCAGAGTTGTACATTACTTCAAAATCTTCTGAAACGGTGGGCGAAAATAATTAATGATTTCCTTCGACCTTTACTTCAGTACAAATTCAGTATTCCCAGCAGTAGCATACAGAAATTAGATAGTAGCATTACACGCTCACGATACGTCATAATTTTTATATAAAAGCGCTACAAAGTACCCCTGGGAATAATAAAAATTATGTCATCTATCTCCTATGAAGATATTTAAGGGCGAAGAGATTTTAAAAGAAAACAGAATGTGGTAGAATATTTTCTCTGGATATAAACCAGTGTGGGTGGGTTAATAAACTCCAACAGAGCGCCATTTACTTCTGATCACAAGCAGATACGAAAAGATCGTCTGATATGTCAACTTCAACGGAGGTTAAGCCGCTGAACACTATTTTAGGTAAATTCTGGCTTCTTTGTTCCATAATTTTATTTTATTTGACCCCTTAGTTCTATATCTTTGCCTACATTTCAGCGTAAATCTATGTTTAAATATTTTATATCAAACATATTAGAGTTCTTAAAAATCACATTTTCATACAAAACAAGTGTGCTAGAAAATATGCTGTCGTAGATACAACTGAAACAAGTAGAAATCATGGATACACACGTTATTAAAAATTTAATGTTCCAGAGAGACATTTAACATAACATAAAGTGTACACTAAGTTTGATAAGCTTTAAGCTGGAGTAATGTTAAATGAAGAACTAAGACTGTGCAATTAATTATGTTCCTCGAAAAAACCACAAGTAATGAGCACAATTATTAAAAATGCACTTGTTTCCAGTTCGATGTTATAGCTTTCACACCTAGCGGTGGATTTTCATTAGTAATATAAAAGGAGCTAGACATACCGATAATTTTGTACACGTCAAGAGTCGAGTATTGGTTGCAAGGGAAATAAAATTGATGGAAAAACACCGACAAATTCAAGTTGACTGTTTTTTAATTAGCATATCTAATTATGATAACATCCACTTGGTTGCTATATACAGTGTGTCCAAGATAAGGAGGGCCAGTATGGGGATCTCGGTAATGGTAAGAGATACAAATTTGGTTAAATGGGAAGAAAGTTGCGCAATTAAAGGACTAAAAAAATGACGTCCAGAAATCCTTGATATGATTTTTCGTTTTTGAATTATCTCAAAATAACCGAATTTTTGGATTTTCTTTTTTATTTTTTTCTGGCGTTAATATTAAAGTTAGAGCGAAACTGATTAAACTTCTTTATAACAACTTTTAGTGGACTTAATGATTGCGTTATCAATTTTTTTATCCGACGTTTCGTCTTCGAGAAACCATCATCAACTTCATTTTTTTAAATACGGTCCTGGTTTTTTGATGCCAAATTTGCAAAGCCCTTGTTACTCTGAATTCAACAATGTACCACATATTATGATTTAATTACGTTTCGAGCTTTTTTCTGATCATCATCAGAATTTTTTTTAGATACGGACCTGCATTTCTCATAATTTTGTAAAAATAAGTTCATACAGTAAGATAGGCGTTTTTAGATGCCGTTAAAATATTAAAATGCACATCATAATATCATAATTCTGATACATTAATTTAATAAGCAACCAATAACTATTAACAATAAACAACAAATAAATGAACAAAAGATAGGCAGAAAGAATGAGAAAACGAGAATTGAAAGACTTGAAACAATGTAATAGGTATTTAACGTTTTGAAATAGAAGAAGAACTTAGAAGATTGGTTCTTGAAGCCTTTCAAAGTATAACGCCAGTATTGCTGAATAATGTTTTAGATTCTACAGTTAGAAGATGTTATTTATGCATAGAGAATGATGGCAATTTTTTTGAATACCTTCTGTAAATTTAGTACCGATTAAATGGTTTCGATGTTCGTTTTGTTATTCTTTCTGTCTATCTTTTGTTCATTTCTTTTTTGTTTATTGTTAATAGTTATTGGTTGCTTATTAAATTAATGTATCAGAATTATGACATTATGATGTGCATTTTAATATTTTAACGGCATCTAAAAACGCCTATCTTACTGTATGAACTTATTTTTACAAAATTATGAGAAATGCAGGTCCGTATCTAAAAAATTTTCTGATGATGATCAGAAAAAAGCTCGAAACGTAATTAAATCATAATATGTGGTACATTGTTGAATTCAGAGTAACAAGGGCTTTGCAAATTTGGCATCAAAAAACCAGGACCGTATTTAAAAAAATTAAGTTGATGATGGTTTCTCGAAGACGAAACGTCGGTTAAAAAAATTGATAACGTAATCATTAAGTCCACTAAAAGTTGCTATAAAGAAGTTTAATCAGTTTTGCTCTAACTTTAATATTAACGCCAGGAAAAAATAAAAAAGAAAATCCAAAAATTCGGTTATTTTGAGATAATTCAAAAACGAAAAATCATATCAAGGATTTCTGGACGTCATTTTTTTAGTCCTTTAATTACGCAACTTTCTTCCCATTTAACCAAATTTGTATCTCTTACCATTACCGAGATCCCCATACTGGCCCTCCTTATCTTGGACACACTGTATACCTAAGGCGCTTATCGCTTGATAATCTTTCCTAGGATTGGGTTTGGTCGATTTTCAAAAAAATATAGTTCTCATTGAATGATATGAATGACGTCACAATTGAGTGCAATAAAATAATCAATTTCTTGTCTTAACACATTCCATAAATAGTGCAGTCAATTGTTGCCATTTTGTCTTAATAATTAGAAATGTTATCTAAATTCATTAATATAAGCTTTATCGCTCTATTTCCTTTCAATTAAAAAAATTTTTTGCCCTTGCTCTTTTAATAAACACACGTTGATTTAATCAATAGCAAACTGACAGATGATTGAATGTAAGTAAATATGTAAAGTAACCTAAGACACTAATTTTGTTTCCCAATGCCGCCCTTGCCTAACAATGTTTATGATGGCACTGTACATTCTAGAATAACTTATAATAGCTATTTGTGCAACAAGTGCTAAAAGTGAATGTTTATGCACGAGACATGGAAATTATGAAACGAACCGAAGGCTGATTTTCATAGCGTGTCTCGTGCATAAACACTTTTATCTACGACCACTACTAAAAGTAGGCCTTTTAGCGCTAGCTTGTTTCACTAAAAGTGACGTTTTATAGTTTACCGTGTTTAAAGAAATCAGCTGTTTACTTTTAGCACATGTGCTAAAAGTGAAGCGAGGTTCAAAACTACAATTTCGAACTGCAAGTGAAGTTGTAAAGCTATACCAGTTGCTTCTTGCGTTACAGGTAAAGCGTTTTTGAAATAATTAAAGCGTTATGTAATGAATACAGTCATATGTGGAGTATCAATAATTACATTTCGTAACTCACCTTGACAGCACGGGCGTGGCCAAACAATCGCCACCGCCGCGTAGCCTACTATTCATTATGACATAAATTACAAGCGTCGCAGATGCAAACCTTTCTTAAATCGATATTTATGGATTAATAACGGTAAAATTAAGGTCGTAGATAAAATATTGTATGCAACGAGTGCTAAAAGTCGTTTATGCGCGAGACATGTTATGAAACTCAGCCTTCGGCTTCATTTCATAATTTTCATGTCTCGCGCATAAACGTCGACTTTTAGCACTTGTTGCATAAATAGCTATTAGCACGAGTTTGCACACAATACTCTTTCTACGGCCTTAAATTTACTGTTTTAATCTATAAATGTCGATTTAACAAAGGTTTATATTTATGACAGATATAATTTATGTCATAGTAACGATATGGCCTTAACGGCGCAGGTGACTGTTTCTGCAGCCGATAGCTGTCAAATTTAGTTATCAAAGGTAATTATAATAGTACACACTTTACTTTATTCATTACATAATGCTTTAATTACTTAAAAAACACTTTACCTCTAACGAAAGAAGTAACTGGAATAACTTTATAACCTCACTTCAATTCTAAATTCAACACCCAGCTGATTTCACTTTTATAAAACTGATTTATAAAACTTATTTTTTAGTGAAACAATCTAGTGCTAAAAGACCTCCTTTTAGTAGTGGTCGTAGAAAAAAATTCTATAACTGTACCGCCTGGTCCAACGGGATCCTATTCTCGCAATCGTCTGATAGTTACCAATGTAAAAATACTCGAATTTTTCTTGCAGGAATATAAAAGTTAAAAACTCTGGATGGGCAGCTACAGCAAACATCGAATGTTAATCAAGAAAATAAATAAATGCCTAAATAACTGATATAAGACTGCGAGAGAGTAACGAATGAATAGTTGATAAACAATAATGTAAATAATTGGACCTCGTTCCTCAGGGCAGCAGTTCAAAAAAAACTCTTTTACAGGAAAACGTTATTCCTTTCTCAAAGCAACGAGAATGAGGTTAGTATGTCATAATTGGCAAGAAAGAACATAAACAAGCATATCTTGTTGAGTACATCAAATTAATAGTTGTAAAGCAATATTTAAGCTAGTTCGATTATATCACAGGTAATTGATCCATCAGATACAAACAAATTAAATTTTTTTAAATGTGTATGTATAATGAATAATTTTTAGAAATTCCGAAATATTTGCTTAGATAAAAAAGTTTTCTTCTGAATTGCTGAGCTAAGGAACCACACCAAATTACTTTCTATATTGTTTAAATACATAATACTACTTAGTAATTCTTGAATTTGGTGTAGGTGCCAGTGTTCGATATATAGATTTAATTTGAGTACTAGTTTTTAATCTTGAATTTAGTTCAAATTTATCTATTAAGCGCAAGTGGTTATTTTATATAGCCTTATATAAACGAACCCTATGGGTATATTGTAGTGAAAATATTATTTATCCACGACAGTGTGTAAAATTTACTTTTAGTTGACAGTTTTAAGTTCGTTAAACGACTGTTTAATAACATGTTTTTATTAGTTTACGTGGCCAGTAGCAACGTGTTTAAGAAATTTAATTAGGCACGTGTTTTAAAATTTTTAACCACGCAAAATTACGACCATTTTATAGTAATCCTAATTTACATTTAAAATATTTTTTTATATTTACCGTGTTTTCTAGATTCTATCGTAGATAAAATATTGTACGATACACATGCGTAAAGCATCTTTAGTCATCTTTTAACTCTGCTCCATTCGTGACTAAAGACTAGCTTTACGCACTTGTATCGTAAATTAATATTAATGCATTAATTACTTTTCCAATATAAATTTCCCATAGCATTTGTTGAGTTTCAAAGCCAACCATTTACTTATCGAAACTATGTTAAAAACTTGCATACTCTGTTGTAATACTAATAATTTTTAAATTCTATATATCATGTGCTTGCTGAAATCAATAAACTGATTAAAATAAAATTACCTTTATTATTAAAAATTATTCTGAAAGGTAAACATGTTAATAACGAAATCAGAGATTTCTTATTTACTTCACATAGATAATGTTTTAAGAACTAAAATCAGTATGAATACATGAAATCTTAGCTATTTCTTAAACTTTCAAATTATGAATCCTAAAATTTACGAAGACTGAAAAAGTAAACTTTGCCAAATTAACACCACAAAAAAATGTTGATAAACACTCTTTTATTTTGCGACGCTAATACCAGATAAGCGTTAAATTTAAAATCCCAGCCAGAAGCGTAGAAATTCCGCTTTTGTAAGTTCAGTCCAGAGCAGCAGCAGTTTGTTTAACGAATATTAGCTAAACAATCCTCCTTTTATCTACCTGATTAAATGGCTGTGCTAAACGTTCGTAGTTTCTGTGTGTGTTTTAGTTTATTCTACTTTTGAGTAGTCAGTATTATATTTTTGTACGGTAATTTATAATATGAAAGCATTTCATACAAGCAATGCACTGTATTAAATTATATGTCGCAGAGTAATTAGAGAATTAGTTTCTACTGTGCTACACCATACTGGTGCCCAAACTATATGGGTTGATTAGGAATGGAGAGCTGGAGACAATTATCGAATTGATACAATTTGAATTTAACCTGCTTCATTTACTAGTCAAGGTGGGCAACTAAGATGCATTTTGTAAATTTGGCTTTTCTCAGCAAACGACAAATTTATATCGCCAATTTAAGAAAGTATTTTTAGGCGACAAGCACCTTGCTTCGAAATTTAAGTTGGCAATAAAACTGCCATTTCATTTATCTGATCGCAACCGCTCCCAACTTTCAATAGGGTTTTGCATCGTTAGTATAAAGGCAGACACTAAATCAGGACTACTCTTGTAACAAATTCTTTTAGATATACCATTGTTTCTCTTCGATCTGCCCCACTTTCCAATGAAAAACGCATTGTCTCACAAAATAGTACTTAACTCCATACCGTTCTAATTAGCTAAAGTTTACTTTAAAGTATTTTAACCTAAACTGCAGTATAATTAAGTAATTGAACTCAATAGAGCCTTCAAAATACAAAAAAGACCGGTAATTAAGCTTAATTCCAAAAAATGTGAAAATACACAGGAAGGAATTTTAAAGTTTCTAAAAATAACAGGAAATTAAGATTTTAGTGTCTTAGTAATGTTAGGTAATTATAATATCTATATTCTATAGCAACTCTCAGTAAATATAATGGTAACCTTTAAAAATGCATGTAAGCAAATGAAAATTAAATCAAGCTTGGCTTTGACAATTTAAACATATGTTGATTATTAATTCACATTATGTTGATATTCTAGAATGAAATACATCTACATAACCTAAACCATTCCATAACTGACACCGACTTTCATCTCAAAATTTGAAAATTAACATAAAAACCAACACTTTTATTACATCTGCTACATCAATCATTTCGATTATAAAAATTTGTTGTTGTTGATTAAACATGCGTAACTTAAAATTTGATAATATTAACAACTTGACACTTATACTAATATAATAATTGTCATATTTAAATTAAAAGCCTCAGAAGTAATGCAGCACATGTCTTAATATTTCAAAGCCAAGCTTGATTTCATTTTCATTTGCCCACATGTTAGAATAAATATTATAAACAACCAAAATCTAAAGGGAAATTATCTTTAATGATGAACTAGATGATTAAATGTAACGAATAAGCAAGCAGTGCTTTCTAATAATAATCTTCGACGATTATTTTATAAATAAAAGAGATTTAAATTTACATTGTGCTGAGGTTTTTTATTTATTAGTTCCCTCGTCTGAAAGACGAAGGAAGTATTGTAATCACGAAAACATCACCTTCCGAGATTACTTCAGATCTTCACGTTTCAGGGTCCCTAGATGACAAAAAACAGGTTTTCTCAATTCCGTCTGTCTGTTGGCAGTATAACTCAAAAACTATTTGTTGGAGGAAGATGATATTTTGTATACACATTATATTATATACCTGGAATGAGACCGGTAAAATTTCAGACAAGTATATACAGGGCGAACAGCTTAAAAAAGAAAATTTTGCTTATTTTTGCGTTAATTTTGAAATAGGAAAAAGCAATAATTTTCACATAGGTCAGGCTTTACACTTGCTAAAAATAGGACTCAACAGATACAGAATAATATCACAAAAGAGTCGAAACGTTTCAACAATAAGACCGGTCCCTTAAATAGAGGCGCACGCCGCACTCATTTCAAATAGCCACGATGGCGCAGTTCGAGTTGTGGGTGCAGTTACCATTTCTAAGTAATTGCGGTTACGATCGCTATGCAGATGCGGCGGGTTCACACCCCAGCGATATGTATATACATTTATTTGGAAATGTATTTAATTTATTAGAAACGTGAAGATAATTTTACTCCAACATAATTTGATTTTTAAAATGATTTTGTGTCACAATGTCGACGAGGGAAGTTCTTTTACATATTTTTTATTTTCTGCTGATCTATTATCTATTGTTTATATCTGTGATACAAAGTATATAGAGAAGTCCATAACTCCCTAAGGCGTAAAGAGCCTGCGCTATATGTACTCCCATTCTTTAAGTCCTAGTGCGTTATGGACTGATTTTCAAATGTTTCAATTTATTTACGTATTGAAAGCAGAAAATAAAACGTTCTGTGTACTACGAAAATTACTTGATGTTTAGATTCCTTGAGCGACTTTCAAACCCTCGGGCCAGAGTCCTCGAATGGATATAAACATTTTCATAATACCATTGGTACAAGTACATAAATAAATATTTTTATTTTAAAAGTGTGAAAACGTATTGCAATGTAGAAAGAACCCAAATACGACTCTTGCTCCTTATCGTTTTACATTGATTGTACACCACCTATAAGCATTAGCTCCAGCGTGGCATAGCGGTTAGGGAACTCAGGCTGCGGTGCCACGGTACGGGGTTCAATCCCTACATCTGGCAACTGGCGGGCGTGATTTCGGAAAGAGATATTTCGGCGTCTCTGACCCGCCAAATCACAGGCCATATTTCTAGTGTGGAATGAAGCACCCTGAACTTGACTCTTATCTATAAGCATTTAACATATCTACTAAAATTCTTTTAAAATTCTTCCATGGTAATAATTGAAAGGAAGAAGAAGCCACAGATTGTTAAGAACAGCTGGGTTGTAGCTTTTCAAATAAATTTTAAATATTTTTTTAGTATCACATTGTTTTAATTGCTTTTCCAATAATTTAATATTTTATATTTATATAACGTTATGAGTTCTATGGTTAGAAATTAAAAGCATCTTCGTGTCGTGTCTTTTAGGTGCATTTAAACTTGATTTTAGAACTATTATCTATTGATATTTTCGTCGTAACTAATGGAAATACAATGTTCGATGAAGTGGGATTTAAAGGAAAAAACCTTAAAACGACGTTGATTAAAATTACATCAAACGATCCGCACTTAACTAATTATTCGCTTATATCTCCAAACAATATCTATTAGTTAATTACCGCTGGGTTCATGCACAGTAAACTCACTGGTATGCACGGTATCAGCAAACTAACTATGTTAACACCTGAGCAGCAGAAGCCCATCCTGGATGACTGCCCCGCGGTTTCACAATATCCTTACTACTTTATAAAAAATTCTTAATTGAAGTAAATGAACTGTCGGTCAATCCGTTACAACAGTTCCAGTAAAAAGACATTCTTTCTCCAAGTAATTCTCTTAAAATATTTACCGATAGCACCCTTAATTGATGAAACACGTTGTGTTTCTGTTAACTTGCAATCACTATAATTTTGTTAAAATTCTACCTGTCCAAACCTACTACCCTCATCATAATAATATAATAACAAAAGAAAATAATAACAATCGTACGCAGAAGCTGTGCTAAAGAGGATAGTTGAATTTTACAGTGAGAAATGCTGATTATTAAAGTTTTTAAAGAATAAATAAAATCAAAATGCGACTCAACACTTGTTGAAACGTATAAAACTACTGAATG
Organism: Agriotes lineatus; assembly: GCA_940337035.1. Lineage (NCBI taxonomy): Eukaryota > Metazoa > Arthropoda > Insecta > Coleoptera > Elateridae > Agriotes > Agriotes lineatus. The sequence goes on from OW679194.1 coordinate 110,883,124, forward strand.
AAAAATTGAACTAAATAATTAAGGTTTTGGCATGCCTTCCAGTCGCAGTATTATATTTGAAACACTGTATCTGATCATTTCTGTGTAATAATTGATTTCTTATTTGATTTGCAAGGGCTAAATATCAAACTCGTAACCCGCATACGGTGAGATTTGATTCTTCATTTCCTACGGTTTTCTAACATTTAACCGAATACATGGGAGGCTTCGATACTTCTATTAAAATTTCAAAAAATGTATCTGTTTTTATTTCGATAAGTTGATCTGGAAAATTATTAACATTTACAGATTGTGGCTCGTCAATCATGTAACAGTTTATAGATTATTGAGACTCCCTAGCAAGTTTACTTACAAGGTCATACTATTATTATTACTTTTAATGACTAAGGTATCGTTTAAGCTTCCTCTACTTGCGTCTAGGTAGACTTAGAATCAGTAGTAGATTTTTCATTACGTTCTGTACTATTACCCTCAGTACTTCATCCTGACTCGAATTTTTAGTGCAACATATTTGGTATGGTTTCACTTCCTCTGAAATATCTTCATAGTGGGAAATTATGGTTTTTGGAAATAAAGCTCTGCAATTTTGCACTTACTGGTCGTTTGTGCAGTAGCTCCATCATGTTGAAATCACAACTTAAATCTCTTTGGGTTACCTTGTACTATTCTGAGAAATGCTTCTAATTGTTAATTAATACTCGACTGTAACGACATGATCAATTGCGAACAAAAAAGAAACAGTTCTTTATACCTACCAAAGAGTACATAATATATACTACTCAACAAATGAACTGGACCATTTGCAGATATTGGTACAATTTTTAGAAATGTTTTCCAAAAAGGACAGTCATGGTATTTTTGGTAACCTTTGAGGATTGTGTGATAAAAAGTATTTGTGTTCAACCTCCTCCTAGGTTTGCAGTCTCTGGACCGGTTTGTTGCAGTCTTCCATGGTTTTCGATTTAGGGCTTTCATAACTTGGTTTAAATAAACTAAGTCCATTAATAAAATATCATCATTTGTAAATTTTGAATTTTGCTCAAACATTGATAGCACATTGCATACAAAGTAAATTTTTAATCATTCTGAAGAGACTCAAAAAACTATTAATTTCCTTTTTTTGTTCTTCCTCTTATTTTTGTTAAATATAGTTTTATTATTTTTTTAATTTTATTAATATGATTTTGTTATTGATTCAGTTGGTATTTGAGGACAGTGCAATTAAATATGCTTAATATGAGTATAAGTACCATAAAACAATATATTATGGCGTAATGTAACAAATACAATTTTTATAGGTGGTCCAGTTCATTTGTTGAGCAGTATATATTATGTACTCTTTGCTTATACTCTAATCGTGTGACCACGCAGTTCATGGGACTTATTCTTAGTGACATCAACAATTTTGCTTATTGGCGAAAAGGTGGAGTTTTTTGGTATACATATAAAAACATAAATTGTACCAACAGATAAGAAGTGTGCACGTTTTTGCTCGAAATTATCTTCGAACATCGTTGGGTATCATAAGATCATTACGGTATGTTAGATTCCCTCCAAGAGTCGGTCAGTTTGCCATCTATTACTTAACAACTAATAGTATTTTGATAGTAAAATGTAATTTTGAAGATGTTACGCGACCAAAAACAGTGGTCTAAATAGAAAAACTTTTTTTTTGCAAAATAATTGAGCTCTGCAAATGTATTGTTAATTTCGGTCTGTCCCATCTTTATCCTTATCATCATATTTAGCTAGATGTGATCAGAAATTATTTAGATTTTCATAACCAATTTCCTTTAAACTATAATAATAGGCCATGGATTCCTATTGTGCCTTTACCTGAAATGTGCAATCTTCTAATTTATAACTAATTTACTTGGAAAAAATCATTTTGTAACTTGGCAATTTCTATTAATGCTTGAAAATTGTCGAAGATCTTCATCTTCATCTTAGACTGCTCTGTACGTTCAAAAATCAGCATTAATCCATCGGTTTGATCCTTAAGTTACTTATGACTTTATTATAAATCAGCACGTGTAAGAATTATTATATAAAATTTAAAAAAATACAGATATGTGTATGCACATCTGAGAAAGAATTGTCCCAACACTTTTGAACATAAATTTATATTATCTGTACTCAAGGTTGTTTAAATATCATTGACTGGCAAAGAAAAGCTTAATATAATGTTCTTATAAAAAGCTCATTAGCTAGGAAAATCGGAAGCTTTAATACTCCTTAACAACGAACAAGGCGAAAGGTTTTAATACAAAAATAATACTCCTCCATCAGAATTCTCAGTTATTTCTACGGAGGAAGTAAAATGGGAGTGGCTTCAATTTGTATAATTTAAATTGTGTTTTGGTTAAAACTCAACGTCCAATTTAAAATTGAAGTGCATTTGAAATGTAATCTTGTTTCGTGCGGTGGTTTTAGTTCTTGCCGTTTTGATTTCAGCCATAACTAAATTCAACGTCTGTTGTAGCTAAAGATAATCTCCACTTTAAACAAACTTCTGGTTTGCTAACTTTGGTTCCGTTGTACTCGTTTTCAATTAATTTTCCCCTTAGAATATGGTAAAGCTAAAGGCTAGAAGTTATTTGATGGAGTTGGACCATTTTTTTTTCTTAGAAACGCTGGATATAACCAACTGAAGTGCTTATATTTGAACTATAACAGTCAATGAAATACAGACTAAATCGTCTACTAGAGTTCTTTTCCAATGTAGTAATAAAATATACACAGGCTGATAGCATTGAGTTTGTTACAAAAATATGAATAATTGAATGAAGCTTGAACAAATAAGACCTAGTTACAGTAAACAGCCTTTCGTTTTCGTACATTTGCCTCTTACAACCATAAGTTTTCGCAATTGGGGCCGTCTTGTTTTGACATTTATAAAGTGTATTTTACTTTGACAAACTTAATTAACAAATGTAAAATTTAATAGCTCCCTCGCAAACAACTACTTCTTATTTTAATCGCTGGTTTTCTTACAACTGCTAACTCAAAGCGGACACAGAATGTATTGATTAAACGCAGGCAGAGTAGGAGTTGGTGCTTTGAAGAATAAAATACATAAAGAGCAAATTTTTAAATTTCATTTTCTGTTACTGCGACTACCCAATGCTTACGGGCATATTTATGCAGACATTTTTTGCACTGCCCATGCGTATCTTCTGTGGAGGGTTTGATTGTATTGCAGGCATTTTTTAAAATGAGAAATCGCTTTAATTTATTACAGTGATAAAATGTGCAAATATACGCAAATCGAATTTTCGCCATAATGATAGTTATTATTATGGCCTATTAGCAGGGTAGCTGTTTAAAATGAAATTTTTAATAAGATAAATACATTGTGAATACCTATGTTGAACACTTTTTCAAATGTACTAGGCGTCCTAGATTTTTGGTGCGTTGATAACTTGAAAACCATCCAGCATTGGTTATTATAAAAATATATAGTAATATTAGTAATATTTTTTTGGAAATTATTACTGGATATAACTATCTGTTATCTGTTACGCGTAGTGTTGTAATACTGGCTTTAAAAAATACGTATGATGTTTATGCCTTCTGCGTTAATAAAGCTTTAATAAAGTTTCGGTGAAGGTTTTTTTTCATTTTTCCATTTCATAAACATGCTAAACTCTATTTTATATCTTTACAGTTATACAAGAAGTTCAAATAGTAAGCATTTCTAGTTTTGAATATTTAAAAACATTGATTAGAGTGTTTTAAACTTGACTTTAAAATATTAGGGTGTCGCAAAGAGATATCCTAAACTTATAAAAAGTGCATGCAAAAGCGTATTGTATTACAGTCTCTTTCAATCTAGTTTGCTTTAGATTTGGAAACAAAGAAAACTTAATTAGGTACTTATAATTTTAATTTTAATTCCTAGATATTCCTACGGGGTCACGCTATAAATGAAGATATACAATATCTTTCACTAAGGAAGTATATAACGCTGTTTTATGTGAGTGTATTTTATAGGCCCACGGAACTACTTTTTTCCACCTAGCTTTTTCGAAAAAAATCTGGATGACACGAAAACCAATATCTATGAGAAAACATGGATGATACAGATTTTTGTTGAGCATGAAAATATTTCGTGCAGACACTGTTAGATAATATTCTCATCAAAGCAGATAATAAGATAGAACTGTTTGGTTTCTGGAACCGCCAGTATTTGGAGGTCGTACGAAATCGTAAACGATTATAAAATCTCAACTGAATAAAGATTGTCTCCCTGTAGGAAGGTTGAGTGGAGAATATTGTGATGTATTTACGTATTCTGATTATTTTTAAGTGTGCAAATAAAGAGGGTGTTCGCATTTGTTTATCAATTGCAGCTCAAAACAAGTGAGAATATTGTGACAAGACAGACAGTTGCGCATTTTTTGCGGCTCTTAGTTTCTAGACTCTTAAAATTTAATAATACTTTCCATGAATTTATAACGTTTTACCTTGTAAAAGTCTAATGGGTATGGAAGGTAAGGACATTTCTGTGAAAGGATGAATATAACAGAATTATTGATCTAGGAAGCAGTCTTGCAGCTCTTACCGAGCCTTATCAGAGAACTAACAGTAACATCATGTGGAATAACCAGTTTATTTATTTTCACTTTGTCAAAGCCTTTTGGTGAATGATCTTTCCATCGTACGCACTCCTAAGGATAATGAAAAACGCATACTTCCAGATTTTATTATCTACTATGCACCAAACAGCTTAAGTTGTAGACAGTAGTTGCGAAAGTACATCCCAACTAATTTTGATATTCAATGAAACTAAAGGTGGAGAGACTGTGGGCCATTGATATGCTTCATCAAAACTGTATATGTCACTGCTATTGCTGCGTATGTACTTTGGAAAAACTTAATCAAACTTAGAACAAATACAAAAGCCAGAGGGGAGTATTTTTTAAATGAATAATTATGAAAATCACCTGCTAAGAAGTTCTAATAAAGGTTTACGTAAGTCAACCATCACATACAGTCGTTTTGGAGCTAGGCGAGACACTAGATTCATATTGGCAGCACTTAGCTGTTGACATCACAGTAGTTTGTAATTTTAAATGTTAAAAGTTTTACTATTGCGTGAAGGACAATCTACAATTTATCAATACAGATAAAAAACATTCATAATTTCTGATAGCGACTTATTAGTCAAAATAAAGCTTAATTTAAGTCAACGTCGTTTCCCACTAGTAAATAATATAATAAATCTGAAGACGTAAAAACAGCTGCTAGGAACTGCCTTGAAGAATTTACAAGGTATGCAAAGGAGCAAGCAATTTCGCAATAATTAAAAAAGTAGAGTAAATATTTTCTCTAAGTAATTGAACATATAATACACTGTATTATTGTTATACCCCTGGCTCATTTTTAGATTTTAATCAGGACGGTTTATAAATATTTAAAATCTAATGTTCGGGCTATAGAAGATCTTTGAACAGAGCCACGAGATAACTACTTGAATAATAAATATTTGAAATTGCGACTGGATCGAAAAATGTGTGAATGCCATGAAAAAACAAGAATTTTACTCTTCACAATTTATTAGAGCAAGCTAGATTGAATTTGGAATACACAGGAGGCTACATAAAGCTTTACAAGCTATTGAAATGAATGGTGTATGTATGTACATATATAAAAAAATATTCCAAAAATTACATGATTGATTCTGAATTTCTTTTGGCAAGCAAACTTAAATTGCCAGGAAAATATTTGTATGAGTATGCTGCTCGCGGAGAACAAGCGACCTTTATTCACCTAGATCAAACCTGAATATACGGAAACATGATACGAATGTGGTTAAAAGATTATGATAGGTGTACTAATAATAAGACATTGAAATCAAAAGGTAGACTATTGTGATGGTTTCTTACCGAGGTGTCACCTTCTTTTAGACTCTAAAACTGAACAGCGAAATATTTTGAAAGTGGTGCCTACTCAAACTAGCATTGGGGACATATATGTTATCGTTATGAATAATGCTTCTTATCACTCAGAGTTGTTAGAAAGGAAACCAACTACTAATTCAAATAAAAAAACTCTCCAACCTTGGATGTATAAAAACAAAATTAATATTGATAAAAACTATAAAAAACAATCAATGGAATCAAGTTGAAACCAACCTAAACAACTTCGACTAAAAATATAAAAGTTTCTAAAGCAAAACAATATCAGTGTTCCTCCACTTCCTCCATACCATTGTATTTACAATCCAGTTGAACTTATATGGGCATTCTGTAAAAACTACATAATAAGTTAATAATGCCAGGTCCAAATTCAAAATGAAGTCAGAAAGATTTGGGAGGAAGTCTTGAGCAAATGGATGCTGATAAGTGAAGAAACTGCATTAAACACTGTAAAAATCTTATAAGGAGTGATTGGGTGAAATATATGAAAGAACATTGGTGGCGTTCCCCCTGTGGTAATTTCGTTAGCAGAGTCGTCCGATTCTGATGAAGATTCGGATTTGGAATTATCAAATTGGCCCCTTCAGCTTTAATAAACAGACCTAACAGACGATCCAACAGCAGAGGCACAACACAATGTTTTCTAAACGTTTTCCATAAAGTCCTTTTTGTTATTCTGAAATATAAATTTGTTAACACCAAGCAAAATTTAGTTTGCAATAAGATATGTAACTGGCACTTACTTATTTCTAATTACAATACTATAACGATAATATGACACGAATTTCAAAATAATGTTGACACTTTCATAAATCTGTGACATAACCTACAATTATTTAGTACTTTGATTACGGAATGACATTTCAAAGTGGAACTAAATTTATAACTGGATTCCAGTAATGGCAACCCAAGCACAAGAAATTATTCTACATTCTAAAATCAAGTGTCTCGCCAGTGGAGGAACACACACCCCCGCAAATCGGCGAGGGGCCTAGTTATTCAAGAGGGGCACTGGTTCAAGGCCATATAGATTTCTTCAAGGAGGGGGGGGGGGGGACAAACACTGTTTTTCGCTAATGCTAATCCGGTAGCAAAAAATCATCACGTAAAATTGTTACCTTTGTAGTTAAGATTGAAAAACCAAACTTAACGACGCCTCCTGCCAGAATGTGTTTTAGAAGTATAATTGATTTAAAAGATTGTCAACCGAAAGAAGAGGAATATACTTAAACTTTAAAATATCTGTATTTATTTATTATTATACGTATATTTTTTTCTAAGTTCGTAATGTAATTGGTAATTAAGTTTAGTTGCATCATTTTTTTTTGTAAGAAGACCATGCCTACGCTTCTACGTGGTCATTGCTTTTTGCAACTGTTTTTGTTGTAAATAAACGATTCAGTGCTACATTTTCTGTCACAACTCGTGTCAAGGTAAAATATTCGCTTGACCTGAAATTTTTAAAAGACATGCTGCAGTTCCCCTGATAAAACAAAACTACTAATTAAAACATTATGAATTATTTCTGTTTATATTCTGCTGAAACCGTTGCTATCCTGGGAATTAGACAACCTAATTGTTTTATCATGTCAACAGCATACATTATGATAATTAATGATACTAGGTTCTTGTAGAGACAGCATCATTTGTGAGTAACACAGAAGACAGAAACAAGGGGTTGACAGTACACTTTTCTATAACCCACGCACAAAATTACTGTCTCTGTTTGAAATCAATCTTGATGAATCTGTTTTGTGAATGAGAGGTGTAAATAAAGTTGGTAACTTTTAAAAGTTCTTCAACAATTTGTTTTCGTGAATGCAATTTTAGTTGTGTCATTAACTGAATTTCCTTTAATAGAAATTAGTTTATCTTCTTACAAGTAAAGAATTATAATATCTGACGATCAGCTAAAATATGCATAATTATGTACAACAAAACCAATTACAACATAATGATATTTTTTTCGCAAAGTATGTTATTTCAGGTACAATGCATCATCAACATGTTGGAGTTTTAATAATTTTAATTCATATTTTGAATTTCGTCACGATAATAGGTCATTAAATACCATGTGGCGACAGACAATGCTTTATTGTTCCTCACATATTCCCATTTAAGCTGATTGCTGTTGAAATGGCCTTTTAATGTAAACCTACCGCCACCGCCACTTCAAATGAGCAAAGTTTAGTCAATTTGAATAACTGCATCCGCTAGCTGATGCAAATTGTAGAAAGACAAAATGTTTTTGCAACTTTAATTTATCCAAAGCGCAAGTATTACTTGCACATTTTTCAAGTAGGTAAATCACCGTACGTTCATGCAATAGCATTATTGTGTAAACGACAGAGAAACGAGGCTCATTGCCGCAAGCAGATAAACTTAAAAGGTAATTTACTATCCAGAAACAACAAGGGGTTATAAACCGACGTTGAAGTATGATTAGAGACAATCCTCCAAGACTCTCTTGAATACGTAGGCGTAGTTTCGCAAAGAAATCGCATAATAGTTCTGCAGGATCGTAATTTGACCCCTAATAACCTAGCCTTCAATATGGTGACCCAAGTTGGGCGTTGTCGTCGTCGCAGCAAGAGCAAATTCAATCACATAAAAGAACTACTTGCCTGGGAATTACGGAAGCAGAAAACACTGCACCCTCGAGATATTTCTGAAGCTCGCACTTCTTCAGATACTAAATGAGTGGCGGTTTGCACTATACACGCGAGTTTATCTGTATTGGCAAGGTGTAACCTTTATATTTTTGAGCCATGAAAATTGGAAAATCGTTAGTCTGAGCGAGATAAGGCACTTCTGGTTTTAGGAAATTCTGAAAAGTCGTAAAGAGTGATTGATTTGTAATCACTGAAGTTGTAATAGAATATGTTGATCTAATGCTTAATCGCAACTTCTCCACAAGCGTCTTATTTAAACATACCAGGTGATCCATAAAGAGCCTAAAAACTAACACAACTTGTTAAGAAGGTAGTCTTGAGTAAAATACCATTGAACTAGACGAGTCTTAGCTTTTCCTCGGCCTTAAGTGAGAACTGCTCTGTTAATTGTTAGTAGCAGGCCATGGATGCCAGTATAAAGAAAACCCGTTCATATAAATTGGAAGCTCATTCTTTTTGGCAGTTGGTGGATTGCACATTTGTTAACCAAAGAACATAAACAAGTATGGATAAACTGGTGCATATTTATGTTAGACAAGTTTTATTCACGATCTACAAAGCTAGACCAACGATCAAGGGTTTTTGAAGATAAGGTTATGCCAACAAAGGTTACTCGCGGTAAAAGTGGAAAGAAAAAGTGATTGCTGCTTTCTTCCGAGGCAATGGTCCACTGGAGGTAATTTCTGTTGACAATCATAAAGCTGTAATTTTTTGTAGGTATACAGAAGGTCGCTTTCTTCACGTCTTTGAAACATTTTTTAGTGATATCCAAAAGTTTGGTTTGCTTGGTATTTTGTTACATCACGGCAATGCTATCCCTCATACGTGAGTAGAAACTTTAAATGTCTTAGACGAAGCTGGATACTAGCTGGGCAATTAACCTTAGCGCAGTCAATAATTTGCCCCAACAAATTTTGTGGTTTCCAATGATTGAAAAAACCCATACGCAGTAATACATTTCCTGATGCTAATGCGTCGGTTGCTGAATTTCATCGAAGGTTTCACGAATTTCCAAAAACGGAGTTTTGAGACGGGGTATCAAAGAATACAGAAATACAAGACTAGGTGAGTTTTGTAAAGTGTTGCAAGACGATATCTCGAAAACGGGTTAACATTTTTTGATGAAATTTTGATGAAGTAGTAGAAAGATGAGAGGACATATTTTAACATATTTTGCCTCTCTGTTTTGAGGGGTGAGGAATAATTGAAATTTAAAATTGGATGATGTACTTTTATTTATAAAATTCGAATCTACGTAAGAAACTACGTATGTGTACACACATTTTTTTATTTGCTCTTGACCGAATAAGCTTTGCCTACTTATTAGTGGCACCTGAAATGTTACAGCGGGTACAAAATTCATTTAGAAAAAGAGTGAGAAAGTCTGTGGAAGTTGACGGGGGACATTTCGAACAAATTCTCAAGGATGACAGACGATAAATAAGTTGAAATTAAATGTAAATATTTTTTATTTTATATCCTAATAAATCATAAATCCGTAACCATAAGCAAATCAAAAATGTTTGTGCACATGCGTAGTTTTTTACGTTGATTCGAATTTTATAAACAAAAGTACATCATCCTATTTCAAATCCCAAAGTTACCCCCTCAAAACAGAGCGAGGGAGTAAATTACAAAAATATGTTTAAATATGTCCCCCTATCACCTCACCAAAATTTCATCAAAATATTTTAAACCGTTTTCAAGATATCGCCTTGTAACACTAAAAAACTCATCTAGTATGGCTAAGTGAAAACTTTCAAAAACAAAGAAGTAATTTTCCGTATTCTTCTTACAACGAACACTTTACACAACAGGCCTCATACTTTACTTTCATTCTCAGGTAGACAACTTCCTCAAACTTGCTAAAATGGTTTCCATGATTAAATAATGTCGGCAATTAACGGATTACACATCATAAACTTTCAATATTTAATTGCAAATTGTTTCAACAATGTTCGATTTATGCTAAAATAAGGGTGAATCTTAAAATGTGTATTTAAAACCGACATCCAACTATCTCTAAAGTCCGTTGAAAAATATAGCATACAGTCAAAAGAAGAGTAATTAATAGCTTGAAATCTGGAGAAAACTTGGTTTGCAATAGATTAATTAAGGATTTATTTTCTTGGGTAATTAGTCAACCGCAATAACGAAAAATACTCTTTACTCATTTATTTCAATATTTGGCTCTGCATTCAGGATCAAAAATCTTAATAAACTGTCGCAGTTGATGGACACATAATAAATTATATACAATAAATTACAATAAATTTAATTTGGTTAAACTATTAAGAACATCTTATTAATCCTGTATGTGTTGTACCTTTTACCAAACGGTTGATATATATAACTTAATTATCTGACCCAACATCTTAGGGTTAGATAAAAGAAAAGAAGAACTTAATTATATTTCCATCAACTGCGATGGTTTTTAAGATTCTTTCTCCTGATGAAGCTCTCAATGCAGAGCGCCATATTGAGATAATTGAACAAAGAATATTTGTCTTTAGTGCCGTTGAGAAATTACCCAAGGAAGTAATTCCTAAATTGGAATTACTACTTTTATCTATTCCTGCATTAAAGCAAGAATAGACAACATTTAATTTTTTAAGATGCGCATCCTTTATATATTTGGCCGAATATATTCTCGGTTTTGAGCCAGGGGGATATATAATCGGCATGCAAAGTATCGTCTTCCCCCGACGAATAGTTTTTGAGCTATACCGCTAACAGGACCATAGACAGCGGGACCGACAGACGGACAGATAAAGTTCAGAAAACAAGTTTTTCGTCATCTAGGGACCCCGAAACGTGAAAGTCTGAATAAATCTCGGAACGTAATTTTTTGCGATTGAATACTTCCTTCGCCTTTTAGTAGAGAGAAGTAAAAAGACAAGTGCCATTTTTTAGGTAATTGGTAATGGAAACACTTGATAAACTTTTATGAAGTTCATTTTATAATCCGAGCAATAATTCGACATTCATGATCCTTATATGGACTAATATTACATTTTAGACCTCTGTATATATTATCTTATAGAGTAAAATATGTAAAAAAAATACATTAGTGTGATTTGCAGGCTCATTAGTAAATGGAACCAAAATATATAATAGTTTGATAATGGCTGATCCTTAAGCCTTGACCGGTCATAAAGTCTTGCTGTTTTTTTTCCTATTTTGATAATTTATTTCAAACAACATTTTATCTGGCCCGATTTTTGTAGCAAGCAGTATTTTGCAAACTCGTCAAATGCTAAACTGATTTTACTAGTTACTCATACTTAGAAAATTGTTATATTTCGTATTCACTAATTTATATTTATACATCTTAACATTCATTTCGCATATTCTTCGCATGGCCACTCAAGTGGAACTGGGCAGGGCACGAGGGCACATGGGAATGACGAATCTCTTAAAATGGGCAAAATGGGGCGATGGCGTCCAATAATTACAAAACTTACAGTTGGGAGATGACATAAACAAATTAGAAAATCAGAAGTGATCATCATGATGACGGCAATCCTGTTATTATTTTTTAACATCTATAAACAACTATTTTTATACATGTGGTATTCAGCGTGAAAGTAATTGTGGCTGAAGGCAGTATACATAAAAAATAACTACATGTAACAAAATTTGGCTATGTTGTTTTCAATTTGAGGTTATGATTTTTGAAAGCTTGCACTATTGCCAGTTAATGGTAAATTGTAGCTTATGGAGGATTTACTACGACATGTTTCTTTTCACATAGCGTTTTGTGTCCGTTAATTTTTATTTTGTAACCCATTGATTTAATAATTTTGAATAAAGTGGTTCACCTATGTGAATTTCAAATTTGTTTTTGCGTCAGTAATATTGCCAAATTAGTTCGTGCAAATATTCCCTGAGTATGTAATTCATGAATGTGTCCGTTTTTTGTATTTTTGCCAGAAATATAACTTTTCAAACTATGGGGTTCTCCTTTTAAAACATTTTCTATTGACCATCATAAAACCTACGTTAAGCAGTGATTAGTAAATGTTGAGATTTATTCCAAATATGTACATACATTCCCCACATATATATTAATCTATTTACAATTTTTCCAGCTTTCAAATTACCCAGTTCCCTTTTGTAGTATTGGAAAACCGTTTTAATTCCAATTGTTTCTGTATAATGTTCGGCATTAACATTAATATTGCAAAAATGTTAATAAAGCAATTGTAAAAAATTATTGCTTTTTCATGTCACAATTCCTGCAGGCAACCTAATAAATACATATAACAGCTTACTTAGAGAAGGAAACATTGTGAATTAATTATGTGAATTAATTGTGCTTAACTACAAGCAAATTAACACTGCATAATGGGAGCGTATAGAAATACTAAAGAGGAAACAATAAAAAATTCTTTTCTAGAAGCTGGTCCGTATGCTGAGGCGAACATCGACAGTCAAATTAATACTTGTCGTCGCAGATAAACCTGCTACGTTGCACTGGCGTCCTCTGGTTGGGCTAAACAGAACAATTAATTTGGGCTGTAACTAACGAACCCGAAAGCAATTGCTACAATTTTTCCGCTGTCCCTAATCTTGACACGTGCATTTTAAGACATGGAAGGTTTTGGCCTTAATTGTCCATCGCTACTTTGTTTTGGACAAGAAAATAGAAATTAAGCATTTAAATATAGAGTGTGAATAGAACGTATGGAGTAATAGTTACTCTGGCATTAATACATTATTCGAAATTATTTTGACAAAAAATATTCGTTGAAATTTAGGCTACATTTTGACGTAATCAATTAATTTTTTGTCTTTTCACGTTGATGTCATGGGTATTATAAAAATGAAATTATGTATATTTTCTTCGATAATTTAGTAGATCTGGTGATTCTGCTTTGCTAATACAAATTTTACTTATTATATGTATCTGAAATTTTTTTAAGAAAAAATATAGAAAAATCAAAATAACAGAATTTATTAGCATCCATTCCATCTATGTTATTTCCATGATTTATATCTTAATTTTAAACTTTTGTTATGTGTTCGCAGAGCTGTATTATTCTGCCCAAATTGTTTTTTCATAATTCAAAAATCATTTAGTGTTATTTATTGTAGATTGTGTAATATTTAGAATTGCGATTCCAAACTGTATCGTGAAAACAAATATTTTGCAGACAAAACTACTTTACAGCTAAAATGTAAAATGTAGGCTGCTGATAACAGAATTACCAAATCTTCTAAATTATGGAACCATTATTTCATACTTTATACTCACCTTTCTGTAATTTGATAGCTACATCCCTGCTTAATTTCTGAATAGAATAAATCTATTCACAGCGCATTCAGTAAGGAGCCAGTACCGGAAGTTTCTTCAAAAACGGAATCAATGTGAATAATATATCTTTTCGTTCCTAAATAAACCGCTCTAATGCACTCGCGACATTCGAAAATCAAGAACTCGCAGATTTAAAAATGTGCGATTTCCAGTCGATTTAATGCCGAATTTAAATCTCCAAACACCATTACGAAAGAATAATGTTTGACATATATTACGTTCATATTCTATGCGTGCCTGGAAACAAACAGACGGGGTTTACCACAATACCCACACCCATGTTTCACGCAAATCTGATTCGAATAACATTTACATAACTTATTGGAAATTGCAACAGTTACCGGCAAAATTCTCGTTAGGGTCTGATGCAAAAGTGCGTTAAATCTCCCAAAAGCCTATCAACTATAATTTATTTTTTGGGATATTTTTCACAGCGCCTGGTCCTTTATAGTATGGAAATGGAAAAATAATTTATTTCCGTGAACACGTATTTGGGTATTACTAAAACCGTTTTAAATTAATTTTTCACTGCCAGTTTATATGGAGCCGCCGAGAAAATTATTTATAAAGTCATGGGAATGTTGCGATTGTAAATTTTAGTCCATTTTAACACACGATCTCAAGTGATATGTTGTATTGTGTCCACCTTATTGTACTGTGTGTCTTTTACTATCATGTCTAAACCTCTTTCCTCAAAATATGGGCTTTTATAAGATTAGTTTCTATGGTTTTGTAACGAAATTTCAGTAACACTTGATTTATAACGTAATAATCGTACTACTATCATAACAAGATAAAACTTCTCAAAATACGTAATTTCAATGTAAAAAAAGGTTTTTTTATAATGTATGGTTGCCTTCCTGGCCTGGGGTGCTAAAGTTAAGATTTCTGTTGCTCAATGACCTTTGGTGTTGGCATTGAAGTTTGTTTGACTTTTCAGACGAAGGAAGTATTGTAACCACGAAAAAATCACCTTCCGAGAGTTTTTCAGATCTTCACGTTTCAAGGTCACTAGATGACGAAAAAGAGGTTTTCTCAATTCCGTCAGTCTGTCTGTCCGTCTGTCTGTCTGTCTGTCTGTTGGCAGTATAGCCCAAAAACTATTTGTCGGAGGAAGACGATATCTTGCATACATGTTATATATCTACCTCGCATGAAACCGGTACAATTTCATACAAATATATACAGAGTGAGCACCTTAAAAAATAAAATGTTGTTTATTTTTGTGTTAATTTTGAAATAAAAGGAAAATAAGACTCAACCGATAAAGGACAATGTCACAAAAGAGTAAAAATGTTTCAACCATTACACCGCTCTCTTTATGAGACGCGCTCGCCGGACTTTTCCCGAAGAGACGCGGTAGCTCAGATGGCATTCCGCCGCACATACATCCTCTGCGGAGACTCAGCCAGAATCGAGCATTCTGCAGAGCCGCAGATGCGGCGGGTTCAAACCCCAGCGGAATACATTTTTTTTTAATTTGAAAATGTATTTAATTTATCAGAAACGTGAAGATATTTGTACTCCTAACTTAATTTGATTTTTAAAATTATTTAGTGTCACAATGTCGACGAAGGAAGTTCTGCGTAAAGCCCTTTACAGATTTTTTTAGTATTAGATACATCAATGTACGCGTAATTTTTGTAGAAACATCCTAATATTTAACGTCTAAGCATGTTGTCTACGTTTTTAAATATGCCGCATTAAAATTATATTTAGTCTGGTACATGCATAATGCACATAATGTAACATAACCTTATTTAACAAGCTTATCTTGAGTGGCTAATATGCATTCCACATGAGTGCAATACTACGCTTTAGCCAAAACCTCTCTTAAATCTCGTTAAATAATTTTAATCTTTTCTGAATTGTTTTACAATGGCATGCCATTTGTTACGCTCTTAGTAAAATTTATAAATGACAAGCCAGACTTGGATTAGTTGTTATAACCTATAATAATTATTTCTCCGTGACTTTTGTATTTTTCTTTCACTGATGACTAATGATAGAATCTTTTTATTTGAAATGACCATTTTAATATATAAAATACTCTTAAATAGTAACTAAATTATTTCTAATATCTATCCAGTGAAACTTTGCAGTGGTGGGCGGGACCTAGCGAGCCAGATTTACAAAGGCTAGCGTTGTTTCGTATAACTTTCCACAGGGGTGTATTATGGGTTGCTTGCTACTAGATCTAATAAATATGAATCGTTAGGAAGGTGAGTACAGTAGAAGCTTGACCGATGTACTATCCAAGACAAAAGAAAAACTGGGACAATTAATGTGTTCTCTCGTCAAAGTGTTTCTAACCTAATTATCAACTTGTTTAGATGTTGTTATGAATCACAATAAATATAGTAACTGTAATTGTTTATAGCCTTGTTTAAGCTGATGAAATAATGTTAAAATCTGTATTAAGAGCGGTCCCAGATTGTCTTTGTGTTGGATGGCATATCTTCCTGAGCCTAAACCAATCACCAGTGAGCATTTCGTTTCCTTTCCCGGTTATCGCTGCATAGTCTCGCCGGATAAACGTTAGACAATTTTACCACCCATTTGGAATGTTATAATTTATATACATTAAAGTCTTATATAATGGTTTAAAATATATATCAGAAAGAGCGTAATACTATTTTATTTAACATTTTAACATGGCTTTCCCAACACATATTCATTCTGCAATCTTTGTTGTTACTTCCCTCCTTTAAAAGATGAAGGAAGTATTGTAATCCCGAAAGAATCACCTTCCCACATTTCTTCAGATCTTCATAGTTCAGGATCTCTAGAGGACGAAAAGCAGGTGTTCTGAATTCCGTCCGTCCATCTGTATGTCTGTCTGTTGGCGGTATAACTTAAAAACTTTTTGTTGGAGGAAGACGATATTTTGCATGCACATTATATGTCTACGTTGCATGAAATGGGGAAAGTTTCGGAGATATATATACAAGGTGAGCATTTTAAAAAATTAATATTTTGTTTATTTTTGCTTTACCTGAGAGATAGATACAAGTAATAGTTTGCACATAGCTCAGGCTTTATGATTGACGAACATTTAACCTAACAGATTCAGGATAAACATCACAAATTGGACAGAATAGTATGGTGCTTTATAACGCAGCAGAAACTCGTCTTAACTTAACCACATCCTTGGCTCAACTATTGTAGCGGCAAAACGCGGAGTGCGAATCCCATCGGACTACATTTTTAATTTCCTCGTCTAAAAATTGAAGGAATTTTCTATTTGCAACAGATAAAAGTTATAACTTGCACATAGCTCAAGCTTTATCGTTGGCGAAAATGGGATCTAACAGATACAGGGTGAACATCACAAATGGACACAATAGTATGATGCATGAGAAACACGTCCTACTCAAACACGCCAATGCCTCAGTTATTCTAGCGACGGACAAGACACTGGCTAAAAATATTTGCCTCGGAGCACATAGTTCGAATCCCAGAGACTACATATTTTAAATTTCCAATTGATCAAATTCGGGAGAGGGAAGTTCCGCGTAAACCCTTTTACATATTTTTACTCCCTTTTACAATAAAGAAAGTATTGGATTCACCCCAAAAATTCTAAATTGAGTTTTCAACAGATCTTCACGTTTTAGAGTCCCCTGAACCCAAAAAACATGCTTTTGTTCATTGGTCTGTCAGTCAGTCTGTGGCGCAACAGAATATATCAAATAGAGGTATGACGTTGAAACTTCATATATAAGTTTTGTGTAGTATCTAGATGCGACAGCAAGCTTTTGAAGAAGATCGCATAACCAGAAGTATGGTGATTTTTCAGTTTTTTCAATTTTTTCAAAAACATCTATAACTATGCTTTTCAAGCATTACACTTTTAATGTGTATTGATGTGAAATCGGATGAATAGTTGAATACCTCTAAAATGGGTTTATTTTGTTTTTTTTCTCTTTTTTTTATTAACTTGTATTTTAAATAGAACACCCGGTATATTATTACATTTTTTAACTCAGCATAAAATTTTAGAAAAAATTGTTCTTTTCAACTAACTTTCTATTTTGTGCTGTCTCTGTAGACTTTGTAAATTTTGAAAATATTTAAAAATTAAAAATCAAATTTTTGACTAATTATAAGATCACTGTAAAAGGAAGTTGTGTGCGTGTATCACACAATATTTTTTATACTTAAAACGTACTAAACAAACTAACATCTACTAATATTTCTGAATTATTTTATTTGATAGATGAGATAAAACCAAGTTAAGTTGTACCAAATCGAAAATATTGAATACTACACTGTTAGTATGATACAACGTTCTTTTGGCAAATATCCTAAATAGAAGGGATGATAAATGATGATTCACTAAAATTAAATGAATTATATTTCCAGCAAAATATGCAGGCTATTCTAATATTTTCCTTTAAATAATATTATTAAAATTGTGTTCCTTGACAACAAATACCTACATTCGTATGGTTTGGTTTTGATGTGATGTGAACAGTAGAAGATGGCCGCTTGCTTTTAATTGTCTTCTTTTCATTTCAATTCTAACACAACAATATCTTTTAGTAAATAATACATTCTACATTAATTTATAATTCTGTAACTGAGAATTAGAAGGTCGCATTTCTACATTAATTCTGCTATAATTTTTATCTGTAGTAAACTATAATTAGTTTGCTAGTCTCACGCTAGATTGCGTAAGTGTCTACAAGTAACTTCAGAACGTTTCGAATAGATATATCTGTGATAGATTTTTATAAAATAATAATCTTCAATACAGTAGTACTTGAAGAGAGGTAACTCATTTGTGCTTTCAATATTGAATACAAAGTAGTACCAACATTTTCCAAATTCAAATATTAAATAAGTTAGTACATCATCAAATCCACGGCAAAATGGATTAAACTGGCAACAGTGAATGGTAACATCAAAATAGATATACGAGGAACGTTCAAATATGAATTACAATTTGAATTGCGCGCCAAAAGACAAAGCCATGCAAAGAAGTCTTAATTTCATTCAGTCGTTAACTCGTCACAATGCATTTTCGTTCAATTGACAAGCATAAGTGAAGTGGGAGTGCATGCAAGCGTGGAACAACGCATTAGTAGTAAATTTCTTATCAACGAAGATATCAAACGATAAGAAATTTGTGTAAGAGTTAAAAGACAGTTTGATGCGCAACCACTGTCAGACATGAGCGTTTACAAAAGGAGTAAAGCGTTTAAAATGGTTGCACGGGTGCGGCGAATGAACAGCATTCTCGCCGTCCAAAACATTGATCACAGAAGAGATTGCTGACAGAGTAAAATGCACTTATTTGAAACGATTGTCGATTTACAGTGAAGGATATTACTGCATTAAATATCAGTAGGGGTAGCTTGAAAAAAAACGCGAGTTCTCTGTCTGCGTCTTACAGGATAATGCTCGACCCCATTTGGCTATTCACACGCTGACTACGATTCAAAAATTGAATTGGACCATGCTGTCCTATTTACCATACATTTTGGACCTTTCTGTATCAGTTTCTTATTTGTTTGGACCCTTAAAAGAGTTTCTAGGAAAAAACAAACTAATTGTTATACATGGTACTGTTATTGCATAATACATATATCTTAAATAGCTTAATGAGGTCAGCGGACAACCGCCCTTCGATGGTTAATTTACGTTACTAAAATGACATTAACTTATTGTTGTTCACTATCACTAGAGTCCCCGGAGTTTGAAAGCACATCTACAGGTAGGACACGCGTTAGCCGTTTGTGAATTTTTCTTTGTCCACTGTTGTAGTAAGTTGCACTGCCACATGTTTTAATATTCGCAAAAAACTTTTTAGTAATTTTTTTAATGTGTTGATCAACAGTTGGCATTCCAAGTTCTTCATGGATTTGACGATTTCTTATGTACCAGGGTGCATTGACTGCAATACGTAGTACTTTATTTTGAAGCACTTGTAATTTTAGCATTTGCGTCTTTGGTGTATCATACCATACTGCGCATGCGTATGTTATAATAGGTCTCAAGATGGCTTTATAAATTAATAGCGAGCATTCTGCTTTCAGCTTGGATTTTCTGTTTATAATTGGGTACAGTAGCGCTTAGCGTGCATAGCATTGGTTAAGCTTTATGTTAATGTGGTAACCCCATTTCAAACGTTGATCGAGATACAGTCCCAGATATTTTACTGTTGAATTGCTTGGGTTCCAATAAATGTTTTTTTCACAGATTTTCAGCTTGGATGGGTTAGCGATTCTTCTAAGTGTAAAAATCTTGGCTTCGCATTTTGCTGGATTTACTGTAATTCGCCATTTGCTAAACCACTCTGTTAATTGGTCAACCGCTTTTTGTACTTCCGAGATAGCTGTTTCCAGATTGTAATTTTGTGCTACTATGGCAGTATCATCGGCAAATAATGCTAGTTCCGTATTTATTGCTTTTGGAAGGCCACTAATGTAAATATTAAATAACACCGGCCCCAATATGCTACCCTGTGGTACACCTGCTAATAAGTTTCTTGTGGTAGAGATGGTGGAGTTTACTCGCACTGCAAATGATCTATTTTCCAGGAATGATGCTATTATTTTAGTTAGGTAGTGTGGGGTGTTAATTTTTAGTAATTTGTAAATTAGACCTGCTTGACATACCTTGTCAAATGCTTGTTGTAGGTCAAGGAAGGCTACTACCGTGTAGTTTTTTGCTTTCATACCCTTTTTCAATCGTTTCCGTTAAGAGTAAGAGTTGATGTACCGTCGAGTGCTTGTTGCGAAACCCATATTGAAATGCCGGGTGTATATTGTTACTGGTAACAAAATCTTGCAGCCTTGCATGGATTACTTTCTCAAGTAGCTTGGAGGTTGTTGATAAAAGGCTTGTCGGTCTGTAGTTGTTGGGGTTGGTTTTCTCCTTCCCTGGTTTATAAAAGGGAAGAATGTGCGCGAACTTCCATTCCTCGAGAAAATAACCTAGTCTTAAGCAAGCGTTCATTATGGTGCATAAAAATGCCAACGATTTTTTCGTTAAATGTTTTAAAATAATATTTGGTATCTTGTCCGGTCCTGGTGATTTTTTTATTTGAAGGTCGTTTATAAACCTTTGTATTTCACGTGGAGATGTTGGTTGGATTTTCACTGGGAGTTGTGAGAAATGATCGCGTACGAAGTTTGTGATTTCATGTACCCGGTTTTCATTTTGATGAGTCACATCTGCTGGTGTGCATTTTTTTTCTATCTGCTTGGCTATTACTTCACTCTTTTCTTGGTCGAAGGAGTATACCTTGTCATCGTCGGAAAGTGGTGGAATTAACACTGGTTTTTTTAGTATTTTGTGTGTCACTTGCCACAACAAAAGATCTCTCGTTTCAAATTGCTGTATGTATTTTTCATAGCTTTTTATTTTGTAATTGTCCAGTTCCCATTTTACTTGATGGATCAATTGATTAAGTCGGGCTCTTAAAGCGGAATCTCTTGATGCCTGCCACGCTCGGCGAGTTTGATTTGTTGTTTTGATTAGTTCTAGAATTGCATAGGGTGGTTGTTATAGTCATAGTTTCGCTTCTTATTTTGCTTAATTGTTGCTTGTTCAAGGCTGGTTTTTATAGAATTTGTAAAGCTAACTATTGCTTCCCTAATTGTTTTGGTATTATGTAGGTTTTTTGGTGCCGTCATATTCTTGTCTAAATTGCTCTGGAAGAGATCCCAATCTATTATTCCTTGTATTAATTTTGGGATTGGTGGTGAGTACTGGGGTGCATGGAGAAAATATATTAAAACTGGTACGTGGTCTAAATCCAGTTCTGTAAGGACTGTTTGGTATATTGGTTTCGTGAAATTTTTGTGTAGCACTATGTCCAGTATATCCGATTGATGGTCTCTGTGGTAGGGATGATATGTATGTTCTGTTGGTGCCGATATTTGAACCGCTAGTGTTGATGTCCAATTATTTAATTTTACCCCATCTGGATTGTTGACTCTACAGCCCCATATGGTGTTTTTACAGTTTAGGTCTTCGATAAGCAACGTGCTTTCGTCGTTTATAAATATGTCTCTGAGATCTTATTCTGCTAGTTTCTTATTTGGCTATTTATAAGCGGCAACTATTTTCACCCTAGTGTTGTCATTAAGTTGTAATTGTATAGCTGGTGTTTCTAGATGTTGCAGTTTTAGGTTTGGCAATGAGAAGTGCGTTAATTAACGTTTGACTATAACTGTGACTCCTCCTGAAGCAATTGCTGCTGGGCGATCATTCCTGTATACTGTATATCCGGGTACTTTAAAGGTTTCATTTTCAATCGTGTGTTTCGGAAACGCAGGCGATATCCCGTTTGCGTTCCAGTTTATAATTGTTAAATTGTGTATAGTAAGTTTTTTATTTGGATTCATGTTGAAGTAGTGTTGCAATTAATGTTGTGAGATATGGCATGATTTTATCTAAGTGGGGTATTATTAGGTCTATGATAGTTTTAATTATTTTATGTAAGGGGTCTGTGTTGCTGTCGTTTGAGTTAATACTATTATTTTGCGTTCCTATAGTAGCGTCTCTGTATGATCTGTTAGTTATTATTCTGCTGTTGTGTGGGCGATTAGGAGTGCTGTTTTGATTGGTTGATGTATTACTAGTTGTTTTGTTGAAAGTTTTTGTTAAGTAAATGCAACCTCTATAATTAGCTGGATGCCCTGCTCCGCAGTTTACGCATTGTGGTTTGTCTGTTGGTTTTTTGGACAGTCATTGTATAAATGGTTTTCTGTGCATTTAACGCATCTCGGCTCCAGTTTACAATAGTTACGCGTATGCCCGTATCTCTGACACCGCTTACACTGTGGGATATCCTCTGTTTTTTTCTAGGTTCTACCGAAATTATACAGTAATTTAGTTTTGTAAGATTGAATATTTCGCTGGTTTTGTCGGTTTTGGTAAGCTCTACTGAGCATAGAGGCATATGAATTATGTCCTTATTGTACAACTTTAGTTACTGGGTATCCAAGTTTAATTAATTCATTCATTATCTCTGCATCAGATATGAATATAGGGATATTACGTATTATTACCGATAGGTGTAGTTGGCTTGCTTCCGGGTCTCTGAAGGTATGATATTTTAACTGATTTTCGGTGTAGTATTTAGTTGATTTTCGATAATCATCGCTACAGGTTCGGTTAATTCTCAGGAACTGGCCTTTAGTTATAGTTGTAAACTCTTTCTTAGCAATATTTTCGATGTCTTTTAGTACTTCTTGTTAATTGGTAGCATTATGAAGATATATTGGGGGGATTTTTGGTTTACGTGTAGTTACTTGATTTGAAGTTTCAGTAACCATGTTTTCTGGTTTCGGGGATTGTTCTTGATCTTTTGCATTATTGAGGAGATAATATTTATTCTTTGTAATTAAATTATTTGTTTCGAACAGATATCTCTTGCTAGGTTCGATTGGTGGCGATTAACTGGAGCTATCGCGCTTGTTTTGGTACTAGACAGGCTAAATGACATTTTATTAGAAGTGTCGGCCCTCCGACTGGCCCTTCCTGATATTTGTCTAATGTATTGAGTAATTTAGAATTTCAAATAACAATGTTTATACGAAAAACGAATGTCTACTCACGATACAGCACGTGGCGAAAGTTATCACAGCGGTCACAACGATAAGTTTAGCACATGCGTTCACGACGGCTGTTCAACTCGGACTCCAAAAAAAAAACTCCTTCTGTTTCTTTTTGAATAAATATTAAATTATAATTTAAATTTGAAAGCTCCTCGTAATTTGACCGTAACGGTCAACCAGCTTCACAACAGAACAAATCATAGTTACACATACAAACTATAACATGGCTTCTTATTGTGCACAAAAAGAAGTGATCAGGGTATACGATTTTGGAATTAAATCAATATTTTGCTGCAGAAATATTATGAATGGCGATTTATTGCATGAGGTAGTCGAGAGCTTGAGAGCCAAGCAAATGCATGTATATTGTATACATTGCCAAACAAACTACTCAAACAACAACCAAATACACACATTCGTATATTACAAACATATGCATATAGGTTGCTGATTCTATTTATGTATTTATTTATATCGCCAATGTACCTAAACAACAACATTCAAAACGGCAGATATGATCAATTACAAATTGCATAATCAATGTTAGTCTTCTTACAACTTTTCTGAAAATCGTATTAACAATAGATTTAAAGGACTATTTCTAATATTACATGCAGTTAGTTGATTAATTATAATATTCGTTTTAATACAACGTGAGTATAACAGTCATATTAAATCAGAAGCAGATAAAAATTGTGTTGGTATTTATTCCTGCATTCGCGATCTTTTGAACGAGAAAAGGGTATATAATTTTGCTATTTTCTACTATATAGAACAGGCAGTTTTTGCTTTATTGAGATATTTTTTAATTCTGACAATACAGCAAGTGCCAAATATGAGGGTAAAGCATGGAATGATAGTGCCTCCGAGAGCATAATTCATTTTTACCTTTCAGCGAAAGGCAATAAAATGCAAAAACATGCAAACAGTGTTATCAAAACCAGTTTTATGTTTATTAAATTTGAAAATAATACAGAATATCGCAACCTTTATCGAAAATGTTATATAAAAGTCGCATTACGGCTGCAATAAGAATTTCACATTCATCGAAAGTATCAGTTTCACAGTAAAATTGTAATATGGAAAATATTGATGAAAATCTTTCAGAGAAGGTTTACATTTAGGTAGCGTAGGTTTGAATATGTTAATGTTCGACGGTATTCAAAATTGAATTGTAATATAAATTGCAACTTTAAAATATGTTTGCTGTATACAGGGTGCCCGTTTTTGGAGCTCCACCATGGGGATCTCGGTAACCATAAGAGATACGAGGTCGGTTAAATTGGGGCAAAGTTGCGCAATTTGGAGCTCAATAATATGCCGGTTTAAAATTTCAAAAATTCCGATTACCTCCGGAGATATCCGAAAAAAACCGGAATTTTGGAAATACGTTTTTATTTTTTCCTCGGCTTATTTGGTGACCTAATTCAAAATGAGTGACACTTCGTCGTTGCAACTTTTCCTCCTCTACAACCTGCCGATGTCATATTTGAAATCAGACGTTTCGATTTTCGACAATCATCATCAACTTTGGTTTTTCTTATGGGCACTATCTTGGATTTTCACATTTTTGAATTCAGCTTTGTTTTCTGATTACGGTGATGTATCACATGTTAAGGTTCAGTGTTGCAGTTTGGGTGAAATATCAAAAATTCTGTTTTGCAAAGACTGCCTTGGATATAACATCCATACTTTTGTTTAACAAAGGCATTGTTGACAGTTCGATTTAAGTTGGCTTAACGTCACCTACAGTTACAAAATTAGTATAAATTTATTAACAAAATGCCCTTTTCAAATGAAGAAAAACGAGATATGCTAGAAATTTATTACGCTTCGCATCGAAATGCGCAAGTTACTTCGGAAAGATATTTACAGCGGTATCCAGAAAGACAACAACCAGCTCAAAATTATTTGTTATTCCTTCATAGAAATTTAGCCGAGTTTGGTGCATTTTCTAAGCCTCGAAGCGTGTTCATAGACCAAATGCGAATGAAGTGGAAATTTTACAGGCGGTGAGTAAATTGTTAAAACTTTCTCAAAAATAATAAACGGCAATGAATTGAATTCTTCATTAGATTCAAGATAATCCTTCAACTTCAACAAGGGCTATAGCAGACGAAATTAACGTATCACATCAAGCAGTGTGGAGAGTCTTGAAAAAACATAAATATCGCCCGTTTAAAATTCATATCACCCAAGTCTTGCATCCAGGAGATACTGAACGGAGGGCAGCGTTTTGTAGGAATATCATGGCACGGTTGGAACAAAATCCCCATTTTCTTTCCAACGTGATATTCACGGACGAGTGCAAATTTACCAACTCAGGCATGTTCAATCGTCACAATGAACATGTCTGGTCCACTGAAAATCCACACGAACACCAAGGACGTCGACCACAAGCACGTTTCGGGCTAAATGTATGGGTTGGTTTATTTGGCGGTACGATCATTGGCCCATACATTTACGAAGACAATTTGACCGCAGATGGGTATTTGCACTTTTTAAGGACCTACCTTACGGATTACATCGATGACAACATTTGCCTCAACCGCTTGAATAACCTTTGGTTCCAGCAAGATGGTGCTCCGCCACATAATGCTAGGAGAGTGGCTGATTATTTGTCTGAAATATTTCGGGTAGAGTCATTTCAAACAGTGGAGACATACGTTGGCCGGCACGTTCACCAGATCTTTCCCCATTAGACTACTATTTATGGGGAACTATGAAAGATCTCATTTATAAATCTGTACCCGCCGATATTAATGAGCTGCGAAGGAAGATCATCACAACTTTAAGGACCAAAATAAGAAGAAGGGACGTTTTAAGATCAATGCAGAATTTAAGAGACGCATAGAGCTGTGCTTGGAAGTGGAGGGTGAACCTTCGAGCACCTCTTATAATTTTCTTTATTTACTTGTTTTTCAAAATTTAGTTTTATCCTATGTTGTAAATTTAAAACATAATTTTCTCCTTTTTTATATCCTACTGTCAAATAAATAAATTTCTAGCATATCTCGTTTTTCTTCAGTTGAAAAGAGCATTTTGTTAATAAATTTATACTAATTTTGTAACTGTAGGTGACGTTAAGCCAACTTAAATCGAACTGTCAACAATGCCTTTGTTAAACAAAAGTATGGATGTTATATCCAAGGCAGTCTTTGCAAAACAGAATTTTTGATATTTCACCCAAACTGCAACACTGAACCTTAACATGTGATACATCACCGTAATCAGAAAACAAAGCTGAATTCAAAAAATGTG
The DNA here is from genome assembly GCA_940337035.1 of Agriotes lineatus. Lineage (NCBI taxonomy): Eukaryota > Metazoa > Arthropoda > Insecta > Coleoptera > Elateridae > Agriotes > Agriotes lineatus. The sequence continues at coordinate 110,909,867 of OW679194.1, forward strand.
AAAATCCAAGATAGTGCCCATAAGAAAAACCAAAGTTGATGATGATTGTCGAAAATCGAAACGTCTGATTTCAAATATGACATCGGCAGGTTGTAGAGGAGGAAAAGTTGCAACGACGAAGTGTCACTCATTTTGAATTAGGTCACCAAATAAGCCGAGGAAAAAATAAAAACGTATTTCCAAAATTCCGGTTTTTTTCGGATATCTCCGGAGGTAATCGGAATTTTTGAAATTTTAAACCGGCATATTATTGAGCTCCAAATTGCGCAACTTTGCCCCAATTTAACCGACCTCGTATCTCTTATGGTTACCGAGATCCCCATGGTGGAGCTCCAAAAACGGGCACCCTGTATTGAAATGCAAAACTTAATGTAACATATTTTGAAGAAGAGCTTTCCTCACATATCTTCAAGCATACACCAAGACGTATACACGAACAAACAAAAGGTGATACACTATTTTTAAATATGGAAAAGCAAGGCCTTAAATTTTTCTGTTCTGTTCTATTAATTAAAACGCACATTTAAAAATGCATCTTCTCTAAAGGATGAATGCCTTAATTGTTTCTGTTATCGCGACTTAAGATTGAAATAAGAATGTTCTTCGTAACTGAATTAGCTTTGTATTTGCTTTTCAGAATTCATTATCTATATATATCGTTCATACTAACAACGTTGATGAATTCAATCATAAGCATGCAGAAATTACGTAAGTTCTGTGCAACCCTTACAAAAGTGAATAAAAATATAAATCCTTCAGGAGTTTGGCGGCGAGACATTCCACTCAAAAGCCACGGCATTCAACTGACTTATTTATTAGGGTACTCTAGGATCAAAAAGGTTTGACAAATAAAAGAGCTTCACTTTGCAATTAATCGATTTCGGCCAAAAGTGGCCCACTTTATCGGATATTAGTTTTTCAGGAAATCTCCTTGGCGTTATCAAGATGCGCACATTATGCCGTCACAGGAAAATCCCTCTAATGCTCGCACCATCCGTCAAATTAATTGTCACGTAGTGGAACTTGTTTTCATGATGAAACACACTGAAAGTTTCATTTGTTTTTAGCTATATAGATTCGTATATTGATTACAAACATGAGTTCTTCGTAATATTTGAGAACAATAATAAATTTAGAGAAGTTAAATAACCACAGGGATTTTTGTATTGCACATTCCAATCAACTTGTGACAGATATGTTTGGTGGTTGTCATACTGTATTTATTTCTTTTCATATTGTTCAGGTTAAATTTAAGGTTATTGAGCAATATCGGCTATTTAATATAGAGTATAACACAATACACATCCCTTTTGCCAATTTTTAAATGATAACAACTTCCATATCCATAAATGTAAACCACAACTACCACCAATGATTCCAACAATACTTATACAAGAAAACTTTTGATTGAACAGCGCTTTGGTTATTCATTATGTCACTTCTCATCTACCCACCATTATTTGCAATTCGTTTTAATGCGATTAGCTACTTACTCACTTTTAAAATTATTGCAGAAGTTGTAGCAGAGCTCCATTTGAAACTACTTATGAAGAGTTTTTAAAATTGTTATCTGTTGCTGAAGTTGCAATTCCCTCTTTACATTGTGCTATTTATTGTCGATTTATGTAAATTAGTTGGAAACTCATTTCAGGCTTGCCCTTGACAAACGTACAGGTCGCGCTTTACTGGCAAAAGCTACAAGACAGGTTGAAATTCGCAAAGTTAAAATCAGTATAACCGTAATATGCCTGCAACGTATATTGCCGCACAGAGCAGAGGGGTTAGATTATAACATGGGTTTATCTGAAAACCCATCACTTTGATGTTACAGCAGAAACCGCACTGTTTGTGTCGACCGAGTATAAGCGAATGTGGCCAAGCCATTGTTTTGTATGTTAAACCCGCTTAACTGGATTTTCAATAAATATCTTTGCATAGTATTGTTTCTTTACGCTTTTGCTAGTAGAATAATTTTTAGAATTGGTTTGAAAGTTTGAAACGGGAGCATTGTGGATTTTAGTTATCGAAGAATCTATTCGTTACTACTAAAAAAATACTTCAGTAATTTGAAATTAATAAAAATAAAAATATTCATAGGTTGTCCTTGCCGACCAATAATTCACGTTAGCCACTTTCATTTTCGCAAATCCAGAATGCGTTCCGTTGGGACTAAAAGTGGTATGGCCATACAACCATAGTGCAGGGCACTTAGAAAATCAGTGGTCGAAATCTGCACTGTCACTTTCACAAACAGCGGTTGCAAATGAAGTTCCTTCATTTGCATTCAGCACGGCTCCCCGTGTCAAAGTGTAGGCGACACCGATTCGAATTACATAAAATGTATTATACTTGCAAAGTGAAATCAAAATAGGCTCGAGCAGGAAATATTATTTTATATAGGAAATGCGCGCAGGAAATGCTAAGTAAACACGACTTGCTTTCGTCCCGAAGTGAGCCCAACGTCACAAATTTCACGCAAAGTGCACGTTTCACTACACGGCTTTCCAGGAGGATTTCGGTTTATACAGGTGGTAGACCTAGCAAAATTTAATAACGGTGGTAGTAATTTAAGGTTCTGTCAGATAACTCTCTTGAATAATACCGAAGCTTCATTTTGGATCGGTAACTAACTGCTCCCACTTAATTTTAATAAGAACACCTTGCGTAGTTTCTTATCACGAGACAAAGGAATGTCATTTCTTAGCTGCCAGTTAATAGCAATTTGTATTATAAGTAACGAATTTATGCAGAACCTTGTATGATGTCTAATTCAAAATATATGTCCGAAATTTATTACTTCTGCAGGTAATATGCCAAATTAAATGAGATTGTTTTTTTCATAACAACAAATGTCACAATAAATCCATTTGAGCATCATAAACTGAAAAAGGTTTTTTATGTTCTCCCAGATAACGTAGCAGGCTTTCGGTGCAACCTAACAAAATATTTTCAGAGCAAGCAGGAACTTCTTAGACTTTATTCACTGTGAAAGAAGATTCTCTCGAATCGAATTTCTGATCTTAAGCGAGGCGTAACCTAAACACAACTAGTCAGCTCAAAGAATTACATCTTTTTAAGCCTGTCTTGTATTACTCCTTTCATTTATTTGTGCAGGAGTACTACAACGCTGGTAGATGAAGTATACAAATAAAGCGTTCACATATCAAATTTTGCCATACCGACAATGTATAGAAGATAAAACTGATGTGGAAGGAAAATAGTATTTTTAGTAGATACCTATACATTTTTCACATTTTCAGAAAGGGAGTTGGTATGCTGTATTTTTGAAACAAAGTAAATATTTTCAGTCTAAGCCTATTCTGACACGTACCTGAAAAAGAACAATTTCCTGACAAATTCTTGTAATAAAATTCGTACATTCTCTAAATCACGGGGCTGCGTATTTCCAAATAATGAAGTGTATTGTCGGTTCCACAAGCTTCTGCAGCTCCCTTGTCCAGTCTCTTCTGTTTGATATAAACGAGATTATGTTCATTTTGTTTATGACACTGAATTCCTTTTAGGAGCCGTGTCTACTGAGAATGTCGATTGCATTGCGATTGGGTTTGCAAGGATAGATCTTAGATACGCATTGGACACAATTGTGTTCAGCATTCCAATATTCGAATGTGAGCTGAATACTAATAAGATCACTGCAGTCAAAAAAATGTTGGTAATTAATCTAACACCAGAATTGACTTCTAATGTAAAATTATTAAACATATTTTGTCGTTATTAGCATTATGTAACTGTTTGCAGTTTAGAACTCCCCTCAAATTGATTTAAAATTCGAAATAGGTTATCTATGAAACGTATGCTGGCTATAGGCAGCGAAATATTCAGTTATCATAGAAACGGAACGTTGCCAAGCCATGGTCTATGTAAAAACCGGTGACCAAATGACTCGTTTCGTCAAAATTATAGGACAATAACATAGAAAAAGTTACGATTTTTGCAGAAAACTATAGAGAAAAGTTATTCAACTTGGTGAGTTCCTCCACAGGTTAAAATTAACACAAGTATTTCTGATAAACCTTGCATATTTAAAGTGTCTTAATTACACAATTAGTTCATTTAAACAGGAACTGCAACATAAAAAATAAGCAATTTCGATGATAACTGAGTAAGTATACACACACAATAATTACTTTCTTGCGCTCTCGCCTATGAAGCTGATACTTTACCTGTACTAAAATTGTAACAAACGCATCTGTATAGACGGCGTAATGACCGTATCGAACTAATAAAGAACCGTATGAAAGGTATAAAGAAATCTTATGATAATCACCTTCAGTTATGACCAGATTGATATTGTATTAGGTGAAAATATAATTTCCAATGTGTCAAAAATTCATATAGTGTTGCAAACGGTTAATTATTTCAAAATGTGTGTTATTTTGTTTGCTCTGATCTTGCAACATCAGCTATTTTGCACTCTCACCTTTAGAGTTGACGCATAACTAACCAATGCAATGCAAAAGTTGACGTTTACAGAATTTTAACAAAAGCTGCCGTGTGTTATTTTGTTTGTTGTGGTCTTGAAAACAATATTGTATGTAATACGTGTGTAAATACGTTTTATGGTGTCGTCTCGAAACACCCGAACTCAAGCTATAAAACTCTTTTTCACTACTATTATAAGAACAAAAAATCTGTAAAGGGCTTTACGCAAAACTTCCCTCGTCGACATTGTGGCACTAAATAATTTCAAAAATCAAATTAAGTTAGCAGTACAAATATCTTCACGTTTCTAATAAATTAAATACATTTTCTAATTTAAAAAAGAGTTATGGGGTTTGAACCCGCCGGGTCTGCGGCTCTGCAGAATGCTCGATCCTGGCCGAGGTCCCGCAGAGAATATAAGTCCGGCGGAATTGCATCTCCGCTACCGAGTCTCTTTGAGAAAAGTCCGGCGAGCGCGTCTCATGAAGAGCGGGATGTAATGGTTGAAACATTTTTACTCTTTTGTGACATTATCCTTTATCGGTTGAGTCTTATTTTCGGCAAATGTAAAGCCTGACTTATGTGAAAGTTATTACTTCCTTTTATTTCAAAATTAACACAAAAATAAACAAACTTTTATTTTTTAAAAGTGCCCACCCTGTATATATTTGTATGAAATTGTAACGGTTTCATGCGAGGTAGATATACGGATGGGGTCATAATTATATATAACAACAATGAGATAACATGAATAACAAAGTAGAATGCTTGAGTAAGAAAGACATTGCCATACGAAAAAGTTATTTTAGTAGGCATGTTTGGTTGACAAATGTCATAATTAAATTAAGCGTCAAGCCTTTTCGAATATTTGCTACTATGTTTAGCTCTTTCTTACTCAAGCAATACGAGTTATTTTCTTGTTCATGTTATCTCATTGCTGTTATATATATTTGTGGCTCCATCAGTATAATATGTATGCAAAATATCGTCTTCCTCCGACAAATAGTTTTTGAGCTATACTGCCAACAGACAGACAGACAGACAGACGGACAGACAGACAGACAGGCAGACAGACGGACAGACAGACAGATAGACAGACAGACAGACTGACGGAATTGAGAAAACCTCTTTTTCGTCATCTAGCGACCTTGAAACATGAAAATCTGAAAAATCTCGGAAGGTAATTTTTTCGTGTTTACAATTCTTCTTTCGTCTTTCAGACGAGGGAAGTAAAAACACCATTCTTGCCCTATTTTTGGGCCGTGATGTGGTATATTATTGACCAAGGTCAATAACGAAAACTGGCGAACGCCATTGGTTACTTGGAATTTGCGAGCACACCCCTTGCTTCAGGAAAATTGACAAAAACCTACACATACCTACTTGAGATTCAGCCTACTTCATTTTCGTGAGTATTGAAAAACTCTTGGATTTACTGAGGGGTATGAATGCTCGTAGATATTTACGGTGCTAGTAGTGACAAATATAATATATACGCTATGGCTGGGGAGACTATAATAGCCTTGGCATATAATATACCATGAATGATATTATTGAAATAACAAAATTTACTTGAAAGCTAAATCACACATACCTACCCATATTTTTTTTAAAGTCTTGTTTTTATCAAAAAGCGTCATTTCTTTATTTTTATCAAATTATTTAAAACTGGTCTTATGATAGCTCATTAGTTTTTATACTCAAAAAACTAATAATTCTTGGTACTGCAATGACAGTAGAAACCCAGCTGTAACTTTTGTATTCGACTTCTTTAGAGAACAGTTATCGACAACTAAGTTAATTCGATTTGCTGAAAAATAAGAAGACCCAAATTAAGATATGTGTTAAAAGCTCCAAAGTTGAAGCTTCAAATGTTTTAAAGACAATAGCAACTCCATTTCAAAATTCCAAATAAATAGTGACAGAGAGGTAAAAAAGCCAATGAGTTTCTGAAATAATTATGAAAATCGATTAATGCATTGCTGAATTTAAAGTTATTAATTGTATTAATAGTATTGTTGTTAACCACAGCAACATCACAAATATTCTTGGCAACTATGTCTTTCTGAAAGCCGTCTGTGTTGAAAAAGGGGATTTTTAATCAAATGTCTTGGAGCAGTTTTTTATGCACCTATTTTTAGGACACCCTGTATACAAAACTCCTGGAAAAAATAAAAAATTAATTGCAGAAAATGTATTCGAAACGTCTTAATTTGTTAGTGTTTCATCGTCAGACTCGTTACGTTTTCAACAAATAAGCCTAAGCAGTTAAGGCGTTAAGGCAGTTTTCATAGTAATAAATTCTTGGATTTTAATAAAACCAAATGGTGAATATGGAAATATTTTTGTTGTGTGATTATCATATCTTTAGGTGAGAACAGTTAAGCTTTCCCTCGCTTGTTTTTATGGCAATGTAACGATTATCAGAAGAACGACGAGTGATGGATGTTATGAGTCAAGTTGTGCTAGTTTACATTATTTTTAAAATGTAATTACATTTATTCTGTAACAGCTTATCATTTACGCAAATTTTAGGCACTTTAAAGTTTAGTCAAAACTTTGTTACATGAGTGGCTTGTTACACTGCTGACAATGTTCGCTAGTAAAACTCAGTTGCGCCAATTAGTTTCCTGCATCGAGTTGCTGAGCGGTCGTAATTTTATATCCTTTGTTCTTTGAGTAGAGGTTTGTTATAAGAGATCCTTCGTTCATTAACTTGACTAGGAAATAGATATTGGGCAAAGATAGTATTTCTTATTAAGTCAGCAAGTCTTTATAGCTAAAATGTCGATAAGGTTTAATAAATTCCGGCTGAAATAGTGCTGCTAATGTAATGCATTTCAGTCCCGTAGGTCACATTTCAGTTTATATTGCGGGAAACATAAAATATGTGGAATTTTAGTTTTGTACGTGTGGGTATTATCAAGGCAGTTTAAATTTTCCTCTACGGCGAGTTTTCCCCTTAAATAAGTAAAAGTACTTATAAACGCTAAGGCAAACGGCATTACGTTGTATATTACTGCTATACGAAAACGTGCTTTAAGTGCGGGTGCAACTGCCGTCCGAAACTGATGTCACACCATTTGGAGCAAATTACTTCAAGTAATAGCATTCTTGGTCCATCCATCAAATGTCTTACTGCTCTAAGAAAACTCATTTAAATTTAACTTGGTCGTAAGAGATCGTACTAGAAAATACCCTGTGTGCGCTTAATTGCACGTAATACCACAGAATGACTTCTGTATATGCGAAGATATGCAATAAAAATAAAGTTTAGCAGTAGCGTGATTAAGCACCCACCCTCTCCCGTCGAAGGAAGCAAAATGATGGAATAAAAGTGACACTATAGCAAATTCCTACTTTTTCTATTCCAACGAGTTAGTAGTCATCAGCATATTGTTAATGACTGGTTAATGTAAATATCTGAACAAAATAATATGCAGGGTCGAATATTTTAATAACCTACAATATGTGGTCAAGATTGAATCGAACCAACATGAATTTATAAAGCAATACTTTCTAAGGTAATGGTTTACTCAATACCAGTTTTGTCACAGAGCGAGACGAAAGCAAATGAAAACCAAGCATTAAAAAATAGAATTTAAACCAACAACAATACGAGGGCATGTTAGGGTAGTAAGGGCATTTGCTTGTCAGAGAAAACAAGATTAACGGAAAGGATTTAGGCAATAAGATGTTATCATAAAAACTCTCCGTTGGTTATTCTCTAAACATAAATATCCAGGCATTCAAACGAGAATACGTAAACTCAGGTAGCACAATAAATCTGAAAGAGAAGCTCAACTCAAGTATAGGTCGCAGTAACAAATAAAGCCAGAATGCAAATATCACAGTATAATTCATAAAATGTAATCACAGCAAAGATCACAATATTTTATCGGAATCATAAGTTGCCACACATTAATTGCTATGATCAGTAATTCGTAAATAAGAAAATGCGGTACCTCAGGCAAAGATTACAATACTTACAGTTCACGAACTTTGCAATAACATTAATTCCACACATTAAAATAAATCACCGGACAGACAAACATTACAGCAAAGGCTTATCCTATGTAACTTCACGAGGTCACGTGTCTGGCCCGGGCTCTCAATGTCGCCTGAAGTATCCGCACATAGGAGAGTATGACCCTGACTGTAACTAATGCCTAGATCGGCCCTCCAGCACTGGCTGCTATAAGGGGGCAAAAGAGTCCACGATAGAATACCAGAGAAATTACATACGCTTGACGGAAGCTTCCTAGTTACCCCACAATGTTATGGGCACGTGCAAGAAAAACCAGTAGTGTAGAATAAGGGAAACCGCCGAAAAGCGCAGACAACCAATGTATATAATCAAACTGCATGCCTTCAATAATTCACAAAGCACCAATACTGAACGCTTAATCTGGCTTGATACTGCTACGAGGCAGCCGCGAAAATGAACGTCAAGCTAACCATTGCTGGCTTATAAAACTTTGCGCCGCCATGCCAAGAAGTAGGCGTAGCCCAAGCACGCGAAATACAAAGTCAGTCGCCAAAAGACATCAGAATGAAAAGATGCGCAACAATACGAAATAATTACTACAGACCTCGAAATCAAAAGGAGGCGCAATTGAACCGTAACAAAGAATTATAGAAAAACTAATGGAAACAAGCAAATACATTGACACTGGAAGAGAGAACCAAAACTCTACAGAGTTGTGAAAATAAAACCGGAACAAATAAACAACATTCTTCGAGCAAAATGTTAAATCAGGAATCTAACCTCCATCGCCTACACTGTTTATTTTAATATTTACAAATATCACCGACTTGTTTCTCCATGCTTTTTATGATTAATTAGGTTTAATCGTTGTAATCTAGTGTGACTCAAAGTGCCCTGATTTGGTGTGTGAAGCGCTCGATTTTGTATGTGCAGCAATAATATGAATCCAACAGCAATTGCGAAGAATATTTTAGTCGCAGCGTGCCTAGCCCGAAAGGTACCTACATATCTGTCGTGGCTAAAAGCTTAAAATCGCCTATAGCTAGCTAACTAAAGCGGTCTGAAGCCGGGCAGTAAATAGAATTTACTGTGTAAGTGTATGTACGCAACAAACCAGTGTTTGCACTTAAGTTATGGGCAATTCACCGTGCACTTAGCAAATAAGCATTTCCATCGTCGCCAAAGGGATTTCGGACTTCCACATTGGTCCGTAATGCAATCAACCAGATAGCGGATCAAGCGTGAAGCCAGGTACTACCCTGGAATATTCGTGTGTGGAAAACTTTAATTGAAGATTAATAATGTGCGTCAGTCTAATCCGCTGCGCAACAGTTTCAATTAGCTTAAAATTCTTTTATAGACGCGATACACAACGCCGTCAAAATATCAACTACCGCTCAAAATTCCAGACATGTGAGAATCAAAACGAAACGCAAAGTTAGAAAACAATGGCATACTACAAGAGATCCAATAGTAAAATCATAATTAAATTAATTAATTCGTCAAGTCAAAAATGAGCTAGATGAACACCGAATCAACAGTTACAAACAATACATTCAAGACTTACACCCTCAACAATGTGGCGCGCTACCAAACGTATTTTAAAACAGCAAAACATTATTTATTCTATAAATGTAGCCAATGTTTTTACAACCCCCACAAATATATCTACAGCTGACACAAACAAAGAAATTGATGACGATATCAAGGAAAACTTCCCACTCTTTCCAGACCAGATAGTACCAGTAGAACCGAATGAAATCAAAGCAATAATTGGCAAGCTTACTAATAGAAAAGCTCCAGGACATGATAGGATACCAAATATTCTACTTAAAAATTTACCAATGAAATTAATAGTGTACTTAACGTCAATCTTTAATGCGTGTCTAAGAACGGGCTATTTTCCTGATACGTGGAAGTATGCCCGTGTATTGCTGTTTCATAAAACTGGAAAAAAGGCCACTGACATCAACGGGTACCGACCAATTAGCCTATTACCAACTCTTTCAAAAATATTTGAGAAAACAATATATAGTCGCCTACTTGAACATGTGTCTGAGAACAACATTATACCCAAATTTCAATTTGGTTTTCGCCAAAAGTACTAAACAGTTCAACAGCTAAGCCGCATCACAGAAGTTATAGAAAAAGGGTATGAACAAAAGAAATATACTGTCGCTGTCTTCCTCGACGTACAACAAGCTTTTGATCGAGTGTGGACAGAAGGACTGCTTCATAAGCTAATGAAAATTAATACACCGTGCCACCTACTTCACACAATTAGATCTTTCTTAACTAATCGCACTTTTTTTCTACAGTGATCAACTCAGAAGTTTCAACAATTAAACCAATTTCAGCAGGTGTCCCACAAGGGTCGATATTCGGACCAATTTTGTTTAATGTCTTTATCCACGACATCCCTGAAACCGAAAATAGTGTGCTCGCTATGTTTGCTGATGACACCGTTATAGCTTCTCAAAATAGCAACTTAGAGACGTCAATTGCGCAACTTCAAAACAACATTGATATCATTAGCAAATGGTTTACCAAATGGCGGCTACAGTTAAACCCAATTAAGACAGAAGCAAAAATTTGTACGCTAAGGAGAATAGGTACCTAATCCGTCAAACATTACACTAAATAATCAGATAATAGAGTGGAACAGTGGCAATAGTGCAGTAAAATACCTGGGTATCTATCTAGAGAGGACATTTAAATGGGGATATCACCTTAATAAAAAACTGAACGATGCGTATACTCGACTAATACAGTTATACCCAGTGATAAACAGAAAATCGCCATTAAAGATTGAGTGCGGTATCCTAACTTACAAGTCAGTTATTCGACCCGTACTCACCTATGGGTGCCAAATATAGGTCAACGCCAGTGCAACGCCAGTGCAACGCACCTTAACAAACCAAAAACTTTCCAAAACAAAGTGCTCAGAACTGTTTTAAGTGCACATTGGTTTATAAGAAATAAGGTGTTCCGTATATCAATGATCTTATCAAAACCTTCTGTAAACAATACATCACTCAATTGCGCAAAAGTCCTGCCTATGACCATTACGATCTAGGAACAAAAAACGTTCATTCTCGCCTAAAGCGGAAATTACTCCTTTCTTCTGAAGAAGACAGCGATACCTAATAACTAATACGTAAAAAGTGATAGTGCCGTAAACTAATAGTGCTTAAACTAATAGTGATTAAAATCAATAGTTCTAAACCCAGCGAACATTCTACTTATGATCCAAGCCATGAAAAAGCTAAAAAAAGCTGAACTGGCTAAAGACACAATTTGAAAAAAATAATCTGACATGGGAAATGGTTGTAATCTGAAGACAAGCGTTTGCACCAGACTGTGGGAAGATTTTCCTACCATAAGGAAATGCGATCAATGGACAAATAAATACGTACCGAAAATAATTTATGCGAGTTCTATTTAATTCATGTTGACTTGGCATTTGTGCGTAGGTTTTGTATTCTATTAGACATATCTATATATTTGTGTATATGTGTGGACAAATTTATTTTTATTGTGCATAGTGTCTAAAGCTGATTTCAGCTCCACCTGGTTGCATGTCAGTTTTCTGGTTTTTGGCAGATAATGACGTTTCATAGCTACGAGTTGAGGTAATTTTAAAAGCGGATTGTGTGTACTGAACTAGCGTTACAAATTAACGGAGGTATAGTTTACGTAAGTAATTTTATTAAATATTATTAAAAATTAAGTTTAGGGAGATAAAAAAGATGTATGTGCCCGTAATTATCTACACTTTACAGTATTAATGTATATGCTCTCGAGAAATGCTAATAACAATATTGAACGTTTGCTTTAGAACGGAGCTGTATATAAAAAACTACAACTCAAGAAAACCAAATAAATTCTATCACGAAATTAAAAAAGCAGTTTGTTTACATAGCAACAGTTGGTTTACTACTCGTAGATACAGGTGCAATCAACAACCAGGAACATGTAGTAGTTCTGATTTCTTGGTGAACGTATATGTAAGGATCGTTTAATTATTTTTGTTATTGTTGCTTGTTACGCATTGAGATGTTGTATCGCACTTTTTCCACTGTCTCGGATGTGATAATCGGCACGGACCCGAAATCAATCAAAAATTCAGAACGAGACAGTGGAAAAAGTCCGATACAACATCTCATAATAAACCACTGTCAAAAATGACATCATTCAGAGAACATCTTGATAATCGGTAAGGACCCGAAATCAATCAAAAATTCAGAACGAGACAGTGGAAAAAGTCCGATACAACATCTCATAATAGACCACTGTCAAAAATGACATCATTCAGAGAACATCTTGTTACACATTGTTGAATACCAAATACATTCGACACCGAGTGCTATGATCGCATAGTAGAAGTTCTACTGGAATTTTGCCGAGATAATAGTGTTCCATTCCTAGCAGGGGTCTCCTACATGCTACCCATTGTAGTAACATGAGACCGGAGGTTTAGGATCTCTTCCAAAAGATGGCTGTATATACTGTAGAGGTTTTCACCTGCATTTGTTATTTTAAAAACCTTGCAGGGCCTGCGGATCGAACTGGTGACTCTTGGATCAGTAGTTAGGATGCTTTACCATTTAACCATCTCGCCCGGAAAATACTGTTCCGTATTCGTTTATGAAGAACATGTTCATTGTGTTGTGCCAAACCTTCTCTTTACAAGAAAACTACTTCTTTCGTTTCTGTTATGGCTTAAATGTTTTTAGTTAATAATAATTGCAGATCTGCTTCCTAGAGTAATAACACAAAATACCTAAATATTTACAACGGATTATCTCCCCGCATATTCAACTTCGAAGGCTGAATTCATCCGTTAACTTCATTTACCAGGTTTGACGTTTTCAGCAACCTTGTAACTATCTGCTATACGCACTAACGTTATTAGAAAATCTACATAAGTTAATGCTGTACTTCGATTTCCCTTTAATGATTCGAGGTACATAGTTAGTAAAAGCGTCAAAAGACGACACGCCCTGTTACATCAAACAGAAACGACGACGCTGAAATTTGTGAATCCACTAAGCGACTGAAGGTATGTATGCTTATTTATGCGGTGTTATTGTGTTAAACGTGTTGACTGGGCTAAACTGGAAATCGTTCCTGAAGTTCTGAACTATGTAGAACCGTATTTCTAAGACCGAACTTTACAAGCTTAATTCACGGAGATTTTATTACCTTTAGCGCGCATACCGCCCGATAGAATTAAACATCGACTATTCAGTTGCTGCTTCTGTCGGAAGAATTTCTAAATTAATGAATTTTATTAGGGGTAAGCGGAATCGCTGGCTGTAAACTTCAATTAAAATGTCTCACGGCTATATATAACCAAAAGTATTTCACTCTACTGTACAAAAAGATAAAACATTAAAACTCGTCATCTTTGACAAAAACGCTTTTATAGGTAGAACATTTTTTGTGAAACCCATTATACGCGATTAACTTAACAATTAAATTACTGGTTTACGTTTAATATCTCAGCCCTAGCATTTACTGGAACATCTTTTTTGGAATATTAAGTAGTGATGCCATTTTAGAATATTATAATTCTAGTGTTTTGCTTAAAGTGTAAAAGATCTTTAACGACAGATAATTTCCCTGAAATAAACTACATTCGCGATTATCATTAACAACTCTTCAAAATCAGCACGGAATTACAGTAAAGTACGGAACGTATTTAATCGAATCAAAAACACAATTTCCGATCATGGACCTGCGGGTTACTAATCCCTAGCGATGTTCTACATAATGTTCTACCCTGCTGTCGAACTCTATATACTCGTATTAGATATTATAACCAACTGCTGATGGAAATATTGATTTTATGGCAGAGGCTATTTTATTTATTTTAATTATGTTAATTAAGCATTCATTTTTCCAGAGAAAATGCATATTGTATCTGTAATAAATAGACATGAGTAGTAGATAAGATAAAAATTAGTCTGGCGTTTCTCTTCCTATCACTACATTTATTTTCAAAATTTATTCCGTATACCGTTGCAATCAGTGACCTAACTACCCACTCGAGGGGACTTGAGGCACAAAAGGATTCAAAGCATAAAAACAAGTTCTTTATCAAAGGCAGAGTACAATGACTTAGAAAACAAAAAAGCACCATTATATAATAAATTACTCTGCTAATTATTTCTGGTAATTAAAAGTGTTGAACGCTACCTTTTATTTTCGCTGCTGAGCTATATTGGCGCCAACATGAAATAAATTATACATTTAGTAAAGAAAATTGTAGTGATGCCACGAGGCGAGATTTTACTCATTCTCGAACTTGGATTCTAGAGTATCTCGAATTTTAAATATGAGATCCTTTTGATAATAGTTTTTGCACTGTACTTCAAAGCTCACAGGTAGAGCATCTGATCTTAGACCAGAATATCTGGTTTCGATTCCCACAGACTCTAACAGCCACAAAAATGTAGGGCCGATTCTCCAATCCGGCATTGGAAACCGTAGGACCATGGCGTCTAAACCTTCTCGAACAGGATTCTGCTCTTAGTACAGTAAAACTAGGGTTTAACCCAAACATCCAAAAATAAAAATTGTACCCTGCTGCAAACTGTTCAGCACTCTCCTCTTACTAAGTGGTAAACAGTTGCACGACTTTGAGCATCGGGTTTAGGAGAGAGGGTGGTGGAAAGGTGGTAAAATGGTAAGTTTCAACAGTTTTTCGCAAATATCTCTTTAACCATGAGGTTTACCGCAAACTTTATTTTATACAAAATTAATCTACATTTAATTTACAATAAAAATGGTCTTATGGATTTTTGAGCTCCAGTAAAGGATTGCGGAGATAAGAAGGGGGTAAAGATATAACTTTTTCTGTTTGGCCAAAAAAAGGATGAATGCCTATGAACTCGTAATATTCGCTCCAAGTGTATTATATAAAGGGTTCACGGAAGTGGAGAGGCCAGATGGTTATGGTGAAGAACCCAGCACAAAAGACGAACAACATTTGTGCAGATCATCCACTACTACACATGTTGAAGTGAAAGTGGAAGATGCAATTAATGTTACTCTTGGACAAGCAGAATTTCTAACTAATAGTAACAACAGGATGTAACTGATTGCTCTCATCATGGTACACTTACAGCAAGCTGGCTTCAAAGTGATTCAGACTGAAGGTGATGCTGACAACAAGATCGTTTTTACTGCAATTGACGAATCGAAAAAGGAAAAAGAGGCTGTCGTGACTGGCAATGACACCGATTTATTGGTCTTGTTGGTTGTTTATGCTCCAGCCTACAAACAGTTGAAGATGGCTGTACCGAAGAAAGATAACCAAGAAGAAAAAATTTACTGCATTGGAAACATTCGGCGTGGTATCGGGGAAATGAAGGATGTGCTCATTCTTCAATTTATATATATATAATTGACAATTTGACAATTTTTTAGCTATCTTTACTGTACTATCTGCTTTTATATGGGTTTTAAAATATCGTCACATATATTCAAACGCAATCTGGATCTAGAATTTCGAGAGGACATGAGACAAGGTCGAGAAAGTGTTAAACGCGGCATGGGAAACCAACAACTATAATAACAATAAGATAAATGAAAACAAAGTAATATAAAATATTTATTAATAAGGTATTATAGCGCCAGCTTGGTCGAGTGTTTAGGGAACTCGGCTGCAGTGCTGAATATAAAGAGTTCAATCCTCAGTCGTAGCAACTGGCAAACCGACTCAGCCGTCTGGTTTTCGAAGAAGATAGTTAGTGACCCTAACTCGACAAATCTCATAGTTTTTTCATATTGCAGTTTGGCTTCTATTCCAATTGCAACATAATGAGAACATAACATCCTACTGGAAAGAGGAAACATTGTGAATAGATTATAGCCTGAATTAAATTTAAAATTGCGTTAGCATCCCTAAAGCAATACAACAAGTTGTGGGAAAGCTAGTGTCAGTATAACGTGTTTTGATGTAGTCAACTTAATTGAACTGGTGAAAATCCGTATAAGTAGAATCTGAAAAAGGTACCCTTTATATAGAAGGTTTAGGAACTTTCTTCAGGCTTCCAACTCCTTTTTCCGTTGGGCTATGCCAATTTCTATAAAATTCCCAAATGTATTATCTTGTTCCTCTTGATTATTGCTCTTCAAAAAGTTATGTGGAATAATTTTTACTTTATCCAAATATAGTCTACCACAGTAAAAATTCTTAATGCAACCACAACGCTGTTATATCCCATTTTGCTTTTCTATTTCCACAACTAACATTACCAAAAACGTGTGCTTATGTCACATCTAACACTAAATCATAACATATAATGTTATCCCTACGCGAATACGACCAATGCGTCCTGCCTGTTCTAACACATAGTGCTCAAACACTAACTTTGACAAGAAATATCGTGGACAAACTAGCCAAAGCACAAAGAGCCATGGCAAGGAAAATGCTAAACGCTAAGTGAAAGAGCGAATCAGAAATAGAAACATTAGACTAAGAATGAAAGTGGGTGACGTCGTAGAACACAGAGTATCACTAAAATAGAGATGGGTGGGCATACCATGAGACCAGAGACACATATTGATCTGCGTTTAAGACTAGGATGCTCCAGGCAATGAAGCAAATCATTCCCCCCTCACGTGCGATGGCAAAATCTGCTCGAACGTTCGGGATGCCACTGGAAACAATGAGCCCAGCGTCGCCCAGTAATTGCTGTACCCTTTTAAATCGGGTGTGGTTGCGAAGGCCTGCCCTCTTGGTAATTGTTCGGGTCACCCCCGGAACTTTGATAATGCGTGTTCATCCGCCCCCGGACGAAACTGAGATCGCTAACCGGCATACGGCCAACCACTGCCGCTACGAATCTGTCCTCACTCAGACAGCCGAGCACCTAGATACCGGGCATTGAAATGCTATGTACCGAGGCTCCCTGGGCTTGCGCTAACTATCCGTAGTACTCGTGTAAACGTCGACGAGTAATTGTTCGAGAGTAAACTCTCTACCACACTTTTCTGTACCTGGGATCAGCATTTCTACAGTATCGTGCACACCTCCTTTCGAAAGTTCTTAACCACTGCTGCACAGCAACACGACAACGTATTACGCATGTCCCCGCAATTGTGGAAAAAGGTGGTCTCCCAGAGTGGTATGGTCTGCTCCACGGAAGCTTTTCTCGAATACTAGCACAGTGTAACCAGGCCGATACATCTAGTGACGGTCGTGACGCTTCTCGGAGCATGAACCAGGTTCGCTTCTGGCACTGCCGCTCAATCAACTGCCCGACTCGTCTCGGATACTAGTACATTCGGTTACCTGTGACCGATAGCTCAGATGACAGCTTTGATCTCTTACGCGTCTAGGATAATAGGGCAGAATTACTCCCGCCCGACACCTCAAACGGTGGCCCCTCGTTCACCCCTTGCGTCCGTCTCTTTCTTCTCAACAGGCCGGAATAGCTCCACCATGAGAAGGCAAGAGTACGATCTTGAAAGCACTGAGCTGTGTAAGTACCCGTCCGTGCTTTCCTGGGTCGCCCTTTTGCCACCTGAATACGAGGCTTCCCTTGATGGAAAGAGTACTCATATTAAGCAGACGAATAACTGTCGAGAACGCAGGATTATTTATCAGACATATTTGCTGTCATGCGTTTCTGAAGTTGCAACATTTCTGCCTGCTGTATCCACACCCTCGGTTGCGCAGCAAATCACCAAAACCCCACATTTGAGGAACAGGGTGGCCTCGCCTTTTACAGACAGTTTTGCTGGGCAAAGTCCGTGCGGTCTGCTCGAGGTAGCTTGTCTCGGATACTAGTCATCGGTGAGCCTGTGGAGACCAGGAACAGCATGCAGAGTAAGAGGAAGCCCACATACACGATGACCAGATGACTTTAAAAAATCGCCACATTAGAATGGACAAGGACAACCGCAAATAAGAACAACCGAAAGCCTATATCCGCTATTGGATGAAAGACGGTCATAAAGAGGGAAGAAGAAGCGAACACAACACGATAAACCATAGGTAAGCGAAGCTTGCCGCTGCTACATGCAATGAACAATCTGTTTATCTATCCTGGATAAAGTTCAGTGTGTTTGACCAGGAGCTTATCCTCATCATGTTTACACGACACAAAATACATTTCATGATCTTTTTATGATCATGGTGCAGTGACACATAAAGCTGACATTTATTTAGAAGGCCAATCTATATCTTTATGTACTATTTTGGCAGATCAGAATTGCTATAGTATTATGTTGAGAAGAGTGTCCAATGAATAAGTCTGGAATTACTTCCATTAATCATCACCTTATTTTATGTACTACAGACGTTTGCTTGCAAATGTTTTATATTTTGCCACAGGGACCCATCTCATTGCATATGCAACACTATTTATTGCAATACTCTACTACTAAAACACATATCTAGAAAATGCCGGTTTGATTCTGGCTTAAGAGTGAGTGAATTTTTACAATCGGCTATCTGCTAGGAAAAACAAACAATGGAATCTAGTTAAGGAACTCACTACGTTAAGCACAATTTTAATTAACTCACTCGAGCTCGTATTGTTCGAAACATACTCGTATTCAGAAATATTCCCTCTTATCGATTTACTTCAGCTAAAGCTGTTCGCATCCCGATGCTGGTCCGTAGCAACAGAAAGCACAAAGCAGCATAAAGCTCCATCCCTAGTTAACAAGATCAACGGCTCGTTTATTGCCGGGGCTACAGGATTACAGTAATAATCGTAACATAATTGCACGTCATCAAATATCCGGCGGATTTGTTTAACAATATCGTTTTACAGATGGCAATAATTCAATAACAGAATTTTATTGTCGGCGCGTTAATAGCTACCAACAAAAAGCGGCGAGTGCGGTCTCTCCACCCCCAAAATGTCTTCTGGCTGTCGCAAGGAATCAGTAATTCGGCAATAAATCACAATTTGTCTTAACTGCTGTGCGGCAATATTTTAGTCACCGACAATTTAATAACTTTCCCGAAGATGGATTACTAAACCATAAGGGGAGTTTTTCAAATAAGTTTGAAACGAACAACTTCCTGTTGTTAATTGTTGTATCTCAAAGTATCTCAATAATAAAACTAAAAGTTATATTTTACTTTTGCAAACCGAACACAGTTGGCGCTGTTAAATAAAAACTACTTAGTACGAAAAGCATTCGAATGTGAGAGTCGGATTATCAACCGCATCTGTTTCAAGAAAGATGCGATTAAATTTGTAAAAGCTGTATTATAAGCGGCGAGCTGCTTTAAACCGTAATGCTGAATATTACCCTGAAATAATTTTTATTCCTAGATTCCATTAAACTGTAATTACAGCGAGCAAATTAAATTCTAAAGCAGATAAAATATACAATTAAACCGATTTAAACCAAATGACAGTAAAGAATTTATTTTCTTTTTGCTGTTATATTTTCGTTGAAATCAGTTAAAATAATTTCCTATGCGGCTATTCTTCTAACATGTGAGCAAACGAAAATGAAATCAAGCTTGGCTTTGAAATGTTTGTTTTATGAATAATATGTTGGTGAGACTGTAAGTGTAAGTCAATGTCAAATTCAAGGTTAGCAGGTTAGATTTTTCCTCTTTCATAATATTGTGTGGCATTGATATTCGTAGAAACTGTCATATGATTTTAAAGTAAGCTTTCATTAAACAAAATCACTTTTCAGGAATAAAAACAGTTTTTATAAAGCGTGAACCGACCTGTTTTGTAAGAGTAATTGTTTCTGCTGGAGCTAGAATTTTAATAACATTAATAATTAATAATTTATAAAAGGGCAAATGAAATAAATAAATTCATCTTAAAAGAGATTTCATATATAACTCATATTGCAATGTAGTCAATTAGTACAGTATGTATATAAATAGTAAGTCTACGGTCGTCTCTCCGTTTCTGAATTACAGTTGATACTTTTTGAATTCCAAATAATGATTTTGGAATATCAATTAACGCTTTCTGAATTACAATTTACTAATTCGAATTACATTTGACACCTTCTGAATTACAATTTATTAATATGAAGGTCATGTTATATTTTTGAAATACTTCTTACACTTTCTGAATTACACATGGAAAAGGTGTAGTGTGCCACATTTCAAGATTCATATGTTCGGTGAATCTTTTCGAAAAATTTTTAATTAATGTTACTTTTCTATTTTTGTCAAGTATTTGTCAGCCTTCAAATTTACTCGATTCAAAACTTTACATTATTATTCAAAGTGCTGAAGTTTCAAACTAGGCAGAAAAATAGATTCAAAGTGGGCAGAAAAATATAAATAAATGTAATTGCAGGTAATTTTTTATTTATGTTTATAAAGATAAAAGTACTTTATGAATGTTTCTAGTTAAAGTTTAAAAATCGCACAGTAACGAATACGATATTTGAATTTGCCAGTTTTGTTGCTAGTGACCAGTTGCCAGAAAGACTGGTGGCCCCTGCATTCGATACTTTTAATTTAGAAGGATTTGGGTCTTTGGCGTAATTGATACATCGATTTCTCTACTCTACTGTTCTTCGCTTCCCTAATGAAATCGCTTGTGAAAAGGATTAAATTGTTTAACCTCCTACTTGAGCAAACTTCACACTCCTAGAATAAAGCATTTCCTGTAAACTGTAGTATGAAAATACAACAAAATCAATAAATAAAAGCTATCTAGATAACGCGAAAATCTTAAGAATCGTTAATTTCTTAGATGAATTCGTATTTTATGATTTATTGTGTTGTATATCAACTGTATTGTTAAATTTATTATTAGAAAACACACAGTATTGGTTATATCAGTAAAGTTGAGCACAATTTCGATATTTCGAGAAGCATCTCGTGCCGTGTTTAAATTTGAGTTAAGCTCTCTCCTACAAAAATACTCTGAAAAAAACTAAAAATGGAAGATTTTTTGTTGTCAAATAATTTCATATTCACCACAACTTCAACAAAAATTAAAAATTGTTACCTGCAGATCCTTTTTTATAGGATAACAAAATTTGCGCCAATTTAATTTTTGGAACTTGTGAACATAAATAGTATAGTTTATACTATATGAAACGATATAAGGGATGTCGCAAAACTTTCGTTACCGAGTAGGCACTGGAAATAGTTCCTAATTTACGACTGCCAATATGTCAAAATTGATATTTGATTTTTAGCACAGTCAAAATAAATTTTGACCTGGGAAAAATTGCAACACAAATGATTTTTTTGCATTATACTGTGAAAAGTGTGTATTTTAACATACTCAAAATCCCAATTAATCCCGGCCCGGGAAATCAGTCAAAATCCAAGATGGCTGCTGAATTTGCCTTTTTCTCTATTTTGCTGCATTTACTGCCTTAAAAAAGATAGTGCGCACTCAAAATAGGTACTTATTATGTACTGAAGCATGCCATTTACATCAACTCAAAATCACCATTAATCCCGGCCCAGGAAATCCATTTGCCATGTTTGTCATTAATATACAGGCAGTTCTCATATAAATAAAATGATTACATGTATTGTGTATTACACTTTGTGTATTACACATTGTGTATTACACATTGTGTATTACACATCACATGAACTTTTATTACACATGAGACTTACAAGAACAAGAAAACGTAATTTCAATGTACGAGGGGTGATCCCTATGCTCCGTCCCCCACCAACTTCCGGTTACAAAATTAAAATTTATATCACCTTATTTTTCTACGTAATCTCCTTTAAGCCTAATGCATTTATCCCACTGATGCTCCAGCATTGTAACGGCTTCCTGGAAGAAGGATTGTCCAATCTCTGCAAACCACTGATTTACATCATCTGTTACTTCATTATTGCATGAAAATTTCTTCCTCCGAAGGTATTCCTTCAGTTTGGCGAACACTCTGTAATCGCTAAATAATAAAAATTCTAAAGAAGTAAATAACAGTTTATATGATGTTTTCCAATTATAAATCTTTAATGTCTTCACATAAAAAAAATGAATTTTAATATTAAGTCTTGGTAGAAATGTGAAATTTTGAAAATATTTAAAAAAATTAAAAATGAATTTTTAGCCAAAGTTAAAACAAATAGGTGTTTTCTGGCCTTGAGATTGCTCAGTTAGCTAAAAATAACACACTCTAAAAAAATCTCATTGAAATCTTATTTAATTTACGAAAAAGGGCAATTTTTGGATTATGACAATTTCGAAAAACTCCATTTTCTCAATAAGTAAAAATCACTCGGTATATATGATAGAGGCTAAATAGGTTTTTAGACAAGCACAAATTATTGACGTAAAAAGTTTTTTTGAAAAATTAAAAAAAAATTTTTCCTATATTATGCCGATGTTTTGGCAGACACTGTATAACGATACGTATGAAAGTAATTCAAAAGTATGATGTAAATGGCATGCTTCAGTACATAATAAGTACCTATTTTAAGTGGATATTATCTTTTTTACGGCAATAAATGCAGCAAAATAGAGACAAAAAGGCAAAAATCGGAAAATTCAGCCGCCATCTTGGATTTTGACTGATTTCCCGAGCCGGGATTAATGGGGATTTTAAGTATGTTAAAATACATACTTTTCAGAGTATAATGCAAAAAGAATCATTTGTGTTGCAGTTTTTCCCAGGTCAATGGTATTTTTACACTATTTTGACTGTACTAATTATTTCAAGTACACGTGCAGTTGTATTCATAAATTAATAACTATTTTCAGTGCCTACTCGATTGTCAAAGTTTCAAGACACCTATTCTAAATGAAATCATATATCAATAAAATCAGAAAAAATAACGTTTCTAATGAGCTCATAATCAATTATGATTTCTATTTAAACAAGGAAAAGTTTCTCTTCTCGAAAATTAAGAGTATCATTAAGTGGTCGGCAAGGAGATCTACCAGTACCCGTTTTTATCTTTTTTTTTAGCTTCTGTGGTGGTGGAATTATTTGACTGAAAAAATCGCCTATTTTCATAAAATGTAAACTCGAGTATTTTGAAAATTTATTTAGTGCCTTTCATATAAAGGTTAGAATAATTTTGATTTAAAAATTACGACATGATTTGTTATTTTCTTTAAGATGTGGTAATGCATGATTTTTCCATTGAGATGAAAAATTACAAAGCGCCAAAATGTGGAGTCTTGCAAATGGAACCTTCTAGATACAGTGCAATCACTAGATAAGTGGAAAATAGATCAGTTTTTATGTTAGTTCACACACTTCCAATTACCTTAATTCGTTAGCTAGTTTGGTACTTAACAAGCCAAGGTGACTTTACTAATATGGATTCATCACAAGAACACAACATTTCCGTAAATAAACCATATTCTCAAAATAGGGTTCAAAAATAGTAAATAGACCGTTAACAATTCCAATATTTTAACCGAATTGCGATAGCATGAGAGATATGATTAACAAGGCTCAATCATAAACCATATTTGAAATTGATATCTCAATTCATTCTTGGCGTATACTAAAAAGTCAGTTTGGTCCCACCCTATTTGAGGCGCTGTACCACTTTAAAAAAGCCGAATTTTAGCTATATCGTTCAAAAACACCCTGTATATTTGCTGTAGCTCCTTACCCATTCACATTCCTTAGCATTGTAGGCAGTATTCACTGAATTTAAAACACAATGGTGAGACAATTATAGCCACTGCTTCGCAGTTTTTTCCCCTTACGGAGCAGACAATGGAATATAACAGGATTCATGTTTTCACGTGATTTGCATCTTCTCGGGAAAATATTTGTTAAATAGCAATTAATTTAAATCTAGATCCAAATGCTTAATATATCGGTGCCACAATAAATTATAGACTTTCAAGTAGGGTTACTCATTTCTATCGCCTTGGTTTAATCGGTTATTAATTAAATATATAGAGCACGAATTCATAATTTTAATATAATAATAATTAATGTTTCCTATTATATAAATCAGAAAATCCACCCATATGCACTAATGTGGTTCATAGTCTCTACCACTGATGGTGATTGTGACGTCCAAATCTCAAAGAAAATATTGGAGATACAAGTGGCCGTTGAAAATATTCTTGCGTCGAAAGAAAACCATTATATGAAGGCTTTCTGGACAGTCGATTTGACAGCCGACTGAGCAAAGCTAACATGGGCACTATAGAAATAGCTCGAGTACTCTTTCGAATCTTGCTTAAATAATATATACCGAGTCCAAGTTTATGCATATAGCAACCGGGGCAGCGCCTCTTTGAAGTTTTCTGAAAGAGATAATGCGTTTTATGTTATGCTGGCGCTCAGAAAATAAAGCAGATAATTAAGAGTTTCTGTATAAATAATCCGCTCTGTTTTAAAGGCGGTTGCACTTACCAAGACCATTATGATTATTTTAATAATGCACAAAAAAGCAAAATGCTTTGCTGCTGAAATATTTTAGCGTGCTGAAACTGTATACATTGCTTTTACTTTTTATGCAGAGACAAGAAAGGAATTAGTCTGGACTGGCACAGTTAACTTTGTTAATAAAACATAGAAGAACTCACTTTCACCTCAAGTGCTATAAAAATTTAAAAACACATTTAAGGAGGAAGGGCAATTTGGGTCACGTTTTACTTATACGTAGTTGCAAGTATATTATCGAATAATACAATTTGAAATATTATTTTTATTCAAGGCAAGAGAACAAAGGTAATATTAAATAATACCAAATCATTGGGATGAACAAAAATATAAAATAAGGGCCCCTAAGGTAATGGATGCGATAAGCTTGAATTAAAAGCTTAAATTACTGAGGTTTACATTGATCAAATATCAGGATAAAAATCACTTCATTTCCACATTTAAAACGAAGCTTTTGTTTTGTTAAATATTAGAATTTTGCAACAATCTGGTATACCTACACATCTTCATGTTCACAAACTATTCATATAAAGGTTGGAGTAATCAACACTGAAAATTGTAATACTAGATACCGGAATCATTTAATTATTCTAGCAATGAAATTTTCTTGAAAGCCGTTCAATTTTACGTTAATGGGCAATCTATGAAAGCGTAGCCAGCGATATTAATCACAACCTGACAACGCAAAATTAAAAATCGTTATGGAAATGTGCTCAGTTTGATGAGCCGTTTGTGTTGGGGAACGTAATCCCATTTACAATACAAGAGCAACAGTTAGTATAAACGGGAACAATAACCATCAAGTGGTGGGCAGATTCCTGATTATTCGAATGAAACATGATTTCCACAGTTATACTGAAACAATATAATAACAAACTACGAAATGTTATTAACTTGTAATTGTTGCTCCATCCTATCAGGATAGTTTTCCTCGTCTATGGTATTGATTAGAGGCCTAAAAATATATGTTATCCTTAATATCGGACCTGTAAAGCTTTGGTAGACACGAATAGACTTTTCATTGATTAATCGCTATAATAACGTGAACTTATGGATGCTCGATTCCATAAACAGCTGGAACAGGTAGAGTATTGCAAATTCCATAACTGCTTATAGCAACTTCTGTAAACACGTTTACATGTATTTTTTGTTAAGTACAAAGTGCAGAAATTACAGAAATAGTAAACGTATTCTATAACTAAAGCTGTATAGCTGTAAGTATATTTTTTAATTTAACGTTGTGCCTACGCTATTTTTTACTAAAAATAAACAAGAAAAGTTGAACGTTTGGTTACATCAACAGCATTGTAACGAAAACCAAATGTAATTTTCGTTTACTTGTGAGATATTTTGTTCCTAATAACATATTTATCATGTAGGTTATTAAACAAAATATTTACTGCGCAGGCGAAAACCAATAAATAGTCACTTATAATACCATGAGTAGTCAAAGTTATGTCGACTATTTTTGTGGTGGTGTCACGAATGTCCATTGCGCTTTGGTACGATTAGGACGAGTGCGCTAGCACGAGTCCTAATCCCAAGCGCAATGGACATGAGTAGTGATACTACCGCAAAAATAATCTACTTAACTTTGACTAAGAATGGTATTCGAGGGACTATTTAATGAACCAAAGTACCTTTTTCAAATTAGTTTTCAGTAAATCTAGCAACAAACTACGCAATTTCTATAGTAACAGAACACTAATGTCGACTTTTTCTAATAAAAATCACATTTGTTAAAAATAGTCACTTGAATACCTTCTAGGAAGATATATCCACTGATAGTTTTTTGATTGGTCAAGAAACGTCAGAATTCTGTATTTTCATTGGTTACTTTTCGACAGATGACAGGTGAATTGAATAGTCACTTATAATACCATGAGTAGTCAAAGTTATGTCGACTATTTTTGCGGTGGTGTCACGAATGTCCATTGCGCTTTGGTACGATTAGGACGAGTGCGCTAGCACGAGTCCGAATCCCAAGCGTAATGGACATGAGTAGTGATACCACCGCAAAAATAATCTACTTAACTTTGACTAAGAATGGTATTCGAGGGACTATTTAATGAACCAAACTACTTTTTCAAATTAGTTTTCAGTAAATCTAGCAACAAACTACGCAATTTCTATAGTAACAGAACACTAATATTGACTTTTTCTAATAAAAATCACATTTGTTTAAAATAGTCACTTGAATACCTTCTAGGAAGATATATCCACTGATATTTTTTTGATTGGTCTAGAAACGTCAGAATTCTGGATTTCCATTGGTCACTTTTTGACAGATGACAGGTGAATTGAATAGTCAAACAATATTATTTGAGCTGCGTTCTTCTAATTAGTATAATCTATGTGTAGGAGATTAAGGATTCAATGTTTTTATATAGATTAATTGTTGCAATACATAGTTATTATAGTTTATATTAGTATCAACTGTTTGTTTATTTGAAACTATTTCTTAATAAGTCAAAGTAATTGCCACAAGTAATAGAATATTTTAAAAGTAGTTTAACAATCAATCGAAAAAATGTGGAAAATTCCAATCTACGACATTAAAAAAAATAAAAATTTAAAAGTAATAGTAACCAGGTAATGGCTTTTGAGTTAAATAATTAAAATTTGCCGTAAATAGTAATCTGTTAAACGGTTGAAACATATACAGCTACTGTTGTCGAAAATTATGTTTTTCAGTGGATTAACCAATATGAATATGAATTTACCAAATCTAAGAATATAAAACCAATAACTTGAAAAGTATCGACAAAAGCAATATTCGATTAGTTGTTAAACAATAGTTTATATTGGTATGTAATAAACTAAAATAAATAGCTTTTGTACACTTGACCTAATCCAAACAATTCGAAATTATAAAAGCATTCATACGATCTTTCATAAAAGTGAATCATTTTTTTAGTTATTAAAGGAAAATGACTGTGAAATATTATTTATCCAAAGTGTACAATCCGCAGCCCCAGCGTTAAGCCGCAAATATGCCGATTATCTCAACCAAGAATGTAGATGAAGCCGATGTTTTGTGCACAAAATGTAATCCAAGCATCGCAGGCAGCAAAAACTTGTACGTGAGATCTCAATAACAATAACACCAAGAATTTATCTGCGATTTGCGTGTGTTCTGCTGCTCACGCCTCGCACCTTTTTACCCTCAAATTCCGTTCTTAAGCAGAAACCAAAGCAACTGAAGCGTGGTAATGTAGAAACACGTATAGACACGATCCAGTGTTCTAGGGCATTTCTCGACATAAATAACCGAAATAAGGAAAATCCCTCACATAAGAAGGCGTAGAAATCGATTCACATTGCTACAAAGAAAATACATTTATTTTTGTTCAAAAGTAACCAAATGCTTTTGTGTAAAATAACCACAAGGATCCTATCTGAAAAGCCATTTGAATGTTAAAACAGGTAAATTATAGATTTAGAAGAATACAGTGTAGAATATTCACAATGCATAACTGTGTAAAAGTTGTACCTTAGAGTAAACAGTAAAATATAAAATAACCAAAAAGATAATAATTTATTGGGCAAAATGAGGAACCTAAGAGCAGTTTTAGATGTAATACGTTTCTACACAGAAAAAACAACTGGCGCTAAAAATATACAGTAAAAGGACAATCTAAACTGGATATTTAGAATATATCCTGGAAAAACTGAAAAACATTGAAAAGAACAGTAACAAACTAAAAACTCCTACAAAAGGAGGAAATAAAAACGCAAACAGACTTAACCATTAAACAAAAGATGAATATGGAAGAACAAGCAAGGAAAGACGAAAGGAGAGCAAAAATTCCAGAAGAGACGAGACAATTTAAAAAGAAGAATTACAGGAAATTCAGATGCTAACAAACAAAAGACGCCGGAAATGATCAAAAACTAGAATATAGATCAATTATGTAGTAGATAATCATATCTGTTGTTATTTTCAACCTCTTTGACAAATTGTCAGATCAAAGTATGTAAAACTTATGTCTTAAAACAGAATTACCAGATCTACTAAATTATCACGAAAAAATACATGTATTAGTTTTACAAGATCAGATGGCGTTACCAGTCATATACAACAAAAGAAAAAATACTAACTGCAGCAAAATATAGCTTAACCTTCAAAGAACATTATTTATTCAAAATACTTCAAATTCAGTTTAACTCTTATTTCATACTTTAAAGTATAGCACTCTAAACTAAATAATAACAGAACTCAAACATATTTCTTTTCAATTACTTTGAAACTTTTGCTACTATATATAACATTTATCTGGTTAATTGTTGCTATATTTTTTTTCTGATTTAATAGATTATTTAAAATGCAACTGTTTTAAACTAAAAACATACTATTTCGTCGTTTATTTAGTCTTTTATAAAAATTAAGTTTGCAACAGATTCTTTATATTGATATTAGTTATATTTTATTATTTCAGTAAAGCAGATATTATATGAAGCGTGATATTCAATGGTACAAACTTATTAAATACACATGCAACTTTCAATAAGTGGACATTAATTAAGTTCTTATGTATAAAATTTGTTGTGAATAGATATAAAAAATAAGTGAAATAGCATTTTCAATATTCAATTTTTTAGTTATATCAATAAAAGTTAATGGTAAAAGGCAACACTGTGCAAATAATAATTGCATAATGTGTATTTTAATGCAATGAATAATTTCCATGTAATTGAATATAATTTCTGCTATAATGTAATGCAATTCTTGATAGTAACAGAGCTACTCTGTCACCACGACCGATAATAAATACTTAATTTAGCTAATTTATACGTATGTTTTGTTTGAAAAACCTGTATAAGACTAATATAGATATTTTATTATATTTTATAATATTCCTGAAGTTGAAAATGTTATCGCAATAAACTAGCGAAGATGACCAGAGTCTGTTTCTTGTCAATTTAATTTTTTTATAGAAGATCTGTGAATAACTGCAAATAGAAGTTGCTCACCTAAGACGGTTAATTAACATTCAATTGCACTCTAATTAGTACTGTAAGTTTTAGAGCATTTCTTAAAAATTTGTCTGATTTTCTGAAAATTATTGTTACATAATGCTCTAAAATTCTGTACAGAATAGTTAAAAAATTGTAATAAGTGATAACATGACATGTAACATGTGTAACGATCATTTAGTAATAAGTTGAGTCAAAGTTTACTCGGATGCTTAAGTTACGAAAGCATAAAAATAGAACATTTACTTCATTCGATTCTTGCCAACCATTTAATATTTAGATACATATTTGTTATAATCCAGTATCGCATATTTTACGACAATCATACGGTTGCAACAAGAATTTGTGATGTGGAAATTTTATATAGAAATATGCAGCTGTAAGATGGAGAGCTTGAAGTGTTCTATATAGTCTAAACCGGTAAATAAACTGTTCCTAAAAGTTATTACTCCAACAATGTATAGCTTATTCTTAATAAAGACCTTCAAATAAAACTTGTCAATACCAAACATAAATTTAAAAAAAATCTGAGTCGTATCACAGTATTAAAGGTCAAATGCTAAATTTTGTCATATTTCTACAACTAGATCAATAGCAGTAGCACAATTAAATTTATCTAACACTATTTACATTCTATTATTTACGCTATTTTTCGGTATTTCCTACACTAAAAATTAAAAATTTTAATATATGGACGTTTCGGAAAGAACTTTATTTCAATATAATTTCGAGTTGGTTTCATTTCCAACCCTTAACATATTACTTTTTCTGGAAACGTTCGTATATTAATATCTTTAATTTTTTACTGTCGTGCAACATCCAAGAAAATAACATGAAAACAGGAGGAACTTTTTAGTGTAAAATATCGTACCACACAAGTTTTAATATATTTGACAGTAAAATTTTAAATGAAGTTATTACCCTTCGTATTGTATGAAGCTAATGTAACTGTTTAAGCAATACTATACTAACAGCGACCAGCACTGCTTTAATAGAACTTACCTATTTCTCACCTTAGTGTATTTATCAACTAACAAGGGATTCCACGTAATACAGTTCTATGGATTAAACCAGCTTTTGTTAGACAGAAAACTTACTTGCCATATTAGAATCCTTAATTGCATTTTGTTGGACGTGTTTATTGCTACACAGATGCCACCAAATCGTTAATCAATGAACTGCCGGTGCAACAAAATAGAGCAAACGTAAGGAAACCTCGTAAATAAAAGGAGTTTTGCTGCATTACTGGTACCGCATCGGAGATAATGAGGTTGAAGAATTTGTTCATTACAAGGATTTATTGGCATTCTTACGTAGCTTGAAGGAATTTCGTAGTATTCGAAAAACGTAACCGGAATTATTTGGACCATCTTCGCTGTAAAATTTCCGGAGGAAAATCTTAAAGCTTAAGCGAAAGGCGCTTGTTA
The DNA here is from genome assembly GCA_940337035.1 of Agriotes lineatus. NCBI lineage: Eukaryota > Metazoa > Arthropoda > Insecta > Coleoptera > Elateridae > Agriotes > Agriotes lineatus. The sequence continues at coordinate 110,941,043 of OW679194.1, forward strand.
GAGAAACGCCACGGCAAAAAAGTAATTAGATATCTTAAATAGATCGACATCTGTTTGTTAAACGCTTTCAAATGCATTAATCTGAGATTAAACTGTACTTTCCAGCTAATCAGGTCGTTTACGTTGTATTAAGGTTGAATCTTAATAACTTCAACCCTTATAAGAAGTTTATTCAAGTTAAACCGATTACACACCGGAAGAAAGCAAATCGGGCATTAGCAATGTGTAACGATGGAAAAAGTTTCAGAGAATGGCTGGCTCCGCTATTCCTTGGGGAACCCTTGCAAAGGGCTAAGTTGTTTATATTTCCATAACGCGCATAGAACACATAATAACGTCATTTTAGTATATGCTTTTGCGTGATACGTTACAGCTTTTATAAATATAACGCAGGAAAATATTATAGCAACATGTATCACAATTTATATCCCGTTCTCTTGCGTATAGAAGATGGGCAGGTGTAAAACAGTAACTAATGATATTACACTCTTTTTATTACTGCACCTTTTCATATAATTATGTCGTAGGCAATATACGTTCTCCTAACTTTTAAAATTAATGAAAATGCTGTGATTACTTGCTTATTATTATTATCTCTCAAATTTTTATTACATCAAAATTTCTGTCTTAAGCGTTCAGCTCTGAATAATGTTGAAACTGCTATTTATACGTATTATTTTGTTCATCGAACAAACATGCACGCAGCTAATAAGCTAATAAGGCCGATATATAGTAAACAACGGACCCGGTTAAATTTTGTCAACCGAGGCGATAGCCGTTCAATATTTTCTGTAATATAAGTTTATGCATTTTAAGAATAACTTATTAAACACAATTTAAAGATCACGTAAGTCTTAACGGCCGTTGGCCGTTATAATCCTTAACGGTCGGTAGCTGTTATGGACGAATTTTACAAATTCTGCATTTTCTGAAAAAGAAATTAAAAAACGAAATATATTCATTTAAGAGAACTACTAGGGCCACTAAATTGATAATCTACCTGCCATGAAAATAAGTAAATGTTAGAGCGAAGTCCATTGCATTTTAATAGTTAATTATGCAAAATTTCATTCATGTATAGCATATTTGTCATTAAAGATGAGTGTAGATAAATTGCGTCAACGAAGCGTAATAAAATTCTTAACTTTGGACGGCTACGCATTGAAAATTATAGATGGATGCTGGCACTGAATGGTAAAATGGACCATGTATCAAATAAAATACTGCTCAAAACACCTCAGCTGGTATCTCCCAAGGCAGCTGAAAACTACTAGGAATCCTAAAATGCGCAGAAAGATTGATCAAAATCGACTTTTGAAGGTAGCATAGATCATTTTGGCGTTGAGGATATCCGAACCAAGTGTCTTACACATTTTCCATGAAAAACTTGGAATGGGCAAAGTTTCAACCAGATGGGTGGAAGAAGATCCACACCTACTATGCAAAATAGTGACAAGATGAAACGTGGGTCTATTGGGATCCTGAAACCAAGCAAGAACGATGTAAGAGTGCGCTGCTTCCAAAAAATGTCGAACAGCAGCTTCTGCGGGCAACCTTATGGTGACGGTGTTTTTAGGCAACCAGGAAATTTCTTTAACTGATTACATGAAAAAATGTAAAAAAACAATCACCGCCAGTACCCATTCTACCACACTTGAGAAAAAATTGGCTCTGATTCATCACTACAAGACCCAACCTGTTCAAGCTTAATGCAGAAATTAGGTTTCTTTCAGCTAGATCAATCAGTTTATAGCCACGATATGGCCCCCAGCGACTATTATACCGGGTGAATGAGACCACCCGTATCAGTATTTTTTTTTTAAGAACGGTGAGTCGTAGAGAGTTGGGATAAAAAAAATTATTATGAAAGTCATACTAAAGAATCGAATGGTGATATTATTATTTCTCGAAAAAGTCAGCATCACGAGTAGTTTTGTCAACAATGTCCAGAACAAAATTTTAAATGGCACCATAAATCGAAAAACGTATTGTTGAAAAGATCGTTAAAAAAGAAGAAAGTTTTGTAGGAAAAATTATTTTACTACTACCACCCCTTTTAAGTAATATTCGATTAAAGTTATTAAATTTGAAATTCGTTGTTAACAAACCAAATTGAAAAGTCGGCTTTTAAAATCTAGTTACCGAATTAAACAATGTTACACACACGTTTTAATGTCAATAACATTTTGAACACTTGTAACATTCTTTAATTCGGTAAGTAGATTTTAAAAGCCGACTTTTCAATTTTGTTTGTTAACAACGAATTTCAAATTTAATAACTTTAATCGAATATTACTTAAAAGTGGTGGTAGTAGTAAAATAATTTTTCCTACAAAACTTTCTTCTTTTTTAACGATCTTTTCAACAATACGTTTTTCGACCTATGGTGCCATTTAAAATTTTGGAGTTCTGGACACGGTTGGCAAAACTACTCGTGATGCTGACTTTTTCGAGAAATAATAATATCACCATTCGATTCTTTAGTATGACTTTTATAATAATTTTTTTTATCCCAACTCTCTACGACTCACCGTTCTTTAAAAAAAATACTGATACGGGTGGTCTCATTCACCCGGTATATTCACAAACTTAAAGAAAAATCTACTATGTCGTCGGTTTTCTTCTGACGAAAAACTTCAACGGGTTGTTAGGAGCTATTTTGCTTCTATTCAAAGAGAATATTGCAATGATCTCTGAATATTTTTCGGGGCGCTTCAATGATCATTTTGTAGTGTGGCGAAATGCTCCAAAATTGCAAGAAAATTGCAACTCCCGGAAAAGTTTAAAAAGTGTGTAGAGCTAGTTGGTGACTATAATGAAAAATAAGAAGATCAAGACAACGGAAAACTACAAGGAATCTTGAAATGTGCAGAAAGTAAAGCTGACTGTTCTTGAATATCGACGTTTAAAAGTAGTAGCGATCGCTCTGGCGTTGAGGATATCCGAACGAAGTATCCTACACATTTTCCATGAAAATTTTGGAATGAGTAAAGTGTCAGCCAGGTGGGTTCCAAGACTTTTTACTCAAGATTGTCGTTCAGAATTTTTTTAAGGAATTTGGATTTACTGAAAAAATATTCAGGCCTGCTGTGCAAAATAGTGACAAGATGAAACTCGTATCTATTATTGGGATTCCGAAACCAAGCAGGAACGATGCGCTGGCTCCAAAAAATATCGAACAGCAGCGACTGCGGGCAAGCTTATGGTGACGATGTTTTTGGGCCACCAGGAAATTTCTTTAACTGATTACATGAAAAATGTAAAAACAAACAATCACCGTCAGTACCTATTCTATCACACTTGAGAAACTACACCGTGCTATACAGGAAAAGTGTCCAAACTTGTTGAAGAAATGTGTTCTGATTCTTCACTACAATGCAGGAGTTAACAAGACACAGAGCAGAAATTAGTATTCTTTCAGCTAGGTCATCCAGCGTGTAGCAACGACATGCCCCCACGCAACTGTTATATCTTCATAAACTTATTGTCGGTTTTTGTCTAACGAAGACCTGCAGCGGGCTGTTAGCAGGTATTTTGCTAAACATAAAAAAGATTCTATTCTGCGGGAATATTGCAACTTCTGGAAAAGTGGAATACGTGTAGAATTAGGTGGTGACTATATTGAGAAATAAAAAAGGATTTTCCTCCTATCCTAGGTAGATCATTAACCTAGTATCCCTCGTAGCTGTAACTCCCCAAATGAATAAATTTAATAAACCTACAAAAGACAAAGTAAAATATCCTGTTTTTGATGAAGCTAAGCAGATGTCAAAAAATCACAAATAGAAAATCAGAAAACAGAAAATGTATTTGCAAAATAGTCTTGACAGTGTCAAACGTAAGCTTGGAATAAATAATTTAATTCTTTTGACAACTGACGAAGGCGAGTGAAATATGTTTCTTGATAAAAAAAACTCTACATCAAAGCTGTTTTAGATTTTATAAATATTCAGAATTTACCGACTGCAAACAATATTTTCAGAAGCGCCTTTGCTAGACTCCCCAGAAATAAACCAACAACAGGAAATTACAAAAAACTTATCCCGTTCCTTTACTGACAGTTTGTTGTAACGCGTGAGTCGAACAAAATAAGTTGTGCAGATAAAAAAGAGAAATTACTCAAGAGGAATAACAAAATTCTTTATGACATCCCTTTGATGCTAATAATAACATCAACTGATTTTTCTACTCCCAATTTACGTCCACTTCTGAACATATTTTTAAAATTCATTACTAATTTCAGCCCAACTTACAGCAAAAATAGTTAGGAATTAATTAATAGATAAGATGAAATATGTTTTCTAGTATTCCCATAGCTGAGGTAAACGGGCATTCTTTGTCTTCGGGCAGGACACATTTTACACTGAGGGGATGATTGAACTGATGACTATTGAAATCCTACTTCACAAAAGTACCAATTACGCATCAATTTTCGCTAGGAATAGATATAAATAGGGGCACTTGTAAGAAGGGCAAGAAAAATACTAGATTTCAATTAATAAAAAGCGCGCATCTTATTATTTTCAACATATTTTGTAGTTCACCTATACCATTTACCTATATTTGTGTATTTTTGAATAATTGTAAGTTTATAGTAGATGCCTTCGTATGACAAACTTATATGTCATTTATATTTATTTTGTGCATGCATAATTTCTTATTACTTGTAATTAATTGTGAAAAAGTACCTATCCTTGATTTACAAAAAATCAGGAGCCTTTCCAAACACCATGTAATTGCTGGTTTGGCCAAACATTCCCATAATTATGATAACGGGCTGTTGCAGTTGCCCCATAAAGTTTTAATGTTAAAAGCAATTTGCCTTCGGATTAAGCCGAGTTTGTTACATTTGTATAATCGTCCTACACCCATCTTTTGTAGTATCTACAGATATATTGATGATATAATTGTACTCTTCTAGCAATGATAACAAACTTCGTGCCCTTCTTAAAGAACTGACTTCAATTTTGACATAATTTTAAAAAGTATTTAAAGAAATGTTCTTATGGATAAGTAATTTTGTTAATCAGTTAGTCACTGTTAACCGATTATGTATATTTAGTGGTCATTAACCAACCAACCACTGTTAATTGTTGATTCGATATAAAGTGCTTATCATCATAGTTTTCAGATGAATTATTAACCGCTGATGATGGACTACCTGTTATAGTTGTAGTAGAAGTCTCTGTTTATACAATGTCCGTTTTGGGTTTGACCAGAATGATAACAACACGTAAAATAAATAGTTCGTAAGAAAATGTATTATAACTTGGCTGACAAATACTACGTATAAAAGGCAAAATATCACAGGTTTTACGTCTAAATGAATGCATAATACAGTGTCGAATTGAACAAAAACTGTAATCGCAAACTGCAATGTTTACACCGTTTATTTAATTCGTAGAATAAAAAGTTAATAATAGTTATTTATTATACAAGTTTTATAATACGTGATTTTGTCGCATGCGTTTTTGAGAGCAGCACGAGTGAAGCGAGGAGTGCTATAAAGCAACAAGTGCGACAAAATGTATTATAAAACAAGTGGATTACAATATTTTTTCTATTTTGCTTCTATTTATACATATCACACAAAAAATATAGAAATTGTAAACTAGTTATATTTCCGATGATTTGACAATAGTTTGTAGCACTGGTAACAATTCAATTTCAAATCAAGAAAGTTTTGACGTTGAGACGCCTTTTCATATAAACTTAAAAACCATTATACCAAAATGAATGAAGAAATTAGTTGTACGCCGCCTGAACTCGAAGAAGTGGCCCAATCAGTAGTATGAAACTTACTTCCAAAAAATCTCGACCAGTTTATGAGAAGGAATTTAAAAATTTTCAAGTATGGTGCGATAAGAATAACGTCCAGGTGGTAACAGAAAGTATTATGCTTGCATATTTTGAAATGCACAGCAAGAGTAAAAAATCTTCTACAATTTGGTCAATATACTCCATGTTGAAGTCTTGTTTAAATATTTACAACAATGTAGATATTTCAAAATTCACAAAATTACAGGTTTACCTATAAACTTTATCTAAAGGCTATGAACCCAAAAAATCGAAAATTTTGGATTCAGAATATATAAATCGCTTTATTAATAGTGCTGATGACGAAAATTATCTGGCAATAAAGGTGGGTTAGCAATGCCACAATATTGGTGTTGTAGATAATATCACGATGTTTGATTTTAGGTTGTTCTGATATTAGGCTTTAGTGGTGCTTGTAGGCGGGAAGAGCTTACTAATATGTTGATAGATCACATCGAAATGAAAAGTGATGTTATTATGGTGTCCATACTTAAAACAAAAAAATAATATGCCAAGGCTGTTCGCTGTAACGGAAGAGGTATGGATTCCTTTAATAAAAAAGTATGTGAATTTACGACCCACCACAGTAACTCATGGACGTTTATTATTGACTTATCGCAGCGGTTACTGCAATAATAGTCCGATTGGTATCAACACAATTGGGAAGATGCCAAAAATCATTGCCAGTTACCTCAAATTGCCAAATCCTGAGCATTATACTGGACACTGTTTTCGGCGTTGAAGTGTTACCCATTTGGCAAACAGAGGTGGTGACTTGGTCACTATTAAGGTCCGAACACACATTCCCGGACCGTGCCAGGGCCGGAACACGGCCGTCACCCGGTTATGTCTCGGCCCGTTCATCTAGAAACCACACATGTCCGTGTGCCGGCCGTGTTCCGGACAGTGGGACTCGGAAGTTTTGTCAGGCTGCTTCGAAATCTTTGACGTGATCGGTTAAAGATATACGGGAATATTGTCTCAATTTTCTTCCAAACTCTGTCCTTGTACTCTGCATTTCTGAACTTTTCATTAGCTTGGTTATATTCTTATAGAGTACCGTAAACTTTCGAACCTCCTCTATCAGTCGTTCTATGTCTATATTCACCCTATATGAACAATGAATTATAAAGTTTTCAAATGCTGCGATCAAAATACACCCACTAAGTATTTTCCAAACGCTAAAACTTGTGTGAAAGCAGATCTAATCTACCACCGAGACCGGACCATCATCGTCAAAAAGTAAGCAAAACTATTATCACCCGGCCCGGGCCCGGTCCGGTGACGGCGTCCGGACATGGCACGGTGATGTGTGAACAGATGCATTTAATTTCACTGTGGAATTCTTTCACCGGGTGACGGCCGTCACCCGGCCGTCCTCCGGCCCTGACACGGTCCGGGAATGTGTGTCCGGACCTTTATGCGTCACGGAGGATGGAAGTCCTCAGTTGTAGCTGAGGGTTATATTGAAAGTTCTGCGAAGAGAAAAATTGAACTAGCCAAAATGCTTTCCTCTCAGCCTTCAACATCAAACTCTTCGGGAGGTACCAGTGCCTCAAACTCATCTTCTCAATATGATACAAACGCTGTTGTTGAATTTTCTGTTAACCAAAATGTTGAACAAAATTTTGTGTCGGCTCAGAATTACCAGCTCATTTAACTATTAATGCACACGATACATCCAACGTGACAATTAAAGTATTTAATAATTGCACAGTTCAAAGCAATGATTAATACCTAAATAACAAGAAAACGTTCACTAGTTTGTTAAAAATGTTTATTAATATTTAATTTCGTACCTACATGTAGTTTTAATCCGCTTTTTTTTAAATAAAGTGTTCTTAATTTAACAGTTCTCAATTTTTACATTCTTTTTGCGGTTATTTCGCTTTACATTTCATGGAAAGCGAAGCAGTGACAAGGGTCGGTTCAATGTTGCCAATATGAAGAAGTAAAAAGTTGCGTTTCATAAAGAAGGCTATTTGAACACCCATTTGCGTATTGTACTGGCTATGTCAAAGACGGGCGATCATAGCATTAATTATTTTTAGAAAATCCACGGTGTAACTAAGATACAGTGTTTTCCGATTGCTTTTCACCATGTATCAATTGTGACTATTTGTCAAATGTAATTCCCACTTGTCAATATTGACAAGTGTTGACAAGAGGGCAAACCATTTGAAATAAAGTGAAACACAACTGATGCACGGTGAAAAGCAATCGGAAAACACTGTATAATACACCCAACACAAATGCTTGAGGTAATCCTTAGGTCCATTTTTGCTGATTAGAGGAGGTGGTAATATATGAGATATGATTTTAATAGATGATATGGAGCTGGTTGTGTATGTACACTTAATTTTGTATAACAGCAACATCCAGGGCAGTTTCATTTCCTTCAGGCAATTTGTTTAATACTCGTAATTTTATGGGTGTGTTGTGTACTCAAGATTTTCTCACGAAAGCTCAATTTCTAATCTGAAATACGTTCCAACAGGTTAACTGCCGGTCTTATAAAGACCACTAATCTGACGTTAACTTTAATTCGCTGTTAAAATAAACAAAAGCGCATCAAAACGTCAGTGTTTATGACATTTGATTCATTAGTAAACACATTTTGATGCGCTTTTGTTTATTTTAACAGCGAATTAAAGTTAACGTCAGGTTAGTGGCCTTTATAAGACTGACTGTAAGTGTCCCCCTTGAATCTCTTCAATCATAATTGGTAAAGGCATTATAGGGGTATGGTGTATGACCCGACAATAAATTTTGGTAATTAGGTGCTATACTATATCAGAAAATGTCCAAAAAATGTGGTACTTTTATAAGTCTGAACATATGCCGTTTCAAGAGTGAAAAGATACTCCTTGACATGACTGGAATCTATTCTGTATGTTTTTAAAATTCCAATTCCCTCCAATGATTTGATACCTAGAAATTGACAAAGAAGGTTTGAAATTCCTCAGAGGGTAATGCATAGTTTGAAGGACAATATATCGTAGATATAATGAATTTCTATTGAAGAGTGTTGATTTGTACATTGGCCGCTTGAACATTGTTTATTGCACAGTGGGGCCGTTAGAGTTCTTAATTAGAATACCTGCAAACCCGCGTGCTGTTACATCAGGATGTATCGTTTAGTAGATTGTCCAGTAATATGGTATTTTAAAACTGTTCCTGAAAGCATATACGCATACTGTATTTTCTGAAGCGGTTAAGGGTTGAGGGTTTGTTGAGGTTTATTATTGAGAATGACTTCTGTTACACATATCGTTTTTTGATCGTTGTCTAAACGTTTGGGTCGGTCTCCACATTTGACATATACGAATAACTTCGTACAGCAGAACTTTGTATGCCCATAGAACTGGCATCTTGTGAGTTGCACAATGTTGTTTTTCTTTCTTGGTGCAGCTAGGCATTATATTTATGTTGCACAAGGATTTTTTTACAAAAAGGTTTTATTGTCCTTTCGGTTTGACATCGACGAAATGTAGTGAGAATTGATTGTGGATATTGTTATATTCCTTTCTATTTCCTCGTTTATTTAATCAAAAGTATTAAATGGTGGATATTTCTAATTATTATCATAATTTGTTAAAAAAGTTTATTAACGATCGTAGTTGAATTTGCTGACGATAAAGTTGGGGGGGGGGGGTGACCTAGTTGATGTATGAGACGTATGTTTGTACGTAATGTATTGCAGTATAATTACAATTAAAACAGCTTGTTATTGCGGCTTCAGCTTTTCTTAACAAGGTCTAAGTTAATTTAAGGTATATAATAACACACGTTTTTAAAATGAATAACTTTGTATTTCTATAGTATACGTTATCAGGGCATATAAACTTGTTTCAAGCGCCGAGCGTTCATACGGCACCAAAAATAATTGGGATAATTTTTTTTTAATTGCGAAATGAAAATCAATCTTTAATGGCACTATTTCAAAGCGTAAAAGCTGATTCATTTTTAAAATTAATCATATAGTTATATGCTTAAATTTGCGTTTAAAATAATTGGTTAAATTGGCACAGTTGATATCATACCTTGAAGGAGAGCTACATGCACTAAGTTTTATGGTATTTGTAGTGAGAATGACTTACTGTACCCTCGTACATTAACATTACAAACAGCAACATTCCAATTCTAAATATTCCTGTTCCAAAAAAAAAAAACAAACAAATATTGTCAGCTTTATAGTAATGTGTCAACAGCCCTTTCATTTAAAAATTGTTATATTAAGAAAATACAAAATACAGTAAACAGACGCTTTCAAAAAGTCTTTACATTATCTTGATGATCCCTTTAAATAACTACAATAAGAACGTAACATTATACTAAATAGTATATTGCGTTACAAGATCGGTAAGTGCCTTAGAACGGGCCGAAAAAAAGGTGGAAGAAGGAGGTCCGAAGGGCCGAGTGTTGCTATTTTTGAAGTATGTTCCAATAAGGAACTTCACGATCGAGTATCGTATAACATTTTTTGCGCTATCAACTAATAAAAATAAAAATTGTTGCCTAAATAAAGTGCGTGATTGTTATTTCTATAGTAACCAAACACAAAACAATTTATTATAACAGCTCTACTACCGTTATATTCATAACAGGCTTATCATTTTATGGTTGCCATACCAACCAACCAGGACACAGGAAGTTGGCCTTTTCGTCACAAATAACGAACCCGAAAACAAGTAAACGTAAGTTGGTAGCACAGAAACTCTATTACAGTACTCCGATAAAAAATATGAGAATAACGAGAACAACCCTATCTGAGGAAAAAACGCAAAATCAGAATAAAGATCGGAATTTTTAGTATATGTGACGTCCAACTTCCACATATCGTATATTATAATTCCCATTCATCAGTTTCAATTTGGTTAGCGTCGCTTTCGGGGGATGCAAAATTGGAAGCGCTGGATTGCGTGTGCACCGGCAATTTCAAAACGTAACGCAGAACAAAGAGAATCCGAAATTTAACAAAGTGGAATGTGTATCAAATTACGTAACTTACCAGTACGAATATAAAACGTAATGTCAGGCTGCTTTGGTTCTATGTGACATCCCATTTACATGTCTTCTGTGCTAATTTTAACGACACTCGAAATTACAGGGACGCGCATATTTTTTGTAATTACCTTTGTTAGAAAGTTGCCCTTTTGGATGTTAGCCGCCAGATTAGGCATGATGCTAAATTAAGCTGCGTTAAATATTGCTTCTCTTAATTCAATCGTAAGCGAATTGCACTCTAGGCTGAAAGCAGTTTAATATAACGTCACATAATTAAGCAGTCGCTAACCACAAGGCAATAGGTTAACCCTAGTACATTACCCATTTATGGTAAATGCTGCGTTAGAGCCAACAAAGTTATGGTATTATTGGCAATCGATTGCTCTGTAGCGGTTCGATGCCCATTTCATTTCCCATGTGGTGCTGTAAAGCGATATCTTGAAAGGCTAAAACACAAATATTCTGCTTGTATAATGTCGGAGCTTGAGAGCTTTCGCTGCAATGCATATTCATTATCATTTGCGCGCCACTTAAAGCATAATAGGCAAACTAGCAACAGTTGCATTAAATTAAGGCATACGAGCCGAAGGATCTATTTTTATTAGCATATAGTGGGGCACTACCTCAGAGAATAATTTAGATATAACTAGAATTGCCAAGACTACTAAGAGTGACGTTATACCAGACTATAGGTACTTAAGGAACATTTCACTGACCCAAGCTTGTCTTAAATTAACTTAGTAGCATAACTTAAAAAGTGTAAGTAGTTGAGCAATTACCAAATATTATTTATCTACTCCAGTGGCATAAGTAACGCATTACGTCACTCATTTGACACTATTTCAGTTAGGTAATGAAGCTCATTACACCACTCAGTTATGTAATGGTTTCATTACGCAACTAAGTTGTGTAATGACTTCATTACGTAACTGAAATAGTATCAAATGAATGACATAATGACATTTGCCTACTAAAATATTTTTGAAAATGACAGATCTGACATTTCTCTTAATGCACTTTTCTCAATTTTAGGCAGTCGTAGATAAAATTTTGTACAATACATGTGTGATAATGCATCATTAATATACTTGTGTGCTTACATAACTCGTGCTACGCAATCGTTTGTAACTTACACACACGTATATTAATGATGCTGTTATCCCACTTGTATAGTAAATAACTATTATGTGCGACCGCATTATAAAGTACTGTTTATACCATAGTTTTGCGACAATAAAGTACGTTAATTTATTTCACTAGTACTATACAATACTTTTATGTATAAACACGATTTTAGCAGTCAAACATAAAGCTCCGTATGGAACTTGTACATAATCTGACTTTATTGACTCGTCTTCTTTATTAACCTCGCTAGCAAAACTCGTTCGGCTATAAATAGACTCGTCAAATGAAGTCCTACATTATGTACTTGTTCTATAAATAACAATTAACACCATGAAAGATATTTAAAATGCGTAGCATTCTTCTTCTTCGACCTGTGGTTCTATATAGAACAAAGGTCGTTTAATGACCTTTCCATGGCTGCTGTAGCTACGTACCGGTTGCCGGCCTTAACTTCAGATACACATAGTATAAATAAGGGAAAATGTTTTCGTTGTGTTTACGAATCACAAGTTTTTAGTGCCACTCATCTATAATAATTCAAAAAATTTAATAATTTAGTGATGGTACCTTGGCTTTAAACATCTAGAATATTTTATTAGCAATAGACTCTTAATAATCTATATATATACAGGGTGTCTCAAAATTGACGCCCGTGTTTCTGGAATTTGATTCAGGGGGCTAAAAGAAATCGAAAATAAAGAGTGGAAAATTTTCCGTTTGTCTTTTGTTATCGAGTTATCAATAAAAAAACAAATTCGAAGGCCATTTTTTAACGTGTTAAAAAATGGGATATTTGTTTACGTTACCATTGACGACGTGAAAAAATGCACTTCGCGCACAAGAGCGCCAAAAATTTTGCGCACTAGGTCGCGAAATAATATTGATATTCCTGTTTGATGGTTGCAGAAAAAATATTTTTTTGTATTGCGTGCGCGAAGTGTTTTTTGTGCATTCGAATTACTTTTTTGTGGCATTCTCACGCACAAAAACACTCACTTCGCGCACTTAATACAAAAATTACTATTTAACATCGCCATAACCACCTTATTGAATTATGCTACACAACAAATTAGAGCGACCGGGCGATAGAAGTTATTATTTACATTTCCATCAATAACTCGAAAACAAATGACAATCGGAAAATTTTCCATTCTTCATTTTCGATTTCTTTTAGCCCCCTGAATCAAATCCCGGAAGCATGGGCGTCAAGTTTGAGACACCCTGTATATAAAGGAAAGTCACAACCCTGACTAATCAACGCAGAGCCAAAATCACTGGTACTAGAAACTTGAAATTTGGGTGGAAGGTTCAATTTGTTACGTAAGGTAGTGCTAAGAAGGAATTTTTTGAAATTTGACCCTTAAGGGGGTGAAAAGGGGTAAAATGTGTTTTCACCAATTCCTTAATATCTCTTACACCCGATAAGATCAATTAGGTGTCTACTTGCAAAGATTACCAATGCAAATACCTAGAAACGTATTTCAGGATTTTGCTTTAATCAACCCCTAAAGGTGCTAATCTGGATTGGGGATGAATTAAAGAACTCTTCGTATCTGCTATGTTTATTGAGTTAAAACATTCTTTTTTAGCATATAGATGTATTTTTAAAATATTTAGAAAGGGGTGTGATGGAATTAAAAAATTTTAACTCTAAAGGGGTAAAAGCAGGAAAAACTGAAAAGGGGTAGGGGGATTGAAATTATTAAATTTTTTCGCTGTGAGTTCCATTTCACAACAAAATGGGTTAAACTGAATTTTTTGAAATTCCAACCCTACGGGGGTGAAAAGGGGTAAAATGTGTTTTCACGGGTTTCTCAATATCGCTTAGACCCAATGAGATAGCCCCTTGGTGTTTAGTTGCAAAGATTGTCATTGCAAATACCTAGAAACGTATTTCAGGATTTTGCCGTAATCAACCCCTAAACGTGTGAATATGCATTCGGGGTGAACCCTTCGTATCTCCTATGTTTTTTGAGTTCGAACGTTATTTGTTGGCATATAGAGTATTCTTAAAATTATTAGAAAGTGGTTAAAGATATTTTAAAATTTTACTCCTAAGGGGTGAAAAGGGGTAAACTGCGTTTTCATGAATTTCTCAATATATCTTAGACGCGATGACATATTGACTTGGTGTTTACTTGCACAGGTATCCAATAGAAGTGTCTAAAAACACATTTCAGGATTTTGCCCTAATCAACCCCTAAAAGTGCAAATCTAAATTCGGGGTGAATTAAAAACCCTTTCGTATCTCCTATGTTTATTGAGCTAGAGCATTCTTTTTTTAGCATATAGATGTATTCTTAAACTATTTAGAAAGCGGTTTAAGGGAATTTAAAATTTTACTCCTAAGGGGGTGGAAAGAGGTAAACTGTGTTTTCACGAATTCTTCAATATCTCTTAAACCCTATAAGATATCGACTTGGCGTTTGATTGCATAGGTATCCAATATAAGTGTTTAAAATACATTTCATAAATTTGCCCTAATCAACCCCTAAAAGTGCAAATCTAGATTCGGGGGGTATTAAAAAAGCCTTTGTATCTCCTATGTTTATTGAGCTAGAGCAGTCTTTTTGGCATATAGATGTATTCTTAAAATATTCAGAGAGCGGTTGAAGGGGACTTAAATATTTATTCGTGAGGGGGTAAAAAGGGGTAAGCCGTGTTTTCACGAATTCTTCAATATCTCTTAAACCCGATAAGATATAGGCTTGGTGTTTGCTCGCATAGGTATCCAATACAAATGTCTGAAAACACATTTCAGGATTTTCCCCTAATCAACCCCGAATGGTGCAAATCTAGATTCGGGTTGAATTAAAGAACCCTTCTTATCTCCTATGTTTATTGAGTTAGACCATTGTTTTTTGGCATATAGATGTATTCTTAAAATATTTTTAAAGTGGTTTAATGGATTTTAAAATTACCCCTAAAGCGGTAAAAAGGGAAAACTAAAATGGCGTAGGGTGTTATTTTTCGCTGTGGGTTTATTTCAGGATATTATGGGTTGAAAGAATTTTTATAAAATTCCACCCCTAAGGGGTGAAAAAGGAGTAAACTGTGTTTTTACGAATTACTCAATATCTGTTAGAATAAATAGGGGGATTTCCGAAATTCCACCAATTTATGAATACAACATTTAGTTTGTATATATATATTTTAATTTTATCTCATTGTTATACCAAAACTATAGTTTTATCAAATACAAGGGGAATGACAATTACGTACACATTTACAGGGGGTACGTGAAGCATAAAATAGTTGCGGAGGCCTTTTTTCGGAAGAATTCTGTGTCCTTTTTACCTAGAATATTGTTTTGCGGCGTTTGTTAGTTTAGCGTATTGAGTGAAGGATAGGGGTGCGCTCTGGAATTCATTTGAGATTTAGAAGAAAAAACATTTGTAGCCCGTACGAAGAACGGGCATCTTGCTAGTATTTTATATATACAGCCTTATTTACCGTTTCTCGCATCCTTTTTAATTTTTTCTGTTTCGACAGTAATCGTATTCCAGATTTTTTTTATGTATGTGCATTCTTTTTTGCCCTTTCACTGAGTTTGTCTTTTTTTCTGTTTTCCATTGGCCGTCTTTCCCAAAACTTCCTTGGTATCCTTTCTTGCTTCATCTATTATTCTTTTATCTATTTCTATTTCTGATCCTACCCATTATTGTTCACAACTTCGTATTCAGTATTTCATTTCGGCAGCTTGGAGTCCATTTCGGCAGCTTGGAGCCTATTCCGTATCTCATGCGTCACATAGCTCTCAAACATGGTCTTATATGTATATTGCTTTCTTTGCTCTTCTGGTGACAACTTTATTCAATAGTACCTAGTGTGATACTTGTGTTATTATGTTGTGTTTTGTTCACTGTCTAGGGTGTATATCACACGACGTTTCGGGAGTTTTGATCTACTCCCGTCTGCAGTTGTTCCTGGTTAGTCCTGAGAAGGACGCTTTTATTCACTTGCCTCCCCCGGGGTTTGAACCCGGGACCGCTGATCACTAGTCTGTCACTCTTACCACTAGGCCACCAGCGCGGTTATATATTTTAGTTATAAACTTATATAAATAAAAGCGTACAATATCAGTCCTTCTCAGGACTAACCAAGAACACCTGAAGACGGGAGTAGATCAAAACTCCCGAAACGTCGTGTGATACACACCCTAGAGAGTGGAAGAAGTCCGATAAACACACATCATAATAGACCACTGCCAAAAAATTACATTCAGCGAGCACTTGTGTTATTCTTTTTCCTATAGCAATTTTGTTTTTTATATCCTTATCTCTTCTGTCTCTGATATAGTCACTTATTGGTGATTGTATTAATGCACTTTCTTAGTAATTATTTGTTTCATTTAAATATCCGCTTACTGTTCGTCGCCTACTTTTACCTCCATACTGCGACATTTTCTAAGGCTTCTGTTATGTAGATGTTGAGTACGAAGGGTGACTGACAGCATTCCTGTTTATATGCGCTGTTCACGGTAAAGAGATTCAAAATGATTATTTTTGTCTTAATTCTGACTTAACGGCATTAATGTGTGTATGTGCATTCTTTTTAAAATAAGCAGATTGCGTATACCAAAAAAGAAATTTGAGGACAAAGTGCGACAGATCGAGGAACTAAGTGGTTTTCAACCAGGTCGATCCGGTGTGGAAAACATATTCAGCTTGAAAAAACTAAGTGAAAAATTAACGCTAAGGATAAAAACGCGTTGTATTTATAAATTTAAAGACGCCATGTGAGTATCTTACCCATGGAAAACTTCGAGAAGTTCTATTATTTTATTACGAACAAAAATTTAGCTAAGGCGTCAATAGTAATTACGAAATGATGAAGTTTCTTTTTATTCAAATATAAGTAAACAAGATAATATTTATCTTTTGAACGATCGGTAAACGTAGCTAGTACTAATAGTACTAATACTAAAATGCACCTTTGTGAAAAAAGTACCAAAGATACGGCCACACCGGAAATTACTGCTCCTTGGAACACCGGCGTGTAATGGTCGTGAATAAGAAAGACAGGAAAGGCCAAATCAAAAGCACTGTTACGTCCTATGAAGATAGTAGTGTTTGACAAACATCGCAGTAGTACCTTAAAATTTGAAAATCGGTCATAATCCAGAATTAACCAACAATGACCATTATGAAATATGATTACAGAAGCAGCGCATGCTATGACCAACAAAATACAATACTTCAATTACATTTCATAATAATAGCACAACCTATTCAATAAGTATAATATTGTTAACAACTTAACTTTAATAAAATGTCGATAACTTGTTTCTTTTAAAAGTAATACAAAATTGACGTATCGAGTGTAAGTAAACTCTGTTTAATATTTCTGTAGTCTCTTTGAACATCAGATTATGTAGTTCCAAAATTGGTTTAGCACCATTATTAAAAGATAGTCTCAACATGAAAATTGTTGCAGTAAGCTAACTTTTTACAACAGCAAATTAAAAATGATGAGAGCCTATAAAAATCAGATACAAGATAATCAATATTTTAAAGAAAACTCAAACCAGGAGTACTACTGCAACGTCACTGAGTCTAGCGATCAATTACTTTTTTAGTAGTTGTACTATACCACATGCTGGCTCATCTAGTCGAAGCTTAAGCTATTTAAATTTTCTATGATGTAGTGACTCGAAAAAGAAAGTTTTCCTATATAAATATTATTAGTAAACCCATTAAATGTATAGAATTAATCAACCCTTAGATACAACAGTATATCCTATAAATTTTTAATCACACAGGTTCATGGTTAAAGTGCTATTGTCATATGGTTTGTGTTAAACTATTAATACATCCAAAAATAAGTACTGCAAATAATATCAATGCTTTTGTGATGACCCAAAACTTATTGCGTAACAAGTGTCTCACACTCCAATTCCTGTTCACCTTACGTATGATTATTAAGCTTAGGTATTGACTGAAATTCAATAAGTGTAATGTATTTTGCATATTTTATATTGATAGATGCTCACCATTTTAAGAACGTTTTTAATAATATCTTATTGAAAAATATGGAAAAAATAAATTCTTATTGTACATATTATAATACCAGTAAAGCTCAATTTTGAGATAAATAAATCTAACACCAAGTTTAACTGTTAGAAATATTAATATGCTGATTATGGGAACCGAACCGTCAATAGTAAACATTCACAATTACAGTAAATGTTTCGGCGTTATTAATGTAATAATTTTTTTTATCCAGGCTGATAATCCATATTCGCGTATATTATTAGTAAAGTATTTTAAATGTCTATTTTAATACCTGACCAGTAGCTGTTTAATTCCATACTCAAAAATAGATTGACACGTTTATATTTCCATTTAGTGATACTGTCATAAACATTCATGTCATATTGCTGAATTATTTATTTGATGTCATTTAGTGTTAGTAAATGGTATTCAAGCTTGTCCTAATCCAGAAATAGTGACTTAAATTAATTATGCAACGTGGTAGTAAAATATTATCGCTTAAACTTAATGCAAGTACTTACTGTACTACTTGCAGTGCGAAAAAATGCGAATGTCTACTCTATAGTTTTAAATATCTATTTTTTAATTTATGAATTAGATAAGGCGGTTGATTATTCATATACAAAGTTATATGAACGGCATGAACCATTTAGTTTGTAATGATCCAACATGAGCGATATTGTGACCTAACATTTCCGGTGCAATAATCGGGCTATAACCACACTTGGATGTTTATGTAATGTGTCAGTCCTTTGCTTCAGTTCAATTGGGGTAATTAAACAGCTCAAAGCATAGTAGACTTTGTAATGCATGATTATATGAACGATCAATCCAAATTACATCATTAACAATAAATATCAGGCTGTATTAGTCGTAAAAAAAAACGCTTAGGTTCTCCAAAGGTGAAATCAGACAAATTTAAACTAGAACATTTGGTTAATTATCCAAAGCGTTTGTACTATTACGTCTATTTTAATAGTAAACGTGAATAAGGAAACATACAAAGTTGTAATGCATTACTATTTTCCTACAGCAGATTTACAATCACAATATTTTCTCTCGTAGAATTTGTTGGGTACTATTTTAAAATATTAAGTTTTTCATATAACATATAACTACTAATTTTTTTAAATCCAAAATTGCATCTTCTGGTACAACAAACGTGAGCCAAACCTTTGAAGTGTACACAGTATTGATAAAATCAATACCCATTTATATGTTATAGTAATATACACCGAATAAAATAAAATCATTGAACCGTACGTTCAGAATATGCTGTGGTGGAAAACGGAATTTCTGCATTACTTATAATTTACGGCCATTTTCATATGCGCGTACGTGCTTCCGAAAATATGACCGTGTGGCTGCAATGCCGTACGCCTACATCTAAGGCCTCTCTCTTTTATTATATTTTCATTTTCTCCATTGCCGTCATTACGAGTGCCGAGTCAACTGCGTTGAACTCGCATTCCTGTTTACTGTATGAGATTCCTTTAGAAAATTCGAGGAGTATTGTTTGCATAACAATAAGCACAAAACTGTAGGGCATTAGATATGCAAAGCGATTATCGCCTACTCATAATTAAAATGGTTTTTTAAGGGAGGCAACTGAGTAAAAACACGTGTCAAAGGAATTCCGGGTAAAATCCTTTCTCTAATGAACATCGTCAATCTTGCGGGATGACGTTCAGCAGGTCAGACGAAGGCGAGGAAACTCAGCTGTGCCGGTTTGATAGCTTGATTTATTGACAGATGAAACCCTCATTGTTTGAAATAAGGAATCTCAAAAACCAGTAGTAAATTGGGAATGGATCTTTAAAGGAAACGCGAAACAGCGAAATGAAATCCTGAGACGAGAAATTTTAATTGAGACAAACTGAAGTGCATTTAATGATGTTGATTATATTGGACGCTGTGCTGAGCTTCAAATTTAATTTTAGCTTTACTGAATTTTCAGCTTACGCTACTTCTGGAATAATTAGTACCAAATTGCCAAAACTTTTGTAGATGCGTTGACTTTCTTTAGAATCAGTTAATCGCATTATAATGAGAATTATTAAGT
Source organism: Agriotes lineatus (assembly GCA_940337035.1). NCBI lineage: Eukaryota > Metazoa > Arthropoda > Insecta > Coleoptera > Elateridae > Agriotes > Agriotes lineatus. Next base: position 110,961,047 of record OW679194.1, read on the forward strand.
TGGATTCGTTTGGTTTGCTAATTGGAACTTATATAAGTCCATTTAGAAATTATTTCATAAATTTTCTACGACGCCCATTTTTGACGTTTCATTGAAAATCAAGCTGCGGATATGTAAAGTTACCAACACATTTACTTCTCTAAAAACGCATTGAAAACAATTTTTAGAGTAGATATACATAAATTAATTAAAGCTGATCGATTAAATACAAGTACATTTATTTTCCTTGAGGCGGCCCTGAATTGGGCATACTTACCTGGGCCTTAATTCCACCACCTCAGTTGAGTACCAGACCGCGGATTAGACATTGTTTATGCACCTGAACTGGACATTTTGAACTAATCCAAAATTAAGCTTTGTTATTTATTAAAAAAAATACTATTTCCGCCTATGAAGACAGTATTTCAATATTTGACAAAAAACTGAAAAACTGTATAGACCTAATAATTAATTACAATATAATTATGTATTATTTACTGTTTGTAAAAATATACTGTATATTTAATATAGTGTAATCTCGATATTTCAATATAGCAATTATTTTTACTTTTAAAATTGCTGCCAACGTCTGCGCCTTGTTTCAGGATCTTTAGTTCTAACGGCTTCGTTGACACTTTGCAACATAGAGTATGTATTGCTTTAAAATTTAAATAGATAGGACGTTAATAAATACAAACAAACGTGTGCGTTCTATAACATTACTGTTGAAGTGTTAAAATTTGAATGAAGCGCTTCAAAAGTACTCGTAATAATAAATAAACAAGGGCTTATGATTTGATGAGTCTTTTACAGGTTAACAACAAACCAGAAGATTAAGGATTACTAAAGCGCCCAGTACATGCCAGGACATGTTAAATGCTTAACTAGCTATATAAATGTACCTTACTATGATTAAACGCAAGGGAACTATAATAAAAATGTAAATTTTGCAACAATTGTTTGAAATACATTTCATTATTGTTATAACAAATGCGAATATATCTTCCTATACTTTAAACGCCTTTTTAAAACTGGTCTTTGAGTTAGTGAAACAGCATCGCGTAATTCAATTACATACATTACTTATATTTTCAATATTAAAAAAATGCAAAAACACTGCAAAGAAGCCATTGAAGAGAAGTCTAGATGTCTTGAAAACTAAACCATTGGTGCTCTAGTTACTGGTGTTGATCTACCTCTGGAAAAAAATATACACTCAACTCGTTATGTACGACTCTGGCATTATCATGTAGAGCCCCCGTTTGTTAAAACCACACACGATCTCTTTGTAATCAATTATATCAGCCAATTTATTGTACAACGTCTATTTTCGCCATTTCAAATACCTTAGGAATAAATGTTTCACCTGGGTTGCGGTGAATAGTAAGTGGTATACAGGGTGATTCAAATTAAGTGCGCACCTATGACAAATTGATTTTGACAGTTCTGATGTTTACGTTATTGTTTTTGTTTTTAGTAGCAGCCTACTATGAATTTTTTCGTAAGTACGATGTATTGTTGATACACAGGGTGTTCTTAAATAAGTGTCGCAACGGAACACTGTAGATTCCTGAGCAAAAATATGATAATTTAACTCAACTTACCTATATACAAAGTTGCTTAGTTTAGCCGCTAGAGGGCTTTAAAAACGATTAACTTTTTTAAAATTTTTCAAATAAGTCGAAAAATCTTCGATAGATTTTATTCATTTTTTGGCCATGCGTTTGTACCAGTAAACCACAGCTTTTCGAAAATTACAGGGTGTTTAAAAACTTCGTCACAATAAGTTATCCATCCATATTTTTGAAACCCCCTGTATAATTACTACCAATTTTTCTTTCTGAATAGTTACTTTAATTTTGAAGCTATTTTCTCTCTTACAAACTTTTAGTCGGGTAAACGGTTTGGACACAAAAAAATATTTTTTAAATCCCTACAAGCCTGAATCAGTAATTATAACTTAACACTAGGCTAGTGATTATACAGGGGATTAAAAATTTAAAAAAGTTAATCGTTTTTAAAGCCCTCTAGCGGCCCAAACTAAGCAACTTTGTATATAGGTAAGTTGAGTTAAATCATCATATTTTTCTCAAGAAATCTACAGTGTTCCGATGCAACGCTTATTTAGGAACACCCTGTAGGTAAACTAAAATTTCCCCTAACTTCTTTAATATTCATTTTAATACAATAGTGTATTAAGACTTTTATATTACAAATTAATTTTTATTTCAAGTTTTTGAAATTTTGTCTCAAACTCGTTATTCGATTGTTTTTTTATTAATTGCATATTAATCAGCGCCAAAAACACTACTAGTTTGCTAATTTAACCTACTTTGTAAAATTAATAATAACAAAGATAGCAATGGTGCGCACTTAATTTGAATCACTCTGTATACCACTTACTATTCACCGAAACCCAGGTGAAACATTTATTCCTAGTACTTGTGCTTTTTCTATTACATTCATTGGGGGTTAACAGTTATATTTCTATATTAATGCAGGCAATAATAGTAATGAGTTACGCAATGCAAACCATTAATACGTTTCAAAGACTAATATTTTAAAAGGCGATTACAAGTACAGGGTGATTCAAAAGCGACAACTCACGGAAGGTGATTCCTCTCGACAAAATAAGGATAAAAGTGTACATGTCCCATTGTCTGAAATTGCGTCGTAAAAGAACTACAACCCTGAGAAGGGTAATAAAAGCAAAAATTTAATTTAATTAAAATAAAGCTGATAACGCAAATTTTTCAATTTCACGGGATTTTGTACACTGAATTAGCTGACCTTGAAAAAAGTTAGTATAGAGTTCAAAAAGAATAGTTTATGTTTTCTAAACACTGTGTACGTCTAATAAACACAAACGTATAGAGGGGTGTACAGTGCATAATTTTATATTTCTGCATTGATCTAGTGTGCCATAAATATTTTTCTGAAACAGAAAGGGTCACCAAATTTCTTCCTTATTTACACAACTTTTGTCTCATTTATAGACGCTCTAGCTCCGTTAGTTTCCAAGATCCTACTGGTGACAAGTTCAATTTGTAACACCAACATAAATTATTAGAAGGAATACAATATTGCAATGGTTTACTGCCCACAGCAATTCTGGTTGCCTAACTAACACGAAAATGAAAGTGAGCACAGAATTAATTTTTTATTTATTGCAAGATAAATTCAGTATTTGCACTAATAAATGCACGTGAAATGATTAGCAGCAACTATAATTTGAATGAGAAAGGTTAGCATTAGATAAGGCAGAATCAAAAGGGTTACGTTTAACATTGATGTTCGGAATGGCAAGGGCATTTGTTAATGTCAATACAATAATGTGAATTTAGAATGATACAGAGATGGTTTGTGGTATTACAAAAATTATATGAGAGTTATGAGTAAAAGTTTAAGAAGCCAGCAAACGGCAAGACAGCTGACGGGTAAAGAAACGATACAAAGCAGTGGAAGAAAGCAAAGATTGCAAAGAGCATGATAAGGCCAACGAAAGCATGATAAGAACATTGGTGAAGTGCTAATAATAAACTCATGTGAAAAAGTGCATTTAAAAACTATTGTGAAAAAACAGAGATTTATAGTTAAAGTGCTACGGTTGACAATTTCCAAGAGAAAGACAGTTTAGTTCTTTAGTAGAAACATTATATCAAAACTTCTTTCATAGAACAGTTGTAAATCTTGGTTACTAGGATGCGAGATATTCAATTGTTAATAATAACAAAACAAGGTTGTAAAATTTGTGCTGGGTGCAAGAGGTGCTCCCAGTTTTGTAAATTTTTATATTAAAAAGTTTCCTGTGTGAGCCAAACAGTGTTTTTTCATAATCACCAACCTGCAGAGCACCTGTGTGTGTAATTTTTGTCGTGGTGACACATCTCAGTGAAAAGTAAAGATTAGTCCAAGAGCGTCTAACATCGGCCCTCTTTACAAGTAGTTAAAGACATCGGCCAGCTAGAATGTTATGTGTAACGTATGAATCAGACTCTCCTGAGTGCTTAGGTGCATAAATTTTGAACAGGAAGCTGTCACTAAGTTTGTAATTGCCGTGGCGTGCCTTCATTCTGCAAGCCGACATCGGATCTGCCCTTGCAAGGTAAATTTCACAGGCAAGCAGATGCAGAACGCCCACTAGCTTTGGGTTTCATCAAGATTAAACATCGTACGAGGCCGTGAACGTGGTTCCAGCTGCATAGATTCATCCAGGGTTTTATAGTCGAGGTAGCGTTATTTGATTTTGTGATTCGAACCAGAGATTTGAAAAATTGCAGGAAGCTAAACCAATGCAGGTTTCGGCATCCCTACGTCGCTAAAACAAAACCAGGTTAGCCGGAAACTACGTCAGAATATTTTATTGCATTTACCTGAGGCTTTTTCTCAATTATTGCAGTTTGAATTCAATTACGCTATTTCCTTGTACAAGTTAACCATTTGTGTTTACAGTCAATTTTAAGGTTAAAGCTGTCAGGTACAAATTCGAGCAATTGCCATACCAGTTAATAAGCCCTACTTAAAAGTAATTGTAATACTGTGGGTTGAACCTACCCCTTTGAAAAATAGTTTTTCTCATGCTCATGCAGAAGTTAAAACTATATTTATTGTAGATTCTGGTGATTTGCCCTATTAATTGTTATTTACTAAAGCCTTTGTAATTAGTAGAGAGCATCATTACAATATGTCGTAAAGTGGATACCCACAACAGAAATGCACATATTATTTATTATTTTTAAATTATTAGATCATGCTGCAATTGTTATAAAAACATACACAATCGGTTAGAAATGGTTAGGTACATACTTCTTTCCACTTTTGAAAAGACATTACATTATTGTGCGTACCATTTATGGGCAAAGATTGCATAATCTTAAATTGTGGTATGATGTATTCACTTATGTGTCCGTTTTTATTGGTTTTGTAACTATTTCAATGCGTCTGATACGAACAAAGAAATCAGTGGCCGTTAATTGTTTCAAACCCCTTCTACTTTAATCTTTCTTGTAAATTCTTCAATTCATTGCTGCATTAATAAGACTCAATCTACTCTTAAAATGTAGCAAAGGAATTCAAAAACTGCGAAACATAAAAAGGGCAAAATCCAGAAACAGAATAATTAAATGTTACAAAGTTTCTATAATTTGAAGCTCTATTCCGCTATGCTGAAATTAACTTTCCTTAACTTCTCAATCCTATCGCAGCATACAAATGGCAAAAATATACGCCGTGAACCGTTACGAACGGTATCAATTATTAAAACGCTCCGCAGATTTTTATGAAACAGGCTAAAGTAAAACGCCCTCGAACAAGAGAAACCGGCGCTCTTAAATATAGACCCCTATTTTTTATACCGTATTCTGCAGACCCCTGAGATTTCTCCTTCACGATGGTATAAAATCAGCTCTACATCAATAGGGCTATAAAATATCTGATTGTTTTACGTGCGCTAGTACTAACAGAACATGAGTAGAAATATGTTTTAAACAAACACTTCCTTCAATTATACCGGGTGTAACAGGATCATGGTACACCCCCGTATCTCCGTTAGTTTTAAAGGTAATTTATTGAAATTTGGTATATCCCATATACATAATAAGCGGCACTTTTTGACCTGCAAATGATTTTTTTTTCACTTCCGGTTTCGCCGGAAGTGATACCAACTTTCGATTTTTAAATAGAACACCCTGTATATTATTACATTTATGAAATCTGCATAATTTTCTGAATCCAATGATACCACATAAGTGACATTTCAAACGTCAAAAATTTTTTTAATTTAATTTTTAATTTTCCATTTAAGTGTGCCATGATGGTTCCGATTTATTCCAATTGATCCATTTAATGCTAGAAAAATCGAAATCCCGTCAAAAATACTAAATTGCGTTTTTTATGAGGAAATAAAGTTCACCGTAATCAATTTTGGGGTAAAACTCAATTTTTTCAAATGGAACCATATTGGTACCGTGGTACCATTTATTAGTACTATTAATAAGGAATTTATTCATACATGGTAATTAAATGTGCGATAAATACAATCAAAATTACAGCTAAAAGAAAATAAGAAAATACAATTATTTTGGTCTAATTTAGTGTTAAGACTAAGGAGGCTTTGAAAACAATGAAATTGTTTATTCAGACTGTCAAATAAATACTTGTTGGTTTATCGGTGTTTCTATTGTGTATTGGAAGAGTCTTTACATTTGTTGTTATTTTTGTTCAAAATGCCGCACATTTATACAAAGGATGAAAGAGTGGACATGTTAATTATTTATGGGGAATGTAGAAAAAATGGCCTTGCGGCTAGAAACCTTTATGCCGACCGATATCCTGATAGACAATGTCCAGCGAGAAATTATTTTAATCGTCTTGAAAATCAATTCCGAAGAGAGCCTAACCATGATCCCGATCCCGAAGAAAACGTTATCATTGACGAAGGAACGGAAATTAATGTTTTAGCTCGAATAGAAGTTGATAAGACTGTTTCTTTAAGGCAAATTGGGTTTGATTTGGAAATTAGTCACCAAACGGTAAGCCGAATCTTGCACAAACACAATTATAAATCCTTCAAATATCAATTGCACCAGCACCTGTACGAAAATGATTATGAACGTAGGATGGAATATTGCAATTGGATCTTGCAGAATAATGTGCAGCCAAACAATGCTTTTTTGGGAAGGATTTTATTTTCGGACGAGTGTAGGTTTACAAATATGGGATTATTTAACCGACAAAATACAAGGTATTGGTCACAAGTAAATCAACATTTATTGCGGCAGGGTAATTTTCAAGTGCGGTTCGGTTTCAATGTTTGGCTTGGAATAGTCGGTCGTAGAGTCATTGGTCCAATAATATTTGAAGGAGCCTTGACTGGAGCTAGATACTTAGGATTTCTGCAAAATGAAATTGAGGACAGGTTAGCTGAATTACCTATCCATTTACGACAGGGAATGTATTTCCAACAAGATGGAGCTCCTCCCCATAATTCAAGAATAGTAATTGATTACCTTCAACAAGCATTCGAAGAAAACGTAATTTCGACGAATGGTCCTGTGCGATGGCCTCCAAGGTCACCTGATTTGACACCTCTTGATTTCTTTGTTTGGGGCCATTTGAAAAACATTGTTTATGCAACCCCCGTTACAACCCGCGAAGATCTGGAGTTGCGAGTAAGACGCGCAATTAATAGAATAACGGCCCAGCAATTATCGAACGTTCTTCAAGAAACAGCTACGAGAGTTCAGAAGTGCGTTGACGTTAATGGACAGCATTTCGAACAATTGTTGTAATGTTTTGTGTTAATTTTTTGTATTTCAAGTTGTATTTTTTGTATTTTCTTATTTTCTTTTAGTTGTAATTTTGTTTGTATTTATCGCACATTTAATTACCATGTATGAATAAATTCCTTATTAATAGTACTAATAAATGGTACCACGGTACCAATATGGTTCCATTTGAAAAAATTGAGTTTTACCCCAAAATTGATTACGGTGAACTTTATTTGCTCATAAAAAACGCAATTTAGTATTTTTGACGGGATTTCGATTTTTCTAGCATTAAATGGATCAATTGGAATAAATCGGAACCATCATGGCACACTTAAATGGAAAATTAAAAATTAAATTAAAAAAAATTTTGACGTTTGAAATGTCACTTATGTGGTATCATTGGATTCAGAAAATTATGCAGATTTCAGAAATGTAATAATATACAGGGTGTTCTATTTAAAAATCGAAAGTTGGTATCACTTCCGGCGAAACCGGAAGTGAAAAAAAAATCATTTGCAGGTCAAAAAGTGCCGCTTATTATGTATATGTGATATACCAAATTTCAATAAATTACCTTTAAAACTAACGGAGATACGGGGGTGTACCATGATCCTGTTACACCCGGTATAACAAGGGCAAGCAACTAACAAGAGGTTGATGCAATCAATTATACTGTGCCACACTAGCATCTTTTGAAGAATTTATAAGTTGGTTTATGGTTTTTATATAACTATTGTTCTAGTAAGTGCTACTGATGAATTTTAGAAAGACGCTGGTTTTGTTACTTTCTAAAATATTTCGTCTTAAAGATTTCTCCTGGTTTTGACAGAATATTTTTGAAAGTATATAAAAATTAATGTAAACTACATATATATTGAAAATTACATTTATAAGTAACATCCAAAGGTTTAAAAGTGCTTCAGAAGTTTTAATAGAAACCAAATTTTTACTAAAAGATTGTGTGATCTAAGAAATCAGCATGTCGTCAGTAAGTAAACGCGATGTCAACCATGCGACACCTTTTGAAATGCGTTATCGATTGTGCTGTCTGAACTTAGTTGCTACGTCGTGCACTAGCATTAGTGATACCGACAACTACAATGCCTTTATTAATGTCAAAGTTAATAATGATATGTAGCTGGAAATTCTGGACATGGCAAAGTGGATTTCCCTCATTATCACTGCGTACATGCTTCTCTGCAGCAGCCAAATGCTTGATGAAAGTTCGCGAACTCACTTTTATAGTAAGCGTCATAAATTCATAACTTTTTAATTATCTTCCTGCTGTTTTTTTAGGTCAAACTTAAAGATAGTTCCGCAGTGCCTTATGGCGTAATAAAAAAAACTCGAGACTTCTGGTCTTTAAAAACAATTTTGCTGTCGAAGCCTAGCATTGAGACGAACTTCTAGACAGCACATAAATTTTAAGATTCCAAATAAATGCACATATGGATAAATTCACATATCAAAGTGTACCCGCCAAATTGTCCATGTTCCTCACGAGATAGGGGGTTGGTTCTCCAGACATCCCTATTCTTTTTTTATGTTCCATTCTAATCTGAAGTCAACATTTATCCAAGGAGCTAACACACATGGGATAAATAATTAACGAATTCAGATGCCTTTAAATAAGACATTTTTGTGAAATTAATCGAAAAATGCAAAAATTATGAAGAAATTAAGAGTAATCACCACCATGGTTAATACCCCTGAAATGTCTCTGCGATAGTAATTTTTTGTAAATCTTTGTTTTTGTAGCATAAGCACGAAACGGCTCATCCCTCATCAGTTCTAAAGAATTGTACCTCCTTAAAGAAGGATGTGTTCATAGGAACAGTTATTCTTATTTTGACCTAGGAATACGTTCTTAACTTATGGAACACCCAGTATATGAAACTTCCAATAATAGCAATTTAAAGTTTTTAAATTATTTATCAGTTGGAATCATTTCAACTGGAAAACAAAATACTCATGATAGTTATTCTATTTAGTAGGCGAGGATAAAATAAATCTAGTTTGTATAGTTTCAAGTAAAAAATTGCTATAACAACAATATAGTATTTATAGGATTGAAATAAATGAAACCACGGCTTTTTCTTCTTGACTGCATAGTGTTAGCTCATATAGTATAGTGAAAATAAAATAAATGCTTCTTTACACTGCACTCACACTGCAAAACAATTTCTGAACATATTTTGAATTGCAAACTTAAATCTAGAAACGATATCGATATTTACTAGTCAAGCACGTCATAAAGAGGATATTGAGTTGCTGATACACTGCGGTATCCAGCCATCACGATATCCAGAGCAACTTGCCTTCATTTCCTGCAACCAAATCGAGTCTGGATCTGTTTGACTGTTTGGCACGTGCATCTCCATTCTACATGCATGGAATATTTTATACTATGGATTATCCTCTATCATTGACGGCTGATGAATACAGGTTTGCGTAATTGTGACATATATCGTCGCTGCCTGAAGCCGGTTAATACTTGATGTAATTTCAGGAGTTAGCTTCAAAATTGGCCCAAAAGCGAAACAAAACTTTTAGTAATTATTTGAACATCCTATTATAAGACCCCTGATCCAACTTTTAAAACTACCACGCCTATGTCTCTAGATATACACAAAAGTCTCTGCTAAGGATCTAATTTACAATTAAATTATGTTATTGTGAATTAAAAGCTTACATTTACAATTGTAGCAAAGGTGACGTTTCAAATATATGACCTTTTACGACGTATAACGTATGCAATTCGGTGAATAGACTACGCCTAAGCCTTTCTGTATAGCAGATCTTTTTGGGACACCGTTATATCTGGAATTGCCTATTGTGCTTGAAATATCCTTCGGAATAATGGTACTAACATTGCTCTAACATCGAAAACGTTTTGTATAAACGCTGGCGCGCTCTTTTGTGTGCCGTGCAACTAAAATTTAATTTTATTGTAAGGATTTTATTGTTGCACCATTTCTAAACGGACAAGAATATCGCATTTGGAAAAGTAGGTTCTAAGTAAAAATTCTCGCTTTAATATTAACCGAATATATCGCTGCATTTATCTTCGAAATAAATGTACGAGTACAGAGGTGTGACAGATATTACAACTATTCCAGCCCAAAGCAGTCAATTTTAAAAGCAAGATACGCCGGTTAATACAGACAGCTCTATAGGGGCTCGGTCCCAACACATACATATGGATGTATATTGTGCCATTCAGCAGCGAATATAGCTTCAGCTTAACATGTATAATACAGGGTCTGAAGCGGAATCAAATCTGGTTAAACATAAAGGAAAAATGGATACTGTAAAAGGCAACGCTTTTAAAAGTTACTCCAAACATGGAATGTATTACATGTAGGCCCATTACGAATGGCCTAATAAGTTTCAGTAAAAAGAGACATGATAAAAAGCAAACAACCTTATTTTGATCCATTGCTAGAACCTTAGTAGTGAAATCTGACAGTTGAGTTATTTAATTTTTCTATTGCATAAACATTTCTAAAATCCAAAGATCAATGCTAATTCCTGGGAGATCAATGACGGTAACACGAAAGAAATTATTACTAAATTCGCTAAAAAATACAGTTATCAAAAACCAAATTAAGTAGGAGTATCTGAAGGATTTCTGCGAAATTTAAAACTACAAAATTGATAGAGGAACACAAAAATTCCTGAACTCGCATCTTTGAGTGAGTGAGCGTTATATGAAAATTAAAGTCGTAGCTAATTGTAAAGAGTACCTATGTAATATAATCTCTCGAAAATAACACAGAAATAGTTAGAGGTACTGTTATTGAAAGTTCATAACATTAAATTCAATCCTTTCGCCAACAAACCTAAGGCCAGTGTTATAGATTTTAATAAAATGCAAACAATTTCGAATAAAAATAGAGCCTACATCAAGTTTTCAAAGAATTAGCTTGGAGAGGTAACGGGGTGGTTCATGCAAAAATATTTTTTTCAAGCTGAATCGTATAATTGTGGAAGCCCTAACATAATTTTATATACTATATAGGTACCGAACGCTAAAGTCTACACATTACTCTTTTTCTCTGACGTAAGAAATAAAAAACATAGCGTTTAAAACGTATGTCTTATATTACAGTGAAATTCAAAGAGATCATTTAGATTACAAGTGGTAGACTGAGAAAAAAAATTACATATATCTAACCTCTAATATAAGGTATGCTCTAAATAGCACATTATTCAAACCAATACATTTTAACCTATGTAATTTGACGTTTCTCCTCTTCGAAGAAGTCCCTAATGCTTAAAATAAGTTTTTAGGCTTGCTCGCAATAACACGGCGTGTTATTTTACTGTTATTTTGAACAATGGTTACATTGCCAGTATTATGCAACAAGCCATACTTAAAGCGAAATTGACGAAAAACAACAGATATTTTGTTTCGTCCAGTTCCTTATAGTTAAATAAAGACAGAAAATTGTTACGTCACAAAAGCCCCACTGATTCTAATTCTATTAAGTCATATTTCCAAGTGTAACTTAAATCTTTATCAAGAAGTATTACAATTTGGAAATAATTTGACTAATAAACAAGAAAAACAGTCAATATATTTCTAATAAAGTAAAAAACCAAGTTTCGGTTCTTAAAAGTTTCTTATTCATTATATTTTCTCGTTAAATATTACACTGGTCTTTCGGACTCTGCACATGGGTTTCGACTCGTAGATAGTATTATGGATGATACTTGTACCATACTAACAATACAGCGATTTTAATATTGACTCATTGTAGGTCTTCGATTTTAAAGGTAACTTATTAGAGTGGATCAAATCATATCGTTCTGATCGGAAAATGTGTGTTAAAATTGAAAACTGCTACTCAGATCTTCACGATATTAATATGGGCATTCCTCAGGGTTCTGTAATCAGTCCATTGATATTCTTGCTCTTCGTTAATAATTTGCCTAATTATATAAACAACTGGAAGGTAGTAATGTTGGCAGCTGATGCTTCCATTGCCCTTGGTGAACAGAATCCAGGAACTTAAATAAGAGTAGAGTACATATCACAGAAATGTTACGAGTGTTTTTTCGATGAACAATTTAATGCTCAATATAAGTAAAATTAAATGTGTTAGTTCGGTTGCAAGAAAGCAGGTGGATATTAACATTCGTTCTTAACAATGTGCAGCTGACAAATGTGTATTTAACTGGGTTTCTGGGAATCGTGTTGGATCAATATGTTAGCTGGAAACCACATATACGGCAGCTGTCCTACAATGTTTTTGTTTGGGGAATAGTGACAATAGTAGTCGGATCTTTTTATTGCAACAAAAAGTTGTACGTATGATTGTGAACATTGAGACCATGACTAGTTGTACGTCATATTTTATAAAACATGGTATTATGAGGTTTTATTGAATTTACATGTCTAGATGCCTACTTTTTGTCCAACACCGACTTGAACTTTATATGGTAGGATCTGATTGTCATAATTACGGCCCTAGACATCGCAATCTTCTAACTAACGATATATAGAGATTGGACACCTATGAAAACGCACCTGCTGAGAATTTTTTTATAACAATCTACTAGAAACGTTTTAGGGATTATTATATATAAAATTTAAAAAGGTGCTCAAGAGATGGCTTATCTCTAAGGCCTACTATAGTATAAATAAATACCCAAATGAGTGTTATATCATGACAGCTAAAGTCTGATTTTTCTATTTTGATGTTTCCCATATTGTTTGTACAGTGTTTTAGAAATAAATAACTATTTATTTATTTATAGTTATACCGGGTGACCGGTTTCAAAACCAAACATATCAAAAGCATGGTGTATCACAGGGTTACTAAAACCATTCAATTTAATTTATAACTCAAGTTTGAGTAGATCAAAACGTATAATTGCAGGGGGGGGGACTAAACGTCCTTAGCAATTATAATAGAATTATCATTTGTTTACCAAAAATGTAAACATGCTTTGTTTCGTTTTCAAACCGGTCACCTGGTATAATAGCGACCCCCTTTTATCAATTGGTATAAGCTCACTTGGCTTGTTTCACCTGTCAAATTAAATAATTTAGAAATGTCACTTTTTTAGGTTACGTAATACGTTTTAGATTTAACCATAAAAAGTAAAAAAAGTGTGCTGGGGACAAACATTCATCATTCGCATGACACTAAAGTAATAAAATCGTATTACGCTCCTTCTGATATATATTTTTGATTATTATATTTTCTTCATAAATATAATGCGTAGTATGTCTAGTAATCTATACATTTTTAATGAATATAATTTCTTTATAATCCTAGTATGACGAAATACAACGAGTTCGTAGGATCCATTGTATTTTTGGATTTAGGTTTTTAACTCATAATATTCATAAAAAATCATCAGTAATAAGCGTAGTACTTATTATATTACCCCTGATAATATTCTGAATTGGTTAAGATTCTAGTTGTCGTCGGCATTTTATTTTAGACTTTTCCTGACGCTTGTGTTGTGAATACATCGTAACTTACATACGATGTTTCACTCCACTCTACAACAATCCTTTATTAAGAAAGGTCTTTGTAGCTCTAAGTACCGTTATTATGCTCAGATTCTATAAGACAAACATTGGTGTTTGAATGTGGAAGTCTGCATATTTGCCTCAGCATCTTTTGATAACGTAATATAAAAGGAAAAAATTGTGTCTAGACGTAACCCATTACCAAGAAAACAGATAAAGCAGAGATGAATATTTTCCAAGGATAAAAAACGTTCGAGTTCAAATAAAAGTATTTTGAGAATACGTTTGAATTCCAGTTTTTCAATGTTTTCAATAAAAATTATTAGTGATTCATAAAATTTTCATTATTGGAAATTGGAGTTTGAAATACAATTTTGCAGTCTACCAGTAATAAACAACACTATGTACAAATTGGAAATATTAATATTCATATGTCATACGTTAGATAGTTAGATACAACATATCTTGGTCACGTAAATAATTCAATTGAGAACGCTGGTGCCAAATATTCCTTCTTTTATGATACATTAAAAATTGTGAAACGATATAAATACCGACTTAAACTTATGATGGTTGTTCTTTGAAACCGTTGAAATGATGGTTATAATGGTATGGAATAATTAAATAATATCAATTTAGCAAATATATTACGAGCACACACATCGCAAGCTATGTGTTTGAGTCTATAAACTTAGTGATCGTTAGCTTAAGGCAGGTGTTACCTTAATGTGTATGGTATAACACAAAATAATATAATAGTCCCATCAGTAATAGTATACAATGAGTGAGACAGTTGGACATTATCTACGAGGATAAAATTTGCGTAATTTATCCGGGTGTAAAAGCAATTTTCACGAGTTTAATATTATGCCTTTTCTAGTGGCATTAAATAAGTGTAATTTATTTCTATTTTTGTTACTGAAAGTATAGTTTGACGTTTGGATTTCTCAGCGGCCTAATTTATGTTTCATCTTCATGATTTACTGAAGCATAATGAAAAACTTAACAAGCCTACGTCTAAGCTCAGCGGTAGGGTTACTGCAATGGCGTCGGCGTAAGAAGGGGTGGTTGGGCGTTACCCTCAGCTAGACACTGGATTTGATTGGAACAAAGTTTATTATATTTACACATACAAATAAGCTTATAACTAGGTAACATTTATATACAGAAAAAGAAAAGAAAATGGCGGATTGGCACCCGCGATTGGAAGCGGGTGTGGTCCTTCGGAGGCGGGGCCGGCGGCTTCCTCCTGCGGTTGCAGCGGCGGCGGTGGCGACTGGCGACGGGGCGGCGAGCTGAGAGCAGCGGCGGCGGCAACGTCGGCGGCAGTGCGGATCTCCTTGGCGGAGGCGGCGGCTGGCGGCTTCCTTCGGCGGTTGCAGCGGCGGCGGTGGCGACTGGCGACGGGGCGGCGGGCTGTGAGCAGCGGCGGCGGCAACGTCGGCGGCAGTGCGGATCTCCTGGGCGGAGGCGGCGGCTGGCGGCTTCCTTCTGCGGTGGCAGCGGCGGCGGTGGCGACTGGCGACGGGGCGGCGGGCTGTGAGCAGCGGCGGCGGCAACGTCGGCGGCAGTGATGATCTCCTGGGCGGAGGCGGCGGCTGGCGACTTCCTTCTACGGTGGCAGCGGCGGCGGTGGCGACTGGCGACGGGGCGGCGGGCTGTGAGCAGCGGCGGCGGCAACGTCGGCGGCAGTGCTGATCTCCTTTGGCGGAGGCGGCGGCTGGCGGCTTCCTTCTGCGGTGGCAGCGGCGGCGGTGGCGACTGGCGACGGGGCGGCGGGCTTTGAGCAGCGGCGGCGGCAACGTCGGCGGCAGTGCGGATCTCCTTGGCGGAGGCGGCGGTTGGCGGCTTCCTTCGGCGGTTGCAGCGGCGGCGGTGGCGACTGGCGACGGGGCGGCGGGCTTCGAGCAGCGGCGGCGGCAACGTCGGCGGCAGTGCGGATCTCCGGGGCGGAGGCGGCGGCTGGCGGCTTCCTTCGGCGGTTGCAGCGGCGGCGGTGGCGACTGGCGACGGGGCGGCGGGCTGTGAGCAGCGGCGGCGGCAACGTCGGCGGCAGTGCTGATCTCCTGGGCGGAGGCGGCGGCTGGCGAAAGTGGCTTTCCAAAGACGGCAGGCAGCAGAGTCCAATGCGTAGGATTGGCTCTAAGTCCACGAGGGTGATAGGCTCTGGAGAGGCTGGAGCTGCTAGCTGGTCCTGGAAGCTGAAGGGGCTCGAACTCCAAGTCCCACGAAGACGGCAGACAGCAGAGTCCAATGAAGTGGATCGGCTCTAAGTCCACGAAGATGCGGCAGACAGCTAAGTCCAGTAGATGAAACGGCTGGTGGTCCTGGAGCTGAAGTGGCTGCTGGTGGTCCTGGAAGCTGAAGTGGCTGCTGGTGGTCCTGGAAGCTGAAGTGGTGGCTGGTGGACTCTCCTTGGCTGAGTCCTAGAAGGCTGGAGATCCTGGAAGCTGGAGTGGCTGCTGGTAGTCCTGGAAGCTGAAGTGGCGGCTGGTGGACTCTCCTTGGCTGAGTGATTTCTTACTGCCAGCGTCTGACTATTTAAAGGAGCCAGTCCTTTGTCCAACGCGATCTCGACGCTCATTGGTCGAAGTAGAAGGGATGTTTTGCCCGATTTCGATATATTTTGAAATTATAGCATTTAATTGAGCGGCGTGATCAATTATCGACTTGGATTGAGTCGCAATCAATAGTTGATGAAATGCCGATTCTAACGACACCCAATTTGCTATGTTTTGAGTAAAAATTAGCTCAACTTGGAATTTTTAATGCAATGTTCCGCGTAAAGCTTAATTAAGTATTATTCTTATGGCGTGTGTTAAAAAGTTTATTATGCTTTGATCGGTTGCGCGCTATTTTTATAAGATTTTTGAGACCAATTTCGCTTTTCTGGGACGCTTCCTTCCGTTAATTAAAATTTAATTTGTAATCTGCATCTTTGCCCGCTGTACTCGGTCGTGGCCCCTGATTTCTTCGTTACAATATGCCTTTCCTCGGGCCGCTGAACTCTCGGCCGCTCTCCCGGGCGCGTGTTTGGCTGCCTGATGGAAAAATTGCTTTTTCTCCACCTGTATATGTGCTAGCGCTCTGTGGTTTGTTTTAATAGGTAGCGGTTAATTTTTCCTATCTTCTGGTATCCTTTATGTGTGATTAAAACAGAGCGCACTCTGTTTTAAGGGCGTTTTAGTGAAAAATTCTTAATTTAATCTGCAAACATTCGTGAGGCGTATTTCGCTGGCTGTCACCTTTCTTGGCCGGCCGGCTCCAATAAAGTTTATGGTTGCAATCTTGCTGCACTTTAGAAATTCGTTGTAAGGACACTTATTTTTATGATTTTAGGGTTTTGAAAGATACTTCTGCGTAGGATCGCGGCGGTTTGTTAAACAGATGTAATATTCTTTGTTCTTCGGGCGCCTTTCGGGCGGCGTACGTTTCCTTTGTTTTTATTCGATCTGTTTAACGGTTCATATCAATTCCCCCCTCCTTTGGCGTCCGCGATCCGGGCAAAAAAGATTAGGGAGAGAAGGGGCGGAGTTGGTCTGCGTGAATTTTGAGGGCCTGTTGTCCTCTTTGGACCCTATAGATGCTTGGGCCAAGTTGGTCCAAGATTTGGTGGGGTCCACTCCATTTTGGTTGGAACCCTGCATGGATCCCGGCGATGGCGTCTGAGAGAGGGTGATTTTTCACCATGACCCACTGCTGGGGTTGAAACGTGGGGTTGTCGGCGTCCGGTGCTTCTTGGCGCTGGTCGATGGCTCGGTTCCGGATGCCTGTGTCCCGTGCTCCGCGGTTGTGGGTCCGTGGTTCGTGGGGCGTTTCGGGCAGCAGCGTGGGGTGTCGGAACCTCCATTCCCCGGGGCGGTCTAATTCCTTTCCGAACATGGCGTATGCTGGGGAACACCCTAGGGCGGTGTTATGGCGATTCCGTAAGTTAAATAGGGTCGCGGGAAGATGCTTGTCCCACTCGCGATGGTTTCCTCCTTGTAGGTGCAGGCGGAGCCCCTTTTTTATTTCTTGATTCCTTCGCTCCGTTGGGTTGGCTCGGGGGTGATAGATGGCGGTCGTCCATGGCTGGATATCCCACTCCTGGCAGGCTCTCATCCATTGTTCACTGATGAACTGACGCCCGTTATCGGTCAGCATGGCGCTCGGGTACCCAAAGCGGGGAAAGACTTCATTTCGCAAGGTGCGGATGATGATGGGGGCGGTGGCTTTGGCTAAAGCGAAGGCTTCAGTCCACCGGGTGAAGAGGTCGGTTATTACCAGGATGAACTTCTTCCCGGTGGCTGACGAGGGGTAGGGCCCCATGAGGTCGAGCGCAATCGTGTCCCACGCTCGGTTGGGTTGGTGAGGCCTCAGGGTGGCTTTGGCTTGGTGGCGGCCCTTCTTGCATCTCAAGCAGAGCAGGCATTGGCGGACGTAGTTCCGGACATCTTCTCGTAAACGCGTCCAATGAAAATGTGAGCGGATGGCTCGTGTTGTTTCGGCGATGCCGGGATGTCCAGCTAAGTCTTGATCATGGTATTGGTAAATGACCCTGGGTCGG
The DNA here is from genome assembly GCA_940337035.1 of Agriotes lineatus. Lineage (NCBI taxonomy): Eukaryota > Metazoa > Arthropoda > Insecta > Coleoptera > Elateridae > Agriotes > Agriotes lineatus. The sequence goes on from OW679194.1 coordinate 110,979,327, forward strand.
CTTCTCTCCGGGACAAACAGTCTTGGGCCTTGATCCGTCTGGTGGTAAAGCAACCCATCCTCTATTCGATAATTCTCCTAGACGGCTACGAGATCCGGGGTTGGGTCCTCGACGAAGTAGCTTTGGTGCCATGAGTTGACTAAATCTTGACAGTAATTATCCTGCCTTTGGTCCTGTGCAATGGTCTCCCATAACGTTTCTTCGACTGCGTCCAGCAGGTTTAGGGATGGCTTGCCTGGTGGCTCCGTGACGGTAGCACGGCTGCTTGCCCGTTGATACCTCGGTGAGTCCTCACCGTGTGGTGTTTGGCTGCTGGCCGCCTGATTTCCTGTAGCGGGTTCCTGGAACCTGGGAAATCCTTTCTTAGCGGGTTGGCTGGCCGTTACACGTTTTTGGGCGAAGCGCTTGTTGTGAATGGGAGGTAGCAGTACTGTCGGGTCATCCCACACTGCTTCGGCCGACTGTCCAGTCGGCTGTCGAGATAGCGCGTCCGGCAACTCGTTGTGCTTTCCGGGGCAATGCTCGATTGTGAAGTGGAACTCCTGTAGCAGGAGAGCCCAACGCGTGAGTTTAGCTCGCTGGTCCTTCAAGGTGTTGAGCCAGGTGAGGGCGCGGTTATCGGTCCGGAGGGTGAACTGCCTGCCTTCTAAGTAGGGCCGATATTTTTTTATTGCCCATACGGCGGCTAGGCACTCTTGTTCGTTGGAGTGATAACGTTGTTCGGCTGGCAGGAACCGGGTGCTGGCGTAGGAGATGACGTCTCGACCTCCATCGGGACGTTCCTGGTAGAGCACGGCGGCGATGCCAAATTTGCTGGCGTCTGTTTGTAAAATGAAGGGGCGAGAAGCATCGGGTCGGGCTAACTTCAGCGGTGTCTGAAACAATTGTTTCACTTGGTGAAATGCTTGCTGAACGTCTGGGGTCCAAGTCCAGCGCTTTTTAGTGCTTAGTAGGTCGGTGAGAGGGGCCGCAACGTCGGCGAATCGGGGAATGTACTCGCGTAGCCAATTGCATATGCCTAGGAACTGTCGTAACCCCTTTCGGTTAGTAGGGGGCGGGGCGTTGATGACCTGCTGCACGTGACCTGGTTGAGGTTCGTTTCCCTCTGGGCCAACGATATGCCCTAGGTAGTGCAGTGTGGATTTCCCGAAGTGGCATTTTTCTGGCGAGCATATGAGCCCATGTTCCTGTAGTCGTTCGAATACCTTTCGGAGGTGTTGAAGGTGCTGCTCCCATGATTCCGAGTAAATGATGATGTCATCTAAATACACGAGGCAGAATTTGTGGAGGTACCCTACCAGTACTTCCCGGGCCATCAGCCTCTGAAAGGTCATTGGTGCCGTCTTGAGCCCGAATGGCATGACTCGAAACTGATAGGCTGCGCCATCCGGAGTCGTGAACGCGGTGTAGGGTTTGGCTTGGGGGTGTAAACTTATCTGCCAGTACCCCGACTTTAAGTCAAGTGAGGAGAAGATGCTCGCTGAACCTAGATCTTTGATGGTTTCGTGGATCAAGGGTAGTACCGCCGGCTCATTGATGGTGGCTTCGTTTAGCCTACGAAAGTCCAAGCAGAACCGGGGTGTAGAATCCTTTTTCTCCACGATGACGATTGGCGAGTTATGTGGTGACTGGCTAGGCTCGATGAAACCGCGTGCCAGCATCTCTTCTACTTGCTCGGCGATGATCTTCTTTTTTGTTTCGGAATATCGGTAATTTGGGCTGCGTATGGGGGCATCGGTTTTCACATGAATCTCGTGCTGCAGGGTGCGCGTAGGTGGCGCCGAGGGCCTCCAAATTTCGGGGAAGTCTTCTAGTAGCTGATAGAGGTTGTGTTCCTGCTCGCGAGGGAAGTCATGCTTCAACTGGGGAAGTTCCATCGGGTCATTCGCTGGACGCGGGTCGTGTTGCTCGACCAGGCAATGAGTGGTTTCTCGGGTCCTCATGCCGTGGTGTATGCAACGCCGTGCGAAATCAAAGGTAGCCTCGTGTTCCGTAAGCCACGGTAGTCCGAGAATGATGTCCTCCCTTAATTCCTCTGCTATGATGCACTGTATGACGTAGTTATTTCTACCGATCTGCATTTCCAAGCTTGTTTCTCCTCGTAGGGTCAGGGTTGCCTGTTCTTTGGCCATTTTGGCCGTTCTTTGTGCGTAGCTGCCCGTCTCAGGATGCTGCACTAGCTTGGCGCTAATGAAATTATGCGTGGCTGCTGAATCTATCAGGGCACGCATCTCCCGCTGTGGTGATCCGAGGTTCACCATGATATACGGGAGGTTGTGGCAGTTGGCCGTACTTATCGTGGAGCATTGGGTTGGGCCCTGGGCGGTGCTTCGGCCTCGATGTGCCCGGGCCTCCGCCAGTTTTCCGGCGGTGGTAGTTGTCTTGCTTCGGGGGCGTTCACGGGAGCTTCTCCTGTTGCCTGTGGTGCTGGCCGGTGGCGTCGTGGGCAATCCTTATTGAAGTGGCGTCCTGGGCAAAAATAGCAGCGGGGTAGATTTGGCTCGGCTGGTTCTCGTGGGCGTGTCTCGCGGTTTGGCGTTGGTGCGCGGTCGTCCATGTCTTTCTCAATTGCAGCCACCTTGTCCAATAGTTCCTCAATTGTTTCCGGCACTGCGACACGTAGGTAAGGCCGAAGGGCCGGTTTTAACAGTTCTATCATTACGGGAATGCTGGCTCCCACTGACTGTTCGTTGTCCAATCGGCGTATCAGTTGTATCTTCCGAAGAAGAAAGAGTTCGCCATTTTCTTTCAGTCCCTGTTTTTTCCCGTAGAGCTGTGTTTTCAAGGAGGCTCGTACATCTGCGCTATCGAATTTCTTTAACAGCCTTTCTTCAAATTCATTCCAGGAGAGCGGGAGTGAAGCGTATGGTTTCCACCATTGGCTAGCCTTCCCCTGGAGACAGTTTGTGGCTACTTTCATTAGTTCTGTTGTAGTACATCCGCTTTGCGCATGGTAGCGGGCGCACTCTGCGATGAACTCTTGGGGGTGGTCTAACTCCTCGCCCTTAAATGTTGGTGGGAGATCGACTTTTTTGGGCACAGCCATTCGTCCCAAAAGTGCCTGGAATTGTTCGTCCGTTAATGTGATCGTTGGTGCTGCTGGAGCTTGTTCTGGGCGCCACTGGGTGTTTTCTACCACTCCCAGAAGTGGTGCTGGTTGATTGGTTCCTGCTGCTGTAGCTGCTAGGTTCGCAAGGTGGTGTGCCATTTGCTGTTGGTTGTCTTCGTTGACTTCCTGTCGCACTGGGCTGGGACTTGGAGGCGGTGTCCTTTGTCCACACGGAAATGAGGGTGCGCTGTCTTCTATTATTTCCGAACTGTTCAGACTTCCTCCTTGTCGCGGTGTCCGCTGAGGTTCTTCGTTGATCCTTGGCGGAGTTGTCTCCATGTTTCCCTTCCTTCTTGACTTCACCATTGTAGTGGGCGTGACTTCCCTCTGGTGTCCACCACAGGTTTGCCCCACGTTCCGGGCGACAATTAACAAGCCTACGTCTAAGCTCAGCGGTAGGGTTACTGCAATGGCGTCGGCGTAAGAAGGGGTGGTTGGGCGTTACCCTCAGCTAGACACTGGATTTGATTGGAACAAAGTTTATTATATTTACACATACAAATAAGCTTATAACTAGGTAACATTTATATACAGAAAAAGAAAAGAAAATGGCGGATTGGCACCCGCGATTGGAAGCGGGTGTGGTCCTTCGGAGGCGGGGCCGGCGGCTTCCTCCTGCGGTTGCAGCGGCGGCGGTGGCGACTGGCGACGGGGCGGCGAGCTGAGAGCAGCGGCGGCGGCAACGTCGGCGGCAGTGCGGATCTCCTTGGCGGAGGCGGCGGCTGGCGGCTTCCTTCGGCGGTTGCAGCGGCGGCGGTGGCGACTGGCGACGGGGCGGCGGGCTGTGAGCAGCGGCGGCGGCAACGTCGGCGGCAGTGCGGATCTCCTGGGCGGAGGCGGCGGTTGGCGGCTTCCTTCTGCGGTGGCAGCGGCGGCGGTGGCGACTGGCGACGGGGCGGCGGGCTGTGAGCAGCGGCGGCGGCAACGTCGGCGGCAGTGCTGATCTCCTGGGCGGAGGCGGCGGCTGGCGACTTCCTTCTACGGTGGCAGCGGCGGCGGTGGCGACTGGCGACGGGGCGGCGGGCTGTGAGCAGCGGCGGCGGCAACGTCGGCGGCAGTGCTGATCTCCTTTGGCGGAGGCGGCGGCTGGCGGCTTCCTTCTGCGGTGGCAGCGGCGGCGGTGGCGACTGGCGACGGGGCGGCGGGCTTTGAGCAGCGGCGGCGGCAACGTCGGCGGCAGTGCGGATCTCCTTGGCGGAGGCGGCGGTTGGCGGCTTCCTTCGGCGGTTGCAGCGGCGGCGGTGGCGACTGGCGACGGGGCGGCGGGCTTCGAGCAGCGGCGGCGGCAACGTCGGCGGCAGTGCGGATCTCCGGGGCGGAGGCGGCGGCTGGCGGCTTCCTTCGGCGGTTGCAGCGGCGGCGGTGGCGACTGGCGACGGGGCGGCGGGCTGTGAGCAGCGGCGGCGGCAACGTCGGCGGCAGTGCTGATCTCCTGGGCGGAGGCGGCGGCTGGCGAAAGTGGCTTTCCAAAGACGGCAGGCAGCAGAGTCCAATGCGTAGGATTGGCTCTAAGTCCACGAGGGTGATAGGCTCTGGAGAGGCTGGAGCTGCTAGCTGGTCCTGGAAGCTGAAGGGGCTCGAACTCCAAGTCCCACGAAGACGGCAGACAGCAGAGTCCAATGAAGTGGATCGGCTCTAAGTCCACGAAGATGCGGCAGACAGCTAAGTCCAGTAGATGAAACGGCTGGTGGTCCTGGAGCTGAAGTGGCTGCTGGTGGTCCTGGAAGCTGAAGTGGCTGCTGGTGGTCCTGGAAGCTGAAGTGGTGGCTGGTGGACTCTCCTTGGCTGAGTCCTAGAAGGCTGGAGATCCTGGAAGCTGGAGTGGCTGCTGGTAGTCCTGGAAGCTGAAGTGGCGGCTGGTGGACTCTCCTTGGCTGAGTGATTTCTTACTGCCAGCGTCTGACTATTTAAAGGAGCCAGTCCTTTGTCCAACGCGATCTCGACGCTCATTGGTCGAAGTAGAAGGGATGTTTTGCCCGATTTCGATATATTTTGAAATTATAGCATTTAATTGAGCGGCGTGATCAATTATCGACTTGGATTGAGTCGCAATCAATAGTTGATGAAATGCCGATTCTAACGACACCCAATTTGCTATGTTTTGAGTAAAAATTAGCTCAACTTGGAATTTTTAATGCAATGTTCCGCGTAAAGCTTAATTAAGTATTATTCTTATGGCGTGTGTTAAAAAGTTTATTATGCTTTGATCGGTTGCGCGCTATTTTTATAAGATTTTTGAGACCAATTTCGCTTTTCTGGGACGCTTCCTTCCGTTAATTAAAATTTAATTTGTAATCTGCATCTTTGCCCGCTGTACTCGGTCGTGGCCCCTGATTTCTTCGTTACAATATGCCTTTCCTCGGGCCGCTGAACTCTCGGCCGCTCTCCCGGGCGCGTGTTTGGCTGCCTGATGGAAAAATTGCTTTTTCTCCACCTGTATATGTGCTAGCGCTCTGTGGTTTGTTTTAATAGGTAGCGGTTAATTTTTCCTATCTTCTGGTATCCTTTATGTGTGATTAAAACAGAGCGCACTCTGTTTTAAGGGCGTTTTAGTGAAAAATTCTTAATTTAATCTGCAAACATTCGTGAGGCGTATTTCGCTGGCTGTCACCTTTCTTGGCCGGCCGGCTCCAATAAAGTTTATGGTTGCAATCTCGCTGCACTTTAGAAATTCGTTGTAAGGACACTTATTTTTATGATTTTAGGGTTTTGAAAGATACTTCTGCGTAGGATCGCGGCGATTTGTTAAACAGATGTAATATTCTTTGTTCTTCGGGCGCCTTTCGGGCGGCGTACGTTTCCTTTGTTTTTATTCGATCTGTTTAACGGTTCATATCAAACTATACATACCATTGGTTGAAAACAATTGAATAATAAAAAATTATTCCGTTGCTTAAATAATTGATAACTTTCTCAATTAAAAACGCATCAATATTAAAAATATTTAATATGAATAGAAAAATAATTTTATGATATGTCATACTTTAATAATACACAAATGACGAACAATTCTTAGTGTGTATATCAAAATATGTTATGCAAAGTATTATGAATTTACACGCGACAAATTCCAGCTATAGATGGTTTTACTGAGAACAGATAGTAGACATCTTCAGAGTGCCGTAAGTTTAATATTGATCTATGTAGACTTGTGTGGCTGTAAGGAAACGGTGCAATCGACAATACTACGTATTTGAGTTTGTATTTCTTGCAGCTTACAGTGATGGTAATCTGCTGCATTTAATAACGAAACCGTAGCCCCACTTTGCAATATTTAGTTATAACCTCAGAGGGTTTTATTGCGATTGAATATGAATGAGGATTTTACTATTGTTCTTGATGATCAGTCAGGCGGTAACGTCTTCGTAGTCTCTCCACATCTGCTATAAATTCGCCGCTCATACTACGAACTAGTAACAAGCTACTACGTCATTATCCTGCACGCTTTAGTTGCTAATTTGCCATTCCCATAAGGCAGTTTATGCTGTGAATAGCTTCCTACACGCAGCCACACTATAATTGTAACCTTTATTGTAGATATATGTAAATATTATTGTCATTTCTACTTGAAATTTAAACTTACGCATTCTTTCTGGTTCGGTAAAATATTAATACAGAATCTTTGATAATAACTTTCCTCCAGGCATTTTTACATATGCTTAAACCATTTCATTGTGTCTGACTCGATTGATCGATTAATTTAAACAGAATTTCGTTATTTTGTAGCCATTAAAAGTGTATTTCAATTAAACGAAATTACACTTTTGGTATACAGTATATTCCCGAATTGAGTTTACAAGAGCGAAAACGTTTTCATTTTCTATCTTTCGTAGATCATTCTTTATAAACGCTTTTGCTTCTTATATAAACCACACATATGAAAATAGCTGAAGAAAGAAGTATCTTTAATTTTGACTTGAGAGGAAAATGAGAAAAAATTGTTTACAATAAAGAATACGTTTAAATGCAATTTCAGCTTCGTACTAGCAATTTCTATTTTTTAGTTTTAAGCAATGGAAAAACCATAATACGGTCAGATATAAACAAAGCAATCAAATATGTGGGAATATGTGTCAATGTCGGTGAGATGTCATTTGTCAATTTATAAGAGAGAACAATTTTTAATATCTGACCGTCTTATGATTTTTGCATTGCTTAAAAGTAAAAAAATACAAGTTGCTATTATGACACCAACATTTTATATTTAGACTTATTCTTTCACTACAAACATTTTTTTTCGAAAACTGTCATCAAATGTTGACATTTTCGTTAAATTCTCAGTAAGCAAAGTGATTCTTTTTTGTCACTTAACTGCGAAATACTTTTATGTTCTAGAATGCAAAATTCTTTAGCGTTCTAGAACATAAAAGAAATGTCAAAACATTTGTCATTTTTTAGGAACTTATTTGTGATTTTATTAATTAAGTAACCTACATTAGTTTTTTATTAAGTAATTTAAAATTTCAGTAGATACTAGTAACTATTATAAACTATTATAAACATGACTAATTTATGTTGTACTACATGTAAATTGAAGGTGCCGATACTGCGGTCAGTTAAATTTATACGTCACTTTGACGTTTGTCAAACAATTCAGCAGGCCGTGGTTCAAACATAAATTAATTGTTTATGAAATATAAAATTGTCAATTAACGTTGACAGTTACCTTATTTAATTTTTTTTATTCTTATATTAGTTTTATTGTTCATAGAAAAATCATTCTTTAGAGAAACAAAACCTTAGTATGAAAACTACAGTGCCACAGATAAATCTGAAATGTGATATACGGGGTATTTATAAATTAAGAAAATATGAAAGTGGCTAAAGTATATGTATGTACAGTGCCTTCAGAAATGATCGAACGTTTTTGAATGGTCATGGTTATACAACGTATGAATATGTTGGTTGCACTGTAAGTCTATGCCAAATTCGAGGTTAGCAAGTTAGGTTTTGCATCAGATTCTCTAAAACCGAACTAATTACAGCTCCTTGCGCATTACATTTTCCCCTTGGGCTGGCGGAAGACCAACCTCAGCCAATCTTCGGAAGACCTGATGATTTGGGATTCTTCTGGGAATCTGCAGTGGTATTCCTGCTGCTAAGGCGAAAACGATGTTTGCTATTTCTTTTAATGTGAAATGAAAGAAAATCGTTCTGTTAAAATACAACAGCAGTAACAGTTTGCACATAGCAAACAGATATAAGATAAATGTTGTAAAAGAGATAAAAAGAAAACACGATAAACGTGTTGTACCGCCAAACGTTGAAATCGCATCCGCAGGCGCTGAAGTTCGAATCCCACCGCATGTAATGTTATTTTTTCTAATTTGAAAATTGATGTAATTCGCATTACCAAGAATTTTCTTTTATTGTTTCAATATTATTACTATTATTAGGAACGTTAAAATACTTTACCTCTAGTTTCCGTTGATTTGAAAATTGTTTATTGTTATAACGTTTCCTTGCAAGGGAAGTTCTGAGTAAAGCCCAGCCTTTTTCTATAAATTATAACTCACTGGTTTCTTATTGTTTCGCAGGAGCAAGACTACTAGGAGGAAAACTGAATCCGAGTGCTCTAGTTGTATAACAGAATGTTTCGATTGCTGTACTTAAACTAATTTAAAAAATACAAAATCTTTAGAAAATGTATTGTAATTTGTTGTAATAAAGTAAATAATGGCCAATACTACGTTCTTGGTATTTGCATTTTGAATTCGATCGTCTCAAAGACGAGATTTCTACAGATCGTATCAGGATCCCTGGATGACGAAAAACAGGTTTTCTCAATTCCGTCTGACTGTTGTCGGTATAACTCAAAAACTATTTATTTGAGGAAGACGTTTTTCGGCCTAGGCCGAGAAAGTTTTGTTTGCCTATGCCACTTGGCTCGCCTACGCCGCAAAAAACGTAACGCAATATAACAGTAAAGTTTAAAAAAATTTCGTTCATCCTGACCGAAAAAAAGTATGGGAAACACACAGGAAAGGTGGACTTCCCGGCCTACTGTGATTGTTTCACTCGGCTGCCGCCTCCTTATCAATTTCCATACTTGGACGGGAATATATCACATTCACTTTATTTTTTGTGAAAGTGTGAAGTAGGTTTTGTACTCGAGATATTTGCAGAAATACTTATTTATATTATATTTATATACTGATTAAGAAAAAGTGGTTTTCGGAGTTATGTCTGTATCACTCTGCGAGTCTGTCTGTTTGTCTGTGTTCTCTCTGCAGCCCAGATGGTTCCCAGTGGCTTTTGGTTAAAATCGGGTAGCCTGAAGTGGTATTTTACGTTTTTTCCATTGTTCGGTAAAAATGTATCATTGCTTGGTAAGACCTAAGATCCATAAAGCAAGATCATATATTGAGCAATTATCTACAACTTTTGTATAAAAGTTGTTTAGAAAGCAAAAGCAATATATATATATTAACATGTATTCTATTATCGCTTTTCCCTTTGATGATGATATTGGGCGTAAACCTTTATTGTGTTGTAATAAACATATAACTTCTAACGTACATGATAAAGGTATGCTTTCAAAATAGAAATTCCAGACTATTCAGAGTAGTAATCGCCAGAACTGTTACACATTTATTGTAATATATCGCTGAAGGAAGAAGATACTTTACTGGACTTTAACAACCGTTTGGGAAAAAATCCTAAAACTTAAAGTCAAACAGAATACTAAATTTGCAGGTAACAATATAACGGTAACAATAAGACCAGGGCCATGCCTCTATCGCCTTCACTTATGAATGAATTTAGATGAAATTAGCTCGAAGAATATTAAACATAATTTTGGGATGAGAAACACATATAATTAAAATGGCCGACTTCCGGTTTCGCCAAAAATGACACTAACTTTGATTTTTTAAATGTATCACCCTGTATATTTTATGCTTTCCGCATATACTAGTCAAAATCGATCATTTTAACTATATCCATTAATCAAAAATTACGTCTAGTATCCTCGTGAAAAAATTTCTCCAAATCGATTCAAATATAAAGAGCATATAAGCATGCCCTTAGTCTCATAGTCACAAGAATATACTATACACCCACAGGGTTAATATTGGTTAACGATCATTATCAATGTATGTATACGCTAGATACAGATGCTGAATTTGCTCAATTGCCGAAATGAATTTGGCGAATGCTACAGTTAAGCAAATTAATTCGGCAATTGGGCGAATTTAGATATTACGCACTTGCAGTGTAGTGCAGTATTTAATGAAAATACGGTTATATGACTGAATCTTATAATATAATGTAATTGAAAATAAAAATCATTTTTAAAGACTAACATTTTTCAAAATCCTTAGCAGTCATTTTGACGAAAGACTTCGGGTTTGGCGATCGCTCTTCGGGATTCGAGTTTTCAATGGAATTCGTTAGTAGAAAGTGTGCAAACTGACAAAAAATATAATATTAGACAATAAATTTAACCTTGATATTTTTTATTAATTTTATCCCCCGATGTTTTAGGTACCCTCCTCTAATTATTTTTCGAGTCAACATCATTCAAACTAAGTGGCTATTACATAAATTCGTTGGAGTCTAATGAAGATGGGAAGTTATCGGTATTGTATGGTGGTCATGAAAGCACACATGGCTACAAACAGTCCATCAAGCAAAAACGAACAATAAAGTATCGAGTGCGAGCGCGTGATAAGGCGAAGACGAGATTTATGTAGCAGTCTTATAAATACCAAGCTACGAGTGACTAGTCTTTCCAAAGAACTTTTAAAGGAGGCTTTAGTAACGTCACCCCCTGAAAATCGCTGGACAATAAATTAGCAGACAGAACTTCGGAGTAAATAAAGCTTCACAAGGATTGGGAACTCAGTCTGCAGGCAATTAACATAATGTCTTTTGTTCCAGGGGCAACGATCTGCATGCGAAGGAAATATGTTTTGGCGCCTCCTTCCTAATGTTTAATGCAACGCATTTAGAAATAGCATCTCCTAAGGCCATCTAATAGTGAAAGATTCCCTTTAAGTTTTAACCTTCCCAATATATAGAAAACTTATTTTCCGATTGAAAACAAGAGCATAAGTCACCGAGAAAATGTTGCGAAACGCGTAGTTCCCCGAAGGAATTTAAACTCGAATCAGAAAATCTATTACAAGTTTACTATCAACAAAACTAATAAAGAAACAACTTGAGAAACCAGTGGAGAGAGAATATTGAAAATCGATACATTAATTTTCACTTTTCCGCTCACTCGACAGGTCCTTATTTACAATCCATTGATTTGGTTTCTAGTAGGAGGAAGGGAAGTTATATGAAGCAATCAGAGTAGGAGCACTGCGGAAATGAGATATTTCCATTATTTACATATCGCCGCGGGGAAATGGATAATGTAGATGCTGATAACCTAAGCAGTTACAATTTTTAAATTAAAATCCTTTGAAAACGATTGCTTTGGGTGAAATAAATGTAATATTAGTTTAGTCTTGAGCAACAAATAGTTCGAAATTAGTTATGTAGCGAAGCTATTAAGATTTTCTTCTGTAGATGGTACGGTACTTTTATCCGAAAACTAGTTTCCGTTACCTGCAATAATCAAACTTCCTCTCCTGTTGCGTGTTCTTACTTATATATTATAATTAATATCGTAAGTACACATGTTTAATATAATTAAAGTTTATTACACAACAAACAATTCCCAGCAGATTGTTGCATGCATATGTGATGACGTGATGTTGAATTTTCCCCGCAATGGGAAATACGCTACATGCTGTGTTTACATAATTGTTATAACAATAAATGTGCAAATTTGGTTGTTTTACTCTATGGATTTGATTACATATATTATTTATGCCCTGCACGTAATCTCAATATAATTTTCTATATCATATTTTAATTGGCTATTTATATACTTCGATATACAAATGAATCAGTTTAAATTTTAAAATTTTAAATCTTTAGTTTAGTAACTATCACAAGCGGAATTATAATAAGGAAGTTGAGGCCAAAAAAAAATCGGATGGTGTGGATAGTACACTTCCATATATATTATAAAAAGGCGCGCTGAATGGTTCCAGTTACCATTGCTGTATTTGTATGTCAATGGTTCCACCTACGCATAAAAGTGACCTTAAATCCGTGCGTCGACTATCTAGTATCCTCATACTGTGACAAACATTATAGCGATGAAAAAAGAACAAAATAAATTTATAAAAATACAGATTATCTCCAGAATACCTGTTTATTAGATCTGTGAATCCACGTCATGAATTTGAAATTCAAAATATGTACACTTGTAGGAAAATTGCGCTAATACGGGTCGGATTTAAAATGTTGATTAACCGACTTTGTAATGATTATATTGCCGTTGTTTAAATTACGTGTACTTGGAAAAAATACCCTTGCTGTAGCAATGTTTCACATGCCTTATTACCTACACGTTGAACAAGCCATGTACACCAATGTTCAGACTTTTAATCAAAGTAACTATCGTCTGTAATAGAATTATGCTTGGATCATAATTTTTTTTAACTTATATGAATTGGGAACTATTATAATTTTATTACACTTTGGCGATGGGATGAGTTTGCTTTGAGTACTTTGCAATGAGCACAACATTTTGCTAATCACTAGTCTAGCACCGTTAGCTCTCAGATACAATTTTATTTCTATTTCTATTTTAGATTCATGTAATTAGGCAAAAACTTGTATGAATCTTAAAATGATGTTAAATTACATTTGAATAACTGATTAAGCTACATTAATTAAAGGTCAGAAGAGCTGCTATTTATAAACAAACTTACTACAAACTTTTATATTAAATTAGAAATATGCGACTTTAATTTTGACTAACAGAAAAGGAACATGATTTTCAATTAGTTGCATCAAGGTAAATTTTAATTTCTGGTAATACTAAAAAAACCGATAACTAGTTAGATAGCCTTTAAGTAATGTATCTCCCACAACATTCAGTGGTATGAATTTAGGTAGTAAATTTCTTTTTAAATAAAAATAACAACGTTTTTGGAAAAGAACCTTAAAACAATATATTACGTATTATATTTTTTAGAAATATTCAACGATTGCTGTAGATATGTTTTTAATGCTAGTTGCTTTCCATATTTTCAAAAATATAAACTCATAGCTTTTTGTTTCTTTTAACGAGGTGATATGCATACTTAGGTTTTGTTTGCAATTTACTCGGTGTTGTATTAATTCGTTGTTGATGTGTTACTGGTCAATGTGACTGCCTACCATAAAAAACAATTTCTACGTATAATAACGGTTTTTTCTTCTTCAACATTACCATTATATGCTACGAAATTCAACGATGTTGCATTAGAGATCAATATCGATATTATCGGTAAGATATATATTAAAATCTCCTTACTAGAAAGTGGAAATTTCTAAGCATTTTTAAGCATATGATAATATTACCAGTATTATCGAAGTTCCTGGAAAAAAATCATGGTTTAGCAGATCAGATGCTATTTAGAAAAACATAACTGACCACATAGTGAAAGTATCTGATGATGGTAATCTTACAGTGTTGATATTGCTCGACTTTTCCAAAGCCTTAGATACTTTACATCATCAAATATTATATGCAATTTTATCTCATGAGGGTTTTGAGGAATCTGCTTTAAACTTAATGAAATCTTATTTAACCGGTAGACAGCAGTATGTTCTATTAAATAACAACCGATCTAACCTATGTGAGATAAAATACGGTGTCCCTCAAGGTTCCATATTAAGTCCCTTGTTGTTTTTAATTTATACCACTAATTTATGCAGTACTACTTTAAATACTTCCTTTATTGTTAAAAGGAATTGTAAATACCATCAATATGCTGATGACACTCAGGTCTACATGTCATTTAAACCGAGTGATACTCTAACAGCGTGTATTACTTTTAATGAAGAGCTAAGACCGTTGGTTGAATTGTCAGAGCTGCATTCTCTGAAAATTAATCTATTAAAATCTGCTATGGTGGTATTTGGAAGCACAAATTATAAAAGTGGATATTTACAAACAATTAATATAAACATTAAAGGTGTGCCTATTCCCTGTACTAATTCTGCAACACATTTAAGTAAGTATAGTATTAGACTCCGACATTAGATTACGTGAATACGTAAATTGCTGTATTCGAAGAGCCTATTATAATTTAAAACTTCTTTATAACAATAGGCATTCGCTCAGCAAGGTCAAGAGATTCCTGTGTGATTCCTTAGTGTTGTCAATTTTTAATTATTTTGATAGTCCAGTCGTTGAAGGTTTTCCGCTCCGAATTCTTTGAACCTTGACCGATTGACGTGAAATTTGGTGAGTGGTTAGGGGATGGATGCCACCTCTTCTTGGGGGTGGAAATGTGTTCACTCAAAATAACCCCGGAAATGAATAGAGGGACAAATTCTAAGTAAAAAACGTTCGATATAGTTTTTTCGATAGATCTATATTTTTCGAGCTATTCGCGATTGAAAACTTAGATTTTTCGTGATAAAAATGCATGTTTTTGGACGGTTTTTCGCAAATAAGTCGAAAACTTCGCGTTCTATCAAATAAGTTGTAATAACCAAAAATGAACCTTAGAAAACAGCAAAGAGATTGGGTTTTTTATGAATGCTCTAGGTCCAAAATAAAAAAGAATGTATTTTTCGGGAAAAACGTATAGAACATTTTTTGTAGTGATTAAAAAGACCTTTAAAATGAGCATTGTTAAAAGTCCATTGCATTAAAACTAAGCGAGTTATGATGCAAAAACGGTGGGCCACTCGAATTTAAAAAAAAGAGCGATAATACCCCAGCCATTTCACCAGAATTGATATTGACCATTATCCCTTTACAAATTACTTTATTTTAGTATTACTTATGTAACCACCGTTTTTGCATCGTAACTCGCTTAGTTATAATGCAATCGACTTTTAACAGTGCTCATTTTAAAGGTCTTTTCAATCACTACAAAAAATGTTCTATAAGTTTTTCCCGAAAAATGCATCGGCTTTTCGTTAATTAACGTTAATTACTTCGAACCAAGTTGTTGCAAAAAAAATCTTCTTAAACGAGCCATAACTTCTATTATTTTGGACCTAGAGCATTCATAAAAAGACCATGTCTAATTTGGCATAATCCAGCCATATACACTGTACAGTCTTACATTATTCTCACTGTATACTATATAATTATATGAATGTGTCAAATGATATATTTAATTTTGTTTTATTTAATAACAAATTGTTTTTATTTCGGTCTTTTTGTGTTTTTAGCTGTAGTGTTTAATCTCAAGAATGTAGTGGTGGTGTGGTACAGCAGGGGCGCCTACATATTTTTAGGAACCATCTGATCACTATAACATTCCTTGAACAATGTATGTGCTTTGTTTTTCTAGGAATAAACATAATAATTATTATTATTTGCATGTGTAACTAAAACATTTGTCAAAATACAGTAGCAAAACTACTGTAGATTAATAATAGTGATTTTTTTAATCCTACCGTTCTAGTGCACAGGTACGCAACTGATCTTATTCTAGCTCTTGGCAACGGCTATAAAATCGATCCAACTTAGATTTGAATAGCGGCAAAATTTAATAAACTTGTACTCACTTCAAAATATGTTCTCTACGTACTGCTCTTTGTCAGACTACAATAGTTTGCATTTAACATTTAATGTTCTGAAGTGCGACTGAGAATGTGCTTGCATGAAAAGTTAGCGAGCAGGCTTTTAACATTAACTAGATGGGAAGCAGCTTTTTACGTATGTACAATGCGATTAGTTTGGAGTGTATTAAAGCCATTGCCGAAGAGAAAGGGGCGATTGTCACCACTCGGCACGATCCTAACGATATTGCAAATGTGGAAATACTATCGGAGACATGTGCTCTGCGGCATTATTTGAGACTAGCTTTAACAGTTGCCTGCATTTTGTAGATTTCAATAGAAAATGGAAAAGCTGTATAATTAATAAAAAATTGTGCTGTGCAAAACAAAGCGTTATATTCTCTGATTTGGCTTCTACTCGTACAATTCCGTTCGTGACTATTTTATCACAGACGTACGACGAAAGTAGTTTTTAACCAGTTTTTTAAAATTTGTTGTATATTTAACAGAGAGCAGTAGAGGCTATGGGGAGGCCCATGTCCAGCAGTGGACGAAACGGGCTGGTTGATGATACAGTTAACTTGCCAATTGCGTAATTAACCAAGATCATCTATATCAAAAGCTATGTAATTTCTGTGAGAATATAACTAAAAGCATAATTTTGTATCCTAAATAATAAAAAATGTATTAGCAACAGAGGTGAGCCTAAAATTTTGAAAACAATGTTGTAAGAGTTTAAGATATTTACAGGAAAAGATAGATACAGGAAGGTCTTACTAGCTGAGAAGATCAACTGGAAGCTAAGACGGAAGCTATAAGAAAGCAGTGCTTTTACCGCGTTTAGGGGTGTAAATAACAAAGCTGAATACCTCAAAACACCTCTTATAGCTGAATATGTGAAAGAGTGTCCACTAAAACGTCAAATAGATAGGGAAAACCTGAGTTTTATTGCATTTATACACCAGAGGAAGAAGAAAAAAGAATTAGAACAATTCTACAAACAACTGCAACATAATATTAGACTATACTTGAAAAAAATATTATGCCTTAATATTTTGCTTGTAAATATAATGAACAGCTTTTTTAAGCATAAAGGAATACGCAAATAAACATGATCTGGTAGAGGACAAATCCCTACAATCGACTGCGTCTTAGCTAAGTACAAGACTTCTGAACTTATTAAAGATACAAGAGTAGACAAAGTGCTGATCTTGGGTGAGATTACTAGCTACTATGTGCCAATGTAAACATGAAATCAAAATGGTTTAAAAAGAAACATAGCAGTGGCGCTAAATAACTATTTAAGGTCCACTTTCTCCAAAATAAATCCGTTAGACCATTCTACCAAAGGAGATTGGCCAAAAGAACTAAAAATACACAAGAAATTGACAATATTGAAACAGAATGGTCATACCTCAAAAACATAATTAAGAACACAGCTTTTGAAACTCTTAGACGTCCGAAAAGTACTTGTAGAAAGGAAAATTAACACATGGAGCAATGGGTCAGAAGAAGTTACTAAATACGTATAACAAAGAAGCGTAGCTCAAATTATTTACAAATAGAACACAGGAAAATAAAGAAGAATGAACACTCATATAAGCAGAATTGTGAACTACGTACAAGACTGTATAAAGTATAAAGCACTGAAACATTTAAATAGCAAAGAAAAAGACGTGGCTAATGTTATGACTATTGACAAAGAAGAAATCGTTCAAATATTATAAAACGCTATGGCACAACAAAGACGAAATGTCAACAATATGTTAAGAATGCAAAGCACATGTGGTCAAAATAGATCTTACAGAATTAAATAAAGTAGTAAAGGTGATGAAAAACAGAAAAGCCACCAGAACGTTATATGCCTTCACCAACTAATAAAAAATTTGAATGCATGATGATGGTTTACTCTCCTACTATACAAAAATAATTCGTTAATTACCCTACAAACAAAATATTCTGTTTATGTGACAAATATTTAGTTTATTTTTGTAAAAAATACAAAGAAAACGTCAACATTAGATTTTGCTACATTGCAACAGCCCGATACATGATATATTTACTTAAATAGCGTTGTTACATTTTTGCTAAAGAAGTCAATTTTAGGTTACCGATTCTAAGAGGATGGAGTTGAGTAGTCGAAAACGATTTGTAAGAATAACTCTACGCAACCTCAGACTGCAGTAATGATATAATTCCATAGTTTTTTACACCTTATTGTCGATGCTATACCTAAGTGGAAAGAATTAATACGTCTACACGTCCAGTTTAAATAACGATAACTCCGTAATGGCCATGCTCTTCTCAAATGACCAAGTAATAATACCAACAAACGAAGACTCCCTGCAATAGACAACATTAAATCAATAACTAAAACGAAGATGATGACTTTTAAAGCATACGACCAAATCAGATTTAAAATCATTCTGCACAATTACACAATAAAACAAATTAACTCCTTTATTTTCCTTTAACATCTATTATCATTGAACGAAGAGATGTACAAAACAAAACCGACAAGTTCAATTACATGATTACATCAAAAGAACAATAAAAATAATATTTAAGAATAAAAATCTTACAACACTATCAATACCAACTATAACTTACGGCAGAGAAACATGGACGACAACAAAAGCTAAGGAAAAACGAATACAAAGAGAAGAAATAAAATTTCTCGTAGGGTGTCGAAGAGGTGATAGAAAATGTACTAAACATCACAGTCGAAACGATAGAGACTAAAACAATATAGAAACGAATGGTTACAGCAGTTGAAAATAATGAATAGAGATTACATCCCAAAGCAAGTGTACCAGTACAAATCTCAAGGCAGGAGAAATGTGGGCCGGCATAGGAAAAGGTGATACAATAAGAGAGCAAACAAGAAGACGTTAATGGACTACTGAAGTCTTAACACCTGAGGAAGAAGATCAATAAAAGTTATTGTTTTAGATCAGGGCTGTTCGTTTGCAAACGAGAGATCTAACAAATAAAAGATGTGTGAAAATATATGTATTCTGATTCAGGCGTATATAATGTTTTGATATGCTTAAATACAATCTCTAGCATAACCAACTATTTATTATTATTTTTGCTGTTGTTTATTATGGACAAGATTATTTTGGTATGCAAAGTACTAGGCACTTTACTTAAATACCAACTGCTATAGTAATTATGGACAAAGGTTTACTAGAATTTTGATGAGACAATAAATTTTTAACCTTTTAACAATTATAAAACGTAAGACCCACGACTTTAGATCTCTTTCGAAGGATGACTTTTTTTAAGATCTCTATCTTCTAAAATCCGTCACCAAGGCAGGGTATAGCTGGCAATCAGTAGCCAGGATTCTTAATCGTTGAGCCACTGAGCTCAGCTCTCCATTATTAATATTATTATTATTATTATCATCATCATCATTAGCGTATTCATTCATTCATTAGAGTATTCCCTATTTGATGTGTTTTTCTCATTGTGTTTTTTTCCTCATATTTGGTGCTGGTATGGCGCGAGCTTGCTGCCTTTTCTGCTACTTTTCCCATTTGTCTGCAGTTACTACGATATTCAGAATTTTGTGTAGTATATATATTGTTATGATACATGATGCAGGAAATTAAAGCATATGAAAGAAATATTTAAAATGAACTAATAAAGTTGGACAGTTACAATAATTGAATCTTGATGGGTATAAAGTTTTGAACATAAATAATGAAAGTAAAAGATACAAGAGTTCTTTTCATTGTGAATCATTTAATATTGTTATATTTATTGGAATGGATTAAACTTAATGGTTGTATTTAATATTTATAAAAATAAACCGAGGTAACATTGATAAATGTATTTGTTAAGAAAATTCTGTATATAGCATTATTTAGAAAAAAATAGGAAGTGTGCCTTAAGAATTGTCTCTAATAGATATAAAAAAGTTTGTTTAAAAACAATTACATAAAACAACTCAAGAAAGCATGTATGTAATTTGGCTATAATAATTTTGGTATAATAAAAAATAGAATCTCTGCCTTAATTTGTCTAATTTTGGTGATAACAAATTAAATAAAGGCTGAAAACAAATCTACGAGGTAAAATAAAGTAAAATATTTAAAATGGAAAAGATATTGTGACATCAAGTGTTAGAGGAGAAGCTACAGATACAGTTAATTGGATATACAGGACATTATACTAGTTGAGGGGATTTGGATTTATTCATACGTACAAGATATTAGAAGAGGTATTTTACAATTTATTATTTGATTTGGGTGTTCTGTGGACGTTGCTTGAGACATCAGATTATCTGCAAAAAGGGGAACAAAGTTACAATTGGAATTTATAAAAGGGTAGAAACTTACTAGGACTTGGATCGTGTAACGGTGACATCTAGAAGGAGCCGTGGCATCCGACAGGAACAGTGACATCCAGGAGTAACCAGGACATGATTTTGGAACCAAGGGAGTTGATTTAACCGGACGGAGCCAGAAGGAGGTTACCAGGAGGTAGATCGTGTGACGGTGACTTCCAGCAGGAGCTAGGACTGGAATTAGGAAACTGAGCAGTTGGTTTGACAGGTCAAGAGTAGTTGAAAGGAGTCACGGACCATCAAAGGGGTTGCTGTTGGTGAATTGGACATTGAGTGCTGCAGTCTATCGATGACAGGATCCAGTAGTGATTTGTGTTTGCAGTGAAAGCATGAGCAGCTATTAAGGTTTGTTAAGATAAGTTGAAAAAGCATTTTGAATAACTGTCAATTTTGAAAGTGATAACATAAAGTTTAGTTAGTACTTACATAGGTGATTTGAATAGTAGTAAATGTCAATGTGAGATACAGTTGTCAGTTTACCTGGTTTGATTAATTTTGAAAGTCAAGTTTGACGTTAAGTATCATTGATAGCAAACTAGATTTTGACGAACCCACCCTGAAAATTAGAGCTCTCGATTTAAAAACAGTTATCGTTGATACTTAAGACATTACATGAATTAAAGCATAGTTTACCTGGTGAGCTATTGCAATATATATCTATTGAGTTAGGTAACTGATTCCATTATTTCACTCAGTGATATAATAGAATTACTATTTAAGTAGTATATATATTAATAATCAAGCTGACGGCACAGCAATGTTCTTTTTATGCATTTTGACGTTTTCAAGTTAATCTATGCAACTGTCATCAAAAGTCGGAAAAATTCATAGTTTGAAAAGCGTTTTTTTGTACATACTCGTATGGTTATTTATGCATACGTGAAGTACTTCTTTCGCAAACAGCTATTATGTTGTCCACCAAATTTTTTTTTCTAGTTACAAATTCCCCGTGCAGCAGACTATAAATCAATAAAATTTACATTTCTTTATGTATGTACTAGTATTTAAGTCGTTCTCTGCCAGGCGTACCTACTGTATGTATATAAATTGCGTCTGATAGTTTGGCCAAATATGTCGTTTATGTAACAGCTTCATATATTGATTTCAAACATCAACTTGTGCAAATCATATCTCCGACAGCTCCCCCATGACTTTCTACGGGTTTATTTTAAAAGTTAATTTGGACCTTGAGGAGATCATTGAGTCACTAAAAACTATAGGGTACGCCGATAAAAGAAAAGTTCTCCACTGTGTGAAAAATATTTACACAACGACCGCTATTCAATTTCATCTCCTATAGTTCATCCTCACGTACTATTTTAATAATTTTTGAATCTAAGGGCTGTTCCTACGGTATGGTCGAACTCCCATAAAAATTCAAAGTTTCTACGTCTTTTGGAAGTGGTCAAAACATGAAGAGCTGACTCTTCTTAAAGCCGCCATTTTGAATTTTTTGGATTTGTCATCAACCTTAGGTCCCAAGCAATGCCAGTACCGAATTTCAGGTTTGTAATTGATCGGGATGTGCAAAAATAAGTCGATCACTTTCCTTTGCAACAGACTTGTTTCATTCCCTATAGTTTAACCCAGTTTATTTTGGTAGTTTCTGTCTCTAAGAGCTGTTTCTATGTTATGGACTAACTCCTATAAAACTTCAAGAACGCCGTAGACGACTGCGAAAAAGAGTGTTCCTATAGCACGATAATGCATCGTCGCACAAATGCTAAAAGCGGCTGAAGTTGGCTTCGAAATCTAGCCACTGTCTTTTCGCCCGATCTTGCACCCCCGGATTTCTTTTCGGGAAATTGAAAGTTCTCCTTCCTGAAACGCAATTCAGAAACGACGACAGCTTAAAAACTGAGATGACTTCATGATTAGATGAGTCGAAGTGGAAACTTCTATAAGATGTTTGAATGGGCCAAATGCATTGACTTATAAGGGACTGCATAGAGAACACCTAATAAGTGTTTAGAATTTCAGAATGAAAGCATTAGCAGTTCTCAAAAACGGTTTGCCTTTCCTTCGTCAACTAAGCTTTGCATTATTTCGTTTCTAGTTCTATTTTTTGTACAATACCGCTTCGCCTAAAATCATCTTCTAACATTCCTTCTTATTTTACTTTAAAATTATTGGAACTGTATTTTAGATATTCATGAATGCGTAGGAAGTTATTGAAAATTTGCCTTTTGCCAAAAGTAACCGAGTTAGAGCCATTAGATATAATAAATGAATAAAATATTCCTATAGCGGTAATACAAACGATGTTCGGATCGCGAATAAATTATACGTCTGGGTGATCCAGCGCTCCGACGATTCGCAGGGAAAATTGTGACTCTTACATTTTGGTCTGTAACTATTTAACGATGAAATTCATAACATCCGAAGCATCTTATCTATTTTGGCTGCCCGTGCAATAAGGATGCTTATTCGCATTAGTGAAATTCTCAAACGTCAATACAGTTCAAAGTAATTTAATATCAAATAACTCCTCCCCGTCACAAGAAGTGGTTCTCTCAAGAAATACAGGGTTGCAGACTATCGAATTGTAAGCGACAGTATCTCTTTAGCCTCTTTAAAATTGAATTTCCCAACTCCTCTTTTTATGGATTTTTAATGGAAAAGCGAGGGTTTAATAACTACGCCAGCATAGTATAAGTTACAACATACCCGAAATTTCCTTCAAAAGATATTACAGGCATTTTCTTACTGTTTACTTAACTTGATTTGCTGCAGTTTTACAAGGGTTTTAAAATAAAACAACTACATCTCGTAACCCCTATATATATCAACGTGGTGTACTATGGATAGCTTTATGCAGCGCGGTAGCATATTCTCAATTACGTGTTACATTATCTTCAGGGATATTGCTTTTCATCCAAAAGCCACATCCGAGATGTGTTCCTACCTGAACAGTTGCCTCGGTTCGTGCTTTAATTGTAACTAAATGGATTTACCCTGCCTGCTGCGTTCATACAGCATATAAAGGGAACTGCTGTTAAGTACCAACGCCTTAACTGGCAATGTGTATAAATGGGAAACCTTCCGAAATTATATTCTGATCCATAGATTAGACGGAGGTACTTGCGCTGTAAAACAACAAATTGCCAGAGAGAACTGAACATTACTTTCTTCTCCGAGTCGACAGAAATGCGACAACAATTTTAGCCTACATGAATGCTTCTCATTAAAACAGGCCACGCACATTTTACCAGTGTGCAAGCATTAGGCAGTTAAAATTCCTTTCCGGAAATCTACTTTAGAGAATAAGAGAAAAAGGGAAAATCCGGTATAAAAATAGAAAGCCTTTTAGCAGATCCTTAAATGTCTCTTCCATAAAGATTACAAAAACACAATTACATTATGTAACAAACTCGCGTGTTTTTGTCTAAGCGGAATAAATATAGAAACTAGTTACAATTTGTTGAATATCTCGTACGGTGATTAACTTATCTCTCCAGTCAAGTTCAAGGATTTAATGGAATATAATGTAGAATAACTTTACACGCTGACGGCATGACTAGTTTAACATTAATTTTCATCAGTACTTACATTAATGCAGATTACATTTAATCTGACAAATATTCGAACAATAGTTGGAAAACTATCTAAGTAACTTCTCGTATCTCATTCTGTTGAAATATGCATGTAATTTGACTGAAAAGATACTGCCACAAGTTGAGCAATTTATATTACATTATTATGTTATTGTGTCAGATATATGTTGGAACTCTTAAGTTCCAGTGTCTACAAGTGCGAAGCTCCAGTGATAGAAAAGACAATGTCATATGTTTACGCAAAATGAGCCAGAAAAACATGCTTTAATAAAATGTTCCATTTACGTATTTTTAGAATATGGTAATTGATATTTGATATTCTGGAAAATCTCAAATTTCTACTTCATGCAGTGTTTATGCTGCTTCCTTCTAGAACTAAAGCGCATCGAATAGAGACCTATATTAAATGAGAGTTCATGTCTTGCAGTTAAAGACACCCTATTATATTTTTCATTTTTTTGTTCTCAAGTATGAGAAAGGTCAACTATTATGTGCAATAAATAATAGCAAATATCTTTTTAACGGTACGCTTATGACAAACCTGCCATTCGATGGAGGTAGATGTATACTTCCTGAAGATGTCAAGTTGTCTCCCGCAACCCGCAATCTTTCTTTTCCCGCGACTATCAATCGGCGCGATTATAAAAATATGACCTACCTCGGTAGCCAGATTGGGTTGTGATTATGCTTAAACGAAACTTGCAATTCACTTTTTAAGAAAATGCAAGGTTGCCATTGTGTAACCATGCTCGTCAACAATCTTCCCATTTTGCTCGGGTTACGGTGGGTTGTTTGCTAGTATTTATTGAACATAAAAGTTAATTTTTCTCATATTCGAGAACAAAAAAAAAATAATTAAAAAGTATAATGGGGTGTCTTTAATGGGAAATCATAAAGTTTCATTTAATATAGGTCGACTTTTGGACTAGGTATTTCTCCTAAGACACAGCATGTCTAGTAGAATGCCACAAAAATGTTTTAGAGATATTCAAGATCCTTAAAATGCAAAGGATAAACGATGTTCTCTAGTATATGTCCATGGCAAAACTTCGTAGGATATGTTTAAAGCAACACTGAAAATGAGATAAAAACATTCACTCGGCCCACGTCTACGAATGGGTTTACACGGTATCTGTGTATACAGATAGTATGGGAATATCTAACAACATATGTATTGCAATGGCTAAGGTGATCTACGAATTATAAGTAGTGAATCAAAAGAAACAAAAGAAACAAGACGAAAAGCTAGAAGCTTCTATCGATACGTCGGCACAGTGTTATGCTTTGGGACGCCCCTTCCTTAAGACACATTTATTCTTCATGATCGTGCTTTTACTGTGGTATGGCCGTTATCACATCGTGTTATATATATAAATCATGCCATATGTGCGACGACTTCGGCGAAAGATAATTAGGAAGGGAGATGGAAGGTAACTATTGTGAGGCCTAAATCGAGGCAATCGGTTTCAAATCAAGTCGGTGATTTATCAATACCGTTAGCGGACAGCGCGAATAGTACAAAAAGCGCCAATAATGGTGCATTTCAGATTTAAAGTTGAGAGGGATAGAAATTTGTGGCATCATCTTTTGATGAATCTAAAAACAATTGTGCCCGAACCGAGATTCGAACTCGCAACCTCAGGCTCGGCTGCAACACTCTGTCAACGTACTTATTTGACCGCTTAATGGTTATTACTGGTAACTACAACTTAGTCTAAAACCTTTTCAGTTCTTTGTATTAATATTCCACACATAGTAGCGCAAACATCATCCTGATAGGTTGTGTCGAATTACAGTGTTTACATGCATCCGGTGGCACACTTTCACTAAACTTAATTTTTCGATTTTCTTTTACAGCCAAAGGGGTTGCTGTCTTCATAAAAGTTATGTAGTTTTATGAGACCGTTCACACATATAGGGTTGATCGCCATTGACTGAGCAGTTGCGACAAAAATTGTAAATTTGTAAAAATAGTTGAGGTCAAAAGTACTACTTCGATAGGTAGCGTCTAAATAGCACGAAAAAACTACCGCATAAGGCAATAACATCGAGTTAATGATTAAGTGTTAGTTCTCAAGATATGCTTAATGAGCTGTGTACTTCAAATAACTCCATAATGTATTCAGCTTCTAGCCAGGTAAAGTTATACTTCGCATGCAATGAGTTATATCTCCAATAGACAGAGAAAGGAGCACACAGACAGACACACAGACGGGCAGACGGACTGACAAGCGGTTTTAATAAAACACTTCTTTTGTCACCTAAAGACCTTGAAATGGGAAGATCTAAAAAAATTGGAATATGATTTTTACTTTCCTCGTCCAAAGGACGAAGGAAGTATTGTAATCTCGAAAAATCCCTATATGATGAAAAACAGGTTCTTTCAATTCCGTGTGCCTGTCTGCAGCGTCTGTTGGCAGTATAACTCAAAAACTATTTGTTGGAGGAAGACGATATTTTACATGCGAACTATATGTTAGTTGGTATGAAACGAAGATAATTTCTGACAACTATATACAGAGTGAGCACCTTAAAAAAATAGAATTCTATCTATATTTGCTTTAACTCAAGAACTATTAGTAAAATACAATTAATATTTTGCACAAAGGTCAGGTTTTTACCCTTGATAAAAAAGGCATATTGTGGACCCAACATTCTTCCTTTGATATTTTCAAAATTTTTAGTTTCAAGACTTCCGCTTGCAAGGGAAGTTCCGTGTAAAGCACTTTACAGATTTTTTCACAATTACTATCCTTCCTTTGTCTTTTAAACAAGGGAAATAAAAATAGTTGTAAAAATAAATCGAAGCTTATTTCAAAATGAAGTGATAACTTAATTTTCTTTTGTAATCCCCAGGTAAATCCCCATCCGCAGTACATGGTAATATATCTCTGTTGGATATTTTCCTAATATTGACGATAACTCCAAAAGAGGCGGAAAGTCAAACATCATGACGAACATTTTCTTTAGACGTTTTAAAGATATTTATTACGACTGCAATATTAAGCGACGGGGTTTCATCCCCAATCGAAAGTGAACTTTTCTGTTATCGAAAAAGCTTTATCACGGTGTCCCAAAGCCTCACATTCAATCTTACATATTCTCATTCAAATAGAAACGCACGAATGCCCGCGCCCAGGAAGCGTGCACGTACGCGTTCGCCTACTCAGATTGTAGAGCTCCGGCGATTTTCCTGATTTTGTGGAAGTTATAATTTTGATTAGATTTCGTCCAAAAATACAAAAATAATTGTAATTCACGTTCATTCTATAAATCCTTTGGAGATTATAGTATTTTAAAACTTTTCATGCACTTTATTAGCTGTTCCTGATCTACTCTAAAAGTTTAGAAATAAATTCTATTCCCAGCTCAGCTGTTACTATACGTCTACATAAAATACACTAGTAGTGGCAAGAGAGAACAATGTTTTTTGTGTACTACTAACAATAAAGAAATCAAAGCGAAGTAGACATTTTGCATAATTTTATATGTATGTACTCATGGTATTCGAATTTATACATTTACTAGTATCAAGGTTGATAAAACTTGCACCGACAATTCGTAGAGGAGATTGCCTCGTTTCTTCTAGATATATAAAGTACTTTTTTTTCTATAATAATTTTCAAGGTCAACTTTCTAGGGGATAAGTTGCATTCCTGTAGGGTCCCTAGTTTTAATAATGTTGGTACATAGATTTTTAGTTCTTTTCTTCCACTAAAAAAATGATTGTCATTTTGACAGATATGTCATAATTTAATATCGCTTGCTTCATTTTTGCATTTAAACTATTTCTTGGTTTTCTTTTTTTATCCGATTTTATTGGTGATGATGATGATTCCATGTTAAAAAAAGTAATTTGTCAAGAGTTCAAATTAAGAAACTTTGACATTCAAAATTGACACATAACCATAATTTTGAAAAAGTTCTACCAACACGAGGTATAAAAATTTCCTAGCGCTTTAATCACATATCTACCAACATTGTAACACTTTGACAGTTATTATAGAAAAAAACGTACTTTAGTTTCAAATTGTTACTCCCCAAAAGTTACTCGTGATGTCATATGATGCGCGTCAAATTTTTAAAATACAGCTGTCAAAGTCAATTATTTTCAAAACTATTTAAAAATGCTCCTAATTTAAGCGGTGGCCAATTGTAAAAATGCTTATACTCATGGAAAATGTGCAAAATGCAAACATTCGCCAAAAATTAATTGAGTTAGGTGGCCGCGATTATCCATTCAACGCAAAAACGTAAATGTTCGTTACACTTTAATAAGGAAGACAATGAAAGAAACCTCAGGCGCAATATTAAATTATACACCAATGGTAAACCACTAAAACTAAGGACTAATCCAGTTCTGTTCCTGATCAAGAAAATATTTGGGAAACTAACAGCCATTTCTTGCAGAATTTGAGATCACAAGAGGCCATGGAGTTAGAAACTTCCTTTTTATCTTGTAATCAGCAAAAAAATATTATTAGTCTTAAAAATTCAATTAACATTTTTTAAAGATGGATGTGGCTAAGAAGGATGAGAAAGACCATTAACGGATTACAAATCGCAAATAGAAGAAAATAAAAAACTGCCTCCAAGTGTTCGCATACTTTATCAAAAATGTTCACAGCTGCACACATTTTCTAAGTTTTATGACGTCAAAAGCTACTTTGCCCCTTTTACCGCACTTTTAATATATTTTTTAACTAGGCAGCTTACCGTATACGAATTGTCAGTTTCACCAACCTTGTCTAGTATGACATTTTTGAAACTGACAGTAGTTATCCCTTATTTAGAAAACTATTATCCCATTTAAGCGTCTCTCTAACACTTTTAGTTTTCTTGGAAAATCTGTCACAATTTTTTTGACTTCGACTTTTTTCGAAAAACGGTGCACACAAAATATATTCTATTTGGCGAGTTCGATAACCAGTTCATATTAAAGCACCGATTTCTGTAATAACCTGTATATTTAAATGTGTGTACTTTATTATTATGGCTAACACCTGAATTATATTAAATAGACGAAGGTGTCAATTTGCAAATTTGGAAACTACATTCGAAAAGAAACTGCTTTGAACGATCTGCTAGATTATGAGAAACATTAATTATAAATTAAAGGGGGGGGGGGGGGAAGCACACTACACAATATTTAAAAATCAATTAAATACACATACAGTCGCTGCCAAAACAAACGGGACACTTTTTTTTACCTAATTCTCAAAAATCGAACAAAAATTCTAATACTGACAATTCTAATTAATAAATGTCATCAAAAGTCATTATTCAATTCAGAAAAATGCCGGCACATATTAAAAACTAGTGAGTCACCCGAACTACGTTTCGGTTCGCAAAATTAAGAGAGATTCATTAATAAAAAAAAAAAGGATGTATCGGCGGGACTGAACCCGGGCCAACCGCGTGATAAGCCAGCACTCTACCGTAGGACCGCCGCCCTTGTTTGAATAATACGCGCACCCGAGCTAACAGTAGACGGCGATAGGCGCTCCACTCTGCTGCTTAAAATAGTTAATTAAATTACAAATTTTTCGCACTTTTTTTGAAAATAAAAACCGGCCTACGATCTAAGTATAAAAATTAGCAAACTTTTAAGCCATCGTACAACTTAATCGGTCCAGTATCTTCGGAGGAGATAGCGAACAAACATAGACGCAAACACGCAAACACGCAAACACGCATACAAAGAGAGCACCGATTTTATGTTATAGAAGATACGGATAAAGCGATAATAATTGCTCATTGTGACACATTTTGAGAATTAGGTCAAAAAAGAGCCTCATTACGTGATAATATCATTTTGGAAAAAAGTCTGCTCATAATCATAACTGAAGTAAAATAATGGAAAATATATTTATTATTACAATACCGTCCTAAATAATATGTCATTATTTATGCATACATTTGCATTCGTCTACCATTAGTATTATGCTCTCTATTGAATATAAAATTTCCAGCAAGGTTTGCATGTGCTTTAAAAGCGAAATCTTTTCAGATCGGAAATTTGATGTATGTTTCTGCAAATGCTAAGCCATACACATATAACTACTCGAAAACCTGCAATAGCAAACCAATTCAAAAATAATAATGCAGTAGTATGTAAAACTAATTCAGGAGAGTAGCGAAGTGTTAAATAGAAATAACTCATGACATTCGAGTAGAATGTTATTTGGTTGACTCCTTGCATCCCTCACTACACTGACAACAATCATACATGATTAAATTAGTAATTATGGTTACTAAATTTTGCCGTAACAGAAGAAACGACAAAACAACAATCCATTTATGGTACTACATTTAATAACTAAGGAATTTAACTTTAGAGTTCGTTAAAAACGGAAATAATCGTGACACTGAAAATGGTTACTCTAAAAAAAGATATAAATATAATTATAGTTTCTAAATAGCCATCAAAACGTGCTATTATTTTCCATATATTTTATAATAATCAAGCAGAATATCCAACATAATGGCCACACTTCCTTTATTATATAAAACTCGATTACATTTGCCTGCTAATTTTAACTTTAGCCTCCACTGATAATATTTGGGAAATACCAATATATTTAATATTGCCGATAACTACAGTTCGTTCGTTTTCAGAATTGCTAAGTTTTTGATTAGTTCATTCGAACTTTGGTGTTGCGTACAATGCTCAGGATTCGCAGAACAGCAAGAAGATGCAACGAATCTGTGCCCACCGAAATAAAACCGGAACAACGACTGTCAACTATCGTTTATGCCAGCATTTTAAGATTCTTCGGTCACATTACGCGAAGTAAAAAGCGAAAAAAGTTAGTACACCAGGAAATCCTGATGGGAAAACTAAAAGCATTACCTTGCCGTTGGATTGACTTAAAGACCTAATCAATTAATCATAATCGCCTTTCGTCGGTCAACATGGCTGGAATTGAGTTGGAGAGGTATACAAAGAGATACAAGCTAAATAACTACAATACAAAACAAAATGGTTGCACAATCCATCGTATTTATGAATAGTATATATTATAGAAAAGATGAGACGGTGCAAGCTCCTTATCGATACACGCCGTTGGCACGAAGCGGTTTTTGCCATAGATCCATTCCTCAAGACACATGTAGTCTTCCTACCTGCTGAACGGTGCCTTCAATGTGGTATGGCCGTTATCATCGTATGTCATATACCTACATGATTGTGCCCTATGTGCGAGATTTGATCTAAAGAGAATTCACAAAGGAAACGGGAATTAATAACTGCGAAGCCTAGACAGAGAAAATCGGTGTAATATCGAGGCGGTGATTTATCAATACTTTTAGCGAAGAGTACAAATTGAGCAAACAGCGCTGACATGGGGCATTTCAGAGGTAGAGGCAAGAAGAGATAGAAATTTGCATCCGCGTTTTTCGACAATTTAAAATAAATGTTGCCTGGACCGAGATTCGAATTCGCAACGTAAGGTTCGACAGTCCAAGAGTGTTCTCATTACATCAATCTGCAAGCAAGCAACTCATCTCGCCCACAAGCTTTTCAGGTCTTTGCATTAATAGTCCACACAAACTACCGCAAAAATTCTTTCGTTCTCGAATTACTTTTTTTCCAGCCATCCGGAGTGGTATGCTCGTCCTTTATTAATTTCTTTCGAAATGGTTACTGACTTCACAAAAGTTTTGCAGTTTCATGAGACATTTCATATAATTTTCGGTTCTTACCTTTCTACATAATATTTGAATTTATAGCATTTTTAAAAATACATTGTTAATTATAACTTTAAACTTGTAATATAGGAAAAGTAAAGTTAAAGATATTATAGCTCATATCTTATTAATTTAATAATAAATTGATTCAGATGCATTTGCTCTCTATTGATCAATGTAAAGAAGTTATTAATTTAATTGTTAGAAATAAAACACACCACCAATTTAACGATCTGGACTGCTTAACTGTAGAATTAGTTGGAAGGAATATTTTCATTAATATTATATTAAGATGTTTAACACCGTATCGGTTGCAATAATCGAACTTCAAAGTAACCTAAAATCTATTCAGGCGCGTATAACGGCTAAGACACAGATTGATTAATTACATAGTAGCAGAAGCAGCCCTTGGCCGGATTCATTCCATTTCTAAAATGATAGTGTGTCCCTAGCATGAACTACACAGTAGAAGGGTCTTTAAATGAACAAAAGTAATTTATTATCGCGCTCTAAATCCACCTCCCTTAACTGGCACACTTTTTACCAACTTTGTTCTGGGTGCTTGAGTGTTTGTGTCATACGACAATTATATTGTTGTCAAGGCAATTAATCACCGTCTAAGAGTAGATCACAGGAGAAATGCCAGAGTTAGCAGGAATTGGTTGCTTTCAGCAACGGGGTTAATAAAAGAGAAAATATCTCAAAAATTGGAGTATGGGTACTTTTTAATTAAAACTGAGAATGTTGACGGCAGATTGACGGCAATACCCTGCTATTCACCCTCACCAAGTTAGAAAGCCATTTAATAAATTTCTGTACTAATGAAAATTTCCTTTGTTCGGTTTTAAATCAACGAAAATATTTTGACACGTAAACTAAGAAGATTAAGACGCGTTAATTATATTAATTCAAAAGCGGCGGAAGTAGATCTTTTGACGCTATTCCAGTAACTTATTCTTAAATAAAATAAGTCGAAATAGAATGTAAGCTTGATAAGTAGAAATACTAGAGACTCGAAAGCACAATTGCGAAACTTCAACTTATATAAAGTGGATAGGAATGGAGAACAGCGGATACATTACAATTTATCGTGCGATTTAACTTATCTAATTTGTGGTTTGCTGAATGTATAGAAAAGGTAGAACGCAATTGTTTTATTTTATTGCTGCGCGATTTCATAGATTATTACAAGAGGAAGTTAAAGCAGGATTTTTATATTCTACTAAAATAGTTATGGGCAGTTGGCGTTCTAACTTTGTTACCATTTGTTGCAATTTAGAACTAGCGAACAATAAAGTTCAGACAATATTTGTAAATTTACTGCAAGTTGTTTCCTTATTCTGTAATAAACATCTCAGTCATTCTACTGCTTCTTTTAAGCTTTTAATTAAAAATTATTAATAAATACACTGTATCGCACTAAATTGATAGGTGACGTAATGAATTGAAGATAACTAAAAGATATTGAACCGTTCAATTTTGAAATAATATTGGAAAGTTATTAGTTATTACTAAATGTTTTTTGATAAATTGATGGATACTTTAGGTCAAAAATGTTAGTTTGCTATTACAAAACCAAATGGAAATGAACTTAAGCAATAAGTCACTAAACCAAATAGATTTATTTAAAAAAAATGCCAGTTATTATTGAAACTATCAAAAATACAAGGAAGCAGAAAATATGTAACCGCAAATAATCTTAATAAATAAGGATTTCATTAGGTAGATTTATACTGTAACATTTGAGAAACAGCCATTTTAAAGAGATCAAGTTATGATCATTTATTATATATCAAAGCATATTCATTTCAAATTGTGTCTCAAGTAATTTGACGAAGGTGTATTGCTTCCTTTTACGCACAATATAATAGAATTTAGATATACAAAATCGCTTTGCCAATTACGATTATTATACATTATGTTTTTGTTGCGTTATAGAATTGTCCTATGTTAACAAGAGGTTGTAGCGCAGAAAACTGACAAATATCAATAGTTATCTTGAGTAACGGTAATATCGTTTAGTGTAACACTGTATCAAAGTAGCTGTAAAAATAATGAAGAACGATTTATTAAATTTTTCCAGATTTTAGAATAAGTAACTTATTTTTTAAAATAAAAAGAGTTTGGTTTGCATGCAACTATACGAATACATTAAAAAATGATGTGTACATTATTACACAATTATGAAATTAAGTTCAAGCCGTTTTTAAGCAACGTTTCCCATTTTCATTAGTTAATTTACATACAGCTTATTTCTTTTTATTTCCAGAATATTATACTGCCATTTTATAAAAGCAAACTGTAAAAGTTGTGTAAATAAGTTCTAATCCCTTAATATGCTCATTCTAAAAATATAAGCAGTGTCAGTCATTTATGACTTTTCATTTTTAGAATTTTTATGTATTGACCAGCATAACGATTTTTATAATTTAGTTTGTTGGTAAATTATTAACTTCTTCATGTGGTGTGTTTTTTATACTTTTTGTATCACGTTTCCAATTTTTAAAATTTTAACCTCACTTTCAACATGTGCTTCAACCACCAACAGCAATGATCATTATGGTTTGAGGATAAAACCAGTTTGGTTTCGAAACATGTTGCCACCTTTAATTTTACAATAAATGTTCGTGGAGAAGACTATTGAATTTTATTGCTTCATATCACGGCATCTCCGCTAAATGCATGACGGATCACCTTCCTATTAAAACAGAACGTTGTCAAAAAAGTTTCATTGTTGAAAGTCAAGGTGATCAACAAAAGTTATATAATTTGGTAAATTTTTCCACGGGTTAAAATCAAATCACGTATGTATGATACATACTGTAGGCAGTGTGCATCTAAAATGTAGGTTGCCGCTTCGTGTGAATGTAGAACGTATAAAAATACAGAAAACATTCTGTATAAACATAAATCCTTAATCAAACTGTTATCAAGATATAAGGTGTTGACATTTCGTTATTTTAGCTCTTTATTAATTATTGCTGAAGTGGATGAAGGAAAGTTAATGACATTTTCAGGGCAAGTACCGTATGATCGAAAACTTTTAACCTCTAGAAGGATGTGGATTTTTTTAAATTTGAATTTATGTTGGCAGGGATGAGTAAAGGTATTTAATAATATAACCTATACAATGTTTACACATAAGTTAACTTTTACAGGATGTTTAATACTGAACACCAGTTGGTGCTGTGTATGGAAAATACAGGAAATCATTTTGAACAGCTGTAGTTGTTTATGTTACTAACATTTTTATGCATTCTACACAAATGTGATATGAAATGTCAATGTGACTTTTACTCCCACGATTGCCAACGAAATTCTTTGATAAAATAATTCCACAGCCTTCTAGATGGTAAAGTTTTCGATCATATTGTATTACTCAAGAATAGGCACTTTTGACTATTGCTCGCATTTCTGTAAACATTCCAAATAAAAAACAGGTTTATTTTTTTAACTTTGATACCATTGATACTTTTTAGTTGTAGCAATAAGTTTGCTTTTTGCAAGCACTATAGATGTGTATGTTCGAAATTCGAGCAATACTGATAATCCAAGCAAATTTTCCACGATTTTTTATGGAAAATTGAATGTACATTAAGAATTAATTTAAAAAGTTAACCAGAATTATGAAATGGCCAGGGACCTATAAAATATTCTGAAAAGAGGGCAGCTTATTCGGTTTCCGCGCCACTGGAGCATCACTTTAAAATACGAGTAACAGTCAAAGGTGCCTAGTCTTAAGTAATACTTACATTAAAAAACCTGTAAAGCGGTTTACACGAAACTTCCCTCGCCCAAATGTGATCAGTTTGGAAATTTAAAAAAAAATGTAGTCTGCTGCCATTCGAATTCCGGTCTCCGAGGCGATTATAGCGAGCCAATTTCTTGTCCGCCGCTAAATGAACTGAGCCACGGGCGTGTTCGAATTGGCCGAGTCTCTGCGGCTTTCTAAAGCACCATACTATTCTGTCCTATTTGTGATGTTTATCCTGTATCTGTTAGGTCGTCTCATTTTCACCAATGATAAAGCCTGAGCTATTTGTAAATTATTACTTTTACCTTTTGCAAATAAAAAAATAATATTTTTAAGTGCTCATCCTGTATATATTTTTGGGAAATTTTCTCCGTTTCATGCCAGGTAAACTTATAATATGCATGCAAAATATCGTCTTTTCCCAAGAAATAGTTTTTGAGTTATTCCGGCAACAGATAGGCAGACAGACATATAGATAGTCAGACTGAATTGAGAAAACCTGTTTTTTGTCATCTACGGACCCTGAAACGTAAAGATCTGAAGAAATCTCGGAAGGTGATTTTTTCGTGACTACAATACTTCTTTTGTCTTTTAGACGAGGTAAGTAAAGAGTCATTAACTTACCCCCAATATACCCAGAGAAAACTCATACAGAGTTTACAAAATGAAATGTTAACACCCTGCACCTTAGTAACCATTTGGTTAAGGGCTTATGTTCTGTCAGGACATTTTTAAATTTTACTAATATGCGACCTTTTGGAGTATTTTAGGTTTTAGATTCTGACCTTGCTTGTATATAGTTTTTCCTGACGTATTTTCACGACCAATAGTTCGTCAATTTGTGTGCAAGTAGCTATAGCGGCCGATGCAATTTTCTGTCGTTCATAATTACTTTTGTTGGCTTATTTGAAATTTTAAGATTTCCCACGCAGCCTCGTTCTAGAAAGTTCGTCGAGTCGAGCAAACGGCGGGCTTTTTCTCGTTTCGTGATTGGCTGCAGGTGGTGGGGCCACGTAGCGTGTCTGGTTCGAGCAGCGTCGGGCTTGAGTTAATCAGTGATTAGCCGTGATTGTAAGCGCTTCGAGAGCTTGATTTTGGTCAACCACCCCGCGGGTTCGCGCGTGGGTGCGGCCAGTGACTGTGCTGTTACAGCGAGGTTTGGCTTTGTTTTCCGAGGAGTTCATTACTGGCCGGCTTAGAGTGAAGTGGCGTTTGTTGGGGTGGTTTGTGCGTGTCCTTTTGTCGATTTTGATGATTTGCAAATTTCCAACGGCCTATTGAGCCATTCATCTTCGCTACATTGGAGGACCCAGTTTTTCAGAAAGGACACATATACAGATCTCGACAGTTTTCGATTGTTTCCTATGACAGTTCCGCACCTGGGATCATTGGACTTCGCACAGCCCCGACACTTCAGGCCACGACACGTTTGCTTTTACGGCGGGTACCCGACGATAATCAACGCAGTCAGGCAAAGCTAATCAATCAATGTAATGTGCGCTATTTTTAATTAATCATGCATGTTAAATGCCAGCCGACAGCGTAGGCTATTTTAAATTAATTATTCATGTTACATGCCAGCCGCCAGCGTAGGCTGTTTATAAATATTCATTCATGTTAAATGCCAGCCGACAGCTCAGGCTATTTTTAATTAATCATTCACGTTACATGCCAGCCGCCAGCGAAGGCTGTTTAGAAATATTCATTCATGTTGAATGCCAACCGACAGCTCAGGCTATTTCTAATTAATCATTCATGTTACATGCCAGCCGCCAGCGTGGGTCGCTTGCAAACGCTTTTCATGCGCTTAATCACCAGCCGCTCCCTTGGGCTGTGCGTAAACTCTAACAAACGCTCTTCAAGGCAAGTGCGAGCCACCCGCGTTGGGGCAGTGTACCAATTGTTACAATTCCCGCAATATTTTAGAAGTAAGGGGACCTCCCAGCTGGGCTTTTAGTTATAGATTCCATTTGTTATTTTCTATTTTTTGTGTACGCTGACGACTTCGGCGCTGTTGTATTGCGTTAGACCAATAGATCGGTTAACTGTGCGTTGCTTTATGGTTTTTCCTACTGGCCTGTGCATGCTTATTTACAGGTTAAATTATACACTGTGTCAGATTTGTGTATGCTGGTGTCTGGAATGAGTTTTTAAGCGTCGCAGGTAAGTCAGTCCGCTCGTCGCCGCAGTGTTGGGAGTCGTGAGACTGTGCACAAATATTCTACTCCCGCTTGGCTTTCGGAGTTCTGCCAAACGTGAGCTCCAAATCTGAATTCCGTAGCGCCCATTTATTTTGCAACACCCTATACATACCGTCACGCTTTCCCTATGGTGTACCGTTCCTAGGACCACGGTCATCTCCCTGAGCGTATAAAACCGTGGCTTTTGGCTTGGTTTTGAGATTTCCAGGGTAAGTGTTGGCGTTTCCCGGACATGTCAAAGCAAGTGGCACTCCCCCACCCTTGAGTGTCTTTATAATCATTTGATACCGTAGCGGTTCATCTAGACTTTTTGCCTTATTTTTATACGTACTACTAGCGTCCGAATGGGTGACCTACATTTTAGATGCACCATGTATATACAAAGTCCTGCAACAATGTGGGGGTGGAAGATATTTCTAAAACTAGAAGAGTTACATAATTTTTTTCCCGTATAAAAGTTGTAGGTGCGACGGTGGTGTATATTAATAAAATATGTTAGTAAAACAGAGTGATCAAAAATAAAATTGATCGCTGAGACCATCAAATATATGACGACCGTCTACACTGCACTTTATAAAACTACATTTCAACTACAATTGTCTTTATTATTAGTTCATGACTTTAACAGGTCTAATAAGCTAAACAAATAGGCAAAATATGTAACTTATATAAAATTTATACATTAAATTAATAGGTAACATTAAAATAACATGTGGATAAGTTAAGTTAAACAAGATGTTGAAAATAAATTTTAAACTTCACTAAAATTTGACAGTTCTATGTCGACAAAAAGTGTACTACAGATTAGGCATGTCTTATTGTTTCCAATGGCTGCCGCGATCAAGTTAATTTTGATCTCCCTATATACTATAAAGCTTTATGGGTTCAGCAGTAACCATTTTGGAGATAACAATATTATACTTAAAATGATGATTTCAGGCGGCTTCTGTAAGTAATAGAAAACAATTGAATGAAGGAAAATGTTTCCAAGAAATTCATATCGTGCTTGAATTGACTTGCGATTATAAAATAGTGACTTTAGGTATTAATGTTATACAAGGTGGTCAAAATCTCCAAATTTTATATCGCTTTTAAGAGAGCGTGTAACCCTCTGGTAAAGCGTATGCGTTTGCAGTCGGCAAGTATTGGGTTCGAGCCCCACACCCAGACATAGGGTACATCGTACGCTGTCCGGTCCTCATACCAACGCCTTCGGTGGTTGTAGCCCCTACAGAAGGGCATGCTTTCCTAATTCAAGAGGTTAGGCTAGCCACTTACTCGGCTGCGGCCGAAGATGGGTTATAAAAACACACTTCGTGTGATTAGAATCAGACGCTCAGCCTACATTCAGAGGAAGATATATTTTTTAAATATATAGCCCTAAGCGCTACATATTTTGGTGTTTTTAAGAGCCCTCTTAATGTGATTCCGTTTGAATCGCACTTCATACTCCCATAGTCAACTTTTCACAAATAGCAGTTTGACTCTTAAAATGAATTGTTTAATGGAATACCAAACAAACACTTCAACTCTTCAAAAACAACAAAAAGCAAGGTTTAGAAAATAAAAATTCAGCTATGGCTGACAAGAAATGGCACACAATAAAAAATGACAAATGCTGGAGTAGGTTAAATATAAAAACAGTTGGGGTATGAAACCAGAAGAAAGTTTATTAAAGGGGCTTTTCAAAAATACAAAATACACGGGGTGTTCCATTTAAAATCATAGAGACGGTTACATTTTTAATTGAGTATTTTAATACTCGGCGAAGAGAAGCAAACATTTTTAAACATTGAACATTATTACGTGTTGAATTTTGGTGTTTTTTGTTTTTTTAAATCTAATTTCATTTTATACTAGAGTGAATTTCTCGTTTTTAATGTTTGTTACCTTTCTTGTGTATGACTATATTTTTATTTTATAAACCTGATTTTATGTTATATTAAATTATTATTTCAACGACGTTTGTTTGTTATCCCATCTTAAGTTATTCCTTTTTATGTTCAACCCTTTGATAGAGATATCAGAAAAATCCCATTGGAAGGGCTGAAAGGGCTTTCCGCAAAATTGTAAAAATACACAATAATTTGAAGCACTCCGTATAGCATTAATTGTCAGAGCCATTTACACTTGAAAGATAATTGACGAAAAACATAATTTTCCGGTAACGTTTGCTTTCATTCGATGCTTTCTATTGGTATGTACTTACAGCAGCCGCCTGACTATCAGTATTTTTTGCATATAATCAG
This sequence comes from Agriotes lineatus, assembly GCA_940337035.1. NCBI lineage: Eukaryota > Metazoa > Arthropoda > Insecta > Coleoptera > Elateridae > Agriotes > Agriotes lineatus. The sequence goes on from OW679194.1 coordinate 111,018,807, forward strand.
TAATACTTCTAAAACAGTTAATGTTAGACCCATGCAACTTTATAAAACTACTACTGTTTTAACTCAAAACTTTTAGGCTTAACAAAAAAATATAAGGCGTTCTATCCAAAAAATGGGGTTCGCTACACTTCTTTGATCCACCCTGTATAATGACAAAGATTTTAGTAATGTGCAACACCTTCGTACCTACAACTTCTAGGCAAACAAATTATATCTAGTGTTAGAAATATCTTCCAGCCCCGCATTGTTGCCGGACCTTGTAGGTGTAGCGATATATGTAGATGTCGGTATTCTATATGGTGCCAGTTAAAAATTAATGCTGCAAACAGCCAATTGCCAATAAACTTAATTAATATAAAGTCAAATGTAGAAATGCATTACGATGGATTTGAAGGCAAATCAGTATAAACATGGAAGACATTTTTACGTTTAATCTGAATGCACTCGAATTTTTAATTATCGTTAGAAAATGAAGTGGCATATTTGATCTCTGCAATACCTGACACCATAAGTATTTGTTATAGTTACTTCGATAATATATAAAAGCACACAACATGGATACCTATATAAAAAACCGTATTGGTAATTGTATATATTTTTGAATATACCTATAGTGTTATTTGGACATTGTTAAATTCTCTGCAGAAACCCATACTGACAAAATATGACGCCTGCTAGGAAAGTCTATGTTCTTTAAAAATAATGTTGCATACATTACTATATCTATTGCAGTAGGTCTAACTGCAATTTGCAAATGCGATTTGTCTATCATCTGTCTTTTTCCAAGAAATAACGATTTTCAGAGACTCCCTAAAAAGACCATTGGGAAACTGCTGGTTCGGCAACCACCAAACCGTTTAAGTTTGTATCTTTTCCGGAAGAGGTTTTCGGATAAATGTGTGTTGGCACGCGTATGGCTGGGTTTCTTTAGTTCAGTAAAAGTTTCCAATACACATTTGGAGCGCCTTTCGAGGACAACAAGTTTATTTTCCCCGAGCGTAATGAACCTGTGCACCATGACTTGTGTGTGGATTGTAGGTACGGTTGCTGCATTTAAATGAACTTTCCAACAGCAGTAGTAGTTACGGCAAGGGTTAGAGGTTAAAACTAAAGATATAATCCTGTGATATAAGTTTCCTGCTCGGGGATATTTAACTTTGCAGCAATATAATAAAAACCCGTCACAGGTGGTGAGAAGTAGATAAATCCTGGGAGCATCAAAGTTTTCTATTGTAAAAACTTCCCTTTGTAGTACGTGTATTATACACTATGGTTTACCGTTTATCATAACTTCCAACATCTAAAATAAGATGCTGTCATAATTTTACACTCAGGTAAATCTGCACAATAAGCAGTTGACTGCACGCCTAGAGCAAGGATCCTTTGAAAACCCAGCTGTTTACGACACTTTGGCATATTATCAATAAAAACTTTCAAACTTTGTAAACAATTACACGTAGGTATATTTGCCCTTTCAAACAGAAGACTTGCCGTTTAAAAGTTCGAGTTGGGGCATGTAATTGTTAGCAAAGTACCTACTTCAAAAATTGGATTGGGTTGGGGGGATGAATTTACATAACGCTATTCATATTCGTTGCGGGGTTGTTCAAAGAAAGTTACAAAGAAGGAAAGTTTAGTTTAATTTGATTTGTTTAAATATACGCAATACCTTGCAGCAAAAGATTCGGATTCTGCGTGAACGCTTATTACGGAAATAAACTGTGCACTTTCGACAACGAAAATCTTATATTGCTGGAAAGTTTTACTTTACTATTTAAATAAAGAAACCCTTAAATATAACTAGACGGTCTGTCAGCAATTTTCGTAAATGCCAGAAGAACCCGAGACCAGCCGCAGTGAAAAAATAAAGCCTAATTTTGAGTACTTATACGTATAAAAGTAATCAGCAAATGTAATCGGCACTTTAGTGCCTGGTTTATGAAAGGCCTAATGGGTTAATAAACTTGAACTGCTCCAGTGTGAAGAAGAATTCTCTGAAAGCTCTAACGCAATAAAGAAGTAGTAGCAAATATGATTATTCTAGGCAATATTCCATTTTATTATCCGGTTATTTAAATATATTTTTCTAACCGTCTCCGTTTTTGCGTACATAAAATGGTTTACTATCACAATTTCATGTATTTAATAATTGAATTAGTATACATATAACAATAAGGCCAACTGTTGATAACCTCTATAATCTACAACAATACTATATGTGTGAACAGTTGTACTAAAATATTAACCGCATGTCTTAAAAAAATATCAAATAAACAATATTTCCAGGTTTATTTAATTTCAAGTTTAATTTCAAAACCGAAAATAAACAAGATAAGAGGGTGCAAAGCCCTTATCAATACTTCAGTATACTGTCGGCATGGTGCTCTTGAAGATACACTCAGTCTTCGTAATCTGTTGAATATGTGCTTTCAATGTGGTATCACCGTTATCATATTATGTTATATACACGATCGAGTCATATGTGACAGGCAATACCGTTAACGGAGAGCTCCGATAATGTGCTATTTAAAAAAAATCTTGCCCGGATTCGAACTTACCGTCTCAAACTCGGCAATCCAAAGTACCACTACACCATTCTAACGGGGTAGTTACGCAAAATTTGTAAAAATTGTTGAGGTTCGACAGGTTCAACCAAAGTAATTTTCTATATTTATATTAGGTTCAACGTTATGAATATCAAAAAAAATATTATTGCAATACCATTTCGGTATTAAATTCTAACATGGCACATCAAACGTGAATAAGTACTTGAAATATTATTTGAAAAATAATAATGATCATTACGTTGAAACCACAGTAATAGTGGTAGTGAACATTAAATTATGTTTAAATCAGAGTCAGATATAACATATGTTTAGCTACTCACGGGATTATCGCCATGGTAACTACCGTATAAAAGTACTAATTTCATACAGCTTCGTTTACGCCTGGTTTGTTATTAGATTTTAAAGTAATTTATACTAATGTAATAACGTAACTAATAAAGTTCTTTATATACATTTAATTATGCCAAATAAAATCATAAGAACATTTTGGTTTGATACAAGCAGTTTAAAACTATCACAGAATTTCTGGAGAAAAACGTATATACAGTATATTACATGGGCGTTTGTTAACACAGTTGTAATCGTGTCACGATTAAGCATATTACATGTGACAAGCGGGTAGCCACATTAGATATCATTACTGGACAGATAGTAGCGTACAATTTAAGCTCTGATGATAAAGCAGTATTTCCACTCGAGATTAGCATGCATCGTATAAATTTATCGATAGACATTTTAACATAAGATTTAAATACAAAATGTAGTTTTAATTTCGACTCTCAGAAGTGACAAATTTTGCACAGATAGGTCTTCGTTATCTACAACTAATGTTTCTATACACTATGCACTTGATACTAGTACTACTATATTGTATGTACTATAAATTTCGTTACTAACTATAGTGATTATAATGACTTACATACACAATCACAGTTTTTGCTTGATTGATGAACAATTATTCATATACTTGTTTTATAGTTCCCAGAAGAATTTAAGTGCTCATTACCGAGTTTTCTGCACCGACTACTAAACTGTCAGAACGTTTAAGAATGTGCACAAGCTGCAGCTATTAAGGGAAAAACAGACCGACTTCTGGAAGTAACGTCATTTTAAAATGATACTGGAAATATAACAACGGTGCAATATCTAAGTGCAATAAGTGTCAGTCTTTAAAATATATGTTCTGTTCTGTGACTCGATCCTTTATTACAAGAGATAAAACGTGATTTCATTTAACTCGAACTACTGTTGACATAAATTCACAAAATAGTAGGATTTATAAAATACGTTGCAAATAATGCTGTATAAATAAGTTACTGACTGATTTTAAAATTTTGCTAAAAAATTAATACATCTACTATGCCGTAAATATCTACAAAGTAAGGTAATGCAATAAACATCAATAAACTAAACTAAATAGTAAACTAATTCGTCGCAAGTGAGAGCGCAATTATGTGCTAATGTTATAATTGGAAAGTAAATTTTTATTCACAAGCCATACACGTAAATATTTTACCACCATTGCAACAAATTTCTTAAGAACTTGTTATGCCCAAATAGGTAGTTCAAAGTAAAGTAAAGAATGGATTTTACTGGAGAAAACGCAATAATAGGAAATTTTGCTGGTACTTAACTTTATCTTGAAATATGTGCAATTGATGCAAAGTTGAAAATATGTCTACATAACTATCTTCTGTGGAGCGACTCTTATTGTTATTTCAACGAAAGTTGGCCATCAATTTCAGCTATGAGAAAAATAAGCGCTCTTTCCAGAGCCATTAAAGAATAACGGAACTGCTACTCAAGATTTTTATTTGATATTAATACAAAACAGAATATCCAGTATTGTATTCTAACTTTTAGTTACAACGCTAAGTTTTCTCGTAACTCTGCTCTAACGTACTATTCAAGCTGAAATAGATTGTAAAATTCAAACAGCAATTCTTATACTTTCTCTATTTACAATTTTTTTGTGCATGTATATGTTGATTTAATGTCCAATATTATTTAATCAAACACACAGGGCAACTTTGTAATCAGTTTCTGTAAACTAATACCGCACATCGCTGTTTGTAAAAAATTAACTCCACCTTCCGCTTGTCTTAACAACTATTAGAATGGGAATAGTAAAGGGGATGGAAATGTTAAAGACATAGTGTCACCACTACCGTCATTGAAAGGGCAGCACACTTTGCCATACCACTTAGTCATTACCAATCGTGTCTACTCGTATGACTTCAGATGGTATATTCAGCAATGTGGTAAGCCATACCTATCGTATACAGTAGTTTATTGTTTCAGTAGGTGCAAATAAGAACTCCTTACAAAGGTGTAGAGCCACTCTCCCTACAGTCACAATACCAATATATCATATTGAATCTATTTAACAATGGTCTCTGAAAATTTAAAGAAAATCCTTTTAATGGCTAAATACTAAGACGACAGTTGGTATGAGAAACAAGCAATAAATAAGAATGATAATGTTGCACACACCACGCATAAATTCCTGTAGGATCTAGATATAATTACAACACAAGCAAAATCTATGTACAATAACTGAACATCATATTGATCTTCTTCTTTCCGTGCCTTATATTTAATGCACGTTGACAGTCATAATGAATTACCTAATATTGTTGATAGTTGCAGATAATATATTCATCGATGCCTGAAAGTAGGTAGCCAGGAATTGTAGTAGAGGGTATTTGATACATACCCTTTCTATTTATTGACATCCTATGAAATTCACACCATGGAAAAATAAAACAATAATAATAATACTGTAGCGCTAGTTCAATTGGAGTATTGATTGTACAGATCCGTATAACCGTGCCTCGCACGTATTAGCCATCGGAAAATTAACATTAGGAAATTATGAAAGGATCAACTATTGTTGAATATGTATAGAAGTATGCGACGGATCAGAAATTTGTCGTTTGTCATTTCTGACCAATCACATATCTTGATGACTACGCAGCAATAGTTGTTCACCCAATAACTTTCCAATATTAATACGGGTATGTCTGATAGTTGGTGAGACACTCTGTATATAAACGCGTGTTGTCCCTGCATCGCCTTTTCATGGTCAACTGTCGAGTGCAGTTCCTCCATCGGTCCTGGTAGCGGAATTTATCCAAGAGCGTAAAGCGTCCGACAACAATCGGATTCGGCATGAGACCTCAGGTTCGAATCACACTGACAGTGATATTTTTTCTTTGCAAAGTAAAGTAATTCGCATTATTAAGTGTTTCCTCTTACTGTTTTAGCGTTACTAGCAGCATTAAGATAATCTTACTTCTTTTTTACACAATTTTCAAAGATCTTCAACTATTAATCGATTCAGAAAAAAATGTTTTCTTGGAACTTTATTTATTAAAGACGTTAAAAGCATTGTCTTCTATATTGTTTTTATTTAAATAGAAAAATTATGCATTTTAATTAAAATGGGGCCACCTATGTAATACTCAAAAGCTAGTTGCAAATAAAGTTGAAGTTATCAAATAATTCATCGATACCTATAATAATAATAATAATAATAATAATCCCATTATTCCCTATTGGGACATAGGGTATTCCTATATTCTCTCCAGTTGTCCTATTGCATTGTTATTTGCCTCAGTTGTGCGATAGTCTTTCCTGTCTCTTATTTTATAGTTCTCCTCCATGTTTTGCGCGGGCGTCCTCTGTTTCTGAAACCCTAAGGGTTCGACTTCAAAACTTTTCTACAAATTTCAGTTTAATATTTTCCCAAGGTATGCCCTAACCATCCATATTTTCTTCTCCTAATTTCTATATTAATGACCACCTGATTTGTTCGGCCCCAAAAATTTTTGTTCGAAATAATGTTTGGCCACCAAATTAATTTCTAATATACCCCGCAAACACCTATTTACAAACACCTGGAATTTCTGCTTTACTAGTTCTGCAACCCTCCACGATTCTGACCCATACAGTACTTTCCACTTTGGTTTTAATAGTTAAAGTAATTGCATGCCAAACACTGTTTACTCCCGAGTACACACCACGAGCTTTATTAATTCTCCTTTGCACATCTTTTAATACACTAGCATTTATAGATACCACGCTACCTAAATGTGTTAACTTACTTACATGTTCGACTGCGTTGTTATTTATCTGAATGCTAACTGGTTCCACTACATTCATACATATATACTTGGTCTTCTTAATGTTTATTTGTAAACCGATTTTTTCTGACTCCGTACATAGTTTTATTTTGTCTTGCATATGTTTTCCTGAGTGTGCTAGTAAACAGATATCATCGGCAAAATCTAGGTCTCCCAGAGTTTCACAAAGATTGTATTGTATTCCTCTTCGTTGCGTTCCCGTCACCCTCCTTAAAACATTATCGAGCACTATTATAAAAAATCTGGTGTGATACACTCACACAACTTCCTTTTACAGTGATCTTATAATTAGTCAAAAATTTCATTTTTAATTTTTAAGCATTTGTCAAAAATTTTCAAAAATTACGAATTCTACAAAAACGGTACAAAATAGAGCGTTAGTTGAAGAGACAAATTTTCTCTAAAATCTTAAGCAGAATTCAAAAATGTAATAATATACCGGGTGTTCTATTTAAAATAGGAGTTAATAAAAAAAATAGAAAAAAAAACAAAAGAAACCCACTTTAGAAGTATTCAACTGGAAAATCACCTTCTCACGTCAATGCACATTAAAAATGTAATAAAAATGTGAAGTTTGAAAAAAATCGTTATAGCCGTTTTTGAAAAAATCGAAAAAAACTGAAAAATCACAAGAGTAAACACCTACTTCCGGTTATGCGATTTTCTTCAAAAGCTTGCTGTCTTATCTACATAGTACACAAAACTTATATATGAAGTTTCAACGTCATACCTCTTTTCGTTTTTGAGATATTCTGTTCACAGACAGACAGACACACAGACACACAGACAGACACACAGCCAGACACACAGACCAATGAAAAAAAATATGTTTTTTGGGATCAGGGGACTCTAAAACGTGAAGATCTGTTGAAAACTCAATTTCGAATTTTTGGGGTGAATCCAATACTTCCTTTATCGTAAAAGGAAGTAAAAGCAAAGGTGAGAAGACACACCCTTGCCGCACACCATTTGTAGTTTGGAAAGCATCCGACAATACACCTTTGTAAGAAATCCTGCATTCATATTCATTGTAACCCTCTTTAATTATACCTATACTGCTGTAGAATGCTAGTCATATTCAAAATGAATTTATAAAAATACCTTAATTGTGGACAACAATTTAATTGATTATTATTTCTCTTTTATCAATATATCTCTAGCAAAAGTATTTACAAAACATAATTATTATGATTACTCTATATTCTGTATTGCTGAGACGTAAATAAGTGTACATTAGCTATCCCTCTCCTTCGCTTTCAATCACGTTATAAAAATTTCCGGACCATAAGCTAGGAACAAGGCAGATTCTACTTAACACAGAAATATTTACAAAACCCTTGTTTTCACAAACTTGAAGCTCAAGCATGTCCTCTTAATTAATCGATTGTTATATCGATTTATCATCATCTGACAGTTTTCTGTACTGTACGAAAGTGCGCCTGCTTTATCAGGCAGAACATCGGGTGCGACTCCCAGAGGAATGTAAACGTCAATTGACCATAAAAATTGCATTTTCCTGTTAGGCTGTTAAGAGACCCACTCTGAATATTATAAATTTTACTAGCAGGTTATTGTGTAACACGACTGCGTGGTTTTCTAGGTTTGTAGGAAATAAAATCGGTAAATATTCTTCTACTATTTTCGTATTACATTTATATAATTACAGTAGTCTCGATGATTAAGTGTTCTTGAACTTAGACCACTTTATAGTACGTAATCGACATCACAAAATTAGTAATTGATTTTTTACTTCTTCCATTTCTTTATGTAAGTTTTGGTTATGTTAAGACGTTGAGTTGTATTTCTTATATTATCATAGAGTTGCTAGATACGGTAAGAGTGAGATAAAGGAACTTTAGCTCCGTAAGCGGTTAGTTGGTATTGCTCTAATTTCAATTAGAATATAAATATTCGGATGAACAGTAACAGTTTTATTAGTAGTACTTGTTTTAGATAATGGATTGCGACTGTTTACGATGGACCAAGAAGTTTGACAATTTTGTCGATTATCTAGTCAATTTAGATTTATTGAATATATATACTATATATACTAGTCTGGCAGCAACTATCTACCAACTTAGTAACGAGTCCGGTATGTACGTTGTGGACGCCTATGATTCGTGTTATAAGTACGTTTGATAGTACTGAAGTATATCGTTGCTGGCACTGTCAGTCGATGTCAAAACCGAGGTTAGTTAGGCTGTTCGTCAGTCTGACACAATACACCTACTAAAACCGTAATCTATCATAGTATATATACCCTCTTATAAACACAACATGAATTTAGTCACTAAACCAAAGTTAGTAACAATTATAGATATTTATAATATTTCTGGCTACAATCACACTATTGGTTTCATTTTGCAGGAACACTATTTTAGTCTCATAAATAAAATCAAATTTCCTCCACACATAAACTATTTAGCCTATTTAGTTATGGCAAGTAAATTACAAGCTATTAGATTTTGGACGTACACTTCAAAGTTAAGGTAAAGTCGTTAAGCACTTAAAGGCAGGTAGCCGTGAACTGCAGTAATTTCCGTGCAACGTTGTAATACCTATCTGGCAGATCCAAGAAGATAATAACATTAACTGTATATTATTCTGTGCAGAAAGGGGTGGAATTAACACATATATCATGGGCTCCCAACGCCATTATGGAATTTGCACAACCATTTGAATAGATTAGGAAGAATCCAGATCTCTTCGCATTACACCCACCATTGGATTAGTTAAGAACAAGAAGCTGCTTTTGCTGACTTCTCTAGTAAAGCTTAGCTACCAAAGGGAGGGAACTAGTAAATTACATCGGCGGTAGCTTTGAAACTTTAAATGGAGTGCGTTTTAAAGGATAGATCTAATATACACTAATTAAAGTTCTGATAATTATTACTATCTTGCCGTTTATAACGAAAGCGTGTTATAAGCTGCCTTTCGAATGTTTTCAAAACTTTCGAGAGAAGTTGCGTTTACGGTTATGTCGGTTGCAATATTAAGCAACAAAAGCATTTCGTACAAATTCAGTCTAAAATATTTACACATAATCTCACTTTTGCTTCACTTATAGTGACAGCGATTCGTTATAACTGTGCCATAAATATTAAATCAGCTTTACGAAAGCTGCGTTTCCCCCATACTAATAAGAATTAAAGTTTTAACGTCGTTCTTGTGGTGCTCTGGATAAAAGCTTTATGAATCTGACACGGATCTGTTGGAGAACTTCCTTTAATACATAAATAATTGTGGGCGCTGAATCACACTAATTTAATTTGGGATTTGCAAAGGAGGAATATGGCCAGACTCATCATCGAATCTTCTGCCAAAAGGTAAATACCGATACAAAAGTAAAAAGTCAGCATATAGAGAACCGTTTATGACGCATATTTCTCTTTGTCGAGCCTCCAGAGTCTGAAATGTCACGTTTCCGTAAGCATTTGTTTTCCCGGCCCTTCCTGCAAACTGTAAAAGCTGCAGTCGGGGTCATGCCGTGGAGCCTCTCTTCCGGCACTCGTTGGTTTTATGAGCAACCGAGGCATATTCTGTGTCGTCGCTTGTAACCCCTTGCCCTGTGCAGGGAGTTCTATGCACCCCTAATGCGTTTTAAAGCAGTGTTTTTCTGGAATAACTTCGTCAGCTGTATTTAAAGCTCATATCACTCCCCATACAAATCTGTTTACAAGTCTATATAGTGAAATATTTTTCACTCCTCACTGACGATGTAGAATAAATGCAACTGTGGGCCGACTATATTACTTATAGCAATTTTAAATAAATAAAGTAGCTCCTCTAACTGGCGATTTTAAAATAAAAACATATAGTTAATATTAATTCAGGATTACATTTGCTATGGTATTATTTTTTCATAAAACGTAATTTCAAATGTCAAATTATAGAAAATCCAAATGCATTTTAAACCATTCTTATAAGGTGCCGAAAAACATTTTATGGCACAATTTTAAAAATCACTTGAGAACGCACTAAGAGTTTTTTTCGTGTGAGATGTCACTTGTACCATAAATAACTAATATTTATTGAGTATAAAGTTTTGTAATATTTCCGAACCCTTTAGAAAACATGCCTTGTAGTAAAACGCATTTAATGATACACCAGTAAATCCGCAGAACAAACCTAAATTGACTATCAAAGACGTTATTACAAAACGCTAATTTAAGAACATTCTAACAAAAGAAAAATGCAAAATTATATATTAAAATACCTTCTACGGCCAAATAGCATTGTGGAAAGCTCTTTATATGGTAAAAGATAGGCACTCGGTTAAAATGTTCTATTTCAGTTATTATTATACTCCATTCAAATAATTCAACTATTATGTTATTCTCCTTGCATGATGAAAAACAAATTTTTTTAGTTATTTCTTGTATATACTTCAGCTATAATCAAACGATATTCACATTATCATGAAACCTTGTTATGCAGATTTTGAATATACGCTCATATGGTTTGCAAGTTTGTAAAGTTTGGAAATATAGTATGATCAAAAATGATTTTCATCTAGTCCCTAATTTATGAATACTACTATAAGGCAAAGCTTGACATTTAAGCGTAAACATAGTTGTATTCATAAATTAGGAACTATTCCACAGCCATACTAGATGAAAGTAATTTGCGATCATACTTTATGTAACTTTCGGCAAAATTCTAAGTAGGACTTTGACCATATGACCAAAGCAGTTGGTGTCTAAGGTACCTGGAACTCCGCATGCCTAGACCTTGTCCATTATAAACAAAAAAATCTGTAAAAGGCTTTACCCAGAACTTCCCTCGTCTACATTGTGACACTAAATAATTTTAAAAATCAAATTAGGTTAGCAGTAAAAATATCTTCACGTTTCTAATAAATTAAATTAATTTTCAAATAAAAAATCTGTAAAAGGCTTTACATTTTTTTCAGGTAAAGTACCTTTTCTGTTTCAAATATGTGAAAGTAAAATGTAAAATGCTTACTTTTATGAAACCGTATGTACTAGACGAAATACTTTTGTGGTGACATTTTACATGGGACCACAATTTTACATTTTGTATAACTTTCCTTGATAACATTTTGACGTATTTAGAACAAAAAGTGTACTTTACCTGAGAAAAAAGTATTATTTATCTACCGCCCGTGAGGGCTTCTGAAGACCAATCCAACATATTAGTATTACGATTTTACACTCAAATAATAGCTCTACCTGAAGATTATGCGCCACTTCTAATACACCCTGCATGAACATAGTGGAATGAAAGAAATGTTTAGTCTCTCGAAAATTTTAAAATGAATGTGTAAAAACTGAAATTCGTTTCATATAGAAATAATTTCTGAATGCAAATAATAATGGCAAAGTCATTAGAAACACTCTGTTTAATAGTATTTTTGAAAAGTTATTTAAAACCTGTATGCAATGAATATTCGGAAATAAGCAATCGTCAGATTTCTAAGTACAAAAGTTGAGCAAAATCATTTCGGTAGTTCTTAACCTGCTTGTACATAAGCTAGTTGTTCATAGTTTGTTATATTGAAAGAAACTCCAAATTAGTTGTAGTCACCTACTTAAAAATTGCCCAAAGATTGTTATCTTCAAATACCGTTATCTCGGAAAGAATTTGAAGTTTTCAATACCTACAACTCAAGTACACCTTTTTCATGCGGCATCAAAAATGTATTCTTTTTAGAAGTAAGTAGCTAACTTTTTTTGAAGAGAATAGTATGCCCTTCGATGGTGCCCCGTTCATTTGGTAACACCCTGTACTCCATTTGACTCTGTTTCTAGCAAGTTCGACGTCGTGCCACGATTTTTTAATCATTTGTGTCCCATTTAGAGCGATCAGTAGACAATCAATGTATGAACCTTTGTTTAAAAATAACTACAAGTTTTTCTAGATGAGCAAAGTGGTGACGTTTCAGAAGCCAAAGCGAGAAAGTCTAGTAACATATTTTTGCCCTAGTATGTGGATAGCAGATTGTGTTTGTTCAATTTAAAATAACTAGTTTTGTTCAGTGGGCAATTCAAGTACGTCAGTATTTGTGGTTAAGAGGTGGTTAAACGCGTGCAGATCTTTGTTTATAGCTCAACCTAATTGAAAATAATAAGTCTGCAATTTTAAGCATGAGTGAAACGAATATAAATGTGGTTCTTAATTTATTTAATGCACCATGCAATATACATATAATATCATATTTCTCTATAGGCCAAAATTAAAACATCAATATGAGTCTGTCCAAGTTAAAGTTAGTGCAAGATACAGAGATGAAAGCAGATTAAATAAACCATAAATTTTTAGTATCTGGTCATCTACCAGACGGTGAAGATTTTGGAATTGTAGAGTTTAAAAAGCAAAGTCGAAGAAGTTGATTTTTGGTCCAAATGATAGGGTACCTAGATCTGGTTAACTCAGAAGAGAGTGGAAACAAATGGAAAATGTTAAATCTTAAGTCATATTTCCATATACTGAAGGTCAGGTAAACACTTTTCTTCATCGCATTTTTAGTCGGTTTATGAACACATAATATACTGTAAATTTTGTAATAGTCCCCATGAAATGCATTTAAGAGTGGCACAGTCATAAATCACTGGAAAACTTTTATCCCAATTTTCTGTGCTTCTCTACACTAATGCAAAGAAATTGAAAATTTCGAAATGTTTAAGCCATGTAACATGTATGTCCACAATAATTACATACCGCTTGCATATTGTCACAATTTCATTGCAGTGTTTAATATATTTTGACTTTGTTTGTTGTACAGTTCATATTTAATTAAACGATTTTATTCCAATAAATTCCATGAGTTTGACGCAATTGTAAAATATGGAACAAAACCATAACGAATGCTATAGAGGGAAATTGATAGGCACAACTGCAAGATATAATTATTAAATGTATGTGTTGACACACTAAAACTAATTAATAATTAATGTAATTTTCATTCGGAACTGCTAGTATATATGTATCCACTATGCTGTTCTCAATTTGCGAATTACAAACTAGAATGACTCAAATTTTACGTAAAAATATTTAAAAGAAACTATTATATACTTGTAAGCAGAATCATATGTCTTCTGGAAGGAAGACAAATTCACGTTTAAAAACCTTTGAACGTGACCGGCTTTCGAAACTAAAGCCTATCAAATACTGGTGGATTTACAACTAAAAGCCCTAACTAACAAGCGACTCGGTAGATCGTCACCTTTATCAGCTATTTCCAGTCAAACCTTGCTGCGATATCGAACAGGATTATTGCCAACTACTTAGCTACTGTCACTAACACCGGAGGATTTTATCAAGTCTGTTCCTATCTCCACCTTTCGAGCTTAATTTCAACGCTGCGTTGCATTATCGCCGCACTCTCTATTTATGTTGGTACTATTTAGAGCAATTTGTTTTTCATTTCAACAACATTAGCAGGATTGAGGTTGATATGAACATTACGTGCAGCCAATACATTCAGAGAATATAAAATAAATAAATCTTAATATTGCGATTGTCAATTAACTATATAAATTTGTTCTGATTTGGTTTTAGATCCGGTCTGATTCCGGCAGCAGTTTAATTAAACGGATGTTCATACAGCAAACACAATAAAGCACAACCCTTATGTAAATTTGCAGTTTTGTTATTACGAAGTTTGGTGGTATTATTGCCTCCATAACATTATTCCCACTTTTGTATTAAAATCATTCACAAGTTCAATTAATTATTTTATCAACTATTGTCACGCAATAGTCCATAATAATATTGAGAAACGCTAAATTTCTAACTAACTTTCAACGAAAAGATGGTGCTTATATCAATATGGTCACTGGCAAGAATCACTGTGTCATTCGCAGACGTTCCGGTTGTAGTGTTAGCAGTAGTTGGAAGACGGGATGTATATAGCACGTACATAAGTGGTCCTATTTCACTGCCTTGGGGAACTCTCGCTTTGTTAGTAAAATTTTTCTACACATCTTAATTTACAATTATCCTAAATTCTCGACCACTTAAGTATGATTTGAGAAATTTGAAATAAGGTAAAGGGAAGTAATATTTAATTTTGAACAATAATAGCTCTTCGTGCCAAACCTTATTAAAGGCTTCACTGACGTCTATAAGGGCGGATGTGGAAATTTGCTTCTTTTCCAGCGCTTCATTGATGATAGCAATTATGCTGTGGGTTTGTTGTGCAGTTGAATGACCGCTTTTATGTACAAATTGATGGAGGGGCATTCAGTCTTCTGGTGCTAGATCTAGGTTAATCTTCGAAGTAGTAGCAGTTCCAAGACGGTTATTGGTCGATATGAAGATACTAGTATTGGTTCTTTCCCAGGTTTCGGCATTAATATGAGCTTTTTAATTATTTAGACCAGTAACTATGTCATAGAATTGCATTATACATATATGTACATTAATAGCATAACTCCTTTCCTCGGCAGTTCTTCTATCATTTTCTGCGCTAGTTTAGCACCAGCTATAGCTATAGGGTGCTTTTTTGCTATTTTTGCACTGGTAAAAATTTATCTGTTTCACGTTAAATGCTTTATGCACACAGGTTTCCGTTAAGCCTTGTTTTATTTGTAGCTTGAACCTTATAAACTTTGTTGTGCAGGCCTGTTATTAGTGCCCTGAAAAATCATAGCGTTTACATCTAAACAGCTGATTTCGTAGTTATTAGTAACATCGTAATGAAACGTATGAATCATTTGCAGCTTAAAACTTTGCTAACTAGCAATTTGTTTTATCCATTTAACGTTGTTAATTTTAACCCTTCGAAATTATTTACTTAATTAATGATTTTGACATAGTGATTGAATGATGGGATTGGACTTAGACGAATAGAATGGTTCAATTCTATATTTTGTCGATAATTTGTAATTAATAAGTATCAATTTTAATTATATATTATTCACATTTATGGAATTCATCGTGTCTCTGATAATTGGGATTTATTTATAATTATTATTAGGAAGCCACAAATTTATTAATTACTATGCTGGTTCTTTTATGTATATATGTCGCAGGCGTTTTGAAAAAAAAAACAATAAATATTTTACAAAATGACGGCTGAATTCCAGTCATCTTGTAAAATGCTATGCTGCTACTAAGCAAAATAAACAAATAAATACTGGATAATGTACGCATGTGCACTAAGCGTTTACATTATCAACATGGCGAACCATCTCGCTACGTCACGTTATTCTGGTAGTAATTTAGAAAATGTTTATCAAAATGCGGTAACGGTGGGTAGTATCCATTAAATTCGGCTGGTTGTGGATGTGGTGACAGTAATGAGGGCGAATGATAGTATGAGCAAAAAGAAAGCTCATCAAAGATGCCTTTGAAATATTGAAGTCTTGTGCATTATAACACCATAAAATTATACCTAATCCTTGTCACTGGCATTTTATAGATAGTGCATAATATTGCAACGTGATCAAGACATCCCCCAATAAACGCAACGGAAATATTTGCAAAGCCTGCAGAAGAAGAAGAAGAAGAAGAAGGTCATAACCCCACTCTGTAACAAATGTTAAATTACAGCTTCATATTTTCTAGTATTAATAATAAACATGACTTCAAAATTCCAATGGCATATTGATGAACTTTCTTTTTGCTCATACGGTTTTCTATGTAACTAAGACGAAATTATTAATAAAGAGAGAAAGGCACCATACGGCGGGCAAAAAAAGACAGCGAAAACAATTATCCGTCAGGCAAAACATTCAAAACTATTGAAATAGGATCATCTGTTATTGTTTCAATACCTAAAGTAGGCTGTCGGCTACTAAATGTTCAAAATATCTTGTGGATAATTTTTAACTAGTGGTGAGATTCAACCACCTGGGTCGCACCTCCCGGGAACTATTCCGGAAGATACATTAAGTTTAAGACAAAAACTTTCTTGTCAAGCCAACCTTTGTACACAGGGATATAGAACATGTTTTTGCAAATCATAAAAAGTAGTGTAACACCAAAAAAATAACGCTTATGTAAGAAAAACGAGTTATATTTGTTTAACGATGATTTGTGTTTTTAGAAAGCATTTATTCAACACTCACAAACAAATTACATATAAATACATCAGAGCTCTAATATTGACATGTAATTAGAACAAACTAACCTGGATGGCAAACCAGAACTAAGATACTTTTATCACAAAAGGAAGCAACGTCTCTAACAGAGCAACTTGCATTCCCACGAGCATTATCTCAGGACAGCTTGCATCCTGTCTACATGCAAGCTTATCTTTAAACTACAAAGCAGTTTTAAATATGTAACTGGCGGGATCTTGTGTGGAATTCAAAGTACCATGATAGCTCAGCCTGCATTAATAAATATGTATGTTATTAAATATTGTTTGACTACAGTTAATTTGTTTTTTTCTCAACAAGTATGCTGATTCAACAGTTGTATCCCCGGTTGGAGCAATCATCATGTCCTCGAAGGCCAACAAGAACTATGAAAATAATTCAAGACTTGGAATCTTTTACGATGATTTAAAATTTATTTGTTTAATGCAGAAAAGTTTCTCGATTTATATTATTTTGTATTTTTCAGAATATCTTTTTACTTCCCTCGTCTGTGTAGAATGAAACGCCCTGGAGTTTACTTTATTTTTACTGTACTGGAGCTTTTTAGTACGATCAATTACATTCCTGGCGCCCCTTATAATGCCAAGTTTGTTTAACTCAAGACAAACAACAACTGGATCGTATCCACCACTTGAATTAGTGGTGGTATCTAATTTGTAGCTATTTCATAGCTAAGGCTAGCTATTTTATGGCTTGGCGGTTTGGTACTAACCCTTTGGGTTTCTTAGCAGATATCATGGGTTTCCAGAGGCTATTGTCGAAGCGATTTAGACTTGGAATGCATGATGTTTTGCTTCTTTAAGTTTTGCTTTCAATTTGACTCGATTGAATGTTGTTTTGTCTGCTTATGTGTGCGTCTGTTGCCATTTTGCCATAGCTCATCTTTTTATGGATAGGAGTTGCTCCCGGAGTCTTAAGGATTATTGCTTGTTCAACTTTATGTCTATATTCTTCCCAGCTTTGTTGTGTAATTTAGGTGTAGGATTTCTATTTATAACAAACGCTGACAGTTGCGATGATTGGTGAGTGATCCAATGAGAGGTCAAAACTTTGAATTACGTCCGTAGAAGTATGATTACATTTCTGACATGGAAATCTAGAAAAACCGGAATTTTATTGGCACCCATGGGCCAATAAGTTGGCGTCCCTGTTGATAAAAATGAGTAATACTGTTCGTGTATGCAGTTCTCTGTCTTTCTGTGTGATCAGTCGAGATTCTCATAAACTATGTTTGCTATTATAATCAACACCTTCAATGAATTTTGATCATAACGTTTGAAAAAACTCGCTAAAGTTTCCTTTCTTGATATTTTTTCTTACTTTAAATATTGTGCCCTGCAAAAATATCATATTTGGCCAGAAGAAAATTTTTATGCTATAGGTATTGGAATCAAAATACTAGGTACAGTGCACCATCAACGTTTGGGTGGTCATTGTTGGTACTCTCCTACATGTTAGCAGGAATTATTTGTCGAAATTTCAGAAAGAATCATTTACCCACATCATGAACAGTGGTGCACAAGTATATTTTTTGGACGATACTTTTAATTAGAGGGGTATTGTCGAGAAAAACTTACTTCACCAGAGTATTTGGAGGTTTCCATGCAATTCCAAACAATTTCAAAACTTTCGAGGGAATAAAGAATTCTATGATCGTGTAATGAAAGCAAAATAAACAATATTATCATGTTAGCTAGTGCTTCGGTTCCACGAGACTGGTCTCGGTCTCGTCTCGGTCTCGTCTCGAAATTCGAGACGAGACCGAGAACGAGACTTGTTAAAATTTTCGAGACCGAGACCGAGACTTGAGCGGTCTCGGTCTCGGTCTAGTCGAGAGTCTCGATTTTTTAACATTTTATTCTTTAAAAAATTACCTATTCCAAGTTATACGGAAAAAGGCAGCTATGTGTACTATTTGCATACCGAGGGCAAGTATTCGCAGGCGCGAGAAATACATTAAAAATGCTGCACTGACTTGATTTAAAAATCGTATTGGGGGAAGTACCGACTAATGAATCACTTCATTCGCACGCAATATGTTCTATTTTAAGATTTGCGATTAGTAGAACGTCATCTACATCGGTATACGAAGCAATGTCGAATGTTGTAACATCAAATTTTACTTTGCATATTAAAATTTGTTAAGACTCTCGTCGATACCGAGACCGAGACGGAGACCTACAAAATTTTTCGAGACCGAGACCGAGACTGAGACTTGGCGTTTGAACCGAGATCGAGATCGAGACCACTATAGGTCTCGACTCGTCGAGACCGAGACTACTCCAGTCTCGGTCTCGTCTCGACGAGACGAAGCACTAATGTTAGCATGAATATACCTATACGTATTTCAATACATATTAATTCAATGTGTACTGCCACAGGGTAAACGTGTACATGTACATATAGCCACTCGCATGCTTCGGAACTGTGCACCGTTTTGCGCCGGACATAGTGAATACAATGCATAGAGAACAATTTTCTACTCACTTTTACCAACAAGCCTGCGAAAAGTGTAAATTTTCTGGCGCATTGTATACATCTATCGCTGTATATACTTTTATTGTAATAGATATTCATATGATTTGAAATTAAGAATGATAAATAGAAATTAATAATTTTTGCATTTCAATATTGGAGTAGTGGAGTAGTTTACGACTTTACAGGTAAATCAGTTCTAAAAAGAGTATTAAGCTACAGAAAGATTTCGTAGCAGTGAAATGTACAATTCATGATTCAACAGTGACTCACGGGCTACTAGAAGTAGAAAGAACGGCTGACCACTGCACTGATACATACAAAAAACTTACTATAAGACTAAAGATGAATCTGTAGTATTACTGAAGATTAAAAAATTGTGTTTATCTCAAATAAAGCTCTCTTGTTAGAAGAGGGACGGCAAGTCTATATGAGAACCGGGGATTTTGCCTCAAGAAATAATGAGTAGTCGGAAATACAAGAATCTAGTAAAAGCTAAAAGAAGTTGTTCTAATAATGGAGCCGTTTTAAAACAACGTCTACGCCATTCATAGAAAGTTACAGCATTGAAAGGTAAGAAGATCAAATACACTTCTGAGCAATTTGAGACGAGATAATAAGTTAACATTTAAAATATTTAGATTTTCTAGCAAAATCACTTCATGGAGCTTTTCAGATGAAAGAAGGATATAGTTTTGCTTATAAAATAAGTGATGCCCTTGCATTAAATAAATTGTTTGTCTCTGTGCGAAATACAAGTTCTTTTTTATAATTTTCTGCGTTTACATTAGTTGAGATACTACTGCATATAGGATAGTGGATTGCATAGCAAAAACACATAATAAGCTGCTTTATTTTTCAACGAATAGCTAATATCCACGTGACCACTATCCATAATTAAACGGTGAAAATACTAGAAAGCTCAGGAAAAAGATTCATTTTAATTTTGTGTTTGCATTGCAAGTACAACAGCTATAGAATTAAACACAGGAACAACTACAGGGAGATGGTGAAGTAGCTTTTTGCATTTTTCCATTATTTTCCAGACTCTCAATTTAAATAACTGTTTTCCATATCTGCTTCCAGCGCTGAATTCAAAAGCGAAATATATACTCGCCAAACAAATTTGTAGTGGTTCTCGGAGTGAATTTGAACGTGCGGACCAATAACAGCCTTATATTTACTTATGGGCTAGAATAAATACCGGATGCAATAGTTTACGAGGGTCCCCAAGATGGCTCTCTTGCTATTCACCAGAATGTAAACAGGATAAACGGATGTATCCTAAGAGACTGCGCCAACATAGTGAGTTGATTTAAATTTTTTAAAACCAGAGCTCCTTTTCGGCTGCACCGCAAAAATGATGAATTTAATATTGCCTAGGTGCGCCGTAAATACCTACTCGCGACTAACATAAAGAGCGAGTAACCTGGGGCAGACATCATGAATATTTACGCTTTAATCAAAATTGGTGACATAAAAATTGTAGATGGAAATTAATTATTTTCTGGAAATACAAAAGAACTCGAGGGTTGGAATGGCAGTTGTGAAAATCGTATCAACAAGCGCTAATTTACAATTATACCGTTGTATACTTCCTCGACGTGTATTTAATTTGCATTGAGGCAGGAGCTTCTAATTTGAATTAAAGAAAACTTCATACAAAATTTTGATATTTGAAGTAGGCATTTTACTTGAAATTTATAAACTTTTGTTACAGCTATGTGCAATGCCAATAGTACTTGTATTTAAGTTTATCATCGCCTTGAACAAATATTTTAGTTCAGAAATGTGTACTAATTTGGATGAGTGTACACTGATTTTAAGTGATTATTCTGGCGATTAATAGCATAAGTTTCTTTGGAGTTCAACCCGGGGAATTAAGTAATGGCGTTCTATGCTGCCATGTATTTATATAATATTTGTCTACGACTTCAATAATCAAAACAGCAAACAAGTATTTTCATAAATAAATCATGAGAGTAAATCGAAATTATACTGCAACATTTAGCGGTCTTTGAATTGTGTTAATGTAACGAACGCCATGACGATAGATATATATTGCTGATTATTTATTTCGTAGCGATCTCAATCAATCAGAAGGCTGGATTTAGTTAAGTTATCTTGTATAATATCGATTATACAAAATCGATTATACTACAGTAACTTCACTAGGCAACGCAATACATAACTTTTGTCAACTTGATGTTGTTTTCATGGAGATGACTTTCAGCTAGGTTAATACAAACAAATCGAGCTGCCAATAAAATATTTGTTCCTAATATTGAAATTTACTCAAAAAATAATCAAATCGAATACAATGCGTACTTCGAACAGGTTATACGTCTCAAACTTCCTGCACAATAACAAATCGTGTCAGTTTGACAGAATAATCCTCCCGCTAACGCGGTCGGACTATTTAACCTGTCAAACTGACACTCTTTTATTATTGTGCAACAAGTTATCGACATATAACCCGATAATATCGAAGTACTTATAGTATTACTTCTGATTATTTTTTTCGTAGCGATCTCAACCAATCAGAAGGCTGGATTTAGTTCAGTTATCTTGTATAATTTCGATTATACAAAATCGATTATACTATAGTAACTTCACTAGGCAACGCAATACATAACTTTTGTCAACTTGATGTTGTTTTCATGGAGATTACTTTCCGCTAGTTTAATACAAACAAATCGAGCTGTCAATAAAATATTTATTTGTTCATAATATTAAAATTTACTCAAAAAATAATCAAATCGAATACAATGCGTACTTCGAACAAGTTATACGTCTCAAACTTCCTGCTCAATAACAAATCGTGTCAGTTTGACAGAATAATCCTCCCGCTGACGCGGTCGGACTATTTAACCTGTCAAACTGACACTCTTTTATTATTGTGCAACAAGTTATCGACATATAACCAGATAATATCGAAGTACTTATAGTATTACTTCTGATAATATTGGTATCAGTATTATATAATATATGTATCGGGTCCAGCAATGCTGAGGGGAAGAAGATACAGTGAAATCTCCCATAAGCGGACACGCACGGTGCCAAAGTTTTTGTCCGGTTATTAGAGGCGTCCGCTTAAGGGAAAAATCCATTTTTATGTTTAAAAAAGTCGTATTATGCAAAGGTATACGCGCTAACAATTAATAAGAATAATAAAATAATTGAAACAAAGTTAAGTTTTTCTGACTGCTTATTATACTTTCAGCATGTATTTCTAAATATTTTGACAGTTTGAATACTTTAAAGTCGTTACTTTAGCAAAGCATTTAAAATTATTCACTGTTAATGCTTCCGTGTAGGTATTGATTACATTCTCACAAATTTCTAAGACGCCATCGTTTTCTAATTCTGCCAACTGCATATCAACGGCAGCTGATTCACCTGAAATTTCGGTTACATCATCCAGGATTATTTCTTTGTCAGTGTTTATAAATTCGTCAGGGTCGACGTCTTCGATTTCTGGAATATTCCTATACAGTTCAACCATTACTGATAAGGGTAAATCGTCGTCTGGTTCGAATTGCTTACAGTGGCGTAACTTGATGCCCGCAGGCTCCGCGGTCGCGGGACGGCCCTGGGTTTAATTTTCTTGTTCTGTCTTTCCATAAAAGCAAGCAGGAAACATTTTTCCTATTTTTATTTTTATCAGAATGGGCTGCCCAGGCAAAAGACAAAGTAGTTTTGAATTATTTCAGGCCTCTATAATTGGGCGACATAGACTGTTTTGTAATATCGTGCATGGGGTAATGAAAGTGTCGAATTTCCTGCGGTCATAACGCTGATTTGAGTTGACTTAATAACGCCCGTATTGCAAAAGAATTCGATAATTTAACATGATCATTAAATGTTGAATTTATGGATTGTTTTGACGCCTCACGACATTAGCTGAGCCTGTATGTTGAAGTGTCCGTACAAGAGAGATTCACAGTCTAAAAATTGTTGAAAAATGGTGTCCGTGTCCGTTTAAGAGAGTGTCCGTTTATTAGAGAAAATTTTATTAGTAAAGTTAATGCAAGCAAGTTGGTTCCCAACAAAATGTCCGTGTAAGAGAGGTGTCCGCTTATTAGAGGTGTCCGGTAAGGGAGATTTCACTGTATTTCTAAAACTATGAGTTACGTAAATATTCCTTGTATAAAAGTTGTAGGTACAAAGGTGGTGCACATTACAAAAATATTATTATTTATACAGGGTTGCTAAAAATTGTGGCGAATTAAACTTACTTATTTTAATCCAATACCGTATATTTTAATAGATTAAAAGATTTGCATCGAAAGGATAATAAGTAATATAAAGTTGTGTGGGTAAAGTCAACTGTTTTGGAAATATTAACGATTTTATCCAAATAAATGCTGAATTTCAAGCGGCTGCTGAAAGATTGAATGAAAAAAAAACGACACCAAAAATTAGGTCTTTCGTAATTTACCTTTAGAGAATTAAATGACGGCGCTGACTATTAATGCATACAGGGTGCTCATCAAATTTAGTCATTTTGATTTTTTAAAATTCAATTCCCTAAACTCAAAATGTTTAGGTATGCGAGTTTAAAAATAAAAAAGCCCCTGAGGATACTTTACTTCAAGCGACAACAAACAAAACGTTGTTAAAATGATCATTTACATACTTCAACTGTCCGAACATAAAAAACAGAATTAGAAAATAAAAATTAATTGATTGTTGATGCAACAAATAATAAACACGGAAACTGAGATAGGCAAGAATAAACTAACACCAGAATCAAACAAAATCAGATTTAAAAAATAAAAGCGAATACACCGAAATCATAAACGTAATTACCTTAAATATTCAAATATTTTTCCTCCTGTTCGCTGGGCATTAAAGCTATACAGCAAGCTAAACATTTGAAAAATTAATTATTTCGATTTTTTTTAATGGAATATTCTGTATATCTCTGTATTTTTAAAACCTCCTTTTAATGAATTTTCTTCCGATATTTTCTTTCCTATTCCTACAGTCCAATTGTTAGTCAGATTTAGTTTTAGCCTGAATTCTCGCTTTTTCGTGTTTGTTATTTCTTGTTTCAGCAGTGGCTGGATTTTTATTTTCTAAACCTGGTTTTTTGTTGGACGCGGAGGAGTCAAGGTGTTTAAAATAGCATCTTACGGCGATTGTTTGTTATCCCTTGAAATAAAGCTTCTTAAGGGAATTAAATTGTATTTACGTTTATACTCGTATATGTATTTGAAAAACACTTAAATGTAGGTGTATAAAGTGTGATAGTAAAAGAACGCCCATTAAAAGTACAAAAATAACGTATGTAACAAACATTTTGACACAGATTTGCAAAGCAAGTATTGGTTTATTATTTAATTTTATTATATTTATTATATATTACTATTTTAAAAATCACGTAAAACTATAAAAAAAACTAAACTATTGATAGTGCCCCATGATCTATAGTACGCACTTTAGTTCGAAGGATTACTAAAATTTCCATAGCACAAAGCTTTTGATAGATGCGACCTGGTAATTGACCTGCGTTTCGACTTTTTGGTAAATTTACACATACAATTGTTTTGACAAGCCCTAATCGTACGATAAATGGTTCTACGGGAAATGTTTTCATTTCAAAAAAATGTTAACAATTTGTCTTTAGGAAGTTGATCAACTAAATTATAAATACTTTTAGGTCCTTCTGTTTCATATAACATTCTTATGAAATTAATACACGTAATTACATGAATAATATGAAAATCGCTATATTCTGCAGTTTTGTTTTCACTGGTGACTAGATACTAATAATACATTACGAATTCACTAGCGGAAAATATTATACGGGTGTATACGAATTCGACCGACAAACTTTGAGTGCATATTCCTCTCAATGAATACAACATAAAAGATTAGACAACCTTGATCATTATATGCAAAATTAACTCTGCACAGGTCAAAACACTTCCAACAAAACATTGTGCATTTTTCAAGATTCATTTTATTAAATAATATAAAAATTGTAGGAAATCCATTAGCTTCAATATTAATAATAAAATTTATTATCAGCTATGGCCTAGCTATCTTCTTTAAAGAATTCTGGACTTCCAAAAACCATGCAAAATTAGTGTTCCTACACATGACACGCATTCAAATCTCCAAACTTGAATATTTTATTTCTAAAATGAGAAAGATGCCTTATTAAAGCATACGTTAAAAGTGTAGCGGCTGGTTTTTTTATAGAACCTACTATAGTTTAATATTTGAGTAAAATTTCATTCAGTGATTTCAATACTAGATTAAAATAAAAGTCACAAAAGACGTTCTAACTTGGAAATGAAAGGAGATAGATAATAAGTATACGAACAATTTAGATACATCTTTAGGCAGCAAATTGTTGCGATTTGCGTTCTTTAATTTAATGAACTATGTAGGAATATACTGTACTTTAGTTAGCTGTAAGCCATCTGTATAATATTTTAAGGTAAAATTCGTAGGAAAATGTCATATTTAAATTACAACAAGCGGATGTTTAGAAACGTGCCTTTCGCTTGGGAAGCTGGAGATATTCCAATCTCACGAATAAGATTAGCGTAAGTTTATGCAGCGTTTACTTCATAAACCGAAATATTGAGTGATGTATATGACCGGTACGTGATTAGAAGAAGCAACGGTTGCAACTCGATCATAAAAACTATTTGCAGCTGGGACCAAATGCTTTAGTAGAATTTTAGATCTTTATGGCGGTAATTTACTAAGGGTCCGAACAGGCCACATTTCACCATGGGAAATCCTCAAGCTTGTAAAAATTCATAGAACTATTATGAACGGTCACGTCCGCGTAATGCCAAATGTCCAAAATTTAGACCAGCTCTGATAGGTTATTGGGAACTTTGTAAACGCCCACCGAGCTTTCTTGGTCAGAATGGACTTAGAATTAAGTTAGTTAATAAGAAGATGTAAATACGTAAACTTAAGAATTCTGTAAACGGCAGAACAATAAATGCAAGTATTTGTATCTACTTAAGTGTTCTTATTAATCTCAGTAGCTTTGGTCTTCGTGTCCGAGTGTGTTTCAATTAAAAGGATTGCCAGTTACCCCGACTTTAGGCGTCTCGCAATAGTGGTGATCAAGCGGTGTAATTTATAACTTATTTAAATCGCACGACAGAAGATTTCTTTTGTTTCGAAGTCGGTCCAAGTGCAAGCGTTGAAATATACAAGGGGAAGCACGTGAACAGGACGGGAAAAAGCATCAAATAAACTGAGGCGGTACAACGGGAGCGTTCATTCCGAAGGGGCGGCGTAGATAAAATCCAGGAGCGTCGAGGAGTGAATGCAGGAAATTCCGTGGTCCAACGGAAGCGGTCAATCCGGGAACGGCGTAGAGGACTGGGGACGGCGTCACGTAAGAGTGGAAACGTTGGAAAACCAGCAAGCGTCGAGGAGGTGACGGCAAGGAATCCGTGGAGGCGGCCAGACAACAGGAGGGCAGTCATTCGAAGGGGCGGCGAGGCAGCATTCTGGGAACAACGTCAGTAAAACTGACAACGAAGAAAAACCAGTGTAGTGCAGTAAAAGCCAGTAAATGTGTCGAAGTGAGTGACGGCGGAAACTCCAGAAAAAAAGTCAGGAAAGCGGCTTCAGAACAGGGAGGCGGCGCGTCCAGATCTGTGGGAATAAGACGACAGCACAGCGGGGAAAGCAGAAAATTCCAGTTGTGGGTAAGTAATACTTGTTGTTTGTTTCGGAATTGTATGGTCTTATTATGCGATTTAGTAAGGTTGTGTATATATTTTTTTGAAATAATAGGATCAGGTATTGCTCGTAGTTGTCAGTAATAGTAAATTTTCGACGGGTTGTGAACTAGTTACGTTTTTACAGCAGCGATAGGTAATTTACGAGTTACGCAAAATTCCTGGTTTACAGAATTTAAATTTTTATCAAGTGTTTCATTTAAAAACAAACAATGGTTTCCGAATACAGTATTTTTTCGGTGAACGAATTAAAATACGTTGCTAATCTGTTGGAATTACCGGAGAAAAAGAAAAAGGCAGAGATCATAGAAGAATTGATTAAGGCTCAACATTCGGTAGAGGACATTAAAGTAGAATTAGGTGCCTGGGAGGAAAACCCTCGGAAGGACAAGTGGGAAGAATTAGCTGAAAGGGAACGAAGAGAAAGGTTAGAATTAGCTGAAAGGAGAGAAAGGTTAGAATTAGCTGAAAGGGAGCGAGAAGAAAGATTGGAGGTAGCTAGATTAGATGCTCAAGTGAAAATTGCTCAGGCCCAAGCTCAAACGACAAATGAAAATGTACATGATGTCAATGCAATTAGGAATATGTCCTTGAATATGACAAAACAATTGCAACCTTTCAAGGATGACGGTGACATGGGATTGTATTTAACGAATTTCGAGCGGGTTTGTGTGCAATTGAACTTCTCCAAGGAATCGTGGCCAATTCGATTGACGAGTGTGTTGTCACCAACAGCGAATGAGGTCGTGGCTCGATTAACAGAAGAGGACAGCAAAGATTACGACAAAGTCAGGGCTAGTCTGCTAAAAAAGTATCAGCTAACAGCGGAAGTTTTTAGAACGAAATTTCGGTACGGGAAACGGAAAACCGACCAGAGTTATGCGGAATTTGCATACCAACTAAAAACCAATTTCCAGGAATGGATCAAGAGCGAAGAAGCGGAAGGAAACTTCGACAAGCTAACTCAACTGATGTGCTTGGAGAAATTTTATAGTTCGTTGCCAGGAGAGATGAAATTCTGGGTGGAGGACCGAAACAAGTCCAAGACGATGGAGGAAGCTGCAGAGCATGCATACACATACGTCACCAAAAGAGGACCAGGTACAGAACGGCAATATAATGGAAACTTCAAGACATCGAAAAATAAGTTCGAAACTAAGCCAACGACGTCGAACTTGAAAAATGACTTAGGGAAAAGTCAGTTGCAAACGGAAAGTGTTGTCAAGAAAAACTTGGACAAACGCAGTTTCGACAGACGAAGGCCGGGGAAGTGCTTTGGATGTGGTGCAGTAGGTCACTATAAAGGTTCACCGGAATGTCCCAAAACACAAGTCGTTTTAGCAACGATAGGCCAGAGCAAGAACGAGGAAGGTCTGCTAGAACCTTATACCATAATAGCGAAAGTAAATGGAGTGGAAGCAAAATTACTACGAGATAGCGGAGCCAGCTATGATATCGTGCACACAAATTTAATCAAAGGAGCCGATTATACAGGGAAATATGTATATGTGCAAGGACTCCTGAATGAAGAATGTGTGGCGTTACCAGTTGCGAAGGTAAAATTAAATTTGCCAGAAATTCAGGTG
Source organism: Agriotes lineatus (assembly GCA_940337035.1). Classification (NCBI taxonomy): domain Eukaryota; kingdom Metazoa; phylum Arthropoda; class Insecta; order Coleoptera; family Elateridae; genus Agriotes; species Agriotes lineatus. Next base: position 111,047,371 of record OW679194.1, read on the forward strand.
GAAACCGAAGCAGCTGTAGCGAATCATTTGCCTCGAGATTATACGTATCTGCTATCGAATAGAACGTGGGAGATGCTGCCGAAGGAAAAGGATGTGGTAATTCAACAAGTGCTCGCATTAACGAGATCGCAGGCGAAGGCTATAATGGAAAAGGAAAAGGTTCACGATGAAAATAAAGAAACGAATGCCGAAGTAAAGAGTTCAGAAGACGGAAAAGATTCCGACGAACAGGGAGAAGAAGCGGAAAAGGAGATTGGGTATAAATCACCGAACCTGGAAAAGGACGAACAATTTTCAATACCTAAATCGGATGTCGATTACTCGGACATAACGCAACTTACACCGACAACCTTAAGAATGCTGCAATTAGAAGATCCAAAATTAAAGGAGTATTTTGAGATGGCAGAATCAAAGAAGGAAAACAATGGAGCAAAATTCTACATTGCTTATGGAATACTGCACAGGAGAATTACGGACAAATTGGGTCGGAGCTTTGAGCAAGTGATGGTGCCAGAAAAATTACAAAGAAAGTTGCTAGATATCGCACATGATAACATGTGGATGGGACACTTGGGTTGTAACAAAACCATTGACAGGATCAAGCAGAATTATTGGTGGAATCAGATGGGACGAGACGTGAAAAACAAGATCAAGTGCTGTGACGTTTGCATGCGCGTAGGGAAGCCCACTGATAGGAAAAAAGCTCCAATGTGTAGAGTGCCAGTAATCACCGAACCGTATAAGCGAGTAAATGTGGATATTGTAGGACCTTTAGCGAAAACCGAGAAGGAAAACAGATATCTACTAACGCTAATTTGTAGTGCCACAAAATTTCCTGACGCGATCCCATTAAAAGTAGCAGATTCTGAAGCGGTGGTAAAAGGGTTATTAAATATATTTTCGCGAGTAGGATTTCCATCCGAAATCCAGATGGATTTGGGCACTGTATTTACCAGCAATCTAACGACCGAATTTCTTGACCGATGTGGTATAAAAATCATACACAGTTCAGCATATCATCCGCAATCAAATGCAGTAGAACGATTCCACGGCGTATACAAGCGAATCCTAAGAGCGTTGTGTTACGAACACGGAAATGAGTGGGATGAATATATCGATCAAGCGCTTTTCGCCTTGAAATGTGCACCGCACGCGGCACACGGATTTAGTCCCGCAGAATTGGTTTATGGACGTCAGATTAGATCTCCATTAAACATGATCAAGGAGTTGTGGGTTGGAAAGGAAACCAACGAACCGGTAGTAGTGTACATATTAAAGTTACTTGATAGGCTAAGGCAAATGCAGGAAATCGCGAAAACGGCGACTTTGGAAGCGCAAATCAAATCAAAAGATTATTATGATCTGAAGGCGAAGGCTTCATATTACGAGGTTGGCGAGAAGGTTATGTTGAATCAGCAAGCCAGGACCAACACATTGCAGATGCAATGGACTGGACCCAAAGAAATTGGGGAGAAAATTTCCGATACGAATTATATAATTAAAGAAATTTCGGGAAAACGTAAACAAACTCTTGTCCACGTCAATTTGTTGAAACCTTATTTTGAAAAGGCTGAAGCATTGCAATAGTAATCAAACAACCTGGGGAAGAAGGAGCAGAACTCGATCTTCCAGAACTGGAAATAGAAGACACCGAAGTCTTAAGTGCTTCGGAAGTGTCGAAACAAGCCAAAGGGGTAGGAAAACTCACGGAAATCCAAATGAAAAGCTTGGAGGAATTAATCCAAGAATTTCCAGGGTTATTTTCAAATCGACCCGGAAGAACCAACTTAGTGGAACACGATATTGCTCTCAAGGAGGAAAAAATTATCCGAACTCGAGCGTATTCACACTCACCGAGGGTACGCGAGATTATCGACAAAGAAATCGATAAAATGTTAAAATTGGGAGTAATTAGGCCCAGTAACAGCGAGTATTCATCGCCTATGATGATTGTGGAGGCTGAAGGGAAAGATCCAAGGCCTGTAATCGACTACAGAGCGTTAAATGCTATTACGGTGCCACAGCAACATCCTGTTCCTAATATAGAAGCATGTGTGGAAAAATGCAGCAAGGCCAGATACCTGAGTCTAATCGATGTAGTAAGAGCCTACTGGCAAATAGGGATGACTGAAAGAGCAAGTAACTATGCTGCTTTCATAACTCATCGTGGAGTTTTCGAACCAGTGACGTTAGCGTTCGGGCTGCAATCTGCTCCATTTTCGTTTCAGCGGCTAATGGACACCATATTGGAGGGAATGGACGATTTCGCAGAACCAGTTTTGGACGATGTGGCGGTCCATTCGCTGACTTGGGAGGATCATTTAGAACATTTACGTGCGGTATTCAAGGCAATGCATCAAGCAGGCCTAACGATAAAGGCTAAGAAGTGTGAGTGGGGAAAAGCCGAGGTGATATATCTGGGACATAAAATAGGTCAGGGATTTAGACAACCGTCGGAGGTAAAGGTAGCGGCCATACAGGAGTTTCAACGTCCCCAAACCAAACGGGATATTCGATCATTTCTCGGGATCACTGGGTATTACAATCATTACGTCCCGAACTATGCAGACATAGCTAGTCCACTTACAGACGCATTACGGAAAAATGCGAAAACAAGAGTAGAATGGGATGATCAGAAAGAAGTTGCATTCCAAAGATTGAAGGACGAATTAATGAGCGGTAAGGTGTTGAGAGCTCCAGATTATTCCCGCGAATTTATAGTACAAACCGATTGTTCGAAGCGAGGAATGGGGGTGACTTTATCGCAACGCGATGCTAATCAAGAAGAGCATCCGGTACTGTATCTCAGCAAAAAACTTACGGATAGGGAGCAAGCTTATAGCGCAAGTGAACTCGAATGTGCAGCTTTAGTCTGGGCAGTCGGAAAATTAAAACCTTATTTGTTTTTGAGCCATTTTACCGTAGAAACAGATCACTGTCCTTTGACCTGGTTACGGCAGATGAGCAATAAGAATGGCAGATTACTGCGGTGGTCATTAATTTTACAAATGTTAAATTTCACTGTTCTCTATAAACCGGGAAAGAAATGCGGAAACGTGGATTCTTTATCTAGGTATTTTGTTTAGTTAAGTCACCGAGAACCAAAGTAGTACTGACAATTACACCAGATAACTGATGTTAATTCACGTAGGTTAGTAAATTAAGGTAAGCATAATGAGACTATATAGTTCTGAGATTTATGACTGGTATTGCTTAAGTGCGAAAGAAGAACGTCTTGTGGTGTAAAAATCGATAGATTTAAACCCCAAAGACTATTTTAATCCGGGGGCAACTGTTACGATTTGCGTTCTTTAATGAAATGAACTATGTAGGAATATACTGTACTTTAGTTAGCTGTAAGCCATCTGTATAATATTTTAAGGTAAAATTCGTAGGAAAAATGTCATATTTAAATTACAACAAGCGGATGTTTAGAAACGTGCCTTTCGTTTGGAAAGCTGGAGATATTCCAATCTCACGAATAGATTAGAGTAAGTTTATGCAGGGTTTACTTCATAAACCGAAATATTGAGTGATGTATATGACTGGTACGTGATTAGAAGAAGCAACGGTTGCAACTCGATCATAAAAATTATTTGCAGCTGGGACCAAATGCCTTTAGTAGAATTTTAATCCTTTATAGCGGTAATTTACGAAGGGTTCGAGCAGACCACATTTCACCGTGGGAAAGCCTCAAACTTATAAAATTCATAGAACTATTATGAACTGTCACGTCCGTATGTACGTGCCAAAAGTTCAAAATTTAGACCAGCTCTGATAAGTTATTGGGAACTTGTAAACGCCCGCCGAGCTTTCTTGGTGAAAATGGACTTAGAATTAAGTTAGTTAATAAGAAGATGTAAATATGTAAAGTTAAGAAACAACGCTATTAAACTTAAGTGTTCTGTAAACGGCAGAAAAATAAATGCAAGTGTTTGTACTTAAGTGTTCTTACTAATCTCGCAACAGTAGCTTTGGTCTTCGTGTCCGAGTGTGTTTTAACTAAAAGGATTGCCAGTCACCCCGACTTTAGGCGTCTCGCAATAGCCGTTAGAAAGAACGAAAGCGTCCAATTTGACTCAATCTGCGCATTTTATAATTACCTACTAGTTTTTAATCATATTTGAACCTGTTTATTTTATGGACTTTCTTAGAAAAATAAAAAATAGATGTTTTACCATTAGAAGTAAGACCAATTTGAAAACAAAAACCAGTCACAATAATACCACTCGTCGTCTGAATGACCAGTATCACACGAATTTCATTAAAAAAACACATTATACAATTAAACGTAAATAACAAGGTCCTCACACAAATACAAAGAACAAATATTACACGTGCAGTATCGTGAGGAATTTTCTAAATCAAAGATAAGTAATAGAATCTAATTAGACCCGGCGAAAAGCTTGTCTAATTAGAAAAAGTAAACAAACTATTTTGAGAAAGAAGACAATAATAATAATAGTAATAATAATAATAACAGTCTTTATTTTTCAAATTAAAAGACACAATACATTACATCTACAAAAGAAAGAAACAAATACAACATTAATTCAAAAGTCTAAGCCCAAAGTACGTGCTATACGGAAACGCGTTTATTTTTCAGCTTGAACCTTAATACAGTTTAACATTAACCGCTGTTGTTATGATTAATCTCATTGTTGCTATAAGAAATAGTAGGTAGTATAGTAGTACTTACTCGCATGCTTGTGTAAAGTGCAAAACGTATTAGAATTCAACACGTCTGCAGTTTACTTCTGTGCTGATTGGCCGTATGGTTTCGGAATAACGATGTGATGGTCCATATCTTATGCGTCTGCAGAATACGTATACGCTTCCAGGACAAGCGTCCGATGTTTACGATTGAGGTTGCATATATGCAGGTTGTGTCGCAGAAATCACAGAGGCGTGCCTGGGGATGATACAAGACCGGACACGAGTTGCTGCTGCATGCATGGGCCAGAGTAGGTCATGGGTGCATGTGGGCAGCGGCAGCAGCCTGCAAACGCCACTGTGAATGTGTGAGGGTCAGTAGTTGAACCGAGCACAAGGGTTTGCTGCACGCGCTGGACCAGTGCAGGTCGCTGGTGCAACTGCAGAAGTGGCCGATAAACGAAAGTGCAAAACATGCAAGGGAAAATTAATTTGATAAAAGAAAACAATGCATATTTGCATGCGAATGCGTACGCGTCTGCAATACACGCGTCTCCCCGGACAATCGACCGATGTTTACGATTGAGGTTGCAGGTTGTATCGCAGTGATCGCAGAGGCACATCCGTAGACGGCGGTGCATAATCGCACGGGAATGTGAGTGCCAGACATGCAGATGCACAACGGACCCGCCATAGCATGACGGCTATGTCTGAAAATGGGAACTACATGTGGACTGTATGCGAGTGAAAATAAAACAACATGTGGGAGAAGGCTGTGCAAAGTGCATGCGAACGGAAGGATTGCACATGCGAGAGATTTGCAGTTTTCCGACAGTAAATTTTGTGAATCAGGGTTGCTGCACGCATTCAGTCACTATAGGCCTTGGATAAGCGCAAGCAAAAGGAACAGGCCGTAAAAGTGGCTGCTGTACGCACTCGACCAATGCAGGCTATGAATGCGTGTGATTGTAGACGCTGAACGCATTTGGTCAACATGTGCCTTGGATATGCGAACAACGAGAGCGGAAGAAGACTGTGCAAATTGTTGACAAACAGACAGACAGCACATACTACAGAGAATTTTGTGAAATTGGGTCTGGCAGGTACGTCCAAAACCCGCGAAAGATCGTGTGGTGCCCGCTGTAAGGAAGGGGTTGAGGCACACGAGCTAGTTGGCGGATGAGTAGGACACATCAAGGGAACCGATGATAGCATACTTGAAAACTGCGCATGCAAGCGTGTCGATGACTGTGCATGCATGTGTGCTAAGAACGGCGCACGCGTATCCAGTGCTTGCTGCATGCCGCTACGTGATAATCGGCACTCGCGTGCATGCAGAACGCACTTGGTTGACTTGGACCATGTATATGAGAAGATCGAAAGCAGAAGAAGGCTGTGCAAGTTGTGGAAAGACAGACAGCCGTGTTACAGATAATTTTGTAAAAAAATAATCTTTGTTCGAGATTAAACGATATGAATTACACCGCTATGGTCAACAACAGTGTTTTCATATGCGTTGGACCGTGGTCAGCGCAAGTGAATGTCTTTGGAACAATGGAAAAGCAATTTTTGCTGCTCGGAAAAGAATATAGTTTATCGCACTTTATCGCGCCACTTGCGAGATACGCACAAAAACGAGGCAGCCGTGAAAGTACACATTAGGCGAAATGCCAAATTGTCTCACCCGTCAACTGAAAAAATCTATCATTTGCAGACCGTGGGGTTGCGGAGTTGTGAAATGTGAAGAATTAAGTTGACGTTTCTAGCGACGACAGGAGAACCGCACAGAAGGTCCCGCGGGGGTGCCAGAAACCAAAAATGTCCAATTGCTGTTTATTATACGGGAATTTTGGTGATTAAAATGTAAGTGACATTTAAAGGTTAATAAATGTGAACACTTATCTTTTAGTTATACTTGCTGGTAGCGTTCCACTGCGGCAGAAGGCATCCGCGTCGGCTCTGGTAGATGGGTTCGCAGTTCGCACGATGGTTGAAGTTTCTCCAGTGATGACAGTTGACTGCGTGAAGGTATTGCAAAGCGTTGAATGTGAAATGTGGAAAATTATAACACTTAGCTTTAGTTAGGTTTTCTCCAGGAAGCTGCTGCTACGTCTGAGCGTGCAAGCTGGCGCGAACAGGGGGTTCTGAGGCTGAATTCAAGTTGTGGAAGTTCACATGACTTGGTTGCTTTAGGCGGAAGAAAGTATGATGTCCTTAGACATCAATTACGTTAACATATTATTTGTTTATTAATAATTAAAACTTGTGTTACGGTTAATTTGTAGTTTTTGCATGCAATATTATAATTAGCTAAGTAGGTTCTATTTTATGCAGCTTATTGAATAAACTAGCTGTAGCCCGTGGTGCATGCCGCATTTAAAGCTTCGCGCGTTGCTACAGTGCCATCAAAAAAACCCAAAAGACCACGTGATCACTGTAATATAGGCAACCCATTTAACACATTGGAAAGTGTTTTGGAAAATTAAATGTGGCAGCCACAGTGGTGTACACTTTTAAGATGTTATGTTCATGTAAAATGATGAAAAACCAATTTGATGGACATTGCACAACTGTAGTTAACAAATAAAGGTGAATGACAGAACGTTACGTAATCTATACATATATAAAGGAAAGTCACAACCCTGACTAATCAACGCAGAGCCGAAACCACTAGCACTAAAAACTTGAAATTTGGGTGGAAGGTTCAATTTGTTATGTAAGGTAGTGCTAAGAAGGGATTTTTTGAAATTCGACCCCTAAGGTAGTGAAAAGGGGTAAAATGTGTTTTCACGAATTCTTCAATATCTCTTACACCCGATAAGATATCGATTTGTTGTTTGCTTGCAAAGATTATCAATTCAAATACCTAGAAAAGTATTTTAGCATTTTCCCCTAATCAACCCCTAAAGGTGCAAATCTGGATTGGGGTGAATTAAAGAACCCTTCCTATCTCCTATGTTTATTGAGTTAAAACATTCTTTTTTTGGCATATAGATGTATTTTTAAAATATTTAGAAAGCGGTTTAAGGGAATTTGAAAATTTTAACCCTAAAGGGGTGAAAAGGGGTAAACTGTGTTTTCACGAATTCCTGCATATATCTTAGACCCGATAAGATAGCGACTTGGTGTTTGCTTGCGTAGGTGTCCAATAGAAGTATCTAAAAACACATTTCAGGATTTTGCCCTAATCGACCCTTAAAGGTGCAAATCTGGATTCGGGGTGAATTAACGAACTCATTGTAACTCCTAGGTTTATTGAGCTCTAACATTCCTTTTTTTGGCATATAGATGTATTCTTAAAATATTTAGAAAGTGATTTAGGGGATTTTACAATTTTACCCCTAAGGGGGTGAAAAGGGGTAAACTGTATTTTCATCCATAGACCCGATAAGATATCGACTTGGTGTTTGCTTGCATAGGTATTCAATACAAGTGTCTAAAAGCGTATTTCAGGATTTTGCCATAATCAACCCCTAAAAGTGCAAATCTGGATTCGGGGTGAATTAAAGAACCCTTCGTATCTCCTATGTTTATTTAGCTAGAGCATTCTTTTTTGGCATATAAATGTATTCTTAAAATATTTAGAAAGCGGTTTAAGGGATTTTAAAATGTTACCCCTAAGGGGATGAAAAGCGGTAAAGTGTGTTTTCACGAATTCCTCAATATTTCTTAACCCGATAAGATATCGACTTGGTTTTTTGCATGCATAGGTATCCAATACGAATGTCTCAAAACACGTTTCAGGATTTTCCCAAATCAACCCCTAAAGGTGCAAATCTGGATTCGGGGTGAATTAAAGAACCCATCGTATCTCCTATGTTTATTGAGTTAGAACATTGTATTTTTGGCGTACAGATGTATTCTTAAAATATTTAGAAAGGGGTTTAAGGGATTTTAATGTTACCCCTAAAGCGGTAAAAAGGGAAAACTGAAAAGGGGTAGGGTGTTAAGTTTATCTTGCTGAAATGTATGAATACAACATTTAGTTTGTACATATATATTTTAATTTTATCTCATTGTTATACTAAAACTATAGTTTTATCAATATATACAAGGTGAACGACAATTACGTACACATTTCCAGGGGGTACGTGAAGCATAAAAAAGAGTTGTGCAGGAGTTTTTTCGAAAGAATTTTGTTTCCTTTTTTCCTACAATATTGTTTTGCGGAGTTTGTTAGTTTAGCGTATTGAGTGAGGGGGAGGGGGGCGCCCTATAATTTATTTGAAATTTAGAAGAAAAAACATTTGTTGCCCGTACGAAGAACGGGCATCTTGCTAGTATTACAATAATTGTTGCAGAACAATATATCTGAACAAAACAATTTGATACAAAATAATTCTCATTAATATACCTGCAAATATATTTTCCGCCAATCGTACTAGAACTGTCACATTATTGACAAAATTTTGTTGAGCAAAGTCAAACATTCCATTACATCAGCCGTTGCTAGGTAATTTACAATAAAACTGTACAGAAATAATTCAAATATTCCATTACATCAGCCGTTGCTAGGTGATTTACAATACAACTGTACAGGAATAATATTCCGGGCCTAGGCAGGGAATATTCGAGTACTATTTCCTATTTTTTTTAATTACTCGTGTCGATTGGCGGAAAAATAGTATGTGTATCTTGGACAAAAAGCATCATTCCCAGACTCCTGTGTTGTTGGGCTCGGCATTCGCTCGCCCAACAATATTCACAGTCGTCTGGAAATGTTACGCTTTTCGTCCTAGATACACAATGTACTATTGTAAAAACTTATAATAAGTGCTAAAAATGACCACCATTATTTTCTAAACACAAATTAACTCGCCTCCTCATGTTATTAAAGACTTTCCGTAAGTCATCTTCCGTTATATTTCGTATTTCCTATTGAATTGCTTCTTGCACTTCATCAAGATTATGGGTCAATCCATTTGAAGAGATCCAATGATGGTTGCTTGACCATTTGTTATTTTTTATTTTTTTAAAATATGTTATTCCCATATACATTGGCAGTTCAAAGCTGGTCTTATTTTATTTTCATCCTAACTGGCTTATGCGCGGCGGCCATTTTAGTTGAGCAATGCGTTAACTTCTATATTTGCTTTGTTTCAACGATTTTAGAAAACTCATAACTTTGTTCGGATTCAAATACCAGAGTTAAAATTTTTAGTGTGGTCTGCTATTATGTAGGTGTATATTATGTGCAAAAATTTGATTTTTATACCAAGCCCCACCAGAGATATCAACTCTGAAACTATAAAAAAATTTTAAAAATAAATTTTCAAAAATGTATAAAAAAGAAGAAAGCTTTAGATTTGTTATTTAGGTACCTGCTTATATTCGTACCAGTTTTTGCAACCAAAATAGCATGAGATTTGTTAGGACTTCTCTCCATTCTAGTTTGAATATCCTCCATAGCTTCTTAATAATAATAAGAGCGTCTTGCTCGCTAGTAAAAGGCATAATTAATAATTACAAATATGAAATAATTTATAGGTGATGTAATATCAGTTTTGGAACTCAAATCATGACTTACCTTAACCATTTCAAAGTAGATAAGCTAGCTCTCAAAATAACTGTTATTTTCTTGGTGCAAATAAAATAAAAAGCCGTAAGTTCGATCAATAATACAGGTAATATGGTGGCAGTGCGTCATGTTAACTTTTAACAGAAACTTCAACGACACACCTTCTAAGGTAATCTCTGAAACTTCTTTGTGGCGTGAATTCATAATTCATATTTTTATATGGGTATTTCGCCACTCTGCAAATTAAAATATTAAATAACGAAAATATTAACAACGAACGTTTCGAGGGACAATCTGCCCTCGTTATCAACGAATAACAATTAAAACTAACAAGAACTTATCTTTTTTTCACTGGAAGGAAGAACGACCAACCTCCAATGAATTTTCTGACATTGACGTTTGTTGATATCTGTACCTACTTGATCTCATCTTTAAGAGTCGATAGCCAACTATTGTCTAAAAATATTGAGAAAGACGACACGCATTTTTCTTCGTTAAGTAAAATGTATGCCGTTTCCTTAATTTTTCGCCTAGTTGACATCGATTCTTTAGACAAGATCTTTGTGTTGTCCCATTGTATTTTATGGTTTTCATCCCAAGCATGTTCTGCCAGCTTAGACTTATTGAATTGATACGTTTTCAACATATTTTTATGTTCTTTAACTCTTACTGCTAAAGGCCTGGATGTTTCACCGATATAATATTTCCCGCATTCACAGGGAATACTATATATACAATTCCTTGAATGTTGTTCTTCGTTGAACGGTTTAGTTTTTGTAAGAACTGACCGTAAAGTATTCATCGTTTTGAATACCGTCCTAACATTGAATCTATTTCCAATTCGTCTAATTTTGTCAGATATGCCTGGAATATATGGTATAGTAAGAGTATTATATTTTTGAGTGTCATTCCTTTGTATGTGTGTGGCATTGCTTCGTGTATTGAAAATGTTCCGAACAAGAGTCTCTGGATAGCCATTATCTTGTAAAACATTAATAATGAATTCTTTCTCTTTTTTGAAAATTGTATCATTGGAGCAAACAACTTTGGCTCTGTCGTAAAGACTTTTTACAACGCCTGTCTTTATGTTTTTGTGATGGTTAGAATTAAAATGTAAGTACCTATTAGTATTGGTTTTCTTACGGTATACTGATGTTTCAAAAGTATTTATTGTGCGTGTGATTAGTGTATCAAGAAAGGGTAACTGATTGTTTTGCTCTGTTTCTAACTTGAATTTGATGGAGGTTTCTTTACTGTTAATATGTTCAAGAAATTTGTCCACCTCATCCATATCATGAGGCCAAATTGCAAAAACATCATCGACATATCTCCACTAAACTACTGGTTTGTTGGTGTACGTGTAGACATGTTGTTGTTCAAAGTCTTCCATAAAAATGTTACTAACAATGGGAGATAAAGGTGAACCCATTGCCATCCCGAAATCTTGTTGGTAAAATTCATTGTTTAGTTGAAAGTATGTCGTTTTAATGCATAGTGTTAAAAGTTCCATAATGGTACCAACGTTTAATGTTGTTCGTGTATGTAATGTGTTATCGTTTTGTAGCCTATGTTTAATGATGTTGAGTGTTTTGTCTACTGGAACATTAGTGAAGAGACTAACTACATCGAAACTAACCATTAAGTGTTGTGTGTTTATGTTTGCTTCTTTAAGTTTTTCAAGGAAATGGGGCGTGTTCTTTATATACGTGTCTGTATTTCCTGATATAGGAGTCAGTATCTTAGGTAAATATTTAGCTAAACTGTGACAAGGAGAACCTATAGAACTAACTATTGGCCTAAGTGGTACATTTGGTTTGTGTATCTTTGGTAATCCATAAAAATGTGGTGGTTTACTGTAGTGTGGTGTTAGCGTACGTCTTACAAAGTCTGTAAATTGTTCTCTGTGTTTGTAAAGTGTTCTGTATATTTTTGTTTCTATTGTATGTGTTGGATCTTTATTTAGTTTAGTGTATTGTCCCTCACTAATTAGTGTTAAAAGTTTTTCGTTGTATGTGGTTGTGTCAAGTACTACTGTGGCGTTGCCTTTGTCTGCAGGTAGAATTTTAATTGTGTTATCGGTTTTTAGTGTGTGCAGTGAATGTTTTTCTTGTTTGGATATATTTTGTCTGATTGTGTAAGGTCTTTCTAGTATGATTTTGTTTCTAATTCTGTATTCCTGTCTAATGTCTTCTGGAAGTTTTTGACAAGTCTCTTCTATAGCTGTTAAACGTATTGTTTGGCTGAGTTACGTACGGCAGAAACGAACCCGCTTTATTATTAAACGAAATGTACTTGTGTTTGTAGTTGTTTTCGTAGTTTTAAGAAACACAACCAATAGGCATAATGAGTAATTGTTTTATGTGATAATATCGCTATTAAAAGTAATGGGAAGTGTGTTTACAAAAACCCGAAAATAGAAACGTACTATTGCAACTATGGTACTTTTTCCCGTTTAACACGGCATGTAGTGTTGTGCTTTATTATATAGTTATGATTTTCTCCTGGAGTATAAGCAACTGTAGTAACATATTTCACAATTTGAAGTCTTATTAAGGTTACTTTATCCTATCTATGTTCCCACCCTTGCATTCCAATAGTTTTTCTTTACTATATCTTTTTTGAGTCTTGATAACAGAAGATTGTAAAATGCTTTTTTGCAATCCTTTGTGTCTGTTTTATCCTGGTTTTGAGTGAGAGAGGTTGCGCCTTATGATTTCGATGATTCACTTAGACTTGGTATAGGCAACTCTGGGCAGAAGTTTTGGGGAGCATCGAAATCCCTTGAACGCACTGCACTCAATCTTATTGATTAGTGGTGGTTAGCTTCACCCACTTGCAGCGTTGTACACCTAGGAATTTACACACTATTACTAGTGTTTATGATTATACAGGGTTATTCACGTCACCAAACTCGTTTTGAACGGCTTTCAGTCGCGCGAGATGGATCATCAATCCGTTTTTATGTGTAACTAGGCCAAGTTTTCGACTTGATCACATGGGAATACTTCGTATTAACCTTTGCCTTAGTTTAAGACTAGTTTTGGTCACTAAATGGACAGTGTACTGACAGTCTGATTCATGCTTTAAAAAAAATCTTTAAAACCATTGATTTTTACATCATACTACGTCACTTCACCGTACTACACGATTTAAAAACAATTCCTAATCTAATTCTCCATTCCCACTAAACTGCTACTAATTTTGACTTCATCTAAGACAGTAATTTCTTCAAAATAACAATATTGCTTGAAAGCTAATTGTACTGCAGTCGGAAAAGGTCTTTTTATTTAATCACTTTGTATATCGGCTTTTTAAAGACGCTTCTCGGAAAACCACACTAGTTTCTAATCCGCCAGTCCTTTAAATTCAAAACTTGTTGCCTTTTTTGCGCCACTATTTCATTCTACGGAAATGAACACGTTAATACAAAAAGTTCTGATAAACATATATCTTAAAGCGAACAGTTTTCGAGTTACCATAAATTAAAGGTACGGTTGGTATTAATTCTAACATTTATTTAATCTTTACAAACCCTCGGGGGAGCCTGTAACCCCTAGAGGGCGCGTCCCCAGGTGGCGGATAGGGGAACGCCCGGTAGATATACCGAGTAGGAGGAAAATCAAATACCTCCCGTGGACCAACAGGCAACGATCAGCGTCTGATCCAGAGTGGACGGCTACAACAAAATGGGTAGATACGGCTCATAAGTCGCAGAGGAGACAACGTTTCTAGGGGATGATAACCCGAATAAATCATCCTGCCGGCCGGAGGCAGCAAAGTGGCAGCCCCACTACCGGCTCAACCTGCACAGTGCTCGTAACGCTGCCAGGGGATACTTTTAATTACTGGCAAATTTCAAACTTCACACCCGGATGGATTACAACGAAGACAACCACAGCGAGATAAGGACAAGCGATTAGGAATAAAAGACAATCTCCGATTGGCAACATGGAATGTAAGATCATTAACTAATAAAGAAGAAGTACTAAATAACGAACTTAAGAAACTGAAAGTCAACATAGCAGTCATAACAGAGACAAAAAAGAAACAAAAAGGCACAAAACAGAACGACGACTACACAATGATATACAGTGGAGTAGATCTAAACAAAAGAGCATGCTGCGGAGTAGCAATTTTAACAGACCAGAAATGGAAAAATAAAATTGAGAGCTATAATTATGTAGATGAAAGAATATTAATAGTAAAATTCAGGATAGAACGAGGATATCTAATTGTCATTGGCGTATATGCACCAGAAGAGGGGAAAGTTGAAGAAATAAATACACTATATGAAAAGCTGCAGAAAATAATAACTACAAATAAGAACCACCACATAATTATAGCCGGAGATATGAACGCCAGGGTAGGTAATATTCCTATCCCTCAAACAGTGGAAACTTTTGGCGAAGAATGTATAAATCAAAACGGACATACACTACGACACTTCGCGACCTTCAATAATTTAAAAATAACTAATACCTTCTATAGGAAAAAAGACATCCACAAATATACTTGGAGTGCTCGAGGGTCAAGGTCAATAATTGACTACATCTTAGTAAATGAAAAACTCAACACGACAGTAAATGATGTACGAGTGTACAGGGGATGCGATGTAGATTCAGACCACTACCTCCTTATGGCCAAAATAAACATTATATCAAGATGGAAGAAAAAACAAGCCAAGAAACGACCTGACAAAACAGAGGAGATTTTTAAAATACACCTACTAGAAGAACCTAGTACTAAAAAACTTTACCAACAAAGACTCGAACAGTACCTTACGGAACTTCCCACTTCCAACGATATAGATGAAGAATGGGGAATAATCAAAACAAGTATAGATAAAGCAGCATACGAAGCCCTAGGTAAGAAAAAGAAGACTAAAAACAAGAGAGGTTTAAAGATCTGGAACGACGAAATAGCAAAAGCGGTAAAAGAGAAACAAAAAGCTTATGAAAGCAATTTACAAACAAATACAGAACAAACCAAGCAAATATATCAAAATAAAAGAAATGCTGCCAAATCTATAGTGAGAAGAGCACATATGGAATCTTGGGAAAAGTTCGTTAATAAAATAGAGCAAGATATATTTGGCCGACAGCAGGTAGCATACAAGGTGATGAAACACTTAAATAAAACAGAGAAAGACGTAGCAGATATACACGTAATAAGAGAAGAGCAATGGATAAACTATTACCAACAACTATGGTGTGACCCAGAACACAATACTGAAGATGAAGAACAGACAGAAGAGAATCAAAAACAACAATTTGGAATAGATCCAATCACTATAGAAGAATTAAATGTTGTACTTAAGAAAACGAAAAATCGGAAGGCTACGGGCCCGGATGGTCTCAATGCCGAATTATTAAAATATGGAGGGTTAATCTGCAAGTTACGATTCTTACACCTAATAAACGAATGCTGGCAAAAATCCAAAATACCAGAAGCATGGAGAACAGCCACTATAAAACCACTCTTCAAAAAAGGCGACAGGAGCTGCTGCGACAATTATAGAGGTATTAGCCTTTTAAATACAGCATATAAAATATACAGCAAAATTTTAAACGAACGAATACAAAAGATAACAGAAGCTCTCCTATCAGAAGAGCAGAGTGGCTTCAGAAAGGGTCGATCTTGCACTGACAATATATTTGCGATTAAACAGATAGTGGAAAAACGCAGAGAGCACAACCTCGAGACTCACTTGGCGTTCGTTGACCTACAAAAAGCTTTTGATACCGTAGACCGAAATAAACTATGGAGAATAATGCAAGACACCGGATACCCGGAACATCTGATAAAAAGCATCAAAAGCCTATATAAGAACACAAATGTTGTAATAAATACAGGTCTTTCGATAACTAAGAAAATTAGCATTAACCAAGGGGTAAGACAAGGGTGCGGATTATCGCCCACTTTATTCAATATATACATAAATGACGTAGTTAGACATTGGAAGACTCAAATAAACCCAGGGATATATCTAAATCGACAAAACACCGTAAACTGCTTATTATTTGCTGACGACCTGATAATACTACAGAAAAACGAGGATGATCTACAAAGAGCTTTATTTAAGTTGCAGACATTGTGTAGCGAATACAAATTGAAAATATCGACAAAAAAGACAAAAGTCATGGCTTTTAAAGGCAAAGACCCGATACGCTGTAAAATAATATTAGAAGATCACACAATAGAACAAGTGTCTCATTTTAATTATCTAGGCTGCGATATAACATACCAGCATGATCGAGATATCTACAACAAATTACATAAATTCCAACACATTTGCGGAACCATCCATAGGACCTTAAAAAATCAAGCACAAAGGGACACCAAACTGAAATTTTATAAAACAATGGCGGTACCAATACTTCTGTATGGAAGTGAAACATGGGTAACATCAGAGAGGGATAAAAGCAGAATACAAGCATCAGAAATGAAGTTCCTTCGGAAAACAAAAGGATGCACAAACGAAGATCATATAAGAAATACAGAAATAAGGAACGACTTAAAAATCTATGCCATCAACGACAAAATAACAGAATACCGCGAGAAATGGACACAACATGTCAACAGCATGGGAGAAGAACGAATCCCCAAGAAAGCCATGGCATACCGACCAAGAGGGAAAAGGGAACCCGGACGTCCCAGAAAACGGTGGAGTGATTTATGAAATTCGGAAAAGGCATATAATGCCTATACCTTGAAAGGAAGATGATGATGATGATCTTTACAAACATTTTAAATAAATTTTAATGTAAATAAAATTCAAAATAACCCCTCCAATATCAATTCACATCTCAGCCCTTCGTGTAATTGGCATAATTGATCTTATTAGGATTTACGGATCATTCCAATTTGATTGGCTACTTCCATAATTCTAGCGATTAATTGTTGCTGACGTAATACACTTGGGTCTTCATGTAACCCATGAGATAGTAATCCAGCAGGGTGAGATCTGGTGATCTCGCTGGCCAAGCAACCCCCCCACCCTCCCTTTGACTTATCTCTCGGTCTGGAAAATCTTTATTAAAAACGTAGTAACCCACCTGGAAAAATGTGGCGGTGCGCCATATTACTGGAGCCACATTCCTTGCTTCACATCAAGCAGAATATTTTCAAGCAATAGTGGCATGTTTCCTGTAAAAAAATGAAGTACTGCTCTCCTGTCAAGCGATGATGAAATACGAATGGTCCCACCAAATGGGTGCCTATGACACCGCATCAAGCATTAATCGAGAAGCGGTTCTGGAAATGTGCCTCTTTGGACGCAATAGCATTTTCCTCCATAGATGACCACACATGAAAATTTCGTGTGTTTGTTATTCCATATCTTCGGAAACATACTTCACCAGTGAATAAAATGTTGTTGCAGAGTTCTTGGTTGCGTAATCCACCCCTGTGAAGTTAGCAACACAACTTCAAAAAATGTTGTTTTTTTCAAGAGTTCCCGTTGCACCCTAAAGAGTTCTAGAGTTCCTTGCTATTTTTAAAAATAGTTCTATGTATTTAAGAGAAAAAATGTAGATCGAAAATTTGGGGTGCTAACTTCACTTTTTCTTCGGACAAATACCACTATAACGCTTTTTCGGTCATACTTATTAATACTTTTCGATAGAACTCGTCGGGGTGCCACTGGAACTCTAACAAAAAATGACGATTTAAAAAAAATGAATGAAAAAAATATCTTTTTAAAATTTTTTTAAGTTTCGGTAGTTCTAATAGGAGTAGCACGCCGGCGAGTGCTATCATTAACCTTAATATTATTTTTTAATAGTACCCAAAGTAAAAAAGCTACTCTCCTTTCTGTGTTTGTAATCTTGCAAAACGACGAAGTGCTGGCAGCAATTTTGCTACAAGCTATTTGAGCCTCTACAGTACCGTATTTTGCCTTATTTTTGAAGAATAAGGAACTTAAGTGGGATAATAATTTTATCGGATTGATGTCCGGCTCTTTTAACTATATTCTTTGTTCAATGTCCAGCTCAGTCTCATTTTACAGTGAGCTCAGTTCGAAAACTTTATTATGTTCGTTCGAAAAGTGTCGTTTTTATAAAGCTTTTACAGTTTGTGTGGAAATTTGGAGCATTTCTGTGTATTATACAGAAAGTGTTAGATAACAGGTAACATATATTTTCATAAATACGTTAGTGATACCTACTCTATATAATAATTTATATAATAATTAGTTTTTTTCTATATTGTCGATGGCGTGGTAGAAGCATTTTATTAAGTTTATTTTATCGTTTGACCGTTCTTCGGAAGAGTAAGGTAATGTAGAGGCGGGGCGAAGAAATTTGACATAACGGGTCACCCAAAAAGGCGATTTCTTGGAAATTTAGATTCAAAGATGCTGTATATCGTTGTAACTTGTTTAGATTAGTTGCAGCCTTTGATTGTGTGTCTGTTGTAAGGATTATTCATTACATGGAAACACAATATGATGTGTAACTGTTTATAAGTAAGCAAGGGAAGGTGCAAAGTTAAGCACTCAAAACGTCTGTTCGCGGGGGTCCTATAGAGTCGAGATCATTGCCATTGTGTTAGCCACCCCAGAGAATCATGAACCTACTGCTTACCTGGATGGCCCTGATATATCCAACTTTCACCGCCTTCGAGTTAACTAACACAATTCCCTATGTGTAAGAATATAATTATTAATAAAGTGTGTATTGGCTAAAAAGGTTTAATAAATATGTATTTACTATAATTTCCGTAATAGATTTTAATAGTAATTTACGATACAAGTGCGTAAAGCTACTCTTTAGGCACAAGTAGGGTAGAGTTAAACGCGAGTGAGCGAGCGTTTTAAGCCCCGCGAGTGACTAAAGTTGCTTTACGCATGTGTATCGTACAATATTTTATCTACGATCGAATCTAGAAAACACGATAAATATGAAAAAATTTAAAACACGTTGCTTCTCATAACGTGCCTAATGAAATCTTCTAAATACGTTACTACTAACGACGTAAACTAATGAAAATATGTTATTAAACAGTCGTTTTACAAACTTAAAACTGCCAACTAAAAGGCAATTTTACACACTGTCGTAGATAAAATGAATTTGAACATGGTTAACGATTGCCAACAAATTTTAAGTACGTAATAATTTTTTATCTACTCCAGTGGGATAAGTAACGCATTACGTCACTCATTTGACCCTATTTCAGTTAGGTAATGAAGCTCATTACACCACTCAGTTATGTAATGGTTTCATTACGCAACTGAGTTGTGTAATGACTTCATTACGTAACTGAAATAGTGTCAAATGAATGACATAATGACATTTGCCCACTAAAATATTTTTGAAAATAACAGATCTGACATTTCTCTTAATGCACTTTTCTCAATTTTAGGCAGTCGTAGATAAAATTTTGTACAATACATGTGTGATAATGGATCATTAATATACTTGTGTGCTTACACACACGTATATTAATGATGCTGTTATCCCACTTGTATAGTAAATAACTATTGTGTGACAATTTACTGTCATTATACAGTTTTAATATACAACCCAACTCACTCGCGAGCGTATTTTCGTCGACTTTTTTACTTCGAGTCCTATCAAAAAATGTTATTATAGTTATCGATAGAACTCGTCGGGATGCTACTAGAACTCCCATTAGAACTACCGGAACTTCGAAATATTTAAAAAATATATTTTTTCCATTCATAATTTTTTTTTTTGAGAATCGTTATTTTTTGTTAGAAGTCTAGTGGCACCCCGACTAGTTCTACCGAAAAGTATTGAGACATTTTTCAATAAGTATGACCGAAAAAGAGTTATAGTGGCATTTCCCCGAGGAAAAAGTGAAGTTAGCACCCCTAATCTTCGATCCAATTTTTTTTCTCTTAAATACATAGAACTATTTTTAAAAATAGCAAGGAACTCTAGAACTCTTTGGGGTGCAACGGAAACTCTTGAAAAAAACACCATTTCTTGAAGTTGTGGTGCTAACTTCACAGGGGTGTAAAATCCACTGATAAAATTTCTCCCGAGCCAAGTAATCATTATGTTGCAAACAGAGGTGAATCATGGCTACATTGCGCTAGAAGCACGAAGCAATTTAGCGGCCCCCCCCTATCCTTAGGGCTTTTTTGTCAAGCCAAAAATGCCATGAAATTTTGTTTAAAATATATACCGAGTGTTCCACTTAAGGTGCAAACATAGGGAAATCGTATATATGCAGATTCCTGCTTGCCGCTTGAATTGATAGGATTGGTAGTGGTATCAATCGAAAGAGAAAAAAAGCGCTTAATTTGATACTGCTCTACTGTTGCTTGTTTAAGATAGAAATAGCTTAAAAACTGTAATAAATATTTTGCATTTTATTCACAACAAACAGACCAGCCATGATCAAATTTGTTTATTGCAAATTAAATGTTATTTTCTGTTAGTTATCAATTTACGTATTTAAATAATTACTATGAATAATAATGTTGAATATTTTAATGAATAGAAGGTATTCATTATCAAAACATTTTACAGTGGCGTTAGTTGACGCACAATTCGTGATTTATTCTCGGTTAAATTTAATGATAAGCCTATTCCATCTGTATCAACAATAGACAAGTTTGTGAAAAAAAATTGAAACTTCAATTCGTTCAATTGAAAGACAGGAGAAAACCGATAACCTGTTTCACCACCACAGTGGGGCGGAATAATCCTAGAAAACCTGTATTTGCCCGTCTTGCTTTATGAACCTTGTGTCTTTTATTATTTGTAAATTACGTTGCCAATTTTGTCCTTTTAAATCTATTCTGATTTGTAAAGCAGTTAGATTGAGTTTTTATCTAATCGTTTCGTGGTTTATCATTCTATTAAAAAATATTTCTAATGTTTCTAATGTTTCCATTTTCTTATTGTCGTCATCTTTGTTTCACATCCATCTAATAATGGCATAGGTACTACCATTATATCGACTTTTGGGTATTGTCTTGCTTATTTTCCAATAAGCTTTCATATTGTACGTATTACACATTTTTTGAAAGATCTGCAGTTTAGTTTGTTTGTGTAGATGTTACTATCTGAAATGGGAGACCTCTGTTCAATAATTTGTCGTGTATCATTTAAAAATGCGATTAACGCTACTTTATGGTAATAATGACGTTACCCTAACTTCCATACAATTCCAGTGTCCTTAAAATTCAATATTGATTTTGCTACGAAACTATATGCGGTCACAAGACTATTACAGCAGGCAGTAGAAAATTGAGTGGAGAAACTTGATTCGAATTCAAAGCATGTAGGTAACCGGCGGGTTAAAGAACAAGTCACCGGTACCACTTAGGAATATTTACCTAGGCAGCACCGCTTTGCTTACAGTAATTCCTCGAGTTTGAGTAAATTGCATCATTAGTGTACACGGAAAATAATTCATTCACCTCGCAGCAATTTCCTGTCAGAGATGTTCCAGCGTATAGCTTAATAGATACTTCCAGTGATAGGAGATGTAATTACGGCGCAAATTGTTTGCGACTGCCCGGGATTTGATTCGCGTAAAGCACAGAAGTGAAACTTGAAGACATCATCGGCTATAATCAGGTTAATGGGTAAGCGGAGTAACTAGCAGCAGCCATAGATGCACATATTTAGGAAACAATTAAAAATTTCACGCAGAAGGCCGCTTATGGGATTATATTCGTTCGAAATGCGACCAGCCGCTCGAAGTGAAACTAATTCGAAAGTTCTTACAAAATGCTATTTGCTATTCAGGGAACCGATCACGCTGCATTCGTTATTGGTGCAGTCGTGAGTAACATGGTAATGTGTAAGCGTAGCAAACAACATCCGCTAGCCATAACTTCGGTTTTAAGGAACTCTAATTGTAGTGTGCAGAGGTTGTTATGATACTTTCGGACGTCAGTAAGATTTTTAAGCTGTAATTGGCGGTCTAGACTAAAGCTAATTATACCAATTTTGGGACGGCTTTTCGATTTCACGCACAAAATTTAATGTTCTCGTGTACTACAGCTTGTTTATTTGTGTTTTTTCAACGTTGCAAATGCGGTTTTGTAGTTTGGTTTTTCTTGATGTGATATACGATAATATTTACATCATAGATTTTATGAAGTCATGGCACACTTACCTAAAATAGAAAAGATAATTTTCGATTATTAACTTAGGGTTCAAAAACAGTATGTGGTGACTTGTATGGTATAATACTAAAGCACAATATACCCAAGACATACTTGAAAATGTTACCACATCCTGTAAGTACTGCTAATTTTTTGGATAGATTGACTACCTCAATGACTATCGTTGACGGTCCCAAACCCGGATAAAGGAGGAGGGTTTTGCATTGGAATAGCAACCCAACGGGTGAAAGCAATAGATACTTATAAACTCTTATGAAAAGCCTCGGTCAGGGCTGGATTAGTAAAGATGACAACCGCAAAATAAAAAATAAAGGAACATAGACGTAGGAAGTTGGTCATGGCTGATGTTTTCATTTTGGAGTCAAACAGCCGAAATATGGAAAAATAAAATTTAGTCATACAAATGGATAAACGAAAGGATTGTTATTATACGATGCAAAATGGAAAGAGAGTATTTAGAGCCGGTTCTATAAACCAAGGATAAAGTTATCCAGAAACGATTGCTATAAGAAAGGAAATTTTGGCAATTATACCTCGGATAGCTTATTCTAGATATATACTTGCATTGTAGAACCGGCCCTTACGCGTACTGTGTACATACGCTCCTGAAGATCGTTGCAAAGAAGAAGTACAAATACAGTACCAGAATTTACAAACAGAATTAGGAAACATAAATAAAAATGATTATATTATAATAAAATTAGACCTAAACGCCAGAACGGTAACATCTTAATATGTAGTAAAGTACGTTTTTTTTTTCTATAATAACTGTCAAAGTGTTACAATGTTGGTAGACATGTAATTAAAACGCTAGGAAATTTTTATATCTCGTGTTGGTAGAACTTTTTAAAAATTATGGTTATGTGTCAATTTTGAATGTCAAAGTTTCTTAATTTGAACTCTTGACAAATTTCTTTTTTTAAGGTGGAATCATCATCATCATCAATAAAATCGGATAAAAAAAGAAAACCAAGAAATATTTTAAATGCAAAAATGAAGCAAGCAATATTAAATTATGAGATATCTGTCAAAATGACAATATTTTTTTTAGTGGAAGAAAAGAACTAAAAATCTATGTACCAACATTATTAAAACTAGGGACCCTGCAGGAATGCAACGTATCCCCTAGAAAGTTGACCTTGAAAATTATAGAAAAAAAATGTACTATACATATAACGGATAACAATGGAAAATAATGGGAAAAAATTTACTAAACGTGGTTTTTTGACAAAACGTATTTTTTTTTAAATGGCACCTACCAAGGGCCATTGCGCCATTTTATAGAAAGTGTAATTACCATTCTAACGATATTCATCATTCACTACTTTATGTAAAACTGAAAAATGTTTATTTAATACATTAAAAGAAAGTTGTGTACTGCCTAAAAACATTTTTAGCATTTGTAATTTGAGTTGCAAATTCCGAAAAACATAATATACAGGGCGATCTATTTAAAAAATCAAAGTTAATTACATTTCTGGTGAAACCGGAAGTCGTTCATTTTGATTATATTTGTCTGTGAATCTGAAATTATGTTTAATATACTTGCAACAAATTTCATCCAAATCCGATGATAATTAGAGGAGATAGAGACCTGGCCGTGGTCTCATTGTCACCCGGTATATAATAATAAAAATAAATGTCTTTATTTCCCAGTCAGATTACAATTTATTAAAAATGAATAGTAGATAATTTAAAAAACTAATATTCCTGTAGTGGTTGCCCATGGAAATCACAAGGCGCAGTTCAAACTAGCACTTGCTTTTCCACTGCAACCTTGAAAATTATGAAGTTGGTAATTTAGAACTGATGCCTAATCCTAAATATTAAAAAAATATTAAACTAAAATGAATAATTCTGATGGTCCCCTAAATTGATCATATATCATAATATATCATAATCATATATTGCTAACAGAAAATAACATATATGAGACACTATAGTGTTGCTTGTTCACAAAATAACATCTTTTTGTAATATTTTTTGAATGTATTTATATGTAGCAAGGAAGAGCGTCGTTATAAAATTTTGCTATTTGTTAGGAAAAGCTAATCCCGAAAAGAGCCGTTTTAGTGGTGTTAAGTGTGCCCTTAAACCTAATATTGACGTTATGGACGTCTTCCGGAAATAAAATTTTACGGTGCAGCTAAGATGCTTTTTTGAAAAAAATATTTTATAATAAAAGGTAGTACTTTGTAATTTCCTTCTGTCAGAAATGCTGAACCCGCCTAGTTTATATAATTTATAAGCTACACGATCAAATTATCTTATTTATTCTGTAAACAAAACTCAAACATGAGTTTTTCACTCTTTGAATTCGTAGCTTTGTCTCATATGTAAGCAATGGGTCGTAAATTTGGCAGCAGTACACAAAATGAGATAATACTAGTGATAGATAAAATGTTTATTTATATTGAACAAAACATAAACATAGATCGGCGACCACAAAACGTAAATATTGAATTCACACACTAGAATTCGATACTGTACATTTCATTCGGGCAGGTTCTCCAGATACCGTAAAAATAAACACTACTTGCAGGACAGTTCTTACACAATAACAAATTGTATTTACAATTGCAAATCGGAAGGGGATTTTTAAAAAACACTTAAACGAAGGCAGGTTTTTTCCCGGCTTACTAGCCTTTAAAAATTGAAGCTCTTAAACTGGTCCAAGAAAGGTAGGTAATTTCCCAATCTACCAATAGTACTAATCAATTTAAAATAAAAGGGAAGTTACATTGGCTTCTGTTTTTTTTTCACGTAAAATAGTAATAGTTTGTCTGCTTGCTAGTGTTATACCGCTAATAAAAACTATGGGGAGACAGGCTATTTTAAGGATTGTTGTACGAGGTATGTCGTATGTACCAATAAACTGTAAAATAAAAGGTAAGTTATATTAGCTTCTGTTATTTATGTAAAATAGTAAACAGACTTTTAAAGATTGCAGATGGCTGATGGACAAAGAGACTGACTAGTTTCCAATACCGAAAACGGAAAGCGAAAAGAGAAGAATACGTGAGAACAATTACGAGCTCTATTAGCAAGTCTCTTGAACCAGGACCTTCAACAAGTTCATCAGCAGCAGTCTCACCCTCGGAATCAGTCGCTGTACTTCCCGATTCTAGCACTGATACTTCGGAACCGCAACTCAGTGCCGATGCACTGGCAGATACTGCTCTTTGGCCACAGATTATTTCAAATAATATCATATTATTAATTATTAATGAATTAAATTATTATATTATTAATTGTCAAAAGTTGAAATCGGGACAGTATAAATCGAGAATTTTATCTATCCCACAGATGAATTAAATCGATATATTTTCTAACTTCTACTGCTGAACCTGTTGACGGTCCTGGTTCAAGAGACTTTCTAATAGAGGACGTAATTTTTCTCACGTTTTCTTTTTTTTTCGCTTTCCGTTTTCGGTAGTGGAAACCAGTAAGTCTTCTTCTTCCATCAGCCAGCTGCAATGTTTAAAGAACTTTTTATTATTTTACATAAATAACAGAAGCTAATATAACTTACCTTCATTTTACAGTTGATTGGTGCTATTGGTAGATACCTCGTACAACAATCCTCGAAATAGACTGCCTCTCCACAGTTTTCACTAACGATATAGCACTGACAAGCAAACAAACGTGTGTACTAAGAGACTAAGACAAATAAGCGCAAAGGGTTTATTTATAACATCAGAGGAAATGTTCAAATAAATTGGGAAATTACCTACCTTCGTTGAGTTAAGTCAAATAATTCGGGAAATTACCTACTTTTGTTGGATCAGTCAAAGAGCTTCAATTATTAAAGGCTAGTAATCGAAATGGCCGCGGCCGGTAGGAAACCTGCTTTAATTTAAGTGTTTTTAAAATATCCCCTTCCGATTTACAATTGTAAATAAAAATTTGTATTGTGTAAGAACTGCATATTAGAGCTGCCCGAATGAACTGTACATTATCGAATTCCAGAGTGCGAATTCAACTACTTACGCTCTGTGGCCGTCAAACTATATTTATGTTTTGTTCAATATAAATAAACATTTTATATCACAATGCTATGATACATTACAGAAACCAGTAGCTGTAGTTTATTAAATATTATAAATTTTTTTGTACATTTCTTAACATTTCAGTAGAAAGAGTACACAAAGCCTAGCTGCCGCTATCTAAACTATTCCGCCCAGGTACGTGCATCCCCGCTTAAGACAGCCCTTCGTCAGTAGTTTGACTCGGCCGGTGACAATGACATAATGTAATAAAATCTTTCCTATGAATGAACGTTTTGCTCGCTCTGCCCTTTCACTTTCGTGTGTCATAACTACGTCTTTTTGACAAAGTCAGATGTCTATCGTAATCATTTCGCATATAATCAGGGCCGGTCAGAGACCCATGCGACACAAGCAGCCACTTGGGGCGCCAAGCTAAAGAGGGCGCCACAGTCTGAAAAAATACTGTGTAATTTTTTTGCAAATCTACAATAACAACATTTTAGTGATGATGTTTCTGACATAAGGAAAAAGCTTTATGATTGAATATTTATTTACATCTAGGAATTTCATAAAATTAATAGAACACACGCCACATTTGATGTTGCCTTCAAAGAACATTTGCGAAGAGCAAGTTCACATGAAACCAGTGTTAATTATCTCAGTAAAAGAACACAAAATAATTTCATCACTCTGTTATCAACACGCATGCAAGACTATATTTCAAACTAGCTGACCCGGTAAACGACATTATGGATTTTGACATGATGGGGAAAACCCTTCAAACCATTAAGCACAGAATCATAAAAGTATGACTGCAAATAGAAAGTCGTACAGTGTATAGAAAAACACACTTTCGATATTTTCCAATTTTCCGGGTTTTTCTTTGGATTTTTCCGAATTTTCTTTTTGCTAAACCACCTCGGGAGTAAGATGAACAAAAAAAAATCATCCAAATCGGTCAAGTCGGTCTTGAGTTTTTGCGTTACTAACACACGGCGATTGATTTATATATATACATCCCTTTGGAAAACCAAGGAGTCTACGAGATACCGTGTCGGGATTGCGATAGCAGCTACATAGGCCACACCAACCGGAGAATAAAGGCACGCAAGGAGGAACATCAAAATTATGTTAAGAAGATGGAACACACTTCATCGCTAGTGCATCATATATGGGATACTTCGCACAAGATTGATTTCGACAACACCAAGAGCATTGCCAGCGTCGAACACAAAGACGCATGCATCATACGAGAAGCCATCGAAATCGTGAAACGTCCGAATTGTATGAACACCCGCGACGACACAAGCCGATTACCTGCATCGTGGTTACCAACGTTACTACAAGCAACGGCCGGCCATTCTCTGCGAACACCAGCCATCCGTTCTAGCAGTACAGCTCCCTCGATGCTAGTTGCCACAGTAATTGATAAACAACCTATTCAGTCAGCTGTACATCAAGTTGACAGTCCGTCGTGTTGCCGCATAACTAGAAGCCAAACCAGGACTATAAGGACTTGAAAATGACGAATGTGATTTCGTCGAAACGTCGTCCAACCCCAAACGCCATTCAAGATGTTCTTCAACCAGTTGAAGAAATCTTCAAATTTATTAAGCGGTATGACACCCTGAAATGTTTACCTTTAATATATATATATATATATATATATATATATATATATATATATATTTATATATATATAGAAGATAAACTCAAAGAAATCGTCATACTACTCAGTTATTTTAGACTGTAGTCCTGATGTCAGTCACACAGAACAAATGTCAATCGTCTGTCGTTTTGTTCAAGCAGAGTCTGGAAAAGAAATAGTTATCAAAGAACATTTCCTTGGTATTATTCCAGTTGCAGACAATACTGGTGAAGATCTAACTGACGTCCTCTTGAACGAGTTGAGAGGACGGCAGATTCATTTTATACCAAGGCTACTATAATGGTTCGAATATAAACGGGAACAAGATAGGCCATCAAAAAAGAATTAAATACCTTAACCCTCGAGCTTTTTATGTTTCATGTGGGAGTCATTCGTTAAATCTCGTCGTGAACAATTCACGGCTGTCATGTCCTGCTGCTGTCAACTTTTTCAGCAGGGTTCAAGAAGTTTTCAACTTTTTTCTGCATCTACCTACCGATTGGGTATTTTGAAAAAGCATGTATCTAATCTGACTGTAAAACCTATTAGTAATACCCGCTGGGAAAGCCGAATAGATGCGTTGGAGTCTCTTCAGTACTACACTGAATAAATGTATGATGTTGTTAATGAAGCCAGTGAAGATTCTACAGTAGATGATTTCGAACGAAACACTGCCATTGGTGTCACAAGAAAGTTACAAGAATTTTAATTTCTTTATTGCATAGAGGTCTGGTACGAAACTTTATTCAAAATCAACAAGGTCAGCAAAGTATCCCAAAAAGTTACTGGAAACTTACGGAATACCATAGATCTAGTTGCAAGTGTATATAATTTTTTGAAGAAGATGAGTTCAGAAGACGGACTCAATACTGTGATAACGGACCGATTGGGTATTTTGAAAAAGCATGCATCTAATCTGACTGTAAAACCTATTAGTAATACCCGCTGGAAAAGCCGAATAGATGCGTTGGAGTCTCTTCAGTAGTACACTGAATAAATGTATGATGCTGTTATTGAAGCCAGTGAAGATTCTACAGTAGATGATTTCGAACGAAACACTGCCATTGATGTCACAAGAAAGTTACAAGAATTTTAATTTCTTTATTGCATAGAGGTCTGGTACGAAACTTTATTCAAAATCAACAAGGTCAGCAAAGTATCCAAAAAGTTACTGGAAACTTACGGAATACCATAGATCTAGTTGCAAGTCTAGATAATTTTTTGAAGAAGATGAGATCAGAAGACGGACTCAATAGTGTGATAACGGATACAAAAGAGCTTGCCGAAAAACTTGGATCTCATTCAGAATTTGGAAAAGGAAAACAAAATTCGTCCAGGAGAGCGACGAAGCAATTTATCTATGAATCTGACGATGATCCTGTTGAAGAAGCAACACGCTCCTTTAAGGTAATTTTTTTACGTCATTTTGGATACGTCAGCTCGCTAAAAGAAAGATTTAGGGCCGGTTGCAGAAAGCAATGTTAAGTCTGGTGTTAGCTAACGCGACGTCAAAGTGAACAAAAACGAATCAAATCTCAAATGCTTATGGTAACTAATACATTAGTAAACAAAATTTGATGCGATTTTGTTCACTTTGACGCGACGTTAGCTAACACCAGACTTAACATTGCTTTCTGCAACCGGCCCTTAAGCTTATGGACAATTATAGTAAGAGCTTCAACTTTCTATGCTAAATTCATGGTCTGCAGAAAAGGGATGGTGAAAACCTACAAGCCGCATACATGAGTGTTCAGGCTGTTCATCGACGGGAAAGAACTCAACGCCGAACTTTTGATGTTAGCGCCCATTATTCCTGCTGGAACTTCCCCAGCAAGCTCATTGTCTTATACAGGGAATTTATTTTAATAGTTAACATAGGCGTTTCGTTTCAGGTCATTTCCATAGTTACAAATGGGACCAATAGATTAGAGCGT
This sequence comes from Agriotes lineatus, assembly GCA_940337035.1. NCBI lineage: Eukaryota > Metazoa > Arthropoda > Insecta > Coleoptera > Elateridae > Agriotes > Agriotes lineatus. The sequence continues at coordinate 111,077,222 of OW679194.1, forward strand.
GTATTTTACTAGTTAACATAGAAATTATTACTTGTCAAAAAGACAATTAAAAGGTATCCTAATGTATACCACTGAAGAAAAGCTACAACACACAAATTGTTCCTACGTATCTACTTTTTAGTTGCATACCTACATTCCGGTAACAAAATTAAAGTTTCTTAGTAGTACCTAATTCAAATTCGTATGTTAACTCTTAAAATAAACGCTCTAATCTATTGATTTCATTGGTAACTATAGAAGTCACCTGTATGATTAAATACGAAAAACGAAACTGCTATGTTAACCATTAAAATAAATTCACTGTATTAGAAAAACCAGTTTTATTGATATATTTCCAATACTTTTGTAAGTTAACGAATCCTCCTGACTTTACCTATACCTCTGCAGCTTCTGACGAAAGAAGTTTTTCAAAACTAAAGTTGATAAAGACATAGCATAGATCAAAACTTTCTCCAGAATGATTGTGTGGACTGTCAACATTAGCTATTGAAAAAGACACTTTGAAGTCAATTGATACATAATTTATTTTGAAAGATTTTCTAAATTTAAAGGCTAGAAAAATGACAGTGTAATTTTTATACTGAAAGGAACAATTTTCAGTATATACGCGATGGAAATGTAAATTATTTGTAAGCTATAGAATTAGGCAGTTTCATTAATAAACTATTTAAAAAATACAAATGAGTTCTTGTTACTCTCTCTAGTTTACCCTATATATTAATTAGAATAAAAAAAACATTTTTTTGTCCACGTTGTGATTGAAGCCAAAACACTAAAGTGGTTCTTTGTGCTTTTACTAAAACCTCTTAAAAATCTCTTGATCTGCCTTAATTGGAAATAGATTGTTTATTCGTTCAATATTTACTACTACAATGACATTATGAAGTCTGCTTGTATTACAGGATCTGGAGGGGGCGGGGGTGAACGCTATGCCGTTTATACGGAAAAATACTCTCGGACCGGCCCTACATATTGTTACGTTTTTAACGTTCGGGCTATTTAAAATTATACGACAAACATGGGTTCAAACATTTATTTACAACAATGAATTATTACGATTATTATTTACAAGCACACACGAGAATTATCAAGCAGATTACAAATTAATACAGGCACTAACGAACTATCGATACATTTATTTATTATTACATACGGATTAACACACTTATTTATTTATATCACTCTTAAACACTAACGATGTATTTCTATTTATATGGTTATATATTTATTTATTTCACGAGAGGTTATGTACACGCGGTTATTTATATGGGGGCTTCTAACAAGCCTCTACGTGAGTTCGAACTGCCGGAGAATTATTTCAGAACTGCCTCCCGTAAGAACTCCGCCCGCTTATATATCACGCCGGGTAATTTCTTCCAGAAGCTTCCAGATATTCTCGGCAACGGTGACGTGTCGCGTCAGGGCCGCTCTAACATCGACTGGTAAATGATTCATCCGCGTACACCTGCGTTCAAGGCGGCCCGTCGGCGGCCTATGATTCACGCGCTGGCAGCCGCCTCTGGAATTTCTAGTATAATCGAGGCACCAGGGCAAATAACCGTCAGCCGAATCGTTACAATATAATTAGATATAAGTGAGGGACACGAACGACGTGAAAAATTTGTGGGAGGAGGGTAGCAAAATATGGTTCTCGGAAAAATGATAAATGAAAAAGTTTCATTTAACGAATACTGTAAGTGGTTAAAATTAAAACACCTATTTCTGTAACACCCTGTATAAAAATTCTATTTTAAAAACTCTACCAAGAACTTGGAAGATCTGAAACAAAGAATAAAATATAGAGCACTAAATGCCATAATTTATGTTCCTAAAGTATTCTTATTCGCCAATGAATCTTGTGAAAATTATGATGAGTACACTAGTGAAATTATAAGTAAACTATTAAAAGTAGTAATAAATTAAAATTCGAAACTTGGTTGCATCTTTATTGGTTCGTCTCGTACTGGCAATTTGTTTTACAACGATAGAAGTTAATTTTATTCACTTCTATAGTAACATGTTTGAAAATAAACAGAAAATAGTAAAGATAATATTTTAAATTCTAGAATAATTTTAACTACAATCTTTCACAAAACTTTATGTTAGGTATTGAACCAGACCAAACTGTAATTAACTTAGAAAGCCCTGCTCTAACAATGTAATTTATGCCTCTTACATAAAAATGCTTACAAATAACACGTAATCGTAAAGCGATGATTGAACATTAATAAACAATTAAAATAATGCGGTTTTTAATTTAAAAAAAATAGTGGCTTTATTTTATAAACCTATGAATGTCTTGAAAGCCAGTAATGAATGCCAAGAAAGAAAATGCCATCGAGTAATCCAGTAATCCATATGCTTACACACATTCGAATTCTGTAACTCTTACGCGGATACATGCAAAATGGAATACAAAGTCGAGCTAAAAGTTTGGTACAGGTCTGGCTCTAGAATTTTATGACATTTTACTATTTCTGCTTACTCTAATTACTGATGCGTTTATATAGCAATGTTAATATTTAACTTTTGTAAATGATATCAACCTAGGAAAATCTAACCCAGCCATGTACAGATTTTAAACATTACTATTTCATAAGAAATAATTCTCAATAAGAAATTCTATTAGCAATTCAACATTAGTAATAATTAACTGACTGCTAACTCATGCAACTATGCCACATATGCATACGTATTCATGCATATGTAATGAATTAAGATGTAGTCTAATGCGCAACTTATAATAAAGAAAGTAAATTAAGAAACTTATTTTGATGTGACTCCCAGTTACATTTACTTTTATTTATTGAAAGTGACTTTTAGAAGACTTTCAAAACAATAAATAGAGATTTTATTATTGCTGACTAAATCCTATTATGGATAATTTATTTGAATGTAGTACATTTTCTTCGCTTTTTCTTCTTTCTTGGTTTATTGGTTTCTTGGAGTTATAGACACACAGTTCGGCTCTGTTGTATCAGAATGTGAATGAATGCGTCATTTGCAACTAGTTTGCTAGATTGGAATTTGAACTTTGCGAACTCAAAATGTAAATATTATATATTTCATTTTTAAATTACTGAAATTCCATTCATTACGATATATTTCAATTGCGTATTTAGTAATTGGAAAAACAATATTTAGAAATACATTTTGTTTTATTTTCTAAGGCAGTAGTTAAATTAGACCAGCCTTTTATGTATAGTTAAATTGAATGAAATATTTTATTCACTTCGTATAGTTTGAGATGAACAGCTAACAGCTAGTATTGATCAAATAATCCTCGCAGTCATAGAAATCAAATATTTATATGAAAACCTGGTCACTACCCTAATACATGAGCCGCATCAAGAAGACTGGTTATAAAAAAATACGCAGTTACTGATGTCGAAGCTCTTCGAGGGGTTGAGCTGTTTTACAAAGCCTAGAGTTCCGGTTGTCAACATTCTTTGACGTATTATGGATTCCGTAAGTTGTTTGCAAAACCTGCTACATGCTCACGAAATCATCCTGCGGGTTTGTAGTAGTCCGGAAATGTACCCGGAGCCTGACATAGTGACAGTAATCTTGGGTGGGTTGTTCTCGATGTATTTAGCTGTAGTTCTAATGCTTGATAAAGCTTCGGGTGTATTAATCTCATCGGTGGTAGCGAAGTGAAGTTACGAAATCGTCACTGGAAAGGGGGCCATGTAACAGGCTTGAAAGCTCTTCTAAACAGTGCTGTCCGTTGTCTGTATTTTCAGAATTTGGTAAGCTTTAATTTGCTTGGTTTCCCAAGACTTCACACGCCATGAGCAGTGGCGGATGTCGACATTATTCGAGGGATAAAAATTAAAACATGTTTTTCAAAGTGCGTTGGTAGATACGATACTTCCTAACGCACTTATTTAGAGCACTAGCAGAGTCAATACACCTGGAGACCGCACGTAGTACATTTCTGAAGCAGCCAAATAGTCTGGTAGAACTACCCCACAGTTCGAGTTGAAGGCAAGCGAAATCCCAGGTAGTTGGGGATCAGCCAGCTATACTAACCTGGTCGTGAAAATGACTGGATACGTCTGTAACAATAGTAAATCTGTTGGAGCCATACATTTAAAGAAAAACGATGTGGTACCTCATGTAGCTAAGACTGGGTCAAATGCAGCGAAATCAGGTCACTGGGACTAGCTTAAATGCTTTAGTTGGCTATCCATGTGAATGACAAGAAGGCAATTGTAGAGATCTTTTCAATGGCGTTAGTGAACAGCGGAGGAAGTACCTGCAGGCTGATTTCTTAGCAAACCCCCCATGGGATTTGAACGAAATTTGGATCAAGGGCACTGCACTGCAGGAGCTGTACAAAAATCATACAGATATTAATGTAACTTGGACATTTTAATGAAAAATTAATTAAATTGCGAATGTTCCGCGCAATTTAATGCATTTTTTGCGTAAAAATATTGATATCAGGAATTGTTGTTAAATCAGGTGATGGATGATACGATTTGTCTTTCCAATCATGAAAAATCTGACCTATGTTGAACCAATTAGAGGTTTACTTAAAAAAATATATGCTTTTGTTTAGGGCGTTAGTTGTTGCAGGGGTATAACAGGATTTTGTAACACCTTTAGCGCGTCTTTTTCGTCTTTTGAAAGCACCCCTGTAAAAGCCGTCGTGTTAGATTCCTTTTTGTATGGTAACCAGAAATTGTATAAAAAGCCCCGACACATTTTGTTCATATCTGCTTGTTTTGTTCCTGACGCAAAACTTAAGAAGGGTATACTAGAACCTCCATTGCCTTCTGGACATTAGTTCCCTAGGCGGCTGAAACAGAGCTTAAAGCTATGCTAAGTTATGACAGGAGGATTAAGCGAAATTAGAACGACATGGCAGTGAAAACAAATAGCTACAAACCTCGAGCTAATTTAACTTAACAATTATGGGGCTGTTATAAAACGAAAAGAACACTCGTCGAGGACAGTTTTAGGAACGCCGTGGGAAATCACAATTTGAAACTTGATTGGAAAAGGATTAATCAGTTGTGGGGTTTGGAAAGGTACACACCAATTAGCGTAGAGCTTCTCTGCCCTTAAGCATTTTTGCCAATGGTTGCCAGCTTCGCGACTCGAAAAGGAGTTTTTATAAGTTATATGCCTGGTGTATGTGGTAGCTCTGCGAGAAATCAGGAGTACTGCTGTAACAGCTCTTACTTCTCCAGGTGAAGCACAATCCGACACCGCAGTTATCAATACTGTTAGTAAGATTGTGTGCACAGTGACGTTTTGTCTCACTTTTACTTCTCTGTGTGGCTTATAATCCGACACTACAGTATCGTTGCTGTTAGTAAGATTGGGTATATACCGACTCCTTATTTAACTCTTAATCCGCTAGGTGGGTCACGATCATACACCGCAGTTATCTTAACTATTACTAAGATAGTGGTTACTTCGACTCCTTGTACTATACTTCTCTAAGCTGAGCACAATCCGACACCGCAGTATCTTCACTGTTAGTAAGATTATGAGCCACCTTAACTTCTTTCTTTGCTGTTGTTTCTGCAATTTGAGGCACCAGATGAGAACCCAACATTTTTCGATGCTGAACTAATTATTATAATTTCCCATGTTTTTTCTCCTATATTGTACTAATATAAGCTTTTCTCTATTCTATGGGTGGTTTGTTTTATTTAATGCATTTATTGAATACAATTTTTAATAATTCTAGAGCTTCTGTGGGTGCTGTTTTAATCAACTCAGTTGGTATATTGGACGACTCTGCAGCTGTTTAGAATTTCATTGCATTCAGTGCTTTCTTGTTTCCCCTACGTTAAGGTTAAGGTCTAGCGTTCTGCCTGCCCGTGGTCATTCTTGGTAAGCGTCTTCTCTATATTTTCTTCGATCTTCACAGAGTAGCTTTTCGCAGTGAGATTTCTATGTGATAAGATAAGAATATCCCTTGTCAGTGTGATTTGTTCTTATAGATTTTAAACATTTTCATGCCAAATTAGCCCGAGTTTCACCTATAGACCGATTTATATCTGATTATATAACTCATTTTTAGCCATATTTGTAGCTCGGGTTACTTCTCTACTTATTCTACTATATGCTCTTCACTATCTTCTGTTCCTAACTAATTTACATAAAACTGTTTCCTTTCTTTACTGGGCATTTTTTGGCTTTTATCACTTGTTCCTCGCCCACGGCTTCCAAAGCATGCTGATGTATACGAGATTGAATAGTCTTTTAGACACCGGCCTTGAAAATCATGCATTACTGTACAATTTTTAGATCGGAAAGTACTTTACAGGACTTGAGAATTTTTTATAGTACTAAAATTGGCGTTATGATTGGTTTGCAATATTTGTCGACCGTGGTTAATAAGGAAATCAGGTACAAATATCTCTAGATTATTACAAAGGTATAATGCTTGCTTGTTACTGTAATGGTTCATTACTTAAGTGCCTAAGAATGTTCTACTTAGCTCATGCGGAAATGTCCTTTATAGGACTTGTAGGCTTTCAGGACTCACCTTCGGCATCGGCCTGAAATTTGCCTTGGCGCCCTGTAAAGATACGCTTTCCGGACTTGTTACGTAACGTACTACTATAGATTTGGTCAGATGTGCTAGTCTTACCTCTACACTTTAATCTATTTGCTAGTCTTATTTGATATAAGAACTTGGTCTAATCTTCGTGGAGCCCTTGCATATTTTAGCGTATATTTTATGTAACTGTAACCTGTTCCATAATTCAATTTTTAACCTCCACGTTTTTATTATTTCTATACGTTAAATATACTTTTGGCATTAGGAGCTTATGGTTCGATCCGCATTATGGAGTACCACAATAGCATATTATGTAACAAGTTTTATGAACGTCATTTTATTCACGAGTTTTTTTAGGCACGAGCGGAGCGTACCGCAGCGAGTGTTTAATAAACGAGTGTCTAGACGAGTTTATATAATGTGTTACATACTATACTTTTTCTATGACCACAAATTTAGACAATATAAGATCATATTATTTCATTAAAATTTTGACATTTATTATATTGGGTTAAATTATGCTTGACAAACGTCAAAGTTGACTGTTGAAAACTACTTGATTTTTGTTTTGGCTGTGGCTAATAATGCAAATGCTGTTTGAACCTAACTTCACCCCATGACTAAAACATCGTTGCTAACTCCAGCCCGTGAGTAAGAGGTTCTTTAGTCACACGTTATGAAGGCGTGATTAAAAGGTCACTTAGCGACGTGTATGTTAATATGTTAAATGCCATTTTAGTTACAGGAGTAGAATTTTTTTTAAATACAGCAACTGCTAATGTCTCAGTTGTTGATGTCTGTGGTGTTGCAATACACATCACTCTCATGTAATTTTTTCCTTATGCTGTATTTAAATTGGACGCCATTTAAATACATTATCTAGGCCAAGATCGAAGGCGTTGTTAAAAAGCTAAATATTTTTAGCAACATCCTTATTCGCCACTTTATTTTTAAAGGGCGTTACCGCACGTTTAGCTACTACCGTGACTTCGCCAGTACCATAAAGTGTGCCTAGTTATCCAACTAATATGCAAATACTGTCAAATTTTCCAGCGATATTTTAAAGAAATTTCGTAATTATTTCGTATTTTATTGGTGTTACGGTGCCGAAACACAGACACTAAACGCGATGTGCTGGGGATTCTTGCTTTATACATTCTAAGGTGTCAAAGGGACTTAAATAAAATACCTGAAAAATGATCCTGGCCGCCACACAAGAATTCGCTGTGACTAATTTTGCCGTTATGTCCGTTCAGTTTTACTCTATCGTTTAGAAATTGTCAAGTGAATGAGAACAGCGTTTCAGGCTGGAGTAATGGAGTTTACTAACCACTGTTAATTTAGGATTTATTAATTTCCCAGATTATTTGTCTTGTTTAATGTTGTGTTTAACATTGCAGGAGAGGCGTTAGTTAAACAAGTAGTGTAATGAAATACATATATGCAAATATTGTTGAAACTTATAACAAATGTTTATGTATTAGCGTATTAGTAAATACTTTGAACTAGATTGTTATTGCTTTAAATGTCATATTGGAACTCAACAACAATTAATTTCAATGTAAAAGTAAACAAAAATTAATTAACTGTTTAATAAATATTCAGAAATTAATTTATTCACTCAAAAGCGATTCCACTTTCATTCTCATATTGTAATCGGCTTTGTTTTCCAATTTTTCATTATTATGGAATAAAAATGAAACGTTGACGTTTATAACTTTCTCTTTATCAATATTTATAAGGTAATAGGTGTACCTCCATTCGTTAATTTTTTTGAGTTAAATATTTTTATTAAGTAAAAATCTCATTTGTCAATTCTTATTATACAATAGGTACAAATGTAATACTCCAAGTAGGCGTGCTGCTAATTGAAAGTTACTATACAAATTTGGAGTTATTAACTTGACAAATGCTTTCTTTAAACAGAATCCTTACATAGTTTCATATATTAGTACTTAACTTCTTTATGTTGAACATAAAACAGCATCAAGGAGCAATCTTATTTTTTGCAGTGTAAATTGGTAATTATAAATATTAATAAGGCAGATCTCTTGGTACATGCTTAAGTATGACTATCGCAAACGTACCTCGCTCGATCTCATTTTCTTTTTTAAATGTGTACCAAAGCACTGATTCTGAGTTGTCACATAATGATTATACCGGAGACGCAATAGCTCCATGTACGTACGTGTATTCAAAAGAGGTTTCCCTTTTCAGTTTTGGAAAACTCAACTCTTCCCCAAAATCTACTTTAAAGTGCGTCAATGTTTTCTGAAAGGCTATTTTGTTTTGCAACAACCGAGACGTTTCAGTAGTACAGTTAGACAATTATTATGTGCCACAGTCACAATAAAATATGGGTGGAACAATTCTATCTTACCATGTATATTCTTGAGATGCGACAAGTTTGTAAAAGAATAAAAACATTTGTGAAGTCTGTTACACTTGCTTTAGTAAGACACGAATGGGGATTCACTCTGAAAGGGTAGATAATTCTGCGTAAAAGTCAATTCGGTAGAGACGTAGAACTCAATTGGAAATTCTCGCCTAAAGATGTGTTTAGCAGTTTAGCGCCCCTCAGGCCAGAAGACGACGGTTGAGGCGTCGGGACGAGGTTGAAGTCTAGATGGCTGCATAAACTTACCTGCTCACCTGCTGGTGCTTAATTCGCTTAAAAATTCAACTGCATACGCTTCTACAGAATACAAGTAAACACAATGGTACAATTGTAAAGTTATATTGAGCATATAATACTACAGGTGGTATATTCAGCTGACAGCCGAAGCTGGAAAGACATCGTAACGGTGACGTTACGACTTAAATGCTGTGTAAATGTTTAAAGCCTTCCAATATGGGGAGCAGCTCAAAATGAGTGGTCGAATGACAAACACACGTGTAAACCCGGCTTAAAAATTGTGAATATTCGGGGAAACACCGACAAGCCTCCACGGAAAAGAAAAGTATCACTTAACCACTGCAACGCAATCAGGATTAGCTCATTAACATAATATGGCCTCTTTGCCTGCTTTTAGCCTACTCTTCTCCAGCTAAAATAACGATAGCGACAGCCCCGTCCAGGGAGGTAACTCCGCCCTACCGCCTACAAAAAGTCGTAAAACAATGGATTACATCACTGTCGATTTCTCGTATTTTATTGAAGATTTCGACGTCCTTCACTGCCGATTAAAAAAATTTTTTTTATTAATTATATGGTTTAATGCTTAAGCTTAAAATTGATTTTTACACAACGTGATGCATTAAATTTCTAATCTAGGCAGGCGATGAGAAGTTACGAGCAATTAAACCTGACTTGGTCATACTCATACGCACAACTAACAACTTTTCAAATTGTTTAATAATAAATCAGGCGTCGTAATAAATATTGAAAGTGGTCACCGCCTTCATGAATACATTTTTTAATCCATCAATTACCGTCGTACCATGACAACTGATTTACATGTACTAATTAGAAATATTTTCTAAGACATGCCTTTCGCTTTCTCAGCAAATCTGTAATGGGCATTTATTGGATCAATTAAGATAATATTCTTGCATCTAATTTATCAAGACCGCACCGGCCGTTCCACATGCGATTCTTGTGCTGTTGTTTAATAAATGTCTAAATCGAGCATCTGGTCCATTTGAATGGAAGACCTTTTATATTACATTTATTTTATAAAAAGGGCAACAAAATGGAGTGTTAAAATGATCGTGGAATTATTGTGATTTCGACAATGGCGAGAGTATATGGGGGAATCTTAAAAAATTGGAGTTTGTAGAATTTGTGCAATACTTTTTGGACTCGTATAAATTTAAGAAAGGATACGATGCAGGTCAGGGAACTTTATGACGAAGAGCCATGATAAAATCGCTTGGAAAATAGAAATTGGGTAAGCAATTTGGGTATCATTTGGTCTTCCACCCTCTCCACCCCTCTCCGGGTGCTTCTCAGTTCTTCTTTTTGGTTATTAATGATTTTTGTTATTGGTGTTATATTTATATTTTGTTGAATAACATCACTACTTATTTTCTAGCCCTGTTCTATTCTTCTACAGCTCTCAGAAATTCCATCTTACTAGCTTGGATAGAAAATATTCTTTCTGTTTTACCACCCAGGTTTAACTACCGCACAGCAATACCGGTTTAGGAATTTGGTTTGTCCAACGCGATATAAACAAATGTGGAAAACACTAACAATCATTTTATTTTCATTAAAACATACAAATTACAAACATAAATTGCAAACACATAAAATTACAAATACGAACAGCGAATTACGTATAACGAAAGCCGAAATTTAACTAGGTAATTAAAAGCTAAGGAGATACCTGACTCGCGCTCTTATCTTGGCCAGAATGACGCAAGACGGATGGAGAAGCAATGATTTTAAATGAGTGTCTCTGTTTATAGGGTTCTCTATTATTTGGATGCAATAGGTGTCCAGCCGCCCAAGGCTGAGGGTTGAAATCATCACTTTCGCCTAAGTTTATGGCCTTATTGTCCAGCAGGGTTGGCTCTCACTTTCCTTCTGCCTATTCTTTGGTTCATTGCTGCCTACAATTATGTTTACGCCAAAGGGGTAGATGGAGATCATACTGTGATGACCCGAGATGCCAGCTGTTTACAGACTGTAGCACGACGTTTGGAAAGTTCTTTACGTTCTTTGCGTAACGACACAAATCAAACTTGACGTTAAAGATATCTCTTAACTGCAAGCACAAAAATGATTTTGACGCTTTCAGTAGAACCGTCGCACTCCGAATTTATACTTTTATTGGTGTTACTAGTGGATTTTTACACTCTTAACTGCGAACAGTAATTCCTGAAGTTTTCAGGCAGTATGGCACAGCTTCACTACACAGGAATTGTCATTGTCTTATGTAATTTAATTTGAGCCTCCTTCCTAGTTTTGTTGCGAAGAATTCTTCAAATAGTTCCATACATGTTTCTGGAATACTTCCATCCAAGGTAGATGAAGTGGAAAACTGGCTCGATCTCTTGTTTATACAAATTGTTGACTCGATAGGGTATTTACCATGGAAAGCCATAGTTTTTGTTGTTGGTATGTGCGTTGCGGCTCATCTTAATTTTTTTGGAGTAGTGCAATGTCGTCGGCAAACAGTAAACAATTAATATGTTTCCCTTAGTCCATATGTACGTATCTACGTTGAGAACTACTATTTTTCCAATTTCGGAGTAATAATTTGTATTTTTGTCATCATTGGGTTTAGGAGTTGAATTTATTATACTAATGATTTGCTATAAGCGCCTTATCAAGTGCAATATCCGCACTGTTTGACAATGGTGGTGTACTTCTGAAATTTTTGGCATTTTAAAAATAATATTTTATAAATGTTCGTAGAGTTGTAAATAAGCTACAAGATTAGGCGAACTTATAAATCTATAATATCTACTTTTTCCACGCTTACTTTTATATTATCTACTAGCAACATGATATTGTACATTTTCGTCATAGAAACAAAATATGGAAAGGTACTCATAACTCCCAAGGGACTTGTCAAATTATTTCTCCCTCAAACTCATGGTAACAATGCAACTACAATTAACGTCTTAGCAACCATACAATGAGGCAATCCTTGATGTTACTTACATATTCTAATTTTAAATGTCATTATGACATTTTGAAATACTATTTTTACGAATATGCTAGTAGATAAAATATTGTATACACCACGGGAGATATTCATGTTCTTTACCTTCGGTTGACTTACAGACCTCGGTCTGTAACACATGTCAACCTCAGGGAAAAAACATATTCATATCTCCCTTAATGCATAAATATCTATTATAGAATGTTGTATGCAACGGACACAAAGGTTTCACTTTAAATAATTACTGAACAATGATGTCGGAAAATTGCTTTAAATGCTGCACTTGCACCTTTTAAAAGTTTCGTTTAAACGATTCTCCTATAATTGTTGCAAGAATAGATCTAACCGCTGCAAATTTAAAATAATTGGCCAATAAACTATTCACTTTTACCTACTATTGTGGATATTAATTCGTTGCCATACCGCACGTGTTGTTCTGAATTGTTAATTTTTGGGAATAAGTAGGTCAGCCGTTTTTACTTTCTCCAATTCACTGGGAAAAGTAGAAAATATGAAGTGAGTTAAAAATGGACACAAAACCTGGTAACATTGTCATCTTTTCTGATAAAAAATAAATTTAGAAAATAGCATGTAATTTTACAGAAACAGTAAGTAATTATGGCTATAGACCTTTAATGTGGCCTAAATTAATATCAATTAGAATATAAAATCCGACTGAGATGGTGCTTCTTTCAGATTTCTAGCTAGCTGATAAAATTATTATTAAATATTAAACTTAGGTGGTATTTTTTTTATATAGAGGGTGTGGAAAATTGTGTTTCATACTTCTCAGCGAGACAACTCACAACAAAATAAGCAAATATTGATCCGAAATTGCGTTTTAAGGGGGTGCTTTTCATCATAAATTTAAGAATTCGAAATAGTTCAAGCAACTTCTTGACTTCTGGGGCAAAATAAGGCGGAAAACGATCGTGCATAAAACGATTAATCATCCTTCTTTCAAGACTGCTTCCTGCAAAAGTACAAGTACACAATTATATATTTTAATAACAATTGCATATATATAGTGAATGTCCTGTATTAACGTTTGAGTTTCTATTAATACACTGGAAAATGTTTTTGTTTTAATATCTTGATTATTTTGTAGTACGTATGTACTCTACATGTGGTTATAATTGTCAAATTTAATATAACATTCATCCAAGGCAAGATCGTGAGCAGGAGAATAGGTTTTCTCATTCTCAGTCGTCGAATCCGGAATTTGATCGTTTTAAGGCCCAGACGAGTTTCCGAGCCTTCAGTAAACTTTACCTAATGCACTCCAGGCTTATAACGGAGAATTCGAGGAGAAAGTGGGCAGTAGCTAAAAGTGCTGGATAGCGATTTCAAATCAGGTACTCGGAACCGTGAACGGTGGAGCAGAATACAAAACCCGGAGAATGGGTCAACAGTGTCATCGGAAACGACAATGGGTGACTGGAATACGCTAGCCAGTGGTGAATGCGGAAACCAGTAATTATCCCGTACTTGTTAACAGCCTATTATACTACTTTGGTCTGTGCAGATGCAACGCTAGCTGGTACGAGAGCTGCACGATTGCTTAAATTCAGCTGAAGTATGTGCTTTACGGTTACGTGCAGCTTTGGTTTCGGAAGTGTAACGGAAATGACACCCAGTCCGGTTCTGGTCGTGAAATTTTTCGCATTATTGCGATAGCCATTACAATAATTGTTTATAAATTCAGCGCATTTGAAATTTGTTGGTTAAAATCAGTATTCGTTGGCGGTTTAATATAGAAGAAATTAAAAGCGAGATTGATGCCAATTCTAAACATCAAACTTCAGTTAAAGTAGTTGATCCAACAATTTTTGGCTTCGTGTGTCTTACACGTTTAGAACCCAAGAAAATATTTTTGCTTTAGTTATGTGTGTTGGTGACAGAATTTTGTAAACAGAAATTATAGGCGAATTTTGACTCTTTGCTGCTTAAGAACCCATAATAACCAACGTTTCGCAAGATATTTTAGATTGTATCCTCATAGTCAAAGTTCTTTAGAGTTTGTAGAGGTGATGGCATTTAAAGCGTTCTGTGCGTGTGAAACGTCATAATGACGTAATGCTCTAGTTTAGTGCACTTGGAATCGGCGGCGTGTGATCGGCTGAAGAGCGTGGGTCCGAGGAATGAAAGGCTTTCAATTAATTCTAAAACGCTTCGCTGTCTATATTGTACGGATTTTTTTTAGTTCTACAGCTTCACGTTCACGTATCATTTGTGCAAGGTAGAGAACTACTCGAACAAGTGATTTGGTGGTTTGTAAGAGTTTACAAGATATCGACACACATAATTATTGTAAAAAGTTTTGCTTCATATCGACACAAAGTCAAAAGGTTGCTGGGTGTTTATAGACACAGGCGACGCGGTCTAAGCAGAAAGTCCCAAACAATATATATGAAATACTGTAAACAGTATACATAGTCAATGTTTAAATACAACATAAAATAAGCAGCAGTAAATATGGGCTCAAAATGAAGAAATTTGTAGTTAGACTAGTAGAAAGTAAATTCGATAACAATAATTGTCTTACAAGGAAAGAAGTATTAAAAAAATATTAACAAAAAGAATTGTATACATAAAACTTCTATAGGAAAAGGTTATGTCTACTAGATTTACATATGTATGTAATAGATATTAATGATACAAGTTTGATTTAATCAAACGAGTCTCGTTAAGTGCCATCAGCAAACGTATATTGTTCAATATTTTATCTTCATTAATAAATTCTGGTTCAATGTATTTTTTTAAATAAAAAGAGTGAGGTAATATCCATTACCGCACTCAGTGCGGTAATGAAGCTCTCGACGATACTAAAATTAATTTGGTTAATAGTCTATAACTACACCGAAGAAGATAAAATAAAATAAAATTTTGTGTAAATTAATTACTATTAACATGGGCAGTTAGACCGATATCATATCGTTGCCGTCTTCTAATGGTTTCTTGTTACATAATATAACGAGTAATTTAAAAAAATCTCATCCAAGTATGTCTTCAGATTTGAATGCGTGTCCTCACTGTTATCATATATAATACAACTAGTGGGCTCTTGATTATCAAATAATCATTTCTGTTTACACGAGATATATTGTTTGGCAATCACGCGAGTCCGAAGGACGAGTAGGTATAGAAACACAAATTGAGAAAGTAATCTAAAAATATTCAAAACTGGCAAAAGTTGAAGATCTGCAATTCTGATCATTTGTTTTAGGTAAATTATAGATAATTAACATAGAGAAAAAGAGAACCAGAGCCAAACAAAAGGTTAAACAGGCAGAATATTATTACAAACAAACAGAAATTCGACATTTTTATAGAGAAGTTAAGAGGGAAAAATAAAGATAGAATCAGACCTTCTTCTTCTTAGGCTCCACAACCCATTTGGGTTTTGGCCATTCCAAAAGGAACTTCCTTGATCCTTTTTCTGGGGTGAATTAGTCCCCTTTCGTCGTGATTTTTACTTTATAACATTTGGTGGGTTTTTGCTTTCTCGACTAAGTTTTTCCAAGTTTTTCTGTTCATGGCTTCTTCTTTCCAGTTTTTCACTCCCATTATTTTTAAATCCTCTGCCACCTCGTCTATCCATCTCGATCTGGGCCTTCCTTTGTTTCTTGTCTCACTCGGTTTCCATTCCGTTGTTGCTTTTATAGCTGTCTTTCTCTCACTTCGTGTTATGTGGCCTAGTCATCCTATCCTTTGTGCTTTTATGTGTTTCACTATGTCTTTCTCGTTTATTTCTTTCTGTATTTCAAAGTTCAATTTGAAACAATTTGAAGAGAAGAAAATAAGCCAAAATGCTGAGGATATGTTGCAATAATATCCATCCTAAAAGATGTGGATGAAACACAATGCAATAGTTATAGAGGGATGTCCTTGCTAAACGTGACCTACAAGGTGGTAGTCGCACTCATTTTAAAATAAGGGTAGAAGCAATACTAGAGTCACTAATAGGACATAGCAGAATTGAGGTAGGCAAGAAGAATAGCCGTTAGAATCCTTATGCTGAAAGAATATTAACAACTTGCTTCTAGTTAAAATATCAAGAATGAGAAAAATAATGAAGGAATTCGATACATCTCCAAAATTGGTAAGATTACTAAACATGATACTAAATAAAACGACAAGTTACTTAAGGATTGCAGGGAAAATATTACAAGAATTTGTAATTAGAACAGGACTTAGGCAAGAAGATCCTCTCTTCACATTAGTGTCTAATATGGAACTAGAAAAAATTACCAGTGATAGTCGATTGATTAGAGAGGGACGTATACGTAGTGTATAAACGCCATAAAGTGATAGGCTATGCAGTTGGTGTGGCCATAATAGCTCTAAATGACAAATAGCTAAAGGAAACAACGAGAAAAATGGTAGAAGCGGCAGATAAGATTGCATTACAATTAAACCAAAGATACAGTAACAACTGGGACAATGACATTTCAAGAAGAAGAGGATTTTATATACTCAAGGGCAAGAATATCAGGTTAATGTGAAGAAGAAAAAGAGATGGATGAAAGACTGATCAACGCTAACATAGGTATGTGCTAGAGCGCTGAACCACCTATTAAGGTCGAAATAGTTAAGCAAAAAATACAAAAATAAGGATTAACAGGGCAGTATTGAGACCAACAGCATTGTAAATGGATGCGAAACAAAAATACACAAGAAACATTAATGATATGGGAGAAGAAAATAATTAGAAGATGAGTGGGAGGAGAAAAAATTGAAGACGTACACATAAGAATGACGAAAGATAATTTTATGATATCTAGAAGAAACCAAATATTGATATGGTGATAAAATCAAGAAGACTGAAAAGACTAGGTTACATAGAAAGAATGGCAGGGAAGAGAACAGCAAAGGAAATAGCCTGGATAGTACTGGATTACAAGAAAAGGGGAGGAAGACCAGGGAAAAATTGGCGAGAGCTGTTCTGACAGATCTAAAAGAAACAAATATAAAAATTAAAAATAGCAATCCGTGAAGTTAAAGGACCTGTGTAAATTATAAAATAAACAATTTAAACCATCAACACAGTGTCGGGAAAATTAAGTTATATATTTTATAATCCAATTTAAAAAAAGTTTGTGTTATAGTTATCATTATACAGTGTAAATGCTTTTATCGCAGTTAATTTCTTAATATACTACATTTCTACGTTCAAAATTGTTTAGAACTGTGGTACTTTTTTGCATAGCAACGGCGATTCGTTTTAAGTTTGCAATGTCCAAGTGTATTGTTGGTGACACTGTAAGACTATGTCAAATTCGAGGCTAACAGGTTAGGTTTTGCGTCAGTCACACACTGATGCAAAATCTAACCTGCTAACCTCGAATATGACATAGACTTACAGTGCCAGCAACAATACATTTCAGTACTACCAAACTCAACAAAACATTTGCTTATTGCGCTTTAGTCCATTAGAAACGAATTCTGCGCAGCTTGATTATGTTTTGACATTTCGTGTCACTTTTATATAAAAATTTAATATTTCACATTTCTTATGAAATGCGATAATAGTATACGCAACGCGTAAAAGTGGTTTCACTGAACTCGTTTGGCCATTTAAATGCTCGATAACGCTCGTACTCAATCCAACCATACTTGTTCAGTAAAACATCACTTTTCTCTAGTTGCGTAATATACTATTAACATTGCTATATCGTATGTGAAAGGTTATTAATCTTCAAAACAAGGAGATTCAATAATTACAGGAATTATAAGAAAATTAAAAACTCTTCTGCAATCTGTTGCTATATAAACAACGAGTATGGGAAAATACTATCTATATGCTATCGTTGTCTATAGAAAAAGTAGGAATTGTATCATATTTTAAAAAAAATATTCAAGGAAAATGATAAAGTTTCTATACATACTTTCATTTATTCTAAAACCATTATTAAAATGTATTAATATCAGTCTCATCCGTAGAAATGAGTAGTTAAGCCGATCCATTGTATAATTTTAAAGGATCTCCAATAGCAAATCTACTTTAACATCTTATATATAAAAATATATAGAAACGGCTTAAATTTGTAATAATAATAATTTCAAGTAGCTAATCTGGTACCATAGTTTATAGATACGATTATTATCATTTTAGGAAAGGTTCGTTAAATTTTCTAAGTTTTAGTGAGTTCTTTAAATCAAGAAGAAAAAGTAAGTGTATTTATCTTCACTATAATATCTAATTTTTATAATATTTTGAAAGAAATCCACGTACAAGCAGGAAACCGTCTTATTCTTTGAATTTTCAAGTGATAACTTTTTAATTGTAGAAATATATTGATTTATGCAGCCTATGTTCATTAAATGTATATTGCCAATACTGGTATTTAGTACAGCCTTAAAACACTGTGTCTCACGGAATATCAGATATAGGAAAACCAGCATTGGTCAATTATAAAAGGATCAACTATTGCTATGTTCGTATCGAGGTACCCAATTGGTCAGGAATGAAAATAATTTGAAATTAATCTGACGTTGGTCACTTCTGACCAATCACGTACCTCGATGCCCAATAATTTTTCAATGTTAATTTGGCTATGTCTGATATTTGGAGAGACACACGGTATATAAACGTGTGTTTTGTCTGCACGTCTGCGCATCTGCGCCTGTCACCTTTTAATTGTCAACGATCGGACGCAGATCGTTTGCGATCGGCAATATTTCCTTTATGTCATCACTGTGTCCTTTATAACTCAGCAATGAGCATGTTAGATGTGCGTTTTTAGGAGAACAGTTAAAGCGTTTGACTAGAAATCAGATTCCGCCGGTAATCGTAGGTTCGAATCCCACAGATTGCGATGTTGTTTTTTCCTTACTAAGTGCTACTCCTTACTGTTTTAGTATTACTAGAAACATTAAGACATTTTTACCCTATTTTATCCATCAAATGGAATAATCGTACTTATTTTATTAAAGACGTTAAAATATTTTCCTCTGTAACTTTTTTTGGTGTCCAATTTAAAAAATGCATAAATTATTTTAATTAGAGTAAGGCCATTTACGTGGTGGACTCAAAAACTAGTATTTAAATATTTTCATTACTAACGATAAACATTCAATTGAATATTAATTAGTGACGTTTAGATTTGTGTCTAAAAAGTAATAAAAAATGCATTTACCACCTGTTAGAATAATTAGAACAAATAAAGATTAATATCTATGGATGTTCTTCAACTTTTTGCCTTAAAAAGTCCAGATTTCATTTGACAATCGTTTACGATTTAATTCTGCCTAAAATGAGAAATTTAACATTAATTGCAACTCCAACGATGATTATTATCCGGGAAAATGTTTTGTATTGATTCTTAAAAAAGACAAAAGGAATAGCTACACAATTAAGTAAACTATTTTTATTGTACGCTTAAGATTTATTAAAGCACAAAAAATGCAAACGAAACGAAGTGGCGATTAAGTTGGTTTATAATCACATTTTTAATCGATGCTGCTCAGACTTTATGACAAAAAATTAATTTCCTGACAAGTTAGCAAACCGATACTAATCGAACGGTAGTTTCTAAATTTATTACAGTAAGATGTCT
Organism: Agriotes lineatus; assembly: GCA_940337035.1. Lineage (NCBI taxonomy): Eukaryota > Metazoa > Arthropoda > Insecta > Coleoptera > Elateridae > Agriotes > Agriotes lineatus. The sequence goes on from OW679194.1 coordinate 111,096,916, forward strand.
TCTTGAAGGTTTTTAAATGCATTCGAAATATGATCCAAAGCAATTGATACTGCGGCATTTTTTGTCCACCACATTTAAATGATTTATAGAAACTTTAAAACCTCTGGCCCGGCATACAAATAATCGCCTCTTGCAACAAATCGAAAATGCTTCCTGTTTAAAGCGTCATTAGTTTTATACTGAGGAATTGTCTTTATATTAAAATGATTCGTTAAGAAAATTCAATTTCTAGTTATCTTTGGCACATAGTTACAGACCTGCAGGTAAATATGCGTAAAAACTCAACTTTTTGGCCTAAACATTTATAAAAACTGGAGATACCAACGCTATAGTAGACAGCTAACCCGAACCAAGCATGGCTTATCGCAGCGCGGTAAAAGGAAAGCTCGTTTTATTTTCATCATATCCGTAAACAAACGTTTCTAAAATTGCAAAGCCGCTGCATTTGCACCGGCAATAAAAAGAGGGGCAGACGAGCAAGCTCGAGGAAAGCGCATAAACTGAGTATAAACAGGTGAATTACTATAATAATAGAGTTCCATCAGATATGAATGAGCTGGGGGGAGCGGGTTTTAGAGAAAATAAAGAAAAGTGGGAGGGGGTCATGTCGGCAGGCTTACTCTTCATGGGATCAGTCTTCACATAGACCGTATATGAAGTGGACACAATTAAATAATTATCACAGCTATTAACTGGACTCGTGTTATCATAAAGCCACCTAAGTAGCTGCCTTTTGCTTCGGCCATTGAGCTGTCACGCTGTTCCACCTGAGTGCCATCGAAGATGTGTTTAATTTTTTTAAGTGATGATTTATGGATTAGTTTGACTGGTTAAGTAGCTATAGGTTCATGGATTGTTGGATTTCGTACCAACAGCCGAAGACACCTGTGAAGATACTGTTACGAGAATAATTTGGTACGTATTTTATTTGAATGGTAAGAATATTGATTTCAGTTTATTTGCATGTTCACCCTAAAATGTAAACAGTTTTTTGTTTTATATGCAATTTGTTAAAGAAGCGCAAGCTTAAATTTCACAAAATCAACGGCAATTGTTTTCATATTCATAATTTATTCTGCTGCACCACCAACATGTACAATAATTTGTAATGCAAAGCGATTCACCACTTCAATTACTGCAAATCATAGGTGGGTGCATTTTTAAATGCCGTTACTATCACGATTGCGAAAGGAGATTTAACTGAGTCGGTACTGGTGTTTCGAAATAAATTTACAAATTTTGAATGTTTAAACCAACTGGCAACATTACAAAGTATTCAATTAGAGTTAAGCTAGGACGCATTTTTAATACCTTTTTTTATTGGAAATTTTTATTAATTTTCACCCGTTTACATTGCAAACCGATAAACATCCGCGCAATTTTAATAATGCAAAGCTTAAGTCGACTATGATCTAACTGAAAAATAAAAACTAACGGTTAGCCCCATTTAAAACAACGGTACTTTTATTTCTTTTTTCTCCTTCAGGTTGACGTTTATTTAAAACATATTACGCGTCATTCCATGTATTATGCCTTTTCACAGCCTGCAGTATTTTTGTAGCTTTGGTAGTAATCAATTCCGTTGAATTAATTGTTTATTAATTATTTTGAAGTGTTATCAAGAAAATCCTAGATAAAGAATATCACATTATTTAGTTACTTCTTGATGGCGAATGAACGTAATCGGTCTTGCGATTAAAGATAGCATACGATTTTTTTGCTCTTTACAAGATTTTGTATCTGTTGATACCTGGTGCAATTATTATATATATTCTTTGCACACGATAAATTACAAATCAACGATAAACTGTAGTCGAAGTATTAAAATTCGCTTTTTAAAATTAAAATAAGGAATCCCAATATATTTGAAATTAAATATCATTAATGCTGCTCGGAAGTATACAAATAATAGCTCACTTCATAACCTTTTCTTAATTTTTAATTTTAACAGCAACTGAGGTAGCTGTATATCCAAAATTTTCACATATAATCTCATAAGAGCATTAATTCTTTCCGGAAAAATTTTTGAGTGCGTTTCAACAACGTCGTATTAATTTGCCCGAGCGGGACGCGAGGGAAAATTAGGAAGTTGTTGGAATGCATGAAAAATAATTTCCGGATATGAATTAATGCTCGAATGCAGATTCGGTAAGAAAATCGTAACGACACAAATCCTAAAAAGAAGTAATGTCTACCTACAAAAAAATTCCAAGAAATTTTAGTTGTCTTGGTTACGGTACGTGAACGAACTTTTCTATTGGTCATTAATGAGAGTCATACGATTTTCACATATAATCTCATAAGAGCATTAATTCTTTCCGGAAATTTTTTGAGTGCGTTCCCAACAACGTCGTATTAATTTGCAAGAGTGGGACGCGAGGGCAAATTAGGACGTTCTTGGAATTCACGAAAAATAATTTCCGGATATGAATTAATATTCGAATGCAGATTCGGTAAGAAAATCGCAACGACACAAACCCTAAAAAGAAGTAATGTAACCTACAAAAAATTTCCAAGAAATTTTGTTGTAGACTTGGTTACGGCTGGTGAACTAATTTTTCTATTGGTCATTAATGAGTGTCATACGATTTTCCAATAGCTATTTAAGTAACAGGGAATGTAAAAGGCTTTATTAACATTTGGGGTAGGCAAGTACAAGCCAAGATAAAGTCGCGGCTTGTTGCCTGCCGAAAATGTTAATAGGCGATGCATTCCGAGTTATCTTATTATATTTTTCCTGCTGCTTATCGAAATTTTCCTAGATTTTAAAAAAAATTGTTTGGTTTGTCACCTGTCACCAGGATTAGTTTTCGTGAGTCGTGTTACCTGTGAGTGTCACATGTCAATTAAACACTTGCAATTTATGAACAAAACGTCTAAATCTGCATCTTGCTTTGCTAATTTTATTATCCTAGGAACAATAATAATATTAAGTTTCGTTGTCAAGAAAAAGCAGCAAACAATAGTAGTTTATTTATCTAGAACGAAAAGTGGCATTTTAAAGACGAGAAAGTTGTTTACGTCCGAGGCGTCAGCCGAGGACAGAATTACTTGCGAGGACCTTTAAAAACACTTTTCGTTCGTGGCGAATACAACGGTTTATTTCATACTGCAAGTTTAATGAATTTTAAATAAAAAGTTGTAAATCATTTCAAATTTCATGTCAACAACTGACGTATAATTTTAAAGTACTTGAACTTTAAAATTTTACTTTAAAGTACTAGGACTTTAATGTTCCATTTTTTGTACAATAAATAAGTTTTAAAGTACTTGAACTTTAAAATTTTACTTTAAAGTACTAGGATTTTAATGTTCCATTTTTTTGTACCATAAATAATCCGAAAAATGTCATTTTTGACATCAGTATGAAATAAATATAATCACCGACTTACACGTTTTATTACTAAGGCTGTATCACTGACTTACATGATCAGCAGCGGGAAAAATAAAATATCTTAAGTGTCTAAATATAAACATATACCTATAGGTATATCTCGTAAGTAGCTGCAAGTACAAAGATGTTTTTGTTTTTAAATGTATGATTTTATGAAGAATTCAGGGTATATACAAAATTATAGTACGTTGCACATTAAATATATATGGCCTACTGATACAAATCATTTTAAATCTACAGAAACTATGATTTAAATTGAATTGAATACGTCGACGAAATCCTTCTTTTTTATTAAATTTATCAAATTTAATCTAGCCATATTCTTTTACCTAATGTAATCTAAAATTACTCAAAACGCATATTGATACAATTGAACATGATGTAAAACCAAAAAGAAACCATTTTAATTGCTTTACTTTGTTAAATTATTTTTCCAAGTTGTTGACTGTTATAAAATTATAATTATTTCGTCTTGTGTCTTGCAAGATTTTATTGAGTAAAAGCTAATGATACTGTCTTATTATTACAAGATTTTTAAAACAACATTGTTTGTACATTTTCAAGAAACATGTAACTTTTGACGAAGTTATTTGGAAATTTTAGTATAAATCAATTGTAGGAGAGAAGTTAAATGCCCTTAGATAGTTAAATTATTTTAGTTTGATTTGAATTTGCAACAGCAAAAGATAATTTACAAGAAAACGCATTCATTGACTACCCAAATTCAAATAAGAATATGTTTAAGAGTGATTCCGAATAGAAGAAAAATAATTTTTTATATACAAAGGAATTAACAATGCCGTTACAACTACTTTGCTCAAGGTTAAAAATAATATTATTTTAGTTTCAACAAAAAATGGTATACATTTGTTGTATTTTAAGACAAACAGTGTTCACATAATTTAAGGCCCCTATGAGTGATCTTTTCACGAAGTAGAGTGCTTATGCAACATATTTTTATTGCCTCTTTACATGTAAACAACACATTCACACGCAGTTGACGTCCACCGTAACTACAATTTTACAGTTAGTCAGTGTTTCTACGCATCCCCTAAAAGGACTAGAACATTTTAGGTTTCGGGTATCTGCAACCTAAAAATGTTCTAGTCAAACAAAAAAATTGCTTTGTAGTAATAAAGGGCATTTGTAGAAACGCTAGTTACAGAATTCCTCATTTCAGTTGAGTTTTGCAGAAATAAGAAAATTGATATTTACGACTTCGATTTTTGATGTTTCAAAGCGTCAACTACAAAATGTACTGAAGTGAGCTTGCCTAATGGCAACGGTGGTTTTGATATTCGAAAGCTTTAGGATTTATTGAAAATGTTTAAAAAAAAAGTCGGCCAAAAAATTTAATACGCTCGGTTTTATGAAAGCACTTCGTGCTTCAAAAATTAACCGTGGCCACCTTACTGCTGCCCCCCCCCCCTTATTTTGAATTTTTCCTATCCTCCCATCCGCTGTGGCTCCCGCTGAGAACCACTAATTTAATCAACATGTTTGGCATTTGAAGAAAAACTTCAATAAAAACTGCAGGAAATGCGATAGATAAACTTAGAGGATAGTCAATATATGTCGAATGATATAACTTTAAAAATCTATGCACTTAATTATAGCAAGCGATTTCTTAAAATTATGTATATTACAAGTATATATAGTCCATGGAGGAATATAAATATTATTTTCTACACTTTCAGAGGGTTTTCGTTAAAATTCGAGGTAGGACTACCCATTAAAGTTGTAATAAAAAGGAAGAAGCCTTTGAGAACGATTACTTAAAATATGCGTCTTCAAATCTAATGGTTTTTAATTTAAATGGTATTTTGGTTGCAATATTCCTTACATATTCTGTTCCGTAGGACTCTATCATATATAAATTTCCATTCTAAGTTTCTTGTCAAAGTAAAAATGATATCTTGAATGACACCGTTCTCGTTATTTTAAATTAATAATTCTTACATAATTGTCATCGCCACAGCGGCTAATTGATGAAATTAAAGAAAAAGTCCAACTACGTATTCATGAAAACTGTTCACTATCAACATTTGTTATGAATTTGATACATAGTGCTTAACACACATCCTTTGAAAAAGCTACTGGTTGTATTTTTCAGGTGACATTTAAACGTGACAAACACAATGAGTAACATCCCCGTTGCCTGCCTAGAAAGGAAATTTATTAAATCACTGGATTTATTTCTAGAATATACCGACTAGGGTGCCTTGATGTCAATTTGACGTATTCGTCGTTTCCAGGGTACGGAAAGATCGTTGTCCCCTCTCACTCTAAAGAACTTTAAAGTGAGACGGGAAAACGGTTTGTCCGTGCTCTGAGTGTTGTCCTCTCTCACTCTAAAATGCTTTAGTGTGAGAGGAAACAACATTTTTATTCGACGATAGCAAATGAGGTTACCATGGAGACGAATGGTACTAAAAGTTTAACCACAATTGCTTATCGTGCATTGCAAAAACTTGGTAGAACTAAATTTGCCAGGAAACTACTCAGGGCCTGCTGAATTGTGTGACAAATGTCACCGTTTTTCAAACAATTCAGCAGGTCGTGAAACTACTAATTCTTGAAAGTATTGTTTGGTAAACAAATTTATAAAAATTGGAGAATCAATATCCTCTCGCAGCCACTATAAGAAATTAGGTTTTACACCGTGTTAGAAGAACCGTCATCCACTCCAGAAAATACACAACATTATTTTGGAGGATCGATAATTTGGGGTAAAACTAATAGCAAACATTTTAAACATTTGTTTGAATG
>OW679194.1:111103178-111391300 GCA_940337035.1 Agriotes lineatus
GCAAATACACCCTCAAAGTTTGTCGGTCGAATTCGTATACACCCTATATAGTATCAATACCCAGAGCAATAATTTTACACTCGAAAGGCAATTCACGAAAGTCGTAACTTTTGGCAATCTTTTTTTATTCATTTGTTTTCTGTTACTTACGGCAACCACATAAGTTCAGTAGTTTCTTCCATGAAATGAATAATACCTCACAAATAATTGGCTTTCCATTAGTATTTCAATGCAAATGTTTTAAGCTGCCTAAATATACGACATTTTATAAAAAATAAGTTTGATTTGCCACACTTTCTCAAGCCACTCTCTATAAAAAAAATATTTTAGTGATGTGCACCACTTTCATATTTACAACTTTTACACAAACGATTTTTATGTAACTTTCGTAGTTACCTCCGCACCACTGCCGATCCCTGTATTATAAAAACTCTGGAGGGAGTATTACTCCCTAGGGAATAATACAATATTTCTATTAAACATTTTCTAACCAAGAAACTGATATCTACTCCTGGTCGTAGTAAATAGCACATTCCACATTCTACATTAAGGGAGAGAAAAGCATAATTTTTCCCAATATGTACGTTTGAAACCCATAGGCTACAAATACACCGAGGTTCTCTCCTATCGTGTACACTATGTTGCACAAAAACACCGAAAACGCGTAGTGAGCGAAAAAACAGCCCGTACGCCTTTTGGACGGTGTTATATGACCAAACATCGAAGTAACATAATTTTTCATTTTGTGGTCGTTCTTACTGACCACGACGCATTGTGGGGAATGGCAAAACGGCTGCGACGCACTCTGTACGGTTATATCTTTGATAATTAGCAGAATTGCTAGGAAGAACATAACATTAGATAATATATATATATTTATATCTATTAAATATTAACGTACAAAAAATAAAAGTTAACCAAGCCGCCCTTGTAAATGGTAACAAAAATCATAGAAGTCGTTTTTTTCTGGGCAGACCTGGTATGGCATTTTGAAGTAATATTATTTAATTTCAAGTACTTCCTAACATTTCTGCTGATTACAAAAGTAAGATTGGTTGTTAGTGTTCTAAATATAGGGAATACCATCACAATAGACATTTCTTATAATATTCGTTTGATTATTAGGTGCACAACGAAAACTCCGTATGAAATTTTATACATATTTTTATATGCTTTATTTTGTCACAATTTTTTAAACCTAGAAACACAGATTTCTACTCCCGGTTGTGAATAATAGTTATTTATATATCTATGTATCCACAAAAAGCAGTTCTCGTCGAAGGTTCATGTTAAATTTTATCATCGACCGTAATAATATGAAAAACAAAATAAAAAGGAAGTACGAATTATAAGAGTTATTGCGGTGAAAAAGGTTTAAGCACGAAAATTAATGGTGTTCAAACAAGTGCCATTTGTCGTACTAAAATGCGTCCATAAAATCATATAGAGAGGTCGACGGAAGAATACGTTATAGGTGTGGTCATACTTAATAGCACCATAATTAATTACTATGTAACGTAATGTACCGTGATGATTCTAATGTGATAGCAGATAAAATTTTGAAGCATGCAGTAACACCGCATATAACGTCACTTGTTGAAGAAGAGTGCTTCTATAGATCAAATTTTAAACGGTATTCCTTATATAATCTGCCAATATGTACTGAAGTCCAAAACCTAAGTACAGCTCATATAATAATGAACTAAGACTATTTCTTAAAAGTTAAAAGGCCAGTTGTCAACCTTTTCTTTGTACATATAATGATACGATAGATACTATTAAGTTAACCAACCTTCTAATATGAATTTTAGTAATAAAGTAAACTATTGCCCCGATTTAGAAACATAGGCTTTGTTTTTCATAAAAAGTAAAGTACACACTTAGGCAAACCATACTCGTATTGGACATTAGAACGAATTGCCAAAACATTAGTTTCAGTGTTGATGTGCAGATGTCATTTAATGACCTGATTAAATTCTCTTCCGCCTAAATCCAATTATTCGACAAAACTGCACGTGTTACTGGAAATTCCAATTAATCATTCGAAAATTGGCTATTACCATATTGTACGAAATTCGTGCGGACATTACCCCCACCGTAACTTCCTAATAATCTATTTCAGTTATTTAATGTTATTAGTGAGCTCCCGTGCTTTCTTTGTACATTTTGCTAAAGAAAACCTTACATAGTGCAATCGCTAACAGGGCTTAAATTTACCTCGCGATCGAAAAAAAAAACTGAATTCGGGTAGGCCCTGATTAGATTATTAAAGTCTGTGTATTCACGTGTTTTCTAGCAGATAGCTCCAATGGCTTCCTGGGTAATGTCCATGTATTGTGATTGTACTTGTAACAGGTCACTAATAAATATACCGAATCCGAATCAGTACTACGGCTTGCTCTAACGCCTTTTTATTAAATCAGATCTTAAATCATGCAGATGCAATAGAAGCAAAGCAATTATATTTCTGGATACATTTTAAATACTTACTTGAATGGAGTACATTTCTCATAAAATCGCGGATTTAAAAGTTTCAACAATTAGCATAAAATATACAGATCTCCTACATCAGACTGCAAACTCTTTCAAATAGTATGTGGTTGAAGTAATTATAACAACATAACGTAAACATTCATCAAATCCTGCTTCATAATAGTTAATCTTTCGCTAAAGACCGGTATGATTAAGGGAAAATCTCGTGCACTGCCGAATCGGTAGAACATGAGTTAATGCATCATTATAAAGTACTTGAATACGCATTAAACATGAAAAGGGAGGATGTTCTACTTTACAATGTTAATAATGTTCGTAGCAGGAGCTAGTCTTAAGCCACGTCTCAAAGGGGAGCAAAAAGCTTCCGCAGCATTAAGTGTGCAGAGGTCGCCATGTGCCGTCTTAGGTTAACTCGCACGTTCACCCCTTTCAAGATTAATGAGGGCTAAACCTAGAACTATTTCGGCTAATAGCGAGAATAACTCCTTTCGGAACCGGTAAAGCGAATCTCGATTGGTAGATATACTTGTAAAGATGTCTCAACATACAGACTGCATATCTCCAACTTTATTAATAACGCTAAAAGCGAACAGTTTTTCGGTCGTACACACAGAGCTGTGTATCTTTTGAAAGGGGGAATTTAAAATTCCGAGAATGTGGAATGAATCTATGCGATCATTATTGTATCGTTTTGTTTCCTGTTCGAGGAGTAGGCTGCTCGATTCATATTGACGCAAGATCCAATACCGGAACACATTGCAATAAATCTGAGTGAATTATGTCGATTGGTAGACTTGCGGATTTTGTCCAGCTATGCGAGGTATTCCATTATTATCCCCCCATACAATGGCAAAATGGACGACAAACATGTAAACTACATTTAAATAGGATCTGCTCCTATCTGATCTCCAAAAACTCGAATATTTCCATCAGGGCTGCTCTACTTTTGGGGGTTATAGATTATGTCAACTGTACGGTTTCCCTAATTTATATTTCCATTCGCTTCAGAGAGAATTGCGATCTCCACCAATTTAAATGTAATATCCAACTTGTTAATTACTACTGATTTATGATACCCAAACGTTAAAATGAGTTAAATATTTGAGAAATCAAGTATTACCAGTCATACTTGTTCCGTAAAACATTACCTTTCTAAACTTGTTGCGTAATAATACAGTCAATTTGTGCTCAAAAGGCCCCCTAGCGGGAAAGTTGTGGGTAGTTTTGATTTCTTCCATTTTATATGTTTTTTAGGGTGCTGAATCCGAATCTGAGGATTGCTAATAAAATTTCGTGACGCAACTTTGAAGAAAATGCAAAAAAGGTAAACATTTTATTTTTTTGGCGGTTTTTTGTTTATAACTCGGAAACTATCAACTTTTCGTAAATAATCTTTCTATTCAAAATAAAAGTACATAAAATTTTCTACAAATTTCATTATTTAGTGTTTGTCTCCGACTGACCGTTTGGACTCAAGCTCTAGTTGAAAATTGGCGTATTTCGGCTGTCTCCGCAAAAACCCACTTTTTCATTCCAAAACATTAATTTATTATTAAAGGCTGTCATTTAGTGAATTCCTCCTTCCAATACAATGTAGACTGGTTTAAACTATTATGCCATCTCCAGTACTAAAAAAAGTATTTTCAAAATCACAAGGAAATCTATACACCAATTGCAACAGTGATTCCATCTGTGCCTGATCTTCTGTGGCTCTATGGGAAAAACAGAGACATTCCTGGCCTCTCCGGATGGAATGTATTTATGGAAGATGTCACAGGAGACATCCCACATGAACTAACGTTTGTTAGTTACCAGCCATTTATCAATGCTCCTCCAAGTGATTATGATACAATATTCACAGCATTGTTCACCGGAGTAAAGAAATCCGTAAACCAAGTTACCTGTCTGGTGACATTTGACCAACCCCTCTACTTCAAGGCACGAGACATTCTTGCTATCCGTCCCGATGATCCTACTCTGTCAAATGTTGTTATAAGGCTCGGTGGATTTCATTTACTGATGTCCTTCATGGGGACAATTGATTACGTTATGCGGGGTAATGGATTGATTGAACTTTTTAATAACATATATGCGGCAAACTCAACTGAAAAAAATCATGTCTGGCCACGTCTACGCAAGGGCAGTACGAGCTCATATGTTAGCTCACAGAACTTTGGCCAAAATTGTGATTCAATCAATGGCCCCTGTCGCAAACAATGGTGGATCAATTAGAGGAGATCTTGTTCAACATGGACAGAACAGTGATTCTTTCAAACGATGTGATATGTAATATATGTATAATCATATGTATTGTAATATAATATAATAAAACGCAATAATTTTTCAAGATTTTTCGGTGGAATTTCAACTTTTTTTTAACTGAATTTGTACAATTTCGGACTTCATTAAATAACTTGAACATTATGTAATTTTTGAAAAAATTACCTGCAAATAAGGTATGTGCAGAGAACTGAGAGGAATTCACTAAATGACAGCTTGTAATAATAAATTAGAGTGTTGGAGTGGAAAAAGTGGGTTTTTGCGGAGACAGATAAAATACACCAATATTCAACTATCGTTTGAGCCCGAACGGTTTGTTGGAGAAAAAATCTAAATAGTGAAGTTTGTAGGTCATTTCATGCACTTTTATTTTGAATTGAGAGGTTATTTAAGAAAAGTTGATAGTTTTCGAGGTACGTATAAGCAAAAAACCGCCAAAAAATGAGATGTTTTTACCTTTTTTGCATTTTTTCAATGTTGCGTCACGAAATTTTGTTAGCAAACCTCAGATTTGGATTCAGCACCCCAAAAAACACAAAGAATGGAAGACATAAAAACTACCCCACAACTTCCCTGCTAAAAACACAATTTGACTGGATTATAATATAACGGGTGTTCATTAGAATTTGTGGTCTAGTCGGCTTTGGAACTGATGAAGTCATGTCGTGCATTAAATCATATGGCTGATAACTGACACTGGTGACACTGTAAGTCTATGTCAAATTCGATGTTAGCAGGTTAGGTTTTGCGTCAGTTTTGACACAGAGTAGAGATACAGGTTTGAGATTTTAGAGATAGTAAAGAGAGAACGAAAAATTATCCATACAAAATTTAAAATATTTATTTTAAAAAATAACAAAAGCATAACTTTCTAAAAATTACATTGAAAAAATGCTTTTACAAGCGTACTTATTTAGGTAGTTAAAATCTAGTTATAGAAAGTACTTCAACTTGTTTAAAATAAGCTGTATTGGCTCTCCATTCTGCATATGCACTGCTCTCAACGTTTTCTTAAATTGAAATGTTTCTTCGACAATGATCCCGACATTCACTTCATTAGCTGATTTAGCAGGGGAGCTATACGGTGCCCAACTTGGAGACGTTTTTTTATCCACCCGTTATAAACATATAGTGTATTTGCGTCTCTGCGTCACCATTTCATCAGCACAGATAGAGCGTATGTCTCCCAAAATCGGAACGCCACTGCGTCATTTATAGCGCAACGATAAGCATATGCATTTATCGGCGAAAGCGAGTTCAAATCCCAATGACAGCAATGTTTTTTTAGTTTCTAAATTCATGTAATTCGCATTACTAAGTTTTTCTGTATTATTAGCAGCATTAAGGTATTTTTTACCTAGTTTGTAGATCATTTTGAAGATTTCAACCATAGATAATTCGATCTAACAAAAGTTGTCTTTCCTGCAGAGCGCTTTCTGTATTAAAGACGTTGAAAACATTTTTTTGCAACTTTTCTATGTACAATTCAATTTTAAAAAATGCAAAAATTCTTTTAATTAGAATATGACCACCTATGTGGTGCGCACATATCAATATGTTAACATAATACAATATAGACAAATATCTACATTATGCGTAGTAACATACGAACGTAGAATAAGGTTCTGTATTCGCAGCCACACTGTTTTGTAGTAATCAATATATTTAAAACGTGAAGCTTTTTCTGTCGGAACGTAGTATGAGCCTTGCATCAGGCCGATTTCGATAATTCTTTTTTTTAATAAAAGCTGTCTCCGTGTAGAGCCGTAGAAGTGTCTTAAATTGAGCAAATTCTAACGGCAAAGTGATTGTAGAGAAAATACCATAGTAGTGGAACAAGTAAGCTCTCAAAATCGGTCTGTGGTGTTCTGCTGATTGTTGGAATGGGCCACTGTACCAGCGATGAGCCCAAAGCAGTGAATGTATATGTATTGTAATATGTGCAATCAGTGGACCAGTGCAAATTGCACAAGGCAATGTACTGTATCGACCAGATCGGGAGCAATTCGCATTATTATAATTAGCATTATTTGGACTAAAATCGTTAATATTAGAAATTAATTACTTCGACACGAAGTGTACGAAGTATTGAAATTGCCTCATATCGAAAACCACTCTGAGTCAAATATCTCTAAAATTCGAGCCAACCGACTAATGAACCCACTATATCAAATCTCCGTCTCGGCGGTGCGGATCTTTTGGTGAAGATCCCAGCCCACTAGAGCAATCCCCCGTATTGGGGGTGCCTAAACGTGTTGTGCGGGGGATGTATGTTCGTATGTGTACACGATTCCGGTCGCCAGGAACCTTCCTGAAGTCTTGGATCGTTTTCATACGATAGGTCCTCCGAAAATGAAGGCAACATCAACTTTTGAGCTATGGTCGTCGGCAAAAAAAATTTTTTTTGTTTTTTTTTATAAATAACTGGTTCATAGCATTTCATTGTATTAGGGAAACGGAGTGATGCTGAGTATCGAAGTATTCTTGGAAAGCACGGAAGGGCGCTTTTCTTGGGTGGGGGGTACCGTATATTTTATTTATAAAATTGACTAGTACCTGTTTATTTGTTTTTTATTAGTACGAAAGAAATTCCTTTTTTCAGTGTCATTTTGGCGCCCCTTGCCGCCTGCGCCTGTAGGCGGAGGCCTACCCGGCCTATACCTAGTTACGTAATCCTGTAATCTGACGCAAATAGCTTCTGCTGTTGGGCTATGGCGAATACGATTGCAAATGATTGTTGATAAAATAGGTGGCAAATTAAATGATATTTTTAACTAGCATATTTAATAATTATTTAGATAATTTTTCTTATTGTTGTATTTTCTAAAGATCTAAATATAAAGTTTTCCAAAACAGCATTTTCTGCATGCCTTTCGTTGACCACGCAGAACTTAATTAATACTGTCTCTTTGGAGTAAAACTAAGATTTTCGGTGATATAATTATCAGCTATAATTTACCAAGGGCAGTGATAATCACCCGCAATAATTTTGACAAATAACAACCCGAAAGTGCTTGCCTAGAAATAACCCGAGGCGAAGCCGAGGGTTATTTCTTAAAGGCAACGCACTTGAGGGATATTATTTGTCAAAATTATAAGGATTTATCACTGGCCGCGATGAATTCGGAAAGATAAGTTCTTAAATAAATTAGCCATTTTCTGACAAATTAATTTGACACTTCATTATAATAATGTTATGTTGGTGGCACTGTAAGTCTATGTCAAATTTGAGGTTATCAGGTTAGCGTTTGCGTCAGTTTTGACATAGACTGACGGTAAAGCTAACCTGCTAACCTTGAATTTGACTTAGATTTACAGTGCCACCAACTTGTGATAGGATACTACTGAAATTTAATTAGGTAGTTTCCATAGTGATTGAAAATTACCCTAGGGTCGTTTTCACTTCAAGTGTGGCCTGATTTGTCAAACTGAGTCACGTGATTTAAAATAATCAAATTGGATTGGTCTGCAATATATGTAAGAACTTATCATTTAAAAATATTAATGATCTTTGTGTATAATTTGGGTCCGAAATTTTTCGACAGAAATTGTCTAGGAAAATTGTACGACACTCATTAATGACCAATAGAAAAATTAGTTCGCTATAGCCAAGACAAAAAAAAATTCTTGGAAATTTTATGTAGGTACCTAACTGTGAGGTTTTAAAATGTGAAGAAATATGACATTTTTCTCTTTTTCCCCTTTCTCTTAATAATGCTGCGGAAATTTTATTTATGTTTGGAACTTTTAAAAAATTTTCTTGTTCTTCTTGTGTGTTATATTTCTTTGGTGTTATTTACGTCGAGGTGCACAAGATAACATCTTTATACTACGACAAATTGTTGAAAAAGCGCTGAAAACAAATAAACCCGCCTTTGTCTGCTTCATTAATCTAGAGAAGGCATTTGACAGGATCTTAAGAGAGGTAATATGAGATATGCTGCAGAAAAGGAAAGTGCCTGTCGAATTACTTACCGCTATAAAAAGCCTCTACGAGAATACCATAAATTACCTAAGAACAGCCAACACACAATCCTCACGGTTTATAACTCAAAACGGGGTGAGACAAGGTGGAATATTAAGTCCCATACTTTTCACGGTGGTTATGGATGAAGTTATGAAACGATGTAAATCTCAGATACGGCAATATCAAGTGGGTTATAAAAATATGCAACCTCAATGTATACGACACTTAGCGTATGCTGACGACCTTCTATTGTTTGGCAACTCTGAAAAACCACTACAAGAAAACCTGACTGTATGGAAAGCGGCTCTGCTAGAAATGGGTATGCGTATGAATATTACGAAAACCAAGGTAATGGTGTTTTCAAGAGAAAAAATTCCTTGCAACGTCAGTGTTGACGCAGAGTTAATCCAGCAAGTAAATACATTCAAATATCTAGGTGCAACCTTCGAGGAAAATGGAAATATGGAGGCAGAGGTGAATGCCAGAATTAGCGCGACCGAAAAATTATATTTTGCACTGAGTAAAAATTTTCTGGCTATGAAAGAGGTTTCTAGGGGTACTAAAACTAAAGTGTTCAATGCCATATATACCCCTACTTTAACGTATAGCTGTGAATCGTGGACATTAACACCGAAACTGCGATCCAGAGTTCAAGCAACTGAAATGAGATACATAAGAAAAATATCAGGAGTGACAAAATTGGATAGACAGAGAAATGAAGTGCTTCGAGAACAACTCAAAGTAAAACCATTACAAACAAAAATAGAAGAAAGCCAGCTGCGTTGGTATCGCCACCTAGCAAGGATGCAAGAAGGTAGACTTCCAAAGAAAATATGGGAAACGAAGGAAGGAAGAAACAGAGCTCGAACAAGACCAAGACAGACGTGGCAAGAAGACGTAAGAAAACCAATATCGAAGAGGGGAGTAGACTGGCATCAGGCGAAGGTGCTTACCCAAGATAGGACCCAATGGAGAAAATTTTGCAAATCAAGCCCGACACCGCAAGGTACAAGGGTTCCGGATTAAGTAAGTAAGTAAGTAAGTTATTTACCAAGTATTACTGTAAACTGCAAGTTAATGAATGTGAAATTAGTATAGGCGTCTAATGTTTACATTTAGTACATTTTTAAATTTAATATGAGTATTTTCATTGCCACAATAATCTAGTTAGTTACCTTTTATTTTTTTTGGGTGAATTGCTTGTTTTCTTATATTCATTTTACATTTTCATAATACAGATTTTTTACACATTTTGCTTTTGTATTTTTTTTGTTCTCTTTAGCGTTGGTGTTCTTCCACCCTGGTTTTGAGGTTTTTTTATATGTTATAATTTTTATATGTAAATATGATACAAAAAGTCGTTTATTTTGGTGTTATTTCCACTCGGGGTTTCTGTTTTATGTTTCTTAGTTTTTACATGAAACTAAATTCGGGGTATTTTGACCTCTGGAATATGAAGTTATTGGTTAGTCGAACAATTTTATTTTTTGGTTTTTAGATTAATAAATGCATAGTAATACACTGACCTTTTGGGTTTCAACGAGCAACCTCGCCTCAAGTTAATTTAATATTTTAACATTTGATGTAGAAAACATTAATTTTGCGTTTAATAGTTTTCATTAATTTGTTTTGGTGTATGTGTTCATTAAGATACCTCTCCAAGTAGTATCTGACTTTTGTTTTAGTTATGTTTTGTTGTTGTTCTTATTTTTCTTTGTTTAAAACTTGTTGTTATTAAATAATATGGGATGAGAAGTCCTTAAACATTTGGATGGTCTAAAAGTTACCTTTATTAAATAAATAATAATTTTTAATGTATGATTACTGAAATACAGACCTGTCAAAGTTAAAAAGTAAGATTGGAACTTGTTTTTGAAGGTTTTTTTGTTTATAATATAAAATTTTTGGGTTTACTTGTGCCTCGCTCCCGCTCGGGAAATTAATAATAGGTTGTTGGAACGCACTCAAAAAAAAAATCGGAAAGAATTAATGCTCTTATGAGATTATATGTGAAAATTATTATACATATTTAATTAAATATCTGCTGGGGAGAATCAATTACCAAACATTTTCTTATTTTTGAGCCAATTACCTCAATCATTTGTACCAATATTTAAAGTAGAGCTTGATTCGATTTTGTTTGAAAAATAATCTGAATTTTCTTCATATTCATCTTCTAACTCGAAGAACGGTTATTAGCTTCTAGATATTTTGAAGTCACATTACTACCATCGTCAGTTTCTTTGGTCTGTTCTGTTTTTTATGCTACTGCAGTATTCGTACCAGCTTCAATATCAGTGGGTGAAATACATATGTCGTTTTTTCTAAATATGTTAATATATGCATTTAATAATGCATCTAAGAAATCCACCAACTTTTTTAATTTCTAATTTCTTTGCTCTTCTTTTTCTATATTGGCTCCGGATAATTTTTTCGTTTTTTTTTCTTATAATATATATTTTTTTATATCTACAATTCAATATTTAAAATTATATATGATCAGCAGTTTTTATGATATGATGAGTTATATGTAAATAAATTAAGTGACAAACCATATTTGAATTCAATATTAAACAAATTAATTTGTCACGGTATACTACAACTGTTTACAATATAATAAATATCGGCTATATTTAGGATTATATTGGCAGATTTCCTTCTAAAAACAGTTAATTCAGATACACTACGTAAATCAGGCAAAGTAGGCCAGATATATCATACGGACATTGCATATTATAATTTTAAAAATTCGTTCAATGGTATCATAAAAATAAATGGTATTATAAATGTAACCAATCAAACTGCCGCCCTGGTGTGGTGAACAACGCCACCAAAGGCAACCTGCGAAAAAGACGTAATTCGGGCATTAATATTAAGAGTGCTACAAACGTCACTTTTGACACTAGAAACTGTGCAAAAAGTTATTATTTTGACACGATCGTAGAAAACACGTTGTTACTGACGACGTGACTAATGAAATCATTTTAAACACGTCGTTATTGACAACGTGAACTAATGAAAACATGCTATTAAACAGTCGTTTTACAAACTTAAAACTGCCGACTAAAACTCAATTTTGCACACTGTTGTAAATAAATATATTTTTCGTTGACCGCTTGTTAATTTCAATATTAATGAATTATTTTTCATAAAAAAGGATGGATTAATAGATGTCATTAATACACTGTTTTACATTAATGCACTCTTTTTCATTAATTAACTGTTTTTTTAAAGGATGGATTAATATATGTCATTAATACACTGTTTTTGATTAATACACACTTTTTCATTAATTAACTGTTTTTGTGATTTTGACGTTTTGATGATATTTTGCATGGAGGTTAGTTGTATTTATCAAATTTTTCACCACAAAAAAGATTTTGTGGTAAACGAAAAATTTTTGTAATCAACTCGTTTGTTAGTGGGCGATTAATAATTTCAACTATTAAACTTTAAACAGTTTCGATTATTAATCGCCTTCATTAACACACTTGTTGGTTAAATAACTATTAAGTAATCCACATCTACACAAATTTCAGTATGTGCAATAACACGGTCAGGAAAACCGCAGTAATGCCAAAGATCAAAATAGAACCGATTAATTCAGATATTCTAAGACAAACAGAACGTTGTTAAATGGTAACTTCAGCTTCAATTCCTCAATGCTACCTCAGCCAGTTAAGCACACTTTTTTGAACTCGAAACTTCGCCAGCTATGGCCAATGAAGCGGAAAGTTTGCGTGCAAGGGAACGGAAACTATAAAGTAACTATTTCGGCAGCTATTGAAAGATTCTTCGCCATGGCAAAGCAACTCCCACTTAACGTAAAATGAAGGGGCCAAAGAAAATTGTTTCGAAGCGAAGCCCAACAAATACGTTTCTTATCTGCCTAATACGTATCTGCTAAAACCTTAAAACTACATTGAGGGTTTTGTTTACAGATAAACATGAAAGCATACATTTCAGTAAAGATATGAAGTGGCTTTTTCTGCGGAGGATGTAGAAAAAATATGCTGAAGTTTTGCATAATAATTGCAAGCATTTACTGTAAATACATATATTTGGGTTTCATTCGTAAAAGACATCACAAGCTACGGTTGCAAATTTTGAATAAGCAAACCAGAAACATCATTTGAAAATCAAGGGAAATTATTACGCAATTTGCTTTAGGTGCATTTGATATACCCAGTGGTCAATTTGAATACATAATACAAGGCGTTTAGTAATGGATTTAAAGTTACTTTTGTCTACTAATATTCTTTTATGTTATTAAATTATGTCAAAGTAAGTGAGCATGCAGACTACAGAACTAGTAAAAAAAATTGGTTGCGATCCTCGAATACACTACTTTGAATAATTATGTGCTTAAAACATAAATCTACTATTCAAAGAAGTGGCTTTCGTCACTTCGTAGTATGTTTCACAGCGAAAGATAACATTTTGAATAGTCACGACAGACAGAATAAAAAAATAAATTTATTCATATTATAAGCATGATTGATGGCAAACTGCACATATAAAAGACAAGATATGATTAATTGTATGCCGCAAATCTAACAAACCACATCATAACGAGGTCTCGAACAGACGATGAAAAGGATTTTGAGTTTGGTCACAGGGGCATTGATTGATTACCGAAGAATCAGCCAGTCGGAAATAACGTTACTCCAATCGGCAGCAATATCCAATATTTATAAAGTTGAGCTCCATATTTATGAACAATCACATATTGGACCACCGATGATCTCGGGAAATTGCATAAAACTCGTTGGAACCTGAAAGATTTATATTTATAGCGGATAGAAACCAATGAGAAAGATATTCAAAATTGATTTGCGATCAAAAGCTCGCTTTATGCATCTGATAAATGAAGTTTGTAACAGAATAAATATGACAATGGTAAACCAACCGTTTTTTAAATTATTCGTTAATGGCAATGAACGTAACATTTTAATTGGATAAGTCTGTATTGTACGTACAATGAAACAATTCAGATTATGAAGTTTTGTTTAAGAAACTTGGGATAAATAACTTTTTAGTTATGCTTCAGCGAGTTGCATAGAAGTAGTTATTTGAGATTCCACTTCATCAATTTTTCTTGCTTTATTAGACAAAATCCTGAAATTCTTTGCGGTGGTTCTAATTTAGTTGAACCTAAATACCTAAAGAAACGGAAGCAAATGAATACCTACAAAGTCCAGGCTCTACATGTACATATGTTTGTTTGTACAAGCAATATAGACATAGACAGTGCTATAGTTTAAAGTTATTGGGAATTGTAACAATATGTCTCGCAAGAGCTAGTGATTAGTCAATAAGTATTCGTCTAGGAGCAAATATTCTCTTATAACATAAGAGCGATCTAATACAAGCAGTTTGCTAAAATAAGAAATAAGAAGCAAAGCGCATCGAAAAAGTTTTGCGAGCGTACGAATTCACAGTTTATTACTGATATTTGTTATAGTAATACGATTTTTACAGATTTACAAATTATTAAAGATTTCAATGTTTAAGCAAGATGAAAAACACGGTTCCGTTGCTTTTTATCAATTTAGTGTCTATTGTGCATAATATATTTGCATAGGTAGCGTTAAAATGTACTTATTCAAAGTGTATGTTCCCTTTAATAGATTTCATCACGTATAAACGGTGATTAAATTACAATGTTACATTGCAGTAAGCGATGCCAAATAATTGATGGTTATTTCTCATTGGTTTCCTGAGGCAGCATTCTCGCGCTAGCAACGTTTCACGATTTTGTTTACTCTTGTAGAATCGACAAATAATCGAGAAAGATATGAAACTTTCTTGGCGCGATTTTCTATTTTGTTGGTGGAGCAGAACTCATCGGTTTCATTTTTGTCCATTTCGAAATACCAAAGCAATCGAGCATAGAGACATATTCTGCTGCTAAGAATATTGGACAGCAGCTGGACGAGATTTTATTAAATCCTGAATTAGGTACAAAGAAAAACCAATATCAATTTGAAAGTAGTTCTGGAGTTATTTGGTCAGAGAAATCAATCGGTTCTAGTGAAGATCCCGCAACGAAGTAATTCTCTGCAGGTCTGCTGTGAGATATTAGACGAGGTAATCAGTAAATGTATTAAGAACGCCAGGGCTGAACTTTTAACGAAATTCTCGACAAGACCCGCAACTTTTCTCTTTGTTCTACTACTCTAAAATGGGTAGCAAAACACTTTATACGTAGTATAAAGCATGTGCCTCGAATAGTGAAACTTAAAATACTGAAACTACGAGCAGTGTCTGAAAGATAGCTATTTGAAAATTACAGGTGGATTGAAATTAAAATAAAATTTGATAAAAATACAGTTTGAATATCAATGACAAATGTTAATTTTGAAATAACATAATAGTTAGTAGGTTTAAATCAAAATAGATAAGAGTAGAAGGCATAAATAATGAAAATGTACTAGTTAGGAAAATTGTTTCCGATTATTGAAAAATAACAAACTACAAAAGTATGTAGATAAACTATTTTGGTCTAATTAAAATAGTGAAAATAAGTCTGTTTTATTGAGAAAATGTTTGGTTAATATAAAAAGGGTAAAATCTAAATCTACGTGGTAAAAAAATTAAATATTAACAAATAATTACTAGAAGCGAAGAATTAACTAAAGAAGATAATTGGTATGTGGTAAAACCTAATGGATAGACGAATTTTTATATACAAGTAAATAATTGAGGAGTCATATTGGGACAGTCTTATTTAGGAGAATACATTTGACATATAACATAAATCAAAATGGAATTACGTCAATTTATTTGTTGTTGAGTGGCGCTTCCAAAAAGGGTGTCATCAGAGAAGGTACTTTCCAGGAAGTAGTCCAGGTTTGCTCTGTTGGCTGGTTGCTGTCAAGAATTGGTAATTTGCTAATATTGGACGACGATTGGGACTGGTGGTCTGTCTGTGAGCAGTACATTGCAGGAAGCTGCTTAAAAGGGTCGAGTTGCAGATCAAAAATAGATTGCTGTCTTGAACGTTGTGTGAGGAAAATATTCAAGATGGGTGATTTCTTATCGAACCTAACTAGAAAATAAATAAAGACATTAAAAGGTGAATTAATTAAGAGACAAGAACTTACTGTGTTATTTAATATTATTGTGTACCGTTCAAAAGATTGGGCATTTGTCATTAGAATTTTAAAAATGATTTGACATTTGGTTAACATACGTTGCGACGTATGAGACAAATCACATTTGAAATATTAGAAAATAAATTTTTCAGAAACTAGTAACTTGATAAACCACCCTTGTAGAGTTTTCAGGAGCTATTTCAAAAAGTAATTATTGATATTATTATACAAACGAGGCCAATTTATAAATAAAAATACTTAATTAAAATCAATATTTGAAAGTTCTGCACATTTAAAGGCACAGCTGTAGTGTAGCTAGTGCAATACATATATATGCAGTAGTTATGCATTTCTATAAGCAATAATGTCTGAAAACTGCAAAATAAGCCTGAAATCTAAGAAATAAGTAAACGCTTGTAAAAGAACGATATTCCGATCATAGTTCATGTATTTTTTACAGGAACATGTTGACCCGAGCTTATCGGCTCAACAGATGATCGTATATCTTCTCGCAGGTGTTCCAAATATACTTGTGGAGGTAGTACGTTGCCCTATAACAGAATGGAGTGCAAGCCATTATTGGATAACAGATCGTATGCGCTCTATTATCTTATCACTGAAGTAGTGTACAACCGAACCAAATTTTTATATTCTAACAGATAATTTTGAAATCATCAACAGACACTTCAACGTTTGCAAATGCAACTTAATTAAGTTACCTTGGTGTCACGTTTTCCCCAGTTTCACCATAATTGGAATGAATGAAAATTAATTTGTCATTTCTTTAGTCTCCCGTGAATTTTTCTAATCTTCGTAATTAGGTAAAAATGCAATTTACTTAATCCAAAATTATAAACTTCCACGCTTTCATTTCGAAGTACAACCAACTAGTACCTTTATTAGAGCACAGTTGAACGCAATCGATGGAAGTTTCGACAACTGATATTTACATTTAGTAATTAAAGTTTTGACGGGTTTAATTTAGAAGCCGAAATTGAAGTCGTTTACATAAAAGTTTAGTAGTTAAGATTTGAATCTCGGGCAGGCAGCTTTACAGCTGATAATGCTGAATTAGCAGTGCCCGTTTCAGTGCTGGAATTGGAATTGAAGTTATTTGTTGGTGACGTAGGCCACTGACAATTAAAGTATTAGAAAAGCTTAGGTCAAAAATCCGTCTTTCCGAAATTTGAAAGATATACTACGTTGTACAACCATTAATAAATCCTTTTTCTGTTAAACATCATATTTCAAATTCTGTAGTTTCTACATCGAATGTAACTTCATAGTAATTTCAAATAAAACTGGAGCCTACTTACGTCGTAAAACGGTTTCATAATGCACATGGTGTAGAAGCTGATCCGATACTGAATAGGAATCTTAAAAGAATACCAGTAAATCATAACGAACTATTCGTATGCATATAAAGACCCGCTTTATCAGATCAACTGCATTAAATTTCAGCAAATTTTGCTCGTAAATTTTAAGCTAATACGTAACTGCTGTTAAATGTTCAACACAGTCCTACAAGCAACTTTTTTAATAAAAGTCACGTTATGTGGTATGGAATAAAAAAGTAATACGTTTTCAAACATTAAACAGTGGGTTCATGATGCTCTTTATTTGAAAATATGAAATTTAATATCCTTTATGGTTGCTCATTACTGATCGAACGAGTTTCCGATTGTTGAACCAGTGTACGTTATTTCAGGTAATCCAATTAATAAACCTATCTATGACCTGATAATGACGTTTTGCCACTTAATTGTATATAGAGAGGCAAATAGCTGTCTTGAACATACTTCGGTAGCTAATAATTCACTAACTTTGTCCAAGTTCTATATCATAGCGGGTTATATTATTTCATGCTAACCCTTGCTCGGACAGATAAGCCAATTTATTTCTGATATTATTTACGTAATGGCCACCTGACAATACTGGTTTTTAATGAAATTTCTGTGCGCTCACGGTAATGACATGCACAGCAGCTCCCTGTATAATTTTCAAATAATGCAGCACAACTATTACACAAATTGGCTTATAATATGATTTACGACATATGTATCCAAAAGTTATATTTGATAGATAACATCTGTTTAACCAAATGCATTGTAATCAATTAACATATTATCAAAATGCTAGTTTCCATTCAGATTCTCATAAATATAGTCCATATCACATTTTAAAGTAAAAGCGAACTAATAGTGTCGCTTTTTAACAGGACATTGGTTTAGAAATTTAAATTTTATATATCTGAAAGGGATTTAATTTATTTTATATTTTTTTTGCAGTTCGTAAAATGTTGACATGGAGTTTGTTTTATGAGTGTGATTTAAGATATTTTATAATTCCAACAATATTAACTGGAAGGGAATTTTACATGCAAATCAGGAAGCGTTACTTATTAGCTAAGAAATATTTAAACGTAAACATTAAACGTAACATTATTATTATTTTACTACTTTGCGATTAGTAATATCCCACTGTTTACTGCACGAACATTTACGTAATCTACAAAAAAAATGCCAATAAAGATCCGCAGTACATCGTCAAGTAGCAACTTGGTTTAGCTACTTTATTATGAAGAAAGCTTTACTTTGTCCTTTATTTAAGGCACACGTTCATGTTAAAATCAGACGAACAGTTGTTACGCAAACTAACAGTAAGGACTTTCAAGTTGGAAAGTCATGCTTAGAATACATAACGGATTTAATAACAGGAGCATGCACAGAATAAAGATGCTGCTTCAAATAATCATGGATTTCTTTGTTTCTCTAAATTATTGCAATAATATTAAATATTTACAGTATTATTAAGTCTTCTGTTAATAGTTAATATACTATCTATTATCACACCGTCTGACTAGCGCAACGTTTTAAAATTCAGAACACTCAAAAATGTAAATGATGTTTCAAAACTTAGATACTCCAGGTAAGTAGGATCCTAAATCAAATATCCCACTGATTTGCAAATTTTGTGCTAGGTGATTTCGTATTAATTTAAAGTTTTCTTTCGTTTCAGATTATTCTAAATAACATATTATTTTTATTGTGCATATAATTGCATATTTTGCAATAAATGCATATTCTACAATACATGCATACTTCCTTGCGTATATAGTACTTCTTGCGATGTTTGAAATTACATCGTTATAAAAAGTTTAAAACCCATAAACTTGTCCGGGTTCTTCAAGATATTTAAATTTAACTTTTTCTTTAAAATGCTTAAAATATTACTTTGTAAATCTTTTACCTGATTTTACTAAGTACCTAAAAGGCCAAAAATGCCGGATTACGAAACACAGTGGAACCTGCCTATGTTGACCACCTATGTGGTGGAAAATTATCGGTCAACTTACAAGATTTTTACTTCCCTCGTCTGAAAGACGAAGGAAGTATTGTAATCACGAAAAAATCACCTTCCGAGATTTTTTCAGATATTCACGTTTCAAGGTCCCTAGATAACGAATAAGAAGTTTTTTCAATTCCTTCAGTCTGCCTGTCTGTCTGTCTGTCTGTCTGTCTGTTGGCAGTATAGCTCAAAAACTATTTGTTGGAGGAACACGATATTTTGCATACATATTATAAATCTACCTCGCATGAAACCGGTACAATTTCATACAAATATATACAGGGTGAGCACCTTAAAAAATAAAATTTATTTTTGTGTTAATTTTAAAATAAAAGAAAGTAATAACTTTCACATAGGTCAGGCTTTACATCTGCCGCAAATAAGACCGATAAAGGATAATGTCACAAAAGAGTAAAAATGTTTCAACCATAACACCGTGACGTTCAACAGAGGCGCGCGCCGGACGTATCTGGAAGAGACCCGGTAGCGCAGTTGGAATTTCCCTGTAATTAGATCCGCTGCGAGTATGCGATTAGGATCGAACGATCTGCATAGCTGCAGATGTGGCGGGTTCAAACCCCAGCGGAATAAATTTTTTTTATTACTTCCCTCGTCTGAAAGATGTAATCGCGAAAAAGTCACCTTCCGAGATTTCTCCAGATCTTCACGATTCACCTAGATGACGAAAAAGAGGTTTTCTCAATTCCGTCTGTCTGTCTGTCTGTTGGCGGTATAACTCAAAAAATATTTGTCGGAGTTGAGTTGAGTTATACATATATAGTACAGTGTGTCCCCGGATTGAGTTCACTATAGGTATAATCGACAAAAAATTTTACAATTTTATTTTAATGTGTTGGGATCCCGCCCTGCTTGGTCTGAAAACAATTTTAAGCAGGGTTTTAATTTTTATAAATTAAGTCGGCCATGAAAAATGTGAAAAAACTATTTTCTATTTAGGTAAACTACCCTTTTTGTTCATGATACGGCAAAATTTTATTAAGAAAAGTTGTTTAGAATGATAAATTACGGCCCTATTCAAAATTTCAGAAAGATCTGTTGACTTAGAAAACACCGTTATTTTTTAGAAAATTGTATTTTATTTTCAGGTAAACTACTTTTTTTGTTCATGATATGGAAAAATTGTATTAAGAAAAGTTGTTCAGAATGAAAAATTATGGCCCTGTACCAAATTTCAAAAAGATCTGTCGACTTAGATTAAACCGTTATTATTTAGATTAAACAAATTGCATTTATTAAAAATGACGGTTTCATCTAAGTCGACAGTCTTTCTGAAATTTTGTATAGGGCCACAACTTCTCATTCTGAACAACTTTTCTTAATAGAATTTTTCCATATCATGAACAAAAAAAGTAGTTTACCTGAAAATAAATTACAATTATCTAAAAAATAACGGTGTTTTCTAAATCAACGAATCTTTCTGAAATTTTGTATAGGACCGTAATTTATCATTCTAAACAACTTTTCTTAATAAAATTTTGCCGTATCATGAACAAACAGGGTAGTTTACCTGAAAATAAAATAGTTTTTGTTTCCCTGCCAAGGCCTACTTGTGTTTCAAAAACTGTAAATATTCTTAAAAGGCAGGGCGGAGTCCCAAAACATTAAAATAAAATTGTAAAATTTTTTGTCGATTATACCTATAGTGAACTCAATCCGGGGACACACTGTATATACAGTGTGTCCCCGGATGGACCTAACTATACTTGTAAACTTCTTTATTTTGCATTTTAGGAAGAACAGTCATTCTTCATAAAAAGTTTTGCAAGTCCGCAACCACTACCAAAATTTCGAAATAACATACAGGGTGGTTAGAAAACGAGACAACGTGAAATTTGGTTAAGAACAAAGTACCTTTTATTTGAAAGGAAAGCATAAGTATCACTGCGAAAAGATGTTTAAAATTTCAACAGAAGCTCACATATCTAATCTGAACGTTGTATCTCAAAGTTAATATTTTTATTTTTTATTGAAAGAAGTATGTAATAGCGAAATTTATACTAGTATAAATGTTGATAAAAAAATAAACTTTGAGATACAACGTTCAGATTAGATATGTGAGCTTCTATTGAAATTTCAAACATCTTTATCCAGGAATACTTATGCTTTCCTTTCAAATAAAAGGTACAGTCGCGGAATTAAAAATCCGGACACTTAAACTAATTCAGTGAATGTCTTACTTTACTTTACTTATCACGTTGCGTGGTGAAATTAGTCAAAGTCAAAATAATTACTCGTATATGACAGCATGCCTCATTTAAGAGTCGAACAAAAACTGCAAGTAATTACATTACCCAAAAATTGCAAAAATCCGCTATAAGACTCGTCCGGATTTTTAATTCCGCAACTGTACTTTATTCTTAACCAAATTTCACGTTGTCTCGTTTTCTAACCACCCTGTATGTTATTTCGAAATTTTGGTAGTGGCTGCAGACTTGCTAGATGAAGCAAAACTTTTTATGAAGAATGACTGTTCTTCCTAAAATGCAGAATAAGGAAGTTTACAAGTATAGTTAGGTCCATCCGGGGACACACTGTATATATGTATATATACAGAGTGATTTATTAGGTCTAAGCCAACTTGCCCACATGAAAGCTGAGGTATTCTAAGGGAAAAAACCCTACGGATATATGTCCGATTTCAATTATTTTAGGAATTAGAAGACTTTAAAGTTTTAATTAAACAAATTTACAAAAATTAGTTACAGAAATGAAGACTTCATTTCTCTGGTCTGATAAAGCATGTTTTACACTAGACGGTATTAATAATTACCACAATGAACATATCTGGGCATTACACAATCCGCATGCTATTAGACAACATAGATTTCAACAACGATTTAGTGTAAACGTCTGGGGCGGAATTCAACGACAGTTTATTACCCATGTATGTGCTACCAGAGCGCTTGAGCGCCGATATTTACAGAGATTTATTGAACAACACCTTTGACCGTATTGAAGATGTATCTCTTAACATCATACAACATATGTGGTACCAACACGATGGTATCCCACCTCATCCCGGACGGGTTGTCGTCGAGTGGTTGAACCAATATTTTGAGCAACGCTGGATTGGTAACAGCGGTCCAATTGCATGACCTCCGCGTTCCCCAGACTTAAATCCGTTGGATTTCTACCTATGGGGACATATGAAACAAATTGTTTACCAGGAACAAATAAACACACGGGAACAGTTACCTCAAAGAATTGAGGTCGATTTATTATTGCAGTAGCAGCGGCTACTGAAATAAGAAATCGACCAAACGTTTTCACTAGAGTGAAAAACTCTTTAGTGCGTCGTTGTGAGGCATGTGTTCAAGTAGAAGGCGGACATTTTGAGCACTTACTACTGTAACTTATTTACTTATTTATGTGATCTTTATTTCCGTAATAAATTTTTGTAAATCTGTTTAATTAAAACTTCTTCTAATTCCTAAAATAATTGAAATCGGACATATGTCCAAAGAGTTTTTTTCCTTAGCTTTCATGTGGCCAAGTTTGGCTTAGAGCTAATAAATCACCCTGTATATATATATATACCTGGAATGAAACCGGTACAATTTCATACAAATGTATACAGGGCGAGCACCTCAAAAAATGTTGTTTAT
Organism: Agriotes lineatus; assembly: GCA_940337035.1. NCBI lineage: Eukaryota > Metazoa > Arthropoda > Insecta > Coleoptera > Elateridae > Agriotes > Agriotes lineatus. The sequence continues at coordinate 111,125,990 of OW679194.1, forward strand.
ATTTGCGTTAAGTGGGAAATAGATTAAAGTAGTAATTTGCACATAGATAAGGTCTTACACTTGATGAAAATAGAACCCAACAAATAAACGATAAGGTCGCAAAAAATTCAAAGTTTCCACAATAATACCCTTCGCTTAAATACAACCGCGCGTAGCACACATTAGCGTGTTTATTTTTCATTCAACTTAGTAATAGATACAAGTAGTAATTTGTACATAGTGCAGGCTTTATTCTTACCAAAAATGGGAGCGAATAGATACAGAATAATTTTTTTACAATACAAATATGAGCCACAAATTAGCGGTTACTAAATATAGCTGCGACGGAGAAATTACAGAAGCCGGTCCTCCGTGGCTCAGGTAGAAATTGCGCGTTCCCTTAAGATATCGCATTAAACTTTCGGGCTGCACACGCTGTCCTTCTGCCGTTCAAATTCGACCACCGGTAACGTTTTTTTTATTTGAAAATGTATTTAATTTATTAGAAACGTGAAGATATTTTTACTCCTAACTTAATTTGATTTTTAAATTATTTAGTGTCACAAGTCGACGAGGGAAGTTTTGAGTAAAGCCCTCTACATATTTTTTAATTCAAGTTCTCAAAGCTGCTATGCACTAAACCAAATGAACTAAACAAATTCAAGAAGAGGTGCAGTTTTAGTACGGGTAGTCAAAACAATGTTGATCTAACCATTATAGCTCTATAATATCATGTATCACACTTGACCTTCGGCACACGTTCTGAATTTAAGTACTCAACATACAGGAGTAGAAATTTTTTGTTCAGTTCTTAAAACTGCCTGAAATTTCGAAACATCGTATTTTTCATAACTAGTTATGAAAGAAAACATTTCTCAACTAGTGATGAAAATTACATCAAATGGCATGCGAAAAAGCAAAAGCGTATCTACTTTATTTTCAATGCATTGACATTTATTGAACATAACATTTCTAATCTCATCTGCTTAAGGTTTAAAGAACTTTTTTTTCTCAAAATTAAAAAAAAAATGTCTAAAACACGTTACACAGAATGACACATTTCCGAACTGATTTTATAACTAGCTATTAAAAGTATTAAAACTCAGCGGTTATGGTCAGGGACTGAGAAAAATTGGTCATCTTAGTCACGTTTCACACTATATCAACTAGATACCGGCAGCAAAATAAAACTTTCCTATTGGTTAAAATAACAGGCCCACATTTTAGAAAAATATTATGCAAAACAGTCTTTAATTTCCAGCAGTAGCAGTTATTAGTTGATGAAAATGCAGAAAATTTTTTAATTTAAAAATCCCTACGGTGAAAGTGTGCAAAAGTCAACCAATCCGTGGATAGATATCAAAATCTGAACATCTTACTCACTACTAACGTAAAAGCCTTTTTTTTTAAATATAATAAACTCATTTATCATTATTAGAAAACCATTTAATTTAGTGCTCTTGGTCTCTAGTATTTTTTCTTTATTTTAATATTACTATGATTATTACACTCAACTGTCACATGACGGATATCATCCAATTAGGACTATACATCTTTTGTAAATCGACCGCACCCTAATTGATTACCTGATAAGCACACCCTAGGGATGCTTAACAAGCGATAAGCGCCCTAGTGCTGATTATCGGCAACGTAGATGGTGTCATAATTAGAAATAGAAATGCAAGAAACAAGCAATTTTAGTATTTTGTCGTTTGTCGTTTATTTGTCTAAATGTATATGGGTTTTGTGCAATAGTCTTCAAAATATAAACGCGGGCAACACGCTTCCAGATAAATTTCCCCATGCCAATAGTCATTGCGCTAGTTCCCCTTAGAAAACTGCCCTCTGGCAAGTACTCGGAGCCGTTTTATTGCAACTATCACTTGATTCTAGGCGTGTGCAAAATTATCGGGAAGTCCGTCTAGCCTTGTTATAATACTAATGGAAATTTTGTCAGCCTATTTAGATTTTTAATGCACATTTTTCATATTTAAATGCATATTTTGAATTTTTAAGTGGATATCTTGCCTGCACACATCGACTTGTTTAGTGCATATAATTCCGGCTTTTACCAATCAGTAGGTGGAGTTTTTTTTAATAAATAAATATATATCAGAAAGTATCATGTGGAGATTATATGATCAAGAAGTCAATAGGACAATACAACAAAATTCCACGTACTCAAAAAGTCTGTGCGGCGATATTAACCCCAAATTTGAACAAACATTGGGTTCGGCTACTTTTACAAGAAAGCTAACAGAATATGCAAGTGGAAGAGCCCCACCATCAATTTTTTTTTTACATTAGATTCTCATTTATTTTGTTTGTCGCTAACAAGGAACTTCTGCGGTTTATTAGGTGTTAACTTCTTCTGTAAGTAATAGTGCACTTTCCTGTGCAGCATTATTAATTCAAATTAGCCTTTTGTCAATCTTTTAAGTAGTAAACATCAAATGTTTGACACGGTGAAACACGTAATAATTTGTGACCAACCTTGATTCTTCTCCGGATGCTGGGTTATCACAATTATTTACATAGAAACGTCGATATTACTATCCGCGTAGATGCTGTACTCGTATAGAGAGTTATTCAGTCGAGAGGCTCACCATTGGGATTTGTAAAACCGTAAAGCAAACAAGGTTGAACAAATTGGGGCAAAGTTGCAGATTCTAATGCTGATTAATATTCTAAAAACAAATTAGACAGTCTTACTTCTTGAGTTAAGCCCAATAAACAAAAGCAAATAGATTTTCGTTTCTTATTTCCCTCGACGAAAGTGCAAGAATACAATATTTTGCATGCGGATTAGATGTCTACCTTGCTCGAAACCGATGTTGCTCCATCTCAAATTTATTAGCGATAAATAACATTTTAACAATAGCTTCAGATTTATTTTTTCAAAAGTACATTTTTATCCAACAGGTAAAGTTACATAAAATATGCAAGGTATTTTTTCCTTTGATAATTCCAATTTGAAATTTAATTTCAAAACTTCCATTTGCGAAAAAAGTTTCGTGTAAGCCCTTTACAATTTACAAATTTTGTTTTTATTGTGTTATTTAGAAGAAAACTATCTTAACATAATTAGGATACCATTTAAAGAAATTTAAAGAGGTTTTAGATTTTCATTTGTTTTTATAATTTTCCAGGTATTGATACTAACTTTCTTATTTTATAGACACGGATAGCTATTATACCATAAAAGAAGCTTATTTTTCTCTTTTCATTGATATAACGTTTGCGACACTTATTTCCACAAATAATCGAGATGTGTAACAAGAGGTTTCGTTTTTTATAGTAGGCCGTGGCTGAGTAATCACAAAACAAACGAAAACGTCTATCTGTCATTCTATACAGCTTTATCGTATTATAAAAAGTAAATTTATGTACATTACTTAATTGTATTAGATTTTTTGTATAAATAATATCACAAATTTTCCCTTCAAAAGTGCTTAATTAATGTAAACATTCTATCATTGCATCTCTTCAAATGATCAGCTTAGTTGATTACGATTTTTTATAGTCCATAAATTCTCATTCTTATTCTATTCTAAAGAAACTAATAAATACCTATAATTATTACCACCTACTGGAACATTTTATTGAATTAAGTAACATATGCAAAAATAATTTTTAAAATGCGATTAAAACTTAGTTGTTTGTATTGAAACTTGTATTTGTTTTCCGATTAAAGAATCACGGTCTACCATCAAAAACATATATTTTTCACATGTCTCGGTTATTTATGAAATGGAGTATAGAAAATAAGTTATTCTTAGCCATCCTTGGTGTGCACTTATAATAATGTCTAAATATTTCTGTTTTCAGTAACATAATCGACTTAGAAGGAATAAACAAAATTCTAGTTATTACTAGCTTGAAAAGCAGAGAAGCAAGATGGTTACATCAAACTTAGTTTTTGAGTGTTATTCAGCATTAAAATCTACAGCTTTGACCTAATTTATGCGATCTGTATATGTCACCGTTTTCTAAATCCCAATAGAGAGCATCGAAATTGTTACACTAAAGTATTCGACAAAATTACTACAAAATTCTCATACATAAATTGTTCAACACTGGCTGTTATTTTATGCTTATACAGTGTGTCCACGGATTGAGTTCACAATAGGAGCAAATCTTTATTATTAATTTTACGACAAGTCATTCTTTATAAAAAAATCTGCTTGTCAAGAAAATAAGATTACTATATTGTTAAGGCTCTACATTACGGTGCCTATTTAAATATGCACTGGCTACTCTATTTTAAATTGAATTATGCCTTTTAGATATTCAAAAGTTTCAAATTATAAAAATGATAACACTTGAAACTCTTTCAGGACTTTGGGTTCGACTATCTAGTTGCTTTGTTATGTAAATTTCAACTGTGTATTAAAATTAATTGTCACCTATTATGTCAAATTAAATGTCAACAGTTAATCTAAAATTAAATATGACAAGTGTTCAATTCTAACTGTACTTTTTAAATTGTCTTTCATTTTCTTTAGCGTAGGTAGAACAGAATTACTACCCACCTTGTATCCATCTTATACTACCTCCAAGTCAGCAATCCTTCCGAAGTTAGCAGCTTGGCTCCTTCTTAGTTGCTGCTATAATGTACCACTCACAAACACCTACAGTCAACCCTCACTAACCAACAGCTGGTGACTTGCGAACTCCTGGCAGCTTTCACTCTGTTCGCGTACCTGCTACCTTCCAGAATGGACCTCCTTTTAAACAGCTCTCTGGCAAGCAGCTGTCACAAACGAACTCCGAATGTTACACCTTCGAAGCTCCAAAACTCGTAAACCTCTGTCGTCAGTAAACAACAGAACACCTCAGATATGATGCTATCCTTCTTGAAACGGATCTTCTTGCTTCCTTGATGTCTTCAAGAACCCTCCAGTCAGCAATACTCAAACCAATGTAATTCCTTGTCAATTGTATTCTTCATAATAAACTGTTTCAATCCAAATCTTTAATTCTTTACTTCTTAATAACTCTTATTGTGTCTATTTAGTTTTACCATCCATCAACCATCTTCTGTAACTTATTCTTCCATTATTGTACTTATTTCTTGATATTTCACTTATATTAGTTACCACGTAGATTCATTAATTACCCTTTTTAACTTTTCTAAACTAATACATTCAAAATAAGGTAGAATTTCGATATTTTTTTATTAGACCAAAATTGAAAAATTACATGTTTTATAAGTTGCTTTTTCTGGTTATTGGAGCAAAATACCTAAATACCCTCAATTTCATTCTTAATGCCTTCTATATTATAATATTATTTTATCCTTACCTACTTTAAATTATTCTCTTACCAGAATCTGTATTTGTCATTATGATACTATTTTCTATCTACCCTTTCTAGATTCAAAACACCTGCAAACGTTCAACAATTATCATTTCCTTAAGAATTTGATCTAATTTAGATGTATTCAATAAACTTTTTTCAAACATTCTCTACCTTTTGAATGGGTCAAAATAGATTGTATTAATATCCCAAATTTTATTTATAGATTCCAAATTTAGTCAAAACCAACACATAGTGTATCATAACAATATAAAAACCTTCGATTTGATGTACAGCGTGAGAAAAACTTAAGAAAATATCAAAATATTTCAAGAGGTAATTATCAATAATTATTATTTTACACAAAATGTTTATAAAATAAAGCTGTTTTTGATCTAAAATGAAGCTTAAATACAAAATTTCTAATAAAAATTCAAATTTTTGTCTTCATTCTACGTAGCTACCTCTCACTTCAACACATTTTTCAGGTTTTTAGGTGGTTTTCCTGAGTCAACTAAGTACCTTCTCTGAGGCCAGTATTTCTCTACCTTTCCTGGCATTTCCTTTCTCTCACCCATCATATAACTCTCATTCTTGGCTGAAGAGGGACGGAAGGTCCCTATAGCAGCCCGACCTCAGTTGAAATTACCTTGAATATTTACCTTTTACCTACGAATGGTTTGCGGCTCATTTAGTTCATGTATTGCTTTCTGTATGCGCTCTTTCAATACTTCCCTATCATGAAGCAGATCATTTGAATAAACCTTTTGTTTAAAGGCACCCCACAAAAAAAAATTTCAATCACTCTACAGACTGCCGATTTAATCGTATAACAACGAAGTAGACAACATATTTTATCTGTTCATGATTTTCACCGACATCTCTTAATTTTGGTTGTTTGTCTGTTATTGATACGATCTAGGATGCTGAGTGAAATCTTGACTCATTTTCCGAAATTTATTCTTAAAATTAAGAGTTATCTGTGAAAATCATGAAGTTGTTAAATATGTTGCCTATTTACCTAGTTGTTACACTATAAAATGGGCAACCTGTATATTAGGTATAGGTGTTGCTACAGAATGTGTACGTAGGCTTGTAGTCCCAAATAGTAAGAAACTCCATATTGTTATGTTGCCAACTTTGTAATGCGGTATGACATCAGAAAACTGTCTGAACACAGAAGTATAGTCTGTTCAGTAAACATAAAAACACAAAGTGGCCTTTGATTTCCAAAATTTCATCACTGTACTTCCAGAATTTATCTTGGTTTAGGAATGTACTTACACAAACTTACTAAAACAAATAGGTTAATGGTGTGTCATTTACTTCCCATCTGTCATAAATGTTGTAAATAACAACTTTTAAGATATTATACAAATTCTGTGTTGGATACAATTGAGAATTTCTAGAAAAATCAGAAATATTAATTGTCAAATCTGCCTATATACAGGCGTGGAAACTTTTGCAAAACAAAATAGAGAATCCCTATTACACAAATTATATGCACATGCCAACTTCAAAAAACTTTAAATATTTTTGTGTTTACTGAATGCCCTATAGGTACACTTGAACCGGAGATATGTACCGATCTCTTAATTTACGGATCGATACCGGAGCTGTGGTGCATGATAGAGATTAACCGAATACCTCAGATGCATTGTACCACCTCATAACTATTCTGCGAGCAGTGATCCAGAATTCCGTAACATGAACATCGTTACAGTGAATTATGTGGAGGCGGCGGCTGCGGCAGCGAGTTCGACACCCGCAGGCAGCGCCGCATGCAATATCAATGAGACGCAGTTGCTGAAAAATCTCCGAGCGCCGTCGTACGCAATTATGATCACCAGTGAAATATAAGGCCGAACCGAGCTTAATTGCAAACATTTTGTTACGCTGGATGTCTTTGGTAAAACTGCAATTACGTTTATGACACCATTACAGAGGGATATAATTTTACAAATAGGCTGATGAAAATCGTTAATGCAGCGGCACTTACCGCCATCAATCTTTCAAATGCCTCCAGACACTTACATCGTTGAATTGCAATTCCACTTTAATACTGCAGTATCTCTCTGTTCTAAGTATTGGTTATGGGATGACAAGATAAAGAGTGCGACTATCTGCTATACTTTCAGTTAGGGGTGGCAACTCAGCACGAAACTGCCACTTGGACTCTCCCATTTATCACATTTTAACTTGTAGCTTGCTGCTAAAAGCTCGTCAAAATATAAACTCTGTTTTTTCTAAGCGCCTTTTTATGATAAGCTAGGTAAAGACACAAACATATTCTCTATCGAATAGCGATTTTAGTTGTTTCTTAAATTCGGTCAGTTCCTAAGGCACCAGTCAACGTTTTCCTTTGTTATTGGTGGTGTAAGTTTTTGGTCCGGGCATTTAAAGTCAAAACTGAAATTTTATTGTTTTAATATTACATTTTAGTAGCCTTTCTTGGTGTACCTCACAGAAATTGATCTTTTATTTCTGTCAACGCTTGCAGATAATCCGGCAGTTGTAAAATAAGACAAATTAAATAGTGGTATCCACGTTGTATACGACCCGAAAGGATTTACGTGATATCTAATTTTGTATGCTGCAAGGTGAACGAAGTACTAAATCGTTATATTTAGAAAAATGTACCATGTTTTAAGAACATAAAATACAGCACCTATAAGGAATAAAAAACTAAACACCCGAAATCCCAATTAAACCATTTATACAGGGGCTGATTCCTTGTTTAAAATAAAGGATAGTTTATTATATAAACATTGGGTCAAAAGTCAACCATTAGGGAGATATCGCACTGCAAAATATGGCGGAAAAATCATGTTTTTATTTGTTATCTTAAAAACGAAAAGAGGTAGAACAATAAAATTTTATGGAATTATTATTATTATAAAAACACACTTTTTGCATATTTCTCAACTTTTTAAAAAAGAGTAGAGGGGATTGAATTAGACTACCGCTATCATTCTTCTTAACTAAATTTAAGAAAAACTTACGCAACGACATGGAAAAATATAAATTGATAGCCTGGTTTATTTAGAAACTTTTTTGTCTCTTGCAATTTTTTCATAAAACTTACCGTTTCCAATTAAAAAAATAAAACGTAAAGCATTGCATGTCGAGAAAAAGAAATTTATTTTAGAAAAATAATCTAGTTGGCTATTATCACTTTTTAAGACGTTTCTTATAGTTGTTTTATTTGACATTGCTCACTTAGTTTCAATACAAAATACGACTAATTTAATCAAAAATTTATTATCTGATCATTTAATTATTACGAAAATCGCTGGATAGGTAGAGATGGGCCTTATCATTGGCCGCCTCGATCCCCAGATTTAAATCCTTTGGATTATTGTATCTGGGGATATCTGAAAGAATTAGTCTACACTACGCCAATACAAGACATTGAAGACCTAAGAAATCGGATAATTGCATCATGTAATGTTATAAAAAATAATCCAGTTATATTCCAGCGTATTAGAGACTCAATGGTGCGTAGGGTAAATGCATGTATTACATCGCAAGGCAGGCATTTTCAACACTTGCTATAAAAAATGAATTTTTGTTTTGCGTTAGATGTCTTCTTTGTTTGTTGTGTTTTTATTTGAGTTACATTGCTCAAATTATGTTTTTCAAAGAAGGTATTTATTCATAGTTTATGTATTAATAGATAAGTTAGATTTAGAAATGTTTATTAACAAATTATTTCTACATAAAATGTAATTGTTTAGAAGATAAGAGCATCCAATTAGATTATTTTTCTAAAATAAATTTCTTTTTCTCGAAATGCAATGCTTTACGTTTTATTTTTTTATTCGCAAACGGTAAGTTTTATGAAAAAAATACAAGAGACAAAAGTTTCTAAATAAACCAGGCTATCAGTTGATATTTTTCGATGTCATTGCGTAAGTTTTTCTTAAATTTAGTTAAGAAGAATGATAGCGGTAGTCTAATGCAATCCCCTCTACTCTTTTTAAAAAAGTTGAGAAATATGCAAAAAGTGTGTTTTTATAATAGTAATAATTCCATAAAATGTTATTGTTCTACCTCTTTTCGTTTTTAAGATAACAAATAAAAACATGATTTTTCCGCCATATTTGCAGTGCGATATCTCCCTAATGGTTGACTTTTGACCCAATGTTTATATAATAAACTATCCTTTATTTTGAACAAGGAATCAGCCCCTTAAGTTTTTCGCATTTGTTTTGAAACACCCTGTATAACATTTTCTTGTTTATTAAAAAAACTTAAATATCAAAATTTCTTCCATGTTTAGCGATTTAGGAGAAAATTAAAGTTAAAATTAAAAGCACTTTACATTTCAATGGTATAAAAGTCTTGAAATCAAGTCTCACCATGAATTTGGAGAGGCATGTTATTTCTTACTTCGCAAAGAATTACCAATTGTAAATTAAGCAATGAAAGATGCCTCACAAGCCTTGAATCCAAAATTTTAGGAGACCCGTTAGCACGGAGCCTAACATCCATGGCGATTTTCTTATGCTAGTTTTTGTTGTTGCATTTTCGACGTTAAGGGGCTATGCGAGCATGCTGTATATGAAACGCTGATGTTGAATATAGTGTCATTAAGAATATGCGATTACGATGTGATATTATGTAAGTGATCCATTGTCATCTCCGTTTCTCACAATTGTAAATTACAAAAAATCTATAAAAGTAACAACTACTTCATAACAACACAAAATGGAAATCTTTTAATTTATTTTCATGGTTCGGTACATTTTTACAATGTAAGTAAAAGTAATACAGGGTGTTCAATAAAATAAATGCTTCAATTTTAACTGGTTATGGAACTCACCAAATGGAATAAAATTTGTATGTACCGTTTTATCGAAAACCGTCTCCTAGGTCCAAGAAAAATTAGAAAGATTTTTCATTAAAATAGTTGTACCCCACTGAGTAGGGAGCGAAGCGTTCGGCAGCGGACTTGACTCCCAGCCCGGGCGTCTCAGTTTCGCTTAGTTAAAGCGGGTCTAAGTGACGCCCGCACCCACTGAAGTAATGCGAAAGCGATTCCAGGGGCAATGGTCGAGGTTAGCCGCAAAGAAATGACCTTCACTGGACCGTTAACATTAACATAATGTAACAAAACCTTATCAATCAACTTTTTGCTCGCTTTAACGTTCACTTTCATGTATAAAAATCACATTGCAAGAAAAAGCAAATTTTTATCGTAATCATTTCGAATAGAATTAATAATCAAGTCAAATTTGGAGGAAGGAGGTAGTTAAAAAATATGCGTTTTCGGGAAAACTGGTAAATAAAAAACTTCCATTCAACGAATTCTGTAACTGGTGGAAATTAGAACACCTGTTTCTGTGACACCTTGTATATTAACAAAATTAACAATTCAAACTCCGTTTTTGCTGTACCTTGAAATATAACTCAAAGAAGCAGTTTTGTTTATCATTATTTTTATACAACTCCTCTACTAATTTTGATTTTACTATTGTGATTTTAAACATGTAAACTGGCTATGTATATTGCGGTAATGAAATAATCACGTTACTAAGGGCAACGAGTGGGTAATAGTCTCAAATAACCACTGAAGATGTTAATTTAAATCTAAATAAGAAGGCAATACCATAACAATGAATAAATTGTCAAAGAAAGCCAGATTAAAATATCATTTTTCAGAAATCGTTGTTATCCATTATCTTAAAATGTATTGAACTTTGAGAGGCTGGAAAATTTTTTATGCAACACACGTAGGCATATTTATCTAAAAAAAAATTACAGCAACGCTGCATCTCCAAGCCTAATCTTCATCTTCATCTTTGTCTATCTAGGGAGTCTGCTTCTAGGTTTCTTTGCTGTAAGGCTCTTTTCATACCTTCATTCCAAGAGCTGCTAAGGCGCCCGCTCTTTCTACTCACAGATAGTTTTCATTCATTATTTCTACGGGACTATCTTTGATCGTCCATACGGGATACGTGACCGAACCATCTCAGTCCTATTTGTTCTACTCTGTCTACTACTATTTACTGTACATCTATCCTTCTTATGACCAGGAACTACGTCGTATAATCAAGTTCTAAAAGATTTGCTTTAAGCTGAAGTTATCGTCGACGTACAGATTGCGACAGGCTACTAGGACCATTGCAAAAGCAAGGATAATATGCATGTGGCCGTCGCAGTGTTTAACAAACGAACAATCAATGTCCAATAGCGGTAGGTCGTTGGGATCATTATAAATACAAGGTATATATTCGACTTTTTAATTTTTTAAATACAATTACGATCACATCTAAAGTCCTCTTGCTTTTGCTATGGTCCTAGTGGCCTGCCGCAATCTGTATACGATAAGCTGTACGTCAGAGTTTCCTACTAAATATCTCTGTCTTGTCGATGTTAACTGTAAGCCCCAACTTGTTTTAAGCTTAGTAGAATATCTGTAGCACATACTCCAGATCAAAAGCATCTAGTACAATTAATATCTGATCATCTGCAAAATTTAAGAGCACTAGATAATCGCTTCTTAAATGAACTGCCATTCCTCCACATACTCTCTTCCATTCCTTAAGAATAACTTCCAGATATAGGTTAAATAGTAAGGGAGATGTGCAGCAGCCTTGTCTAAGGCCTTTAGATGACATCCGATAGGCGATATATCTCCTTAATGGTGTTGATACGGTGAGCATCTATGGCTAGTGTGCTTAGCACTTGCCATAATTTGATGGTGGAGACCAAATCATAAGGTTTATCGAGATCAGTAGAAGCCATACTTCTTCTGATTGTGACTTTCTAACTTCTAACTATTGCTATATAATAAACAGGTTACCAACACATGCCCACCTAGCTTTAAATCCACCATGTTCTTCATTTATTTGATCTAATGTAACTATCTCTACTTTAACCTGCCCAGAGTACAGTTTACACTTATTGTGATGATTTCCTCCCCTTTTCGCGTACAGCGACGTAATGTAGAATATTTTCCATTGATTCGGTCTTCTATTTTCAATAATATTAGTCTAGTTATCAATTAATATGTGAATTTCTGAAATAACACCACCAGGACCTGGATCTTGTCCATCCTTCATACCCTTTAGTCATACCCTTTATAGCTTTGCTAACATCATCAATTATAATTTTCCAATATCAGCCCTGATTTATCTCTTGATTTTCTAGGACTTCCTCATGTTTTACGCGTATATGATTAAATTGATCTCTCTCTTCAGTGAACAATCTTTTATAGTGTCTTTTCCAATTCTGCATCGATCCTGTGTTCCATTTATCTGTTCTGTCAAAATTTATTGTTTTTATCGTCTATTTATTGTGCTCCTCCGATCCTATTCTCAACATCCACACATTTCCTCTCCGATGATTTCTTTTTCTCTAGCTCCTTTTTGTAAATCTTTATATTGAGACTTTTTTCTTGTGTCCCTTTCGACACATATATGCCAAGTTTTAATTTATCTTCAATTTCTTCGATCATATATGGAGGATTACATTTTTATTTGTTTCATATCCAAAAGCTTTCTGTGCTGCTTTATAAAGGTCATTCATTATTATTTGATGTTGTTTTTTAAATGATTCGCGATATTGTAAGTTTTGGTTCAATCGTTTGTCATAACAACCTATGATACTACTGTTTTTAACTAAACCAATTTTGTTTCAAGGCTATAGTGAATTTGTATTCATTTAGTCATCTCTATTCTCTTAAAATTGTATCCCACTCGGCCGATACGTGAGTAAATTCTATTATGGTCCACTTGTATTATAAATAACTATTATTTTTTGGTATGGAAAAATACTCACAAACGCAGAAGCGCAATATTTCATTAGTTTTAATAACAAACAAACTATTGTAAAAAAACTTCTGCATTGCTATTACCTTTAACATTTTTTACGTGATAAACAATCAAATTGGCTTACGTCTGGTTGACAGATTTTGTGATGGCAATCTTTTTTTGTGTGAAGATTATAAGTTCAGTTAGTTGTTGAGGTTTCCTGGATTTCTTTTCTTGGCTATACAAACGACCAGCTTCACCAATTCCTTGTTACTATCTTTTGCAGCTGTACTGTATATAAAAATTAAATTTATAAATTGAAACTTAAATTACACTTGTGGCTTGGGTTGCAATAAAAGTATACTATCTAAACACGGAAGTATTACTTTCAATATTTACAGAATTGCACCTAAATAACAGCAGCACGAAAACATATTTGATCTTTAGCTTGATTTAAACTCATGAATGATACCTCTGATTATCAGAATTACGGAGCTTTGCGCGGTAGTTGACAAATTAATTAGCCACTAATTAGTTCTTAAAGTTAGCGATCCCTTTCTTCGACTGACAACGAGTTAGCTTAAGGGAATACGCGGTTACACCTTGAAGCTAATGGCGCCTTCGATAAGTTTAAGCATAATTATGACGTTAATCTGCTCCCCTTACAATGCTGTATTGCAAATCCTGTATATCATTGCTGTAAATATTGTCCAAGATAATACTCCATGATTTCCTTTAACCTATGCACAAAACGCCACGACATCGGCCTTGCTGTAGCTTAACCAACTAATTGCATATAATTTGATAATTACACATCTTAAACGCTAGGTTGAAATATGAGAACTATCAAGCATATTCATAAAATTATGAACCGTCTTCCTCTCTGGCTGTATTTAAGAATTCGCAGATTTGAAAATAACGAAATACTGAAACTAGAAAAAGGTTCACGTTATATTAAATAAATTTTTTTTTGTGTAAAAATACTGTGCGCAATATGGAAGAAGAACTGCATATTTTTAGAATTTTTTATATTATTTATTTATTATTTTAAGAAAATATTGCTTGAAGATGATGTTTACAAAGATAAATAACTTGCATTTTTCAGAGTAGCACATTATGTTTTGATAAGCACGTTGGACACCCATCTATAAAAATATTTTACAAAACATTCCTCGTATGAACATATGCCTTGGTGTTAATAGCATATTCTGTACGATTCTTAACCAAACTGTCACTGAAGAAAAACGCCCTTCGCTTGATATTAGCAAGTGTAATTAAGACGAAGATAGAGACGTTGCGAAAGTTTGTAGTTGATCAAACTTCGGGCACATTTAACATGAATGTCAAAAGCATGAGAAGGAAGGAACTACTTGGAAAGATATAACATGAAGAGAAATATAATTAACTGCAACAAAAAATTGAAGTTAAAAAAGAAAATGAAGTAAAAAATGTTTTTATAACACTAATGCAATTTAAATATATCAGATGAGAAAACTCTCATGTTTATTTTCTGTCCCCGCGAAAACCCTGGCATGTGAATGTGCCTTTTACTAGATTATATTTACCTTTGCTTGCATCAACCCTGGAAAACTTAAGGTTCCCTTTTAATTGAATTTCGTTTCCCTGTTTATTTACGGTTCTGTCGAGTAATAAAAGCCTGTGCTGAGATGTATTTGTTGCTTCAATATTTTTCTACTGCCTGAAAGCGTAACCAAATTAAGTGTTAGTAAATTACCCACTCCGTTCACTTTCATTATCTCTTGCAGGTTTACGCGGATTTGAAGTGTTCCTTTAATACGAGATGTAAAATTTACGCTGAAACAGTTTGCGGATCCTTCCCACCAAGCCACAATATTCTATGGATTTATGAATTTCGAAATTGATGTAAAGGTGCCCAATGAACAAGTACTTGCATGAATGAAAAATTTACACTGATTCGTGCTCTGGATTAATATGCAGTATTATTGCATGCAATACATGCTTCAAATACAGAAAAATTATAATATCTCATTTTACAAATTGCTATTCTAACAATTTAAAAAATAACTGTTTAGTTGATTTGGCAGAAATTATTCAAATCAAGAAACGCCATCAGTTGATAGGTAAACACGATTAAATCATTTACTGCTTTATAAACCTAAATGAAGATGCCGTATTATACCCGCAGAGTTAATTTTGAATTTCGTTGAGGGTGTTAAATAGAAATAAATACTATGATAATGTGATATTCTGTGTACGTAATATCACTTCTCTTTGACAAAAATACATGTTCCTATGTCCACTCTAAGGGTCAATCCAATTTTAAACACGTCTTAATATGCAAGTCCAAATAAGCAAAATCGCGATTTTATTGAAAAAAAAGTTAAAGTTGATTTATTACATGTATAAGCAACGTTTGCAATTTAATCGATATTGGAAACTAGCAATATTTCATATCATTGGCATACTTCAGTAATACAGCAGCACCCCCCGTTCCACAGTTATAAGTAAAGACCGGATTCTAAGCACTTTTGCTTACGTTCAATTTTAAAAACAGCAACAAACTGTTTTGAAATCTTCACAAATCTCATAAAAAGAAGCAATTTGAGTCATATTTGTTCCTGCTTTTTTTGCTTATTTGCTGTTACTAATGCTTATTTTTCAATTCAGTGCTTATTTCGGACTTATTTGTGAGTCACCTGAATTTTCTAAACAAACTGTTTGGAAATCGGTAGGTTTTCATGAAATAACGCGTTAATTACCTAATGCCGTAAAATTAATGTGCTACACCACTACATGACTGCTGCATATCGCGGAGGCGATAAGGATGCAGTTTCCATTAGTTAATAAATTAATAAGTACTAAACGTAAAAAATATTTATTAAAGCTCCCTTGCGAGTGAAGATGTTTAAAGATAAATTGCCAAATGTTTCGCTGCCCCCCGAACCTATTTTGACTAGATGGAAAACTTAGCTAGACGCTAATAATTTAAACTTTAAACAATTAGTTTATGAGTATCCAGAAAACACAAGTAAATCAATACAAGAATGCCAAAATGTTCATAAACAACATGAACTACAAAATCATTTGGCATATATTAAAAGCAATTTAAATTTTTTAAGTGAAACCATGAAATCGCCGGAGAAGCAACAAATTCCGTTGTTTGAATCAATTAACATTACTTATAATTTTAAGAATGCCATTTAGGATTTTCCAGAACCCATTGGGGAGTTAATTAAAACAAAAATGGAACAGATTTTTTCAAAGAATATGGGATACCAAGAACTACAAAAAATTTCTTCTATTTTGAGTGGTGAAAATGTTCCTGATTTGAACATGGATCCCGCTAATATAGCTGCATTTAAATACGCACCTATTACTAGTGTGGACGTAGACAGAAGTTTTTCGACATACAAGCACATTTTAAACGATCGAAGACACAATTTAACAATGAAACATTTGGAAAAATATTTAATTGTCAATTCTTTTCGGCATGAATAGAGCTGTTTAATATTTTGATTCTTTTATTTTAAATATCACAATTATTGTTTTTATATCTGAATATAAATTAAGTTGGATTTGTATTTTTATTATAAAATAATACGTGTTATTGTATAAAGATTGTCTGTTTATTTCTTCTGATTTTTTCATGTTGATTTTAAGTTGTATTTTTACTGTAATTATATAAAGTTGCATAAAAATTGCTGTATATTTTTTAAATTAAATTACTGCTTTTTTGGAGGTTTTTTTGGCATAAATTGAACTTTTTTTCGTAAAATAATGTGCTTTTTAAGCACTTTTTTTTACTTAAAGGGTGCTTATTTATCCGGTCTTTAGTTATAAGAGACTGTTTAAGTGTTACATATTTGACTTCTTATAAAAAGAGCATTCTATAATTAGTAATCATTTGCAAAACTTGAAAATTGGAAAAAGTGCTGTATTTACACTTTTAATTTATTTTAATGAAATGAACATAATTTGCCTTTCAAACAGTATTCAGTTAATTTTTTAAACCCTCAGTTCGAATTCGTGAATAGGCGAAACTTTTTCTGTAGTTCAATGCGTCGGTACTAAACCGGATGACCATTGGTGTACGACTGACCTATGAAATAGAGTAACTAGATTACATACCAAACGTGTACACACACTTAATTTAGAAGTAGCACAGACACTGAGGCCTAATTGCACATGAAGTTGATTCACCCCCGACCAAAAAATTCAAAATCCTATAAATCCATATGCTCAATCTGGATAATCTAATACTGACTACTCTTAATTATTACACTGAAATCAATAATTTTACAACGTGTCATTTGATTGGTTTATTTTGTCACCAATTTGTAACATCAAATAAATAACGTCGTGATTTGCCTAAAAGTATAGATATTTAAGTAAAATTTAATAGCTATGACTGTTTATATACTGCGGTCAGTGACTTCATATAAACGATTAGAAACTTAGCTCTTTTCAATTTATGTCTAAATTGCTTATGTGCCACTATATAAAATTTCGACGAATTGCAAGATTATAGATACAAACACTAATTGCGTCACTTGTTTCCAAAATTTTATATCTTGAAAGATCGTCTGTCTTGAACATTTGTAAATTGTATATATGGGTTACCGATACATTTATAGTTCGCAATCCTGTTGCTTTGCGAAAAACATACCCATCCAAATTTCTTAGTATTTAACTGGCTTAGCAAAGGTTTGCACATTGTATATTTATATGCATTTCGTAATTGGTTAGTATATTTACTTGAGACTCATAAAACTACTCTATTAGCCAACTAAATTTTGATCACATTTTTCAACAATATTAAAATTTCTTAACTTTATTAAAGTATGTTGAATGTGTGGTGTGGTTGGATGCGGGGGGGCATAATGAAAGATACATGCGACTCAATGTTATTATTGCAGCTAATATTTTAAGTTAAACAAATGCCAATCCGACTGGTAGTTGTATTTTTCAAGATGAACGTTAGGCCTTTGAAAAATGAAGAAGTGATATGAACTGAAAGACAATCTTCCACTTAATATTAAAATTAAACAAAACATTAAGTCTGCATTAAATTAAAGATAAAGATCTGATGTAATTATTTTACGCACGAATTTTTATATGAGAAAATATATAGATTACAAGCCTGATGGTAAATTACTTGTCAGCTGTACATATATTTAGTTCAAAAAAATTATTCGTTTGCTCTGGAATGCTATTTACCCATACTTATTCAGACGAAGGAAAAGTAATTTATTTCAAAATAATAAGTACAATTATAATCCGAGGCCGCGTATCCAGAAAATAAATGTTGTTTTTATCTGGACGCGCCATAAAGCATAAAAACGCAGCTTATTTCCAACCCTCGTAAAGTCAACAAAAACACGCATAGGCAAACTTTGTTTTAGTCGATTTATTATGTAGCAGTGTACAACCTATTTTACACAGGGTCTCAAAAATCCTGCAAAACCCACTCGACTTCATACGTTCAATTCAACTGCACTTCAAGTATTTTGTCGAGGCGGCCTATTGGCTTTTTATCATCAACGACCACACAAGCGAGATTTTTCGAGATTACTTTTCAGGTCATTTACTTTAAAAATGTGTATCTGCACCTATAGAATCCGACTTCATTCTGGAAAAAAACTTTATCGCATGCAATTAAAACTAATTCGCAGCGAGGGGTGCAGAGTAATATTAAAGGGCTTGCATACTTTGTTATGCTACGGTTGTTGCCACTTTGAAATACAAGGAAACCTTCATCAGTCGCTTTTACATGCTTCGTTATTCGTGGTGTATTCAGAGCATTGTTTAGTGGTTGTGTAGTTACCACAAACGCTTTCGGAAGAAACAAAGTTTTGTAGTATTTATTATATTTTTCTTCCACGTTATTATTTTTAACTACGATTGCATCTTAAAGCCAGTTCGAAAAACGATGTAATAAATGAATGTCGCCGTCATAGACGGTTCCATGGTGCAGTATAGATTCACATAAGCTGTGTAATTCTCTGTAAATTTGTATTTACAAGTGGTACTTCACAGCTTAAGCTTGTTGCAATATTAGCTAACAATTAAATTTACATCACTATTGAGACCTACTTTGGTTCAATATTTATCTATACCTATGTATTCATACACCACAAACTTTCCTGTACACTAAAAGCATCTTGCAGATACGAGGTTTCAATTACTTACCTATTCCCTCTTAAACAAATATTTCTGTGATGTTTACAATTTAGTCTAGACGTTACTTATTTCTAAATGATTATTAGCGATATCTAATAACTTTTTAGAACTGCGATCATATACAAAGTGCAAAGAAATAAACTACTGCTTTGCTAACTATTGTCATAAAAATGTATACAATTAAAAAACAATATTGATGCGCTAACCAAATATTGTAGGTTTTAATTAACCAATATTGGTTATCTAGTGACGCATTATTTTAGGTGAATTTGGCAATATTAGTGTTGAATACAAAGTTAATTAAAATGTCAAGTCTACGTTTGATACACTCTTACAGAATTAAGTAATTTATTTTAATCTAATAAAAGCGCAAAGTCCAAATTCTGTTCTAAGATCGAATAGTTGTAAATCAATACTTAATCAGCCATTTACAGCCCCGGTTAAAAACCGCTAAAACAAACTGTAGTTATCCGTGCTGTTTCGCGTTTTAAACAGATCAGCAAAATCTTTCCGAGGGGAGTATCACAATGCATAATCGTGTTTTTACTTGAAAAATTCGTCTCGCTGAGTCCCCTGTGTTTGGAGGATTAGTAGCCGTTAAGTGGAAGCTGCAAGAGGATAGCTGGTATTGTCAATAATTTGAATACGTTTACCCACCGAACGCTCGGATGTTTCACTACATAAAATGAATACGAGCAAAATAAGAATAGGATTCAGACAGGGAACGTAAAAGTGCCGGTTTAAGTTAAATACAAAACACTTAATAACGATACGGTTTTTCCTCAATATTTCTGTAGATATGTAGTTGATATACATATTAGATCTTTAATTATTGAAAACAATATAATCCTAATAAAGTTCAATGTATTATAATTTATAATGAATGTGGACTTGAATTCAAATAACTATTTTAATGCTTATTTTAAAAAAATATGTTTTGGTAGCTGTGAAAAGTACGAATTTAATTCAATAGCCAAATATTCTGCCCTTTATGTTAAACGTTAAATATTTATACTACTTAACTAGCTTGGTAGAACAAGAATAACTCAACCAAGGTTGGGTTGTTATACTTGGGTAATACAATAACTTGATATTTGATTCAATTGTCATTAGATCAAATGCAACATTGGTTAAATGATATTCGGCAACAACATTTTTTACACTTTGAAATAACTTCAAATATACTTTTACTACTGAATATAGCAACTAACTACAATGTGTTTATTCAGGTAAGTGTTATCTTCTTGTACTTTATTTGAATGTAATATAGGAATATTCGTTTTAGGTACCTTATTTTGCCTATCGATTTTTACCACTCCAATACAGCATTAGGCATCCTGCTTAGGCGAAGCAACTTCTAAATGCACCCTCTAAGACATGCAGACGAAAATAATGCACCGCAGGGAAATCTACCCCAGAGACAGCAACACCTGTACCTCGATGGCTCTGCAGATAACTTCCCCTAATGCAGCAGGGCTCCGTAGGTAGACCGAGTACTGCAGCCAACGGCACCCATGCCTGTTGTTTTCCAATGGCACCGCAGACGTACTCAACCAATGGTTCTTCTTAATTAAAACCTCGGTTTAACACAATAACAGGTTTATTAAATGGATTTTCTACATCTACATAAAACCAGCTCTCAATAAATTTTTTAATTGTTGAAGCCCCAATTTGTCTAGCTTGATATTTCTTAATTAATCCTAGCAACTGACATCTCATATACTTTTATATCCACTTGTTACTAGATACCACTATATTATGTAAATTTTCACAATTTGACACCTCACCTAAACATATTTTACTGATTCTCTTCAGTTCACGCTTCCAATCTAGCTTGGAGGTACCATGTTTCTTATTTCTCATATTCAATTACATATTGTTCATGTCATTCTTGTGCAAATTTCCTTGTATTCCTTTACATGCATTATTATCATATTTACTTTCTTTTAAACAACTTTTAATTCAAGATTAACAAGTACCTATTAATAATTATGAAGCACAATTATCATGTTAGCATATTAAATGTGGCATTGCCTTGTATTGATCTAAAAGCAATCTGTTAACATTTCTATTCAGTTACTAGTCTTTAAAATGCTAACATATAATTCATCCTTTTATTAAACAGCGCCGTTATTTTATCTAATAGTACCATTTTTAACGATTAAACCATACCCAATTTTGTACTTATTTTTATTTAATTATTTTTGAAACATAACTAATGGATTAAACAGAACCGCTTGAGGGCACAATATCATAGCAGTATATTAGAAAACGTAACGGATATCGACATAATTCTCACTTTAACAGTCGTTGCTGCATTACAGCGAGTCTGGCATTAATCGCTGGCTTTATAGTTCTTACGCGAATGCAATCAATATATTTAAAAAGGATTTCGTTTAAGTAATGCAATGGATATCTATGGATTTTAAGGCATTACACAGATATTAACGCACAACAATATAACTTACCAACCTAGCATATAATGAACTAATCAGCATACAATCATTTTCGCCATCAAAACCATAATTAATCAGTTCATTGAAGCTAATTCGAAAAATCCGCTCAAAACGTTTTACTAATTAATTGATCTAATTTTGCATATTCTGCCTCACTCAAAAATAAATTGCTTCGCAGAATCTATTGCATTTATTGACAAATTTATATTACCGTATAAATTTAATTATCTATGATACCTGCAGATCTTCGATGGTAGGTATATATTTAAAATTAAAAAACTAAAAATATATAATCGTAACGACAATAAATTTTAAATTCACCTGCTTAGTTTTTTTGCACATAGTTCGCAAAAGCTTCATTTCAGTAATTCTAATACGACAGTTCTTGTTAAAAATGTATGACACATATTATGTATACAAAAACTTTAAAAGGTTAGTGCAAAGACTACAAATCGCAAATACAGTCAATGTGAAATTGTATGAACTGCAATTGTTTTAAAAAACAAGTGATACGTGTTTTTATTTTAATGAGTGAAATCAATTTACAAACGTGACATTTTCAATAGCGCTATATAATTTAACACAAAAACGATTAATGCTAAATTTTAAAATTAGCTAAAGTTGGCTTATTGCTTCTATTATACATAGCTTTGTTAAAAACACTTAAATGTTTAACAATTTTATGGTAGAACTTAGGTGTACACATTTATTAAAATGTAAAAGTATGCACTGTTATTTTTAAAGCAAGAAAGTAACTGGAACAGCCAGTAACACCAAAAAATACCATTCTGCGTTATTTTATTTTAATGCTGTTAGCACGTCAATCAGCTAGATTAGGTATTCCCATGGTAGTGCTTGCTACAAAAGCAATTAACCTGGAGCAAAATCAATGGATTAGGGTATAAATGTTGCAACGAGGCTTAGCTATATGGAAGCAATATAGCTTTAATACAATATTATCAGGAAAATGCCGTCTAATTGGTATTGACAGTTAATAAAATTATTATTTAATAGGCATATGTGTACTTTAGAGTGAAAATAAAGTGGAGGCAATTTTATCATATTATTTCAGTCTTAGCGTCAAATTGTTTACAATATTACTGGAAGAGTATTTTTATTTGTGATTAAACTGCATGTGTTTCTGTTTTTATAATTTTATAAGTCATTATCCTACTATGCAAGAGAATAAATGCTAAAAGCGAAAAGCATAGTGTTGTGTTATCTAAAACTATTATCAAAGAAAATTTCTTAATAGTTATTTATGTATTAAGGGCATAACCAGTAGATTATAGCACGAGAAAATGTTTAAAGCTCGACGCGAAGCGGAGAGCTTTAAATTTCCCGAGAGCTATAATCGTGATTAGGCACGTGATACATACAACGTTTTATTTCATTTTAGTCCTCAAAATGGACAAAATTCAAGGATTCAGTATTCTGGCTACAGACTACTGCGTCGTCGTTGTGCTGGCGCTGTGCATTTTTGGTTTTCTATGGTTTCTGTGCAGATTGTTGGTGTTGCTATACTACATTGTTGGTGCTTGTTACACTGCTTAGCAACTTTATAGGCCCTAGGGCCATAAAAGTAATTTTACGTCCTCTCTCAAGGGCCAATAAACAAGATTTTGGTTCCAAAATGAAATAAAACTACTTAAAAATTCGAAATTCTAATTTTAGACTAAGCCACGAAGACAATAAAAAAATCGGAAAGTTTTGAAATTTGGTACAGAAGTTTACTACGTAAAGCCCACTGGTGGTTGTGTAAAAATTCCTGAACAATGGACGATGAGAAATCACCACCATCTTGAAAAACGTGTCTATAAATTTTTGACTATAACTATTAAACTAGAAACATTATAAAAGTTACCTGGAACAAAGAGTAAAGATAACTTAATTCTCTATAAAAAAAGTAAAACAATTTTCTGTGGTAGAATGCAGTAGTTTATTAATAAATCAAAGGCGAACGTTAAGAAGGAGACACAAGAGCAGTGGAAACGATATAATAGTCTGAATGTGTACTGTTACCGTCGTAGTTATTACATCATATCATATTTCTTGGCCCTGCAAGCCAATTCTAAAAATTATTTATTTATATACAAGGTGTCGTTAAATCACTAGCGAACCCCGTAACTTAGTTAATAATAGAGATATCAAAAAGAATTGTTTTAATTAACCCCCGCTGCTAGGTATCCAAACTTTGTGGTACTATTGGGTCCATTGTTGTAATTAGAGAAAAATTTGTTTGACGTCTTTTCCAACCCCAAAGCTTGGAGGATAAGTCATTACCTCGCCATTTTTTAACCTGGTCGTATACTCGAAAAGAATGCTGCCTTTGTTGGTTGTAGTGAAGAAATATCTGGTTTCATTTTCGTGAAACAATAAAATTTATATTTGTTCAAAATAGCAAGAAAAAGCTGTTGCTCAGATTTTACTAAATGGCGATTGTTAAAAAGTTTAGCAACGGTGGGTAATCCTCTTATTTTTTTGTATAATTTAACGCATTTATTTTTGTCTTAAATTACGTCAATTACGGTGTTAACAATGAGATAATCTGCGTCATCGGGACTTTTTCGAAATATAATTCTATGATTCTTTAATTTGACCAAAAGCATGCGCATTAATTTGCTCTTGTTTTTATTAGTTTAATAGAAACTGATCGTGTCTGACAGTTGGGTTCGTGTTTTATTCAAGATTAATATATACGCATTTTTAACTAAAGATCGGATATTTTGCTCTATTTTTTCGTGCTGCTCCTGATATTGAAGTAACCATACTAAAGGCGCTCAAAAATATTCCTTTGTCCTCAATTGTTTAGGACATTTTACTCAATCAACAGTAAGGCTAGATAAACATATCTGAAAAATTTCAAAACTTTCCTATTTTTTATTATTTATCGTTGGCTGCTATTTTTGTGAACAGATTTAAGTTTTTTTATGTAAAAAAATGATATATGTACTTATTTTACATTTATGCAACTATATATTTCTTTTTCATGTATTATTTGCTTTCCTTCAACTTTTTAATAGCCATTAAACTAATTTAAAAAATCAAATTAGCCTCTTTTGGCTAATTGTCCTTGGATCCTTATGTAATTAACTACTACATTCAATTACTCATTACTTTTGAGTAATTAAACTACTGTAAAGTATTTAAATTACTTTAAAAATATTTGAATTACTTGTGGTAATTGAAATTACTGCCGGTAATTGAATTACTTTCTGGTAATTTAATTATTAGATTACGGACCTTAATTGAGTATTAAATCTCTAGAATGGAAGACATAAGAAGGTCTTATTAAGTTACATGCTAGGAAAATCGCAATTGGGTATTCCTGAAATAATGTAAGTATGATTTATAATTTTCTATGACTAGTCGGATAACAACTAATTTTGTGCAACATTTGTAAATCCAACAAGGTGTGCACGAGCGAAGAGAAACATATTTGGTGCCGACGCCTATCTTTTAGATAAAATGTGCATATTTTGTGTTGTGTAGCAGTGTAGCTTGCTTATAATTATTGGATATTAAGCGAAAAATATGTCTGTGGTAAAGTATTACAGATTACAGCATACAGTTCTGTAATAATATAATGTATACGTTTCCATAGCAACTAAGTACTAGCTTAATCACATGATATTGGTTGATGATAATTATTTATTAATTTCAATTTGCTTGCTTCAAACGTTCAAACTATATAATAGCACAGAGCTATCTAAATACTAGTAAATACAAATATATGACAATATATATATTGAAAGTAATTGAAAGAGTAATTTATGTAGAGCAATTACAATTACCAAGTAATTGATAATTAAAATACTAATACTATTTCATTTGAGTAATTGAAATAGCTTGCAATTCAATTACTTCATTAGAAGGTAATGGGTAATTAGTAATTAATTACTTTTTGAAAGTAATTATCTGAGCTCTGGTCTAGAGACACAGAGTGAAACCACTTATTTTTCCAAATTGAGAAAATTATTTTTAATATTAAGAGTTCTCTGCTAAAATCACGAGCTTGTTGAATGTGTTGCCTACCTAGGTGTTGCACGATAAAATGGGCATGATCAGCCTGTATATTAAATGTAATTTGCAACATAAACGCGTGTCCATACTTTCCAAGATTAAGGGAGGTCTTTACTTAACTGTCGTATCTTCTATGAGCAGCTTTAATAGCCGAACTTTATCGGCGCAAGTTTTTAGATAACTACTTGCAAGCTGACGATGAGCAGAGACTATACAAATTAAAACATTACCCTAAAGTTTAAATTAAGATTAACGATAAGCTTCTCAGTGGCTGCATTCATACGTTCGAGCAATATCGGGTGCGTAGTTAGTAACTTCCAGGATAGCTAGAGCCCACAATATGACCTCGGAATTAGTACACTGTTTAAATAAAACACTGGAAAGCGGTCGGAACACAAATATAGTGTTGTATCAAAATGTAAGCAAATAATCTTGTGAAAAATGTTCTCAAAAATGAATACTACTGGGAAATCTCAGTCAGAACTTTCATCTTGTAAAGCAAAGCCCGCACATAGAGGCAGTCATTTTTCACACGAATGGCTCCCAGCAACGAGCTTTGCACAGATATAAATCCATATTTGAAAAACATCAGCAGCCGGGGAATTCGACTTTAAACAGCGCATCTTCCAATATTATCTATAACTCTGTGATCACGCACAGTCCCAAACTCGCGTTACAGATTAAGCATGAAATATGTGGAAGCCTGAAAGCACTTGGCAGCTGTCATCGTGATCTAAATAGCTGCTCACACTTCAGTATATTAAGCGTTTTGCTTAAAGCGGACGTATTGGAATTTTCAGTTATCAGGATCTTCGTGGCAAAGCCACTTCCTAAATATGCAATCTTTCTGAGATATGAAAGAAGGAGCAGTAAGAACAAGGTAGTTTAGTATGTCACACAATTAGTTATTTTTATGAATACCTACAGTTATGTAAACCTTGAAAAGGTAATGGTAAATTTCTCTAAATCTAAAATCTTTCGGTCATGTTATACAAAGATCTTGTACAATGAGGAATACATGTACTAATCCAATAAGTGTTTGACATTAATTTATAGAAATTTTACTAATATGATCAAATATTAATTCCAGATTAACACATTAAATTTTGTATGAGAAAATCTGAACAGTTAAAGCAAAGATACTAATAGGGTCAAAAATCCTCATCGACAATTTAGTTACTGATAATTTATACTCGTAAACTCGTTATTTCTGCAAATATACCAATTAAATAAGGAAGCGCACAGGGAAACCAATTAACGTTTTAGTATTTTTTAGACTAAGTTAAAATTAAAAAAATGTGTTTTGAATTTATTCTCTACGGTAATGTTGATTAATATATTTCTATATAATTAAAAATAATATCGACATGGTTAGTTTGTGTCAGCTAATCCGATAATATTAGTTCAATTCTTAAAGAAAACTGCTTGTAGAATTTGGTTTGACATTTAACTTGACGTAGTTTGCCACATCTATTTACTAGTTTGTCCGAAATATGTGAAGCTATTGACCATTATTAATGCACTCACTGCTTGTAAAATTTCAAAAAAGTACCTGACTGGTACAGTCGCGGAAACATAAACCGGGACAGGTTCTATAGCGCCATTTTTCACTATTTGAATACTCTAATTTTGGCTTCCTAATTGTTTATGAAATCCTATCTATCATGTGCCAGTGAACCAAATGAACTGGTTAATGCAATATAAGCAGCTTGGGATAACATCAACAATGAGTTCATTTAGACAATTTAACTATGGCAAATTTTAGTGTCCCGCTTTATGTTTCCGCAGCTGTACATATCGAAATAAATTGATTAAACCTGAAAATGTTTTCTACAAACTAAATGAATGCATTCATATTAGTATATTTATATTTTTCCTATTTTCAATGTCTAAAAATGTAATAACTGTTATTTATGTATTAAGGGCATAATCAATGCAATGCGAATCGGAGTACTTTAACTTTTCCGAGGGCTTTAATCGTGATTATGCACGTGGTAAATAAAATATTTTATTTTTTGTTTCTCGAAATGGACAAAATTCATTGACCTGGCTTGCCAGAGTCAGTACAGAATAGCATTTCAATGGGTGTTCTTTTTGGTGTACTGTTATATGTTTATAATTAGTTTTAAGTGCGTTATTAGAAGTTTTCAGCGTAAACTAGTGTGTTTCTGGATTCCACACAAATATGCACATGCATGATGCATGCATTCTAGTATGAGAAACAATTGGATATTGCATAATGAATAAGTCTCGATTTGAAGCTTGTTTCAGACGTGTTTTCAGCGAGCGAGGTGTGCTTTTGTTCGCAGACAGAACTCCGGGAAAGCAAATTTTTCAAGCCAGTGGAATCGACCGCGTTATCGATTGACACAATAGGAGATTGATCCAGATATTTCGCAACTGGTATTTGTTAGTCATCACTGCAGGTGGGTGATTTCGTACCATATTTGGTCATTTGCGGGCAGCCAGTAAAGAATCCGAGTGATGCATTGCCCGCCAACGTGCGTACCGCACACGCTTTGTTATATTCGGTGAACAACGAGTCTTAGCATATCTGTGTTTTGTTAGTTTATTTGTTTGGATGATATAGACACGGTCCAGACATGGAAAGCACCAAATGTGCAGTACACAGTCGCCGTGAAAGCATTGCTTGGAACAGCTGTCGAACTGATTTGGTACTATCGTTCGGAGCGTCAGTACTGTGGCGTCTGCGTAATAGAGTAGCAGCATAAACTCGTCATAGAAACAGCTGTTAGAGTATGAGTTAATCATTTTAAATATAAATGCATGATAGAAACAGCTTCTTGCGGGTAGGTTATCATTATTAATGCAAAGTATAAACAGTTATTCGCATCGTGGTTTAGTATGTCTGTCTAGTGGTAGTTAGGTTTGCCCTTTAGAGGAAATGCAGTGTATTTATTGCAGATTTATGTTAGATAGAGATATCTAAAGCATGTGTAGTGAGTTGACAATTATGATCAATCAATTCTTGGACTTTTTGAAAATGAGGCTGACAACGAAAAAATGTTGCACCATTATAATACAACTCCGCATGCAACAGTAAGAACTTTCTTGACTGAATCCGAAGTTCGTCTACCCAGTCACTACCCCCACCCATAGAGTATTTTACCCGTAGCCATTTCTTTTTGTTTCCAAAAATTTAAAAAAGCACACTTGGTAACAGATTTCCAAACGTAAACACCTTCCAAAAATGGAGTTCTCTGTCTATGAGAAGTGGTTTCATTTTTACTAATTTTACTGGAAATGTAGAAAGATGCAAATCCTTTTTCCGCTAAGAAGGTTGACACTGACAGCCGACTACTTGATTAGATCTTCAAGAATCAATAGATAATTTAACATTTAGTTAATTTATTAGATAAGATCTTTGTGTTATGTCAATGTATTTTGTTGTTGTTATTCCAAGCATGTTCAGAGCCTTTACATTTTTAATTCTTAAATAAATGTATACATTCTTTAACCATAACTTGTAAAGAGTTTCACCTATATAGTATTTCCCCATACAATTATTTGAATGTTGTTCTTCATTAAACGTTTTCGTTTTTGTAGAAATCGGCGTAAAGGTATTTATAGTTTGAATTAGTGATGGGCATAACCGGACAATTTTCATAACCGAATTATTTGCATTCGAATGATATTAACAACCGAATGATTATTTGAATAATCATTCGAATATATTTTGGTTCTCGATTTGTTTCGATTTCGCCGGTTTGCCGGTTACGCGGTTCAGCGTCATCTGCATCGGCATCGTAACTTGCAGATAGCAGAAGAACTCAGGTAATCGTTAATTATAATAATTGTATACATGATTTTTATTTGATTTCTAAGGAGTTTGTGCAATAAGTAATTGTGGATATGAATGAAATATATCTGGATACACCTTTATTGTTTTCGATTGCTGGCGATTTATAATAATATACATTGGCGTAACTAGGATTTTTGGCTGGGGAGGGCCAGGCCCCCCAACAAACCATCGTCAATACCTATGTATACCTATGAAGACATGAATTTACGTACATACATAACTTTTTCGCATAAATTTATTTGCTTGTTCTTTGATGCCATTATACTAGGGCAGTCCCGTAAATTTCTGCAGCCTAATAAAACAAAGCTTAGTAACCAAAATTTGTTTTTATTATTTTCTCAAAATATTCCCCCTTAAACTCAACATTTACGCATTCGGTAAAACCAATTTTCAAAACATAAATTCCACAATTTTGAGTCACTTGAGAAACAAGGTTTTTGAAGCTTTCTACAGCATCTTCGGGAGTTACAAATCGCACACCACGTATTTTATCGTTTAATGGAGGAACTAGAAAGTAATCGGAAGGTGCTAGGTCGGAACTGAATGGGGGATAACTTAGCAATTTTAACTCGAAAGTCTCTGAAAATTATTTTATTTGATGTGCGGTATGACTAGTGATGTGGGTCGGGTAAATACCCAGCGGGTAGGGTATTTATAAATGGGTATTTACCTGGGTATTTACCCCTGCCTCAGGTAAATACCGAAAAAGTGGGTATTTATGCAGTCCTACTTGCTAAACATGAGTCTCCCCACGATACTACTACTACCCTGACAATTTTAGGCAACCTGTATAGTTATGCCCCCATCAATATTTTGGGTATTAAATGTTCTCACGGCAGCTATTTTATTCTACATTTTTATAAAATTCGAATAGAGCACCTCCACTTATCAATCAATTATACTGGTTAAATTAGCTTTATAATATTTGGTAAATGAGGCCACCAATACCCATTTTGGGTATTTAACCGGGTAAATACCCTGGGTATTTACCCCTAAAAATAAATACCCGGGTAATTTACATCACTAGGTATGACTAGTTAGAAGCATTGTCATGCTGCAGAACGATCTCACCCCTTGGGCGCCATAATCCGAGCTTTTTAAATAACGTCTGGTAGGCATATAGTTGTGTACCATTCTGCAGTAACGCTACGTTTATTTTTAAGCACCACAGTTGTGATAGGTCCTGATTTTGAAAAGAAACAAGCAATTATTATCAAGATCCCTTCACTTTAACTGGATTAGGATTTGTTGGAAACATCCTTACTGCAGCTTAGATTCGGGTTCAAATGCATATATCCAGCTTTCGTCACCAGTTATGATGTAAACTGTTTTAGATTTACCTTTATCATATTTCTTATACTGTTCCACATGCTGTTGTTGTGTTTCTGTGTGTCTGTTAAACTGTGTGGTATCCACCCAAGACAGACTTTTGTTACACCCAAATGAGTATGTAAAATCTTGTGTATTGCAGCCATGCCAATGTCTAAGATGCTTTAATAATTCTATAAGTGACTCGATTGTCTTACTGAAGCATTCTTCGCACAGCGTTTACGTTCGTATCAGTAACTGCTGAAATTTGTCCTTCGCAAAAATCGTCGCTAACTGAAACTCGTTCAAATTTAAATATACGCTTGGCCACCAAAAGCAGCACGAAGTCATCTTTCTTTCAGAGATAGGGAACTTTTAAAGTCAGTAAATCATGGCTCTAAAATTTTCTCCTGTTATGTTCATTTTTGATGCACAACACTTATTTCAAAACTAATAGTAACTAAATTTGAACTGTTAAATTTGTTTATGGCAAGTTACTTTTCCATGGTGCACTTGATCTATTGGTTTCGGAAATTATGGGTGCTACCTACTCTCGTAATACTACATGTCTAAGGAGCATATCAATAAATTATTTCTCGGTTCATAAACAACATAAAAATGTATAGATTACCTCTTGCAACCCAATGAGGTTGACGGTACAAAATATTATTTCAGGAGAAACATCACTTGGTTTCCATTTGCACGTTGAGCCACAATTTTTATTTTTTCTCCGTATCCTCGAAACAAATACTTTCTTGAAAACATCAATATCCTCTTAGTTGTTATTGTGATATGTTTTTATTCTATCTTGGACTAGCAACTGTGGAAATTCAAGCACCACAAAATGTTCTTTGTGGACATAAAACACTGTTAAACATAAAATTCTGGATCGTACTCTTTAAAGCTACAAACTCTACTCTTTAGGCAAGGCAAACATCTAAATAGCAAGTCACCTTAAGTCTAAACTGGACGAGCCTATAATAGGCAGCTAGCTGTATGTGCCCAGGGAGTAGTTACCGAGACACTCAAGTTTTCAACTCTTTTACTTACCCGCATATGAAATAATTGCAATTGTATTTTTCTGTGTACATAAATTGATCTTTTCTTTGTAGAAAACTTGAGAAAAACTAAGAAAAATTGTGTAAATTTAACTTAAAAAAATATTCAGACGAAAGCAGTGTCTCCATAGTAATTATTAGCTAACTAATAACGTTTTCTCTTGTATATTATTATTCATTAGAGTCATCCGTCCAACATATGGTATTTATACTATAAAGTTTTTAAGCCAAAAAAACATAATAAAACCAGAAAATGTAAGAATGTGTGAGGGTCAAAACCAACCCCTTAGTTTAAATGGGTTAGTAAAAAAAGCAGATTTTTAAATTTATTTAGCTTCTATTTTTCTGGGGTGGGCCAGACGACACCCTGGGGAGGGCCTGGCCCCCCTGGCCCCCCCGCTAGTTACGCCAATGATAATATAATACTAATTAATAATATATTGTTGTATTTGTATGAGTTTAACGACTCGCAATTCTGCATTAGCACGATTACTCCTACATTCTTCCCATCTATAACCAAAACATAATATGTACATTATGTGTTATGTATTGGAAATTAAGAGGTATTTATTAAGTGTAGAAAGAAAGAAATATGCGGGACTGCTTGCTAAGCGCAATAAAAAACAGTGGTATAACGTTTATGTTTATCGATCGGCCGGGTTAAAGGCGGCAAAAAATTGATTTATGTTCATATCATATGACGACGGATCAACAGCGAGCCTCAGCTGGCAAGGAAGCAAGGGAGAAAACTGTAGAGCGAGACGCCCAAATGGTGTTTTCAATACAATCAGCCTTGCTTATGCTTACTTATGAGTTATGAATGACGTATTATTTACAGAATTTCGATCACTCGCAGGTCGCTGAGATATGGCACGTAGTACGTATCAGAATGAGGTAATTTTTCATTCGAATACTTGGAACGAACACCGAGTTACATAGGTTATTTCAATAACCGGATAACCGGTTATTTTTCATTCGAATAAGCCCATCACTAGTTTGAATACCCTACTTACATTAAAGGGTTAAAGAACATAAATCATTAATTCCAGATTAATAAATCTAAAATTGCAGAACATGCTTGGAATAGAAAGCTCAAAATATATTGGCATAATACAAAGATCTTATCGATATCGACTATACGTAAAGTTAAAGAAACCGCATATATTTTGTTTAGCAAGGATGGATGCCTATCCTCATTTTCCATAGATTTAGATAGTTGGCTATCGATTCTTAAAGATCTAATGAAGTAGTCGGCTGTCAGTGTCAAGCTATTTACTGGAAACATGATTTGCTTCCTCCTACAATTCCAGTAAAATAAGATATAAGTTAATGTTTAATTTACTTAGTTGATTGTTGAAATCGTTCTATTTTTTATTTTGTAGAGTGGCGAAATATAAATAAAACAGTATGCATAATTAAGAGCCACAAAAAAGTTTTAGAGAGTAATAGTGAGTAGAATTATTATAAAATAAAATCAAACAAATCACAGAAGCCTGATATGTTAGAAATTACAAATAACAGAAAAACTAGGTTCTTCAGAAACCCTAGCAACCAAAATTGCCATAAAAATCTTGCGTCGACTATACTGTGATTCGCTAATTCGGTTTTGAAAATCGTGGGATGTTAAGGCCTAAACCTAAATGAAACACTGCATGTCAAATACGGTGAAGGTAGTGTTTACATTAAAAAGCATTATGAAAGAAGTCAGCTTCATTAAGTATTTTAATTTCTCTCGGCTTTCGCCCACAAAAATAAAGAACGGTCTGGCTTAGCTGACTTACACTGGCTTTAATAATCTAGAATTCCGACCAAATAGTATATAAAGATATTCAACTTAAATAAGTTGAGTTTTATATTAGTTAGTATGATAGTACTTCAGAAGAATTTTAGTAGATAAAATATTCCTAAGTGCATGCAAATATACGAATAAAGTAAGTCATTTTAGAATACGCAACAAAATTGCCTGAATAATGAAAGTAACACTTCATATTTACAAAATTCCTCAGTGAAACTACTAAACAGTTATAAGCAATTTACAATCTAAAAACGAGAAAGTATGGCAACATGCATATAGTAGTAATTTTGTTGAGTACACATTTTACTACGAATATCACAGTAACGGTAGGTAAAAAGTAATCACTTAATTGATTATTTTCCAACTCCTGTTTTTGCAGCAAAAAGGTCTATAAGTTATTCGCAAATCGTCTGTTTAAACACGAGGGGATGCTTGGCAAGGGATCTAGCTTGTCCAACTGTTACAAAAGGTTTCATTTGGTTTAATTAAAAGTTAGACGAACTACCCTGCGATTTATTGGGCTATGTTTGAAGAAATATAATTCTAATAAATGCTGTTGCTACTGCGGGAATGCTTTATTAGAATAGAGCTGAAAAATACGCCTCCTGGAAACCAAACCAGTGAAACTGCAAAATACTCGTATTTGTTACCCGATAAATTCAGATTTATGAGCGCTGAGGCGTTTGCATTAAGTTCTGCATTTGAATTAAGCCAGATTTCCCCACGAGATTTTTCCGCATAAAAATTCTGATGTTAATGTTGCGCTTGTCTCCGAAGTGCTTGCCCTTACGTGGAACTGTGGTAACGATATTTTTACTTTAAAAGTTTTAAGGGTTATTACTACGATATACATATTCCACGTTTGTGAAAACTGTGAGCGAACAATTCCGTAAGATACTTTTCTTATATTATTTTCAAAAAACTGCGCAAGGGCCACGCCCTTTGGTGTGATATACGTATGATCTAATCAATATGGATTTTTGTTAGTTTTATTGATTTTCTTGCCAGTTTGTTTCTGTAATATCACATCGTCCAGGGTTCTATTTAGTTATTTGGCATAACATAGTACATGTCCGTTTTGTTTCACTACGATCTAAAACAAAAATAGATGTCGACTCTTGTATGGTTTCACAGAAATCTAGGATCAAGTTACACATAATCAGTTCATTGATACCGTTGGTTAAAATGCTAGAGACACAGCAAGGGCAACCTTTATAACAGGAGAAAACCATCATAAATTCGGATTTCACAGAATAACCAGCATTTTTTCTGCCGAAGCATATACTATCCAAAAATCTGTGCAATATATAAAAACAACACCCCCGCACCGAATGAATTTTATCATTTGCACAGATCCACCTAGCGTTACAAAAACCATCCAAGCTATGTACTCATCTAATCTGCTTATCAAAGCACTAGTAGAAGATATACGCGAAACACTAATCAATAACAGAAATATCATCTACGTTTGGATTGCCTCCTATTTTCGAATAACCGGAAACGAAAAGACCGATGCAACAGCCAAAGAGGCTACCTAATTACCTGAAGGCAACATAAGAATCCCATGACCAGACGTCAAAACCTATAATAAGCTGAAGATAGATGCACCGAAGAATGAGCAACAGCTGAGAGAAATTAAAGGAGAAACCTCTTCATGCCCAACTCACCATAACCCACAAACCAGAATACAAATTGGATACCACTCATCACACGTCCTAGAGAAAATAGATCCGGACAGTGAAACACATAATTATTGATTGTAATCAATACCTATATTACCCAAAGGCAAAAACATAATATGCCAAATTTCCTAAAGAATGTCTAGTAAACAACATTGTATTCTTAACAAACACCACAAACTTCCCAAAAGGAATATATCATAAAATATACATACACCTCTTTCACAGCTTCTTATATAATATACTATTTACCACGCCCACATACAAAAGTGGCAGTTTCCATACAATCAAGTAGCCACGAAAAATTACAATATCATTCACCCGGGCGTTCATAACGAACGTGTTTGTTATGAAAAAAATTACAATTCACAGTTATACGGTGGAATAAATATGTCATTTTAATCTAAAAATTGCTGACAGTGTGTCATTTTGACCTAAAAACTACTGAACATATGTCATTTTGACCTAAAAATTACGTACAATCTACTGACTTGCCGGTGTCACAATAAAGCTGTCATTCGTTAAATTGCAAATGTTTCTTTTTCGTGGTCGTGGGAAAAATTGCATACATAACTCACCCGAAAGTGTATCGCTCCTGTTTTAAGTCACTCGGCTTAGCTACGCTTCGCCTCGTTACTCAAATATACTCGCACGATATACGCCACTTTCGCAGCTTGTTATGTAATATACTATTTTCGTCACAGCCCCACGCTTGGCAGCTGATGTTCAAACTGGTGTAATTATCTGATTATATACAATAATATCTTATTATCCAATAGCAGTTAAAATTTTCACCCGATAACCCAATATATTTTGTTGCATTGTAATTGTAGGTACCTCTGGTGTTTACAACAAACACGATCTGCAACTAACCTAAACAAACTACAACGACACACAGCATATTTGAACTGAAAAGTGACCACCCCTCCTGAGTGCTTCAGATAAATCAGACTTTTTACATACGAAACTACTGCCTTCACCTTTGCGACCTTAGGAAAGGTCAAACGAAAATTGACAAGGGTAAACTTGCTTCAATTGATGTGCTGCATGGATTAGAGCTGTAATTTCAAAATACCCCCATTATTTTCAAGATCATTCTGTAACCTGCGGAAAGATCGGAGGGAAAATGGATTAGAAAAAAGTTGCTCCCCTTGATGAGTAGAGTTCAATGACAAGCACATGTTGTTCCATAAACCGAAATGTAACCGTTAATATAATCTATTAGTGGATATCCATGGTGTATAGAAGATAAAGCTTAACCCCCACAAATTACTTTATGGTATTCTGCCATGGTTTTATTCCAGTGGTAATATTCATCTTGTTGTCTTATTCTGAATAGTCTGTTCAAAATTGATTATTCTTGTATTACAACACACTTTTTGGCAAAAGTTTTGTAATTTGTGAATTAATTTCTTATGTCAGGCTTTATTGCAACTCTATACTAGCGCTAAGAAGATTTTTTTCCTATTGAAGCTTTGCGCTATGGTATCTGTTGTTCTGCGAAATTGATTTATTATCGAACGCTGTTTTCTGAAACAAAACTAATAAACGAATCAGTTCTTTTCTTTCGATGATGTAATAAAAGACAGGCATAAGGTGCACGTAATTGCGAAAAACAATGATATCTAGGTGAAAAGAGAAATGTAGGCTGTTTTCTTCAAGAGTACTTCCCTAGCAATTAAGTTTGCGCAACAAAAAGCAATCACATCTAATTGCTGTTTCACAAACTCTACAGAGGTGCTTAATCTGGAAATCATAAATCGTGACAAAATAGCATTTCACACAGTACAAAATACAAAGTACAATGAAGTACTATGGAAGTAATTTTCTCACATTTTTATAAAGGCTTTACTGGAAGATCCTTTAGTTTAGGAATTTGGCTTATCAATAGAAATTAGTTTACAGAAAAACAGTTTTTTTTTTCTATTTGCAGTTAACAGTTCTTGTAGACCCCATCGCCTTATACACTGCATATAAATAATTCCATCATTCAGCTTTTATCACAATTGTGGAGAATAGTTGGCAGCATACTTATAAATTCTGGAAATTCATATTAAATATACATATTGCGGGAAGTTTAATTTAAAAGATTTGTTTATGATCGTGTGTAATATTTAACTATTAATATTATTATTCTAACTTACTAACATAGTAGAATAATAGATACACTGCCGAAACGAACTGAAAAAGAAAATGTTATTTCTGAGCAGGTTTCCAGAAACGGCAGCTTCGTTCAGGTGAATTTTATTCAGGCCGCATATTAGTAAACGGATTTTACAACTGATGAAAAATTTGCCGAGCTTACCGAAGTTGTCAAGATCCTGAGGGTGCTGTAAGCTGTAACCAATCACGTTTCTCCAGTTCTTTCCGTAATAAACCAGCATTTGGTCCATGATCTAATTCTGCAGTTCTGTAGTGAACTCCATCGAAGGAACACCGCTCGCTGTATGTGAAGGTTTTGTCCTGGTACAATGAAGTATTCTGTAGGCGCTTTTGTTGTTAAATTGCCAGTTGGCCATATGCAATTTAGCTGGTGCTTGTTCGGAGTCGAGCAAGACACGACGTTGTCCTAATAACAATGCAGCATTTTGGAACCTTCAGACTTGACAATTTGCGGTAAATACGGCTGCTGTTGTCGCTTCTTGTGGCGTGATGTATTGATTATCTGTCAGCCAGGAGACGGTTTATTTCGCGAAATAAATCATATATGCGGAATTTGAAAGGAACAACCGCCGCTTCTTATCAATAAAACTGCTTTCGCTTTTGGTAGTAAAATTGAGATAGATAGTTTGAGTTCTAAAATTACAGTATGTAGGTATGCATCTGTTGCACTGATTATTTTATCTATATGATTTTGAAATTATCTGCTTGTATCGGTGTAATAAACTCGCACTGGGCCATATGATTTCAAAAATGAATTTGCAGTGATTAATAATCCATATTGATATTTCAAACTATTTTGGACTCCCAAACCAATTAAAAGTATAATGGAATAAAATACATTGGTATGTTCTATGTGATTAATTCAATCACAACAAACCTCAACACAAATGTCGTTGTTCATAATATTATATACGGCCTTTAATAGAAGTAACAGCTATAAAAGCAATTTCAGCTTGTATTACTAATTTGACATCAAGATCAACTCTTACACATCTAACACGAAAGCAATACACGCTGGAGTTTCCCAAGGTAATATACTTGGACCTGTACTATTCAACATCTACCCATCAGATATTCCAGGTACCACAACTTCCATACATTTGCTGACGACACGGTTATGATCACGCAATGTACGGACAAGAAACAGCCCAACAATTGCAACAAGCCACTGATAAAATTAAGAAGTGGTAAGGGGGGTAAGGGGTATTAGTACTGAAGCTGAAGAAGCAATCGCTTCTAGCACAATTCGTTTAGAGGCGGCAAATATTGAATAGAAAGGAAGATCTATACAAAAAGTATGCAATTCGACATTAAAAAAGATAAAACGCCTTTAAAGAGTGTCGTTGTCGCAAGCCCATATCAGCGTCTTTGAACTGTTTGAAGTATTTTTTATTCAAGGATATACAAGATATGAAATCTTAATACTAAAATGATAGATTGGTCTCCATGAGACCGCATGAGCAGTAGATAACAGTATTTTTTATTCTCGTCAAGTACATTTTCTGTTCTAAATACGTCAAAATATCATTAGGGAAAGTTGTTCAAAATGCAAAATTAGGGTGCATCATCCAGGTTAGGAGAAAGACAGAACGTTGTAGAAGAACAAAAACGGAAGATAGTCAAAAATCCCTTCAGATTGAAATAGCTGAGGATAGTGCATGCATCTTAGAGAACCATGTGAAAGCTTTATGAAAGCTATCGGGCTTAAGTAATGAACTGTTTGGTTAAAAATTCTGGATAATATAAAGTAAGTAGGTGGATGCACTGTCTTGGTAAAATTTCCAATCACCGTATTTCGAAAGATGATGTATCCTCCTGCTCATTGCAGCTCTCAATCTCCAAAAGCTCCCAGATAGTATTCATTGTTCACTATGTCATTTTGTGGGGAGTACATATCCAGCAAATATAAGTTCAGTACCTCACGCGAAAAAAGTGAGATACCAGACGGTTGGGATAATGCTATATTAATATTATTATTCAAAAAAGGAGACCCCAAACGTCTGGAGAACTATAGGCCGATTTGCCTTCTATCAATTCTCTACAAATTACTGACAAAAATCATAACAAATCGTTTAGTTTCAAAACTAGATCAGTATCAGCTCATTGAACAGGCAGCTACCCACTAACAACAGAAAATATTGACCCAATAGTAATTGAAAACACCGCATTGGATAAAGTAACATCGTATATATATCTGGGGCATAATATAATGCTCAAGAAAATTAACCAAGGCTCCGACACTGGAAGAAGAGTTAAGCTGGGGTGGATAGCTTTTGGGGGCTTTCCAAAATACTGCTCTGTAAAACATTTTCCAGGTAACCAAAAGCAACAATCTTCAATTCCTACACATGCGGATTTGAAACTGTAACTTCTACTCGTAAAACAATTGATAAACTGCTAATGGCTCAACGAGCTATTCAAAGGTGTATGTTAGCCGTAAAACTAAAAGGCCGAAAAACCAACGAATGGGTCAGATAGCAAACAGGAGTAGAAGATGTTGTAAAATTAGTCGCACAACAGAAATGGAGATGGCCAGGACATGTCATGAGAACTACAGATGACAGATGGACTAAAAGAGTACTGGAATGGAGACCAAAGGAAGGGCAACGAAGTGTTGGCAGACCTCCTCTCCGATGGGCGGACGATATCAAGAGAGTAGCTTGTAAACTATAGCAAGGGGAAACATACGACAGAGAAGCTTGACGTATTAAAGGGGAGACCTATGTTCAACATTGAATAGATGAAGGTTGATGACGAAGAAGAAGACCTCACGCCACTGCTACATCCCACAGTCGACCAAATAGGGCCAAAATGATTCAAATCGGCAGATATGCACCCCTCTAAGGGTTCCCTAAATTACATTACAATGGCAGAAGCAGTTATACCTAATACATGGCTAGAACGCCTAAAAAAGGGTTATACGCATTAACATCGTACTAGAGCAAATATTGGCAAATATTATTTCTCTCTTGGTTGGTAAATCCTTTTCATTATCTGCTGGTTTTATTTTCATTGTTTTATTTGCGATATTAAGGTATATAACTTTTTCTTCGGATGTTCGTGTCATGTATTAAATATCATTCTAGGTAATTATTGTTCTCCTGAGGAAAGATACATCTAGGTACAAGATTCACGTATTCCAACAAAATAAGTAGACGCATAGATTCAAGCTTTTCAACCACTAAGCAACAAAGCGGGTTTGGGTGAAATAAGTCCACAAGATAAAACCAAACCAGATATGTTAGAATGAGGATATAGAGAAAACAGTATCAGTTAAAAAGAGAAATTATCATAATGGGTTGACAAATCAAACAGTGGAAGACTAGTAACACTTAAAATAATAAATATAAAGAAGCTAAGCGTAACATAAATAAGTAAAAGGATTAGTCATGGAAGATAAAATGCTAGCTCATTAAGAGCGTACTACTAAGAGCAGAGTAATAAAAACAATTAATTTCACTAACAAATTAAATCAGTCACTTTTTATCTAGATTTAATGCTTGCTGGTTGTTGAATAGTTAGGGATTCCGAGAGTTGAGGATAGTCATTACCTTGTATAGAGGGTGATTTTTTAAAATATCCTAATTTTTAATTTTTGCAGTTCTTGTTTGTTTATGAAACGATAGTATTAAATATAATTCCCCGACCTTTATTAAAGCGAGACTAACATTAATAATTTTTTTAAACTCTTTCTATTCATTTTTGACCTCAACAGAATTCCATTCAATATCCTAATACTTGCCACAGTTACTTCAGCTTCATAAAGAATATTAAGTACACTGATTTGCAACCTTTAAACTAATGAGCATTTCAGAAATTACAATAGAATATTTTACAAAAAAATGTGCAAAAACAAACCACTGGTGAATTTTCATTTGTTTCTTTATTTCTTCTCTAACCTCTGTGTTATTTGCTGCATATACTAAGCTGTAATTACCTAAAAAAGCAATTTATATGAAATAGAAAGCAGATACATAAAAGATATCATCCTTTTCATTTGTCCTTATGCATCATGCTACCGCATGTATTTCTGCAAACCTCTAAAATTGTTCTATATATATATAATATTTCCTTCTATTGTAAATAACGCATTCTGCATAAAACCTTTCTTAATTCAAAAAAGATGATTAATCTGCAATTCCTAAAGTAAAATGTCTTTTCTGCTATTAAATATTTCAACCTAGTATTATGGCATGCCCACTATTAGCACTAAAGTCACCAGCAAAGTGGTTTAATGTATCACACGAGCCATAATTAGGTACATTACTGGGAGATGCCTCTCAGATACTTGTAGAACTATTTACAGATATGTGATTCAATTACTTTAAGTGCCTGTTTCTTGGAGGAACTTGCTAAGTAAGGTAGCGTTCAAGATTGATATGAAACCTGCTTGTGGTATTCGATAATCGATATAAACAACAATCGGCTGCTACATTCTAGTTCTGGTAGATCTTACCCTGCTGATATTTTATTGTGCACATTTGATTTTGGTTTGGGATAAATTTAGGTTATGGTAAGCTATATTCCAAATTAGGTTTTAAATGTATCATGCTTTTAAAACAATAGCACTTCAATTTATTAAGAAAAGAAACGTAGTGAAGCAGTTAAATGGGTAATTAAGAAAATAGGAATACAATATTATTATGAAATTAATTATTCTATCGGTTCCAGGACATTGAGCCTTTGTTTACATATGCAAAAATAGGCTGGTAACTAAGTCATAACTGTATCTGTACAGTCATAGTCCTTTACTGTACATGGTGACCATTACCATACTGAAACAACTGTATCTGTGCGGTAATATACCTTCACCGTACATGGCAACCATTACTATACTGCAACCGATAAACTATTGAACAAACCACGGATGTTATGAATCATAACATTCCGAGATATATTAATAGCTATTACAATAGTAATTAATGTATTAAGAGGGGTAACCCAGTCTTAACATTCGAGCATATTTTTACCACTCGAGTGAGCGCAGCGAAGCAATAGTGGTAATTTATGTGAGAAATGTTAAGACGGTTACCCCTCGAAATGCGTTCATTAGTTTATTGTTCATTAAGGCAATAATTTTGAATCAATAATAATTACTAAAAACTGCTAAATCTAAATCGGACTACCATGAATATGTGTGATGTTGCTATAGTGCATGCATATTAAATTAGTGGATGCATGTTAAATGTATCTTAACATTCGAGGACGCGATCATGTTAAACACTGTTTAACATTTCAATGAACAATAAAAAGATTAATGCATGCAGTAGCAAAAATCGTCATATTTTCGAATGAATAGAGACACTGTCTAAACTTTAAAGCTTTGAAGTGAAGGTATTCAAACAATATTTTGCTGTTATTATTTCTATGTAGCTTAAGTGTTCTTGAAACTTTGATAAGTTTTGGAAAATATTGAGAAATTTGCTACTACTAACTATACATGTGGGCGACTTGAAAAAATATAATTAGCATGAAGATAAAATGTTTATCAAGCGATAAAAATGCCGAACTAAAGCAAAATCTTAGAAGCTCATAACGGTTAGGAATTGCAGTTTGAAAAATATCTCAGAACAATATTTCCGTCAGATTGAAATAGCTGAGGATAGTGCATGCATCTTAGAGAACCATGTGAAAGCTTTATGGGAGCTATCGGGCTTAAGTAATGAAGTGTTTGGTCAAAAATGCTGGATAATATGAAGTAGGTAAGTAAAATTTCCAATCACAGTATTTCGAAAGATGATGTCTCCTCCTGCTCATTGCAGCTCTCAATCTCCAAAAGCTCCCAGGTAGTATTCATTGTTCACTATGTCATCTTACATATCCAGCAAATATAAGTTCAGTACCTCACTCGAAAAAAGTGAGATACCAGACGGTTGGCATAATGCTATATTAATATTAAAAACGTCTGGAGAACTATAGGCCGATTTGCCTTCTATCAATTCTCTACAAATTACTGATAAAAATCATAACAAATCGTTTAGTTTCAAAACTAGATCAGTATCAGCCCATTGAACAGGCAGCTACCTACTAACAACAGAAAATATTGACCCAATAGTAATTGAAAACACCGCATTGGATAAAGTAACATCGTATATATATCTGGGGCATAATATAATGCTCAAGAAAATTAACCAAGACTCCGAAACTGGAAGAAGAGTTAAGCTGAGGTGGATAGCTTTTGTGGGCTTTCCAAAATACTGCTCTGTAAAACATTTTCCAGGTAACCAAAAGCTACAATCTTCAATTCCTACACATGCGGATTTGAAACTGTAACTTCTACTCGTAAAACAATTGTTAAACTGCTAATGGCTCAACGAGCTATTCAAAGGTGTATGTTAGCCGTAAAACTAAAAGGCCGAAAAACCAACGAATGGGTCAGATAGCAAACAGGAGTAGAAGATGTAAAATTAGTCGCACAACAGAAATGGAGATGGGCAGGACATGTCATGAGAACTACAGATGACAGATGGACTAAAAGAGTACTGGAATGGAGACCAAAGCCAGGGCAACGAAGTGTTGGTAGACCTCCTCTCCGATGGGCGGACGATATCAAGAGAGCTTGTAAACTATGGCAAGGGGAAACATACGACAGAGAAGCTTGGCGTATTAAAGGGGAGACCTATGTTCAACATTGAATAGATGAAGGTTGATGATGAAGAAGAAGACCTCACGCCACGTCTACATCCCACAGTCGACCAAATAGGGCCAAGATGATTCAAATTGGCAGATATGCACCCCTTTCTAAATTGCATTACAATGGCAGAAGCAGTTATATCTAATACGTGGTCAGAACGCCTAAAAAAGGGTTATACGCATTAACATCGCACTAGAACAAATATTGGCAAACATTATTTCTCTCTTGGTTGGTCAATCCTTTTCATTATCTGCTGGTTTTATTTTCATTGTTTTATTTGCGATATTAAGGTATATAACTTTTTCTTCGGATGTTCGTGTCATGTATTAAATATCATTCTAGGTAATTATTGTT
This sequence comes from Agriotes lineatus, assembly GCA_940337035.1. Classification (NCBI taxonomy): domain Eukaryota; kingdom Metazoa; phylum Arthropoda; class Insecta; order Coleoptera; family Elateridae; genus Agriotes; species Agriotes lineatus. The sequence continues at coordinate 111,170,479 of OW679194.1, forward strand.
CTCCTGAGGAACGATACATCTAGGTACAAGATTCACGTATTCCATCAAAATAACTAGACGCGTAGATTCAAGATTTTCAACCACTAAGCAACAAAGCGGGTTTGGGTGAAATAAGTCCACAAGATAAAACCAAACCAGATATGTTAGAACGAGGATATAGAGAAAACAGTATCAGTTAAAAAGAGAAATTATCATAATGGGTTGACAAATCAAACAGTGGAAGACTAGTAACACTTAAAATAATAAATATAAAAAAGCTAAGCATAACATAAATAACTAAAAGGATTAGTCATGGAAGATAAAATCCTAGCTCATTAAGAGCTTAATACTAAGCGCAGAGTAATAAAAACAATTAATTTCACTAACAAATTAAATCAGTCACTTTTTATCCAGATTTAATGCTTGCTGGTTGTTGAATAGTTACGGATTCCGAGAGTTGAGGATAGTCATTACCTTGTATAGAGGGTGATTTTTTAAAATATCCTAATTTTTAATTTTTGCAGTTCTTGTTTGTTTATGAAACGATAGTATTAAATATAATTCCCCGACCCTTATTGAAGCGAGACTATCATTAATATTTTTTTTAAACTCTTTCTATTCATTTTTGAGCTCAACAGAATTACATTCAATATCCTAATACTTGCCTCAGTTACTTCAGCTTCATAAAGAATATTACACTGATTTGCAACTTTTAAACTAATGAGCATTTCAGAAATTACAATAGAATATTTTACAACAAAATGTGCAAAAACAAACCACTTTGGTGAATTTTTATTTGTTTCTCTATTTCTTCTCTAACCTCTGTGTTATTTGCTGCATATACTAAGCTGTGATTACCTAAAAAAGCAATTTATATGAAATAGAAAGCAGATACATAAAAGATATCATCCTTTTAATTTGTCCTTATGCATCATGCTACCGCATGTATTTCTGCAAACCCCTAAAATTGTTCTATATATATATCTTTGCCTTCTATTGTAAATAACGCATTCTGCATAAAACCTTTCTTAATTCAAAAAAGATGATTAATCTGCAATTGCTAAAGTAAAATGTCTTTTCTGCTATTAAATATTTCAACCTAGTATTATGGCATATAAATAAGCCCAGTATTAGCACTAAAGTCACCAGCAAAGTGGTTTAATGTATCACGCGAGCCATAATTAGGTACATTACTGGGAGATGCCTCTCAGATACTTGTAGAACTATTTACAGATATGTGATTCAATTACTTTAAGTGCCTGTTTCTTGGAGGAACTTGCTAAGTAAGGTAGCGTTCAAGATTGATATGAAACCTGCTTGTGGTATTCGATAATCGATATAAACAACAATCGGCTGCTACATGCTAGTTCTGGTAGATCTTACCCTACTGATATTTTATTGAGCACATTTGATTTTGGTTTGGGATAAATTTAGGTTATGGTAAGCTATATTCCAAATTAGGTTTTAAATGTATCATGCTTTTAAAACAATAGCACTTCAATTTATTAATAAAAGAAACGTAGTGAAGCAGTTCAATGGGTAATTAAGAAAATAGGAATACAATATTATTATGAAATTAATTATTTTATCGGTTCCAGGACATTGAACCTTTGTTTACATATGCAAAAATAGGCTGGTAACTAAGTCATAACTGTATCTGTACAGTCATAGTCCTTTACTGTACATGGTGACCATTACCATACTGAAACAACCAGGCGCGTAGGAGCCGCGGGGGCCACGGGGGCCAATGGCCCCCTCAAATAATTTTCAGAGGGGCCTGGCCCCCTCAAAAATATCTGTTTCTAGTTTCATCATAATTTATAATTTTACGTATTTCTTGCAACCACTAACATGAACATATATATGAACTTGAATTGTAATTAAAACCCGCGTCTGTAAATCGCCTTATTTTTTATTGCCGCCGAGTGAACGATATTAAATTTCACTATTCTAGAAAGTAATCGGTGTGGTCGAATATAATTGAAATGAGACTACTATAACAACACTTTTCTTATCGGGTATTTGCCATGCAACTGCAAGGCTGTTTCCAAAAGATGCCTACTATTAAGATTTTAACCGCCTTTTTGAACAACCGATTGGCGCGGGTTTGATAATAGTTATTTACTATACAAGTGGGATAACAGCATCATTAATATACGTGTGTGTAAGTTACAAACGAGTGCGTAGCACGAGTTATGTAAGCACACAAGTAAATTAATGATGCATTATCACACATGTATTGTACCAAATTTTATCTACGACTGCCTAAAATTGAAAAAAGTGCATTAAGAGAAATGTCAGATGTCATTTTCAAAAATATTTTAGTAGGCAAATGTCATTATGTCATTCATTTGACACTATTTCAGTTACGCAATGAAGTCATTACACAACTCAGTTGCGTAATGAAACCATTACATAACTGAGTGGTGTAATGAGCTTCATTACCTAACTGAAATAGTGTCAAATGAGTGACGTAATGCGTTACTTATCCCGCTGGAGTAGATAAAATACATTTATTGATTTAGTATGTGAAACATTAGTAGGTGCTTTACCAACTAGAATTTCTGATTTTGGTACAGGTTTCTAAATGATAGTTTCTTAATTGAATTTATTTTTGTATTTGTGTTTTATTATTTTTAATCTTTATTTATACCCTTTTTTTCGGAAACTCGTTTCTATATTTATTTAAGTTTGCTTATTCATGTGTATTCTTTGCTTATGTGAAAATCTGATAATAAACATTGTTCATTGTTTAATTAATTTTTTATGGTACAGTGTTTTTTTTTAAATAAAATAGCACTTATTAAGTAACCACTGAATATACAATATACTATTATAGTAATAATAATAATGGTGAGGCACTAGCACCCCCTGGAAGGAGCTTGGCCTGCAGTATAAAACTAAAAATTGATAATCAGGAAATCAGAAATATTATAGCTCGTATTAATGGATCAAGTTAGATGTGTTAGTCTTTATTGATAATAGAATGGCCCCCGCAGTCTAGAAAACGCTCCTACGCGCCTGGAAACAACTGTATCTGTGCGGTAATATACCTTTATCGTACATGGCAACCATTACTATACTGCAGCCGATAAACTATTGAACAAACCACGGATGTTATGAATCATAACATTCCGAGATATATTAATAGCTATTACAATAGTAATTAATGTATTAAGAGGGGTAACCCAGTCTTAACATTCGAGCATATTTTTACCACTCGAGTGAGCGCAGCGAAGCAATAGTGGTAATTTATGTGAGAAATGTTAAGACGGTTACCCCTCGAAATGCGTTCATTAGTTTATTGTTCATTAAGGCAATAATTTTGAATCAATAATAATTACTAAAAACTGCTAAATCTAAATCGGACTACCATGAATATGTGTGATGTTGCTATAGTGCATGCATATTAAATTAGTGGATGCATGTTAAATGTATCTTAACATTCGAGGACGCGATCATGTTAAACACTGTTTAACATTTCAATGAACAATAAAAAGATTAATGCATGCAGTAGCAAAAATCGTCATATTTTCGAATGAATAGAGACACTGTCTAAACTTTAAAGCTTTGAAGTGAAGGTATTCAAACAATATTTTGCTGTTATTATTTCTATGTAGCTTAAGTGTTCTTGAAACTTTGATAAGTTTTGGAAAATATTGAGAAATTTGCTACTACTAACTATACATGTGGGCGACTTGAAAAAATATAATTAGCATGAAGATAAAATGTTTATCAAGCGATAAAAATGCCGAACTAAAGCAAAATCTTAGAAGCTCATAACGGTTAGGAATTGCAGTTTGAAAAATATCTCAGAACAATATTTCCGTCCAATAAATTCAAAGCAATACAAAAACCGGTATTAAAGAAAACATCATTTTTCTTTTCAGTACGGCATGTCAGTTTCAGAAATCACTTATGGTGAAAAAAGTGTGGAACCACAGAATAGATACCCTGATATCTATTTCCAGTAGCACAACAGATGCTTTTGTAAATACGAGCATCGATCTGTACAGAAGTGGAGGTGGAGCTACAGATAAAGTCTTAAGAGAGTTGCAAATGTATATTTAAGCTTAATTAGAAATTATTTCAGGCTACTTGTTATTTTCGCTAACTCAGGCGAACAGTACAATAACTAGCCGCAATCGTAAAGAGCTATTTCTTGGTTGTTTTTTTTTTACTTATGAATTCATCTTCATTCAAATGTGAGGTGCCTCCGTTGGTACGACCAATAGGTGTTCTATTTTAATCAAGTTTAAATAGTATACCACTGCAAAAGCCCTTTATGATTAGAAGACCTTCAATGGCAAGTTTACTCAAGCCACATTGTAGAACTCTGGTTCCAACAATCAACAAATTAAGTAGCTCAATAAATATTTCTGAGAAATTGTATAGGTCAATGAGAAATAAAGTCCATGGAAATTATAGTTGTAACTATTGGTGACACTATAATTTTAAAAACTACACTCGACATAAATGCGGTTGAGTCAATCAGACTGATAAATGTACTTCAAAATGATTGCTTATGTAAAAATAAACTACATTTTAGTTTCTAATTAAATTAAAATGGGTGAGTTTTTCCACCAATAACCACTTGAGAAAAGTTAAATCTTTACTGTATATGTTCTACAAGGCGTTCTTAAATTAACTTTAACGAGACATAGGTAAAACATCTAGTATAAGAAAGACGTAGTAGAAAACAACCCCAACATAATAAATATTCTTTATCTTAATCCACTGACAAGCAAACGCAAAGGATTTACAGCTTATAGGGCAAGCCTGTCCTCCTTTATAAATTGCCCACGCCCTTACAAGATTCCGGATCAATCATACGCGCCATATAAAAATTTAGACAAAGCAGGTCATAAGCACGTCGCTGCTGTAATAAAGAATCTTCAGTATCCTTACTTATTTCGAAAAGGTTAAGCGAGAAGAATCGACTGCCTAAACAGAAGACAAATATTGGGAAGTACCCCCTAAGTCCTCACCACCGCCTGTATAGATTTTTAATTAAAAGCGGAACGAAAACGTAATTGGATTACATTCAAGTTCTTTATCAATTCCCTTTGATAAAACTTTCTGATTTCCGCTTTGCTCTTCTCAGTTTCTGTAGTAAGCAGGAATAAAAGTAATCTCAAGCGCTTTTCTAAAAACGTCATTAGTCCTGAATTATAGTTTCGAGGTAGAGATTGTGCTTGCAGCTCACCACATAAAACGAATTTGTGTTTGCCGATAGATCGGAAAACTAATAAATTCTTTTCTTTAAAATTTCCCATGCGTTTATTCATTGTTTTGGATTTATATCAATTCCAAATATTTGCTGTTGTACACATTTTACTTACATACAATTATTTATAACTGCGAAAGTTAAAATCTGAGAAAATAAATAACATTATTAGGCAGCAGCGGAAAGATAAACTGCGTATTAAAATTAATCAGTCTAATTAATAACGGATGGCCCTAAATAATAAATTCATAGCATGCAAGATCCAAAGCACTGCTTATGATAACGTGCACCCTGGAGAAGGAGTTAACTACCATAGGTTATAATTTATGCGCATATAATACATTCATATTGTTATAATGTAGAAGATGTAATTTACTGTTCAACATACATCAAATATTACATTATATTTCGTCCTTTCGCAATAAAAATATCCACAAAGTATGTATGCACTTAAATTAGATGCAGGCTATTTTAAACCTGCAAGAGATATAACTTAATAACATCCAACAGTACACCATCCTTATCCTTAATTAATTACCTAACTCGGTATAATGAAAAGCGTAACAGTCCCAGAAAAATACATCCGCTGTTGCTAAAAACAACTTTGCCTCGGGTTATAATATCAAAGACCCCTTTTAGACGCGCTACTATATTTTTTCTGTCCATTAAAAATTATAAAAATAATTTCCCATAGTTACAGAACTTACAGAATTTAAAGTATTAGAAGAACAGAAAAGGCAACGTGGATGAATTATTGGGCATATTTAAGCGCATTTAATTAAGCCTCGGTAAATTTCTGCAATATTTCAAGTTTTCAAAAGATCCATCTGGTCACAGAAATAATAATAACGGACAATTTCTAGTTTTTAATTAACTGTAACAGTAAACTTGGAATAACTGAATAAGTAAGTATCACACACACTTTACTAAAGCCGTATTTTTATAACCCAAGTGCCTATTTTGACAATTTATAAAACGTTAATGTTTTATTTTGATATTAGTAAGGTTTCGTAACAAAATATTACGTACAATTGCAGACAAACAAATATAGAAACATCAACGTTAATCTAGTGCCCGTTGCTTTATTGATTTTAAACATAGTACTTATATACAGGGTGTTCAAAAATAAGTTCAGATATTTTACCCACTTATAGATCTCATCAATACAAACAAAAAAGCCCCATTAAACATGGATTGTAAAAAAATATGGGCTTTATTTTTCTGGAGACAGAAAATTGTATTTTTAACTGCTTTATTAAAAGAAAATAAAAAATTGCAAAACATCTGCTCTGTGTTATTTTTTTGTGAAAAAACCTAATCGACTTGCCCCGCGAACATGCCAATGGAATTACTGGATCAACTGTAATAGGTCCAAAAGATACCTCATAAAGTTATAAATAAAGTGTAAAATTTTATTAAAATTACCCAATACTGACTTACAGAATATCACACTAGCAATAAATAATTACAGTAAAACCGCCGAGTGATAACTAGGACTTGATCATATGAAAAAGACGTATTTAGATGAAATAAACATTAAGTTTCCATTTTTTGACACTGGTAAATATATTCATATTCAAACCTGGCCCAAGATCAACAATGGAGGGTATAGGGTATAGCTGTAATCGAATTTTGTGCTAAGAAACACACAAAAGGGCGATTAGAATTAGGACTACAAATTATATAAGTGTTTATGCCTAAAAGCGTAGTTTCTATTTTTCAAAATTTTAACAATTATCTATACCTTAAAAACTAAATCGCTACGGACAAGTGTTAAAAGTGAATTTTCTTTGTTTAAAATAGGTATGTACTTGTATTATTTAAAGCAACTTCTATATATCAAGAAAGGTATCGCTTGGTTGCGTTTAACGGTGCATCCACAAAATGTGCTATTTTGTTAATAGTTTAATAAAAAAATTTGGGTAAAAATATAATCACATTCGTAATAATAACGAGACAATAAAAGAAAACACTTGGTAATGCAAATTACACCAATTTAAAGTAAAAAGCATTACCGACGATGGGATTCGAACTTCAACGCTTGCGAGTGAGCCAGCGAATGCAATTTCAATTATCTGCGCGTAGCCCGAACCAAAGCACGCTTTCGCTGCCTCGCCCACCAAAGACGCCTCCGATTGGTGAGGGATGTGCAAATTGCTACTTTTATCTATTTCTCAGTTAAAGCAAAAATCAACAAAATGTTATTTTTTAAGGTGGTCATCCTGTATATATTTGTCCGAAATTATCTCGGTTTCATGCCAGGTAGACATATAAATTGCATGCAAAATATCGTCCTTTTCAACAAATAATTTTTGAAGTTATACCGCCAACAGACAGACAGACAGGCGACAGGGAGACAGACCGACAGCCAGACAGACAGACAGACAGACGGGCAGACAGACAGTGGAACTAAAAAAACAGACAGATGGAATTGAGAAAACATGTTTTTCGTTATCTAAGGACCCTGAAACGTAAAGATCTGATGAAATTTCGAAACGTTATTTTTTCGTGATTACAATACCTACTTCCTTCCTCTTAAACATGGAAATAATAAAATTACTCTATAATTCCAAATGCATTTTATCATCTATCCTACCGTTATAGTATAACAAGGTTTAAGTAATGAGATCCGTATGTAGCTATTCGATGCCGTTTAGAATATGTAAAACAATATCCTTGAGGTATGTCAACATAAAATTAGTTATGTGTCAACACACTCGTTGGTATCACTACACAGAACGGCTGGCAGCTGATGAGAGCGATTCGAAATAGGGCTCAAACTTATATGGTAATTATGGACGAAAACGTTGAAGTAACAGAATGGAACCGAACAGTTTCAATGTAATGCAAAGGCTAACTGCGCTGCAGTCGAAATAATCGTTAAACTCCCGGGATTATCGTCTGCGCTTCAGAAATGTAGTGAAATTTGAGGGTCAAGCTATCCGCCTATAACTAAATATGGTGCAATATTTGACATTGAAAAGGAATATATTCGAGCTCCGAGCATCGTTTTAGAAATAAATTAGTTCTTATTGTATAACTGCTGGCAGAACAATGAGAAGTGAAGTTGGGTCTTTAAGCTAACACCAGATGCAGAAACTAGCGTGTGCATTTTCGAATGTGCACGCAAACCTTGCAAAATGGTGGTAACAAGAAATCTTGTACAAAAACAGACAATAATACAAGTCCATGGCCTGAAACAAACACTTTCAATGAAATATCTGGGCTCTACAATGAACAGGAAGCGAGAAATTGAACCTAACTTAAACACTAACACCATTTCTGACTACAAATTGTTTAATGCTCTAAAATATGCATGTCTCAATAAAACAGAAGTGAATAAAAATACAAAGCTCAAAATGTATAAAATGGTGTTTGTTCCTCTTATATATGGGTGTAAAAGTGGGTACTTTGTAAGAAGTTGAAATATAAAGTATAAGCCATTAAGATGATAATACTACGCAACAGGTAGAACGGATGAAATAAGAAATTTGGAAATAAAGCACATGCTTAATATTAAACCTGTAGTGGTCATTATTGACGTAAGACCATAATTGAGTTAGTTCGGGAACATATTGACAATAAAAACAACTTATTTAAAATCATCTCAGAAAAGGAAAAGAATAAAATGGAAAGAAGGGAAAGACCAAGAAAAACCTGGAATGAGAAAATAGCAGAAATCCTTGAGTAACGAGGAGGTGCTCTAGATAAAAAGTTGGGAAAGTTTTTCGCAAGATTAACCTCGCCACCAAACGATAAAAGAGGTCACAAGTATGTAAGTAATTTTAATAGGGAATGACTGTACACCCTTGTTTTCGCAGGAAATCCTTTACTTCATTTCTATGAACATGGTTTATGAAATATTTGGTTAAGTAGATGCTATTTCGTCAATTGCTTAATGATATGAAATTATAACTTTATTGCCTAAAAAAAATGATGTGTAATGGTTTATAAAATTATAAAGATTATTACACACAACTGTCACATGACTGATATCAGCCAACGAAAACCATGCATTTGTTGAAAATCGACCAATCCCGAACTGATTACCTGATAAGCGCCCGTGGGCTGCTTACCAAGCGATAAACTCCCTAGGGATGATTATCGACCCCGTGGATGATGTCATAATTAGAAATATAAATGCAAAAAACAGGCAATTTGAGTTTTTTGGCATTATTAGATCAATTTTAAATCATAATTCGTATACGGGTTTCGCGTAATAATCTCCAAAATATAAACGCGGGCAACACACTTACATATAATTTTGCCCGTGCCAAGAGTCATCGTGCTGGTTGCCCTTAGAAAACTGCCCTCGGGCAAGCCCTCGGGACAGTTTTCATTGCAACCAGCACTCGACCTTTGGAGTGTGCAAAATTATCGGTAAGTAAGTCTCGCCCTTGTTATATTACTATTGAAAACAACCTTAGGGTGGTTTTCAATCAGCATGGAAACTACCTTTTATTATTATTCAGTAGTATCCTGTAACACGTAAATAATGAGGGGTCATTAATTGTCACAAAACTGGCTTCTCTTCATTAATAATTATAATTAATCTATTTAATAGTAAATAATTATTGTTATTAATTTATTGCAGAGGATTATCACTGCCATTGGTTCATTATAGCTGATAACTATCCTATAATATTAGGCTCTCGTATATTGCTTTTCAAAGAACATGGGCAGTATTGAAAAATATACTGAATGCTTTATTTATAATTCAAGTATAACGCTAACATCATGATGCTTGAAGTTTAACAGATATGTCAAAATTCTATATTTACGCAATGTCAAAGCTATGACGATATCGGAATAATACCTGACAATTCTTTAAGAATATATTCTCCTTTAGAATATTATATTAAAAATTTCGAATATTCTTTTTTCTATAGCACATGTTAAAGTGTGCTTTTATCAACTCAAAACAAAAAGTCAAGTTTTACTTTAACAGCAAGGGTAGATAAAGTAGCACTTTAACATCAAGGATAGATAAAGTAATTTAATTTTCTAACTTTTGTTTAAATTAAATATGACAGCTTCGCATTATCGTAGCAACCCAATCTAGCTACTGACATTTTGAAATGTGGTTGACTGTCATTATTTTCTTTTGAAATTATTAAAGTTCTTGCTATAGAAAAAAATATTGTATTATACACGACGATAAAGTTATTTCTATCCACTCTTGAATCATTAACGTCTCGACTTCGTCTCGACGTTAAACGATTCACTCGTGGATAAAATTTAACTTTAACGTCTTGTATAATAAATTACTATTAATGCTGTTCTTATAATTATTGTATGGTTGATAAAGCTATCAAGTAGTCTACATGTCTAAGAACACATTGATTCGTATTCTAAAGACTTGTTTAATTTTAACCATTGTACTGTCATGTTTGCATGGAGAGGGATGGCTAAAGCTAAATTTCAGAACCATGACAGTTAAAAGTGATTTTAATTAATCACAGCTTTATCATGAGGTGAGAATAATTAAGCTCAATCTAACGGCTTCGCCGAATAATATTTTTTTCCAATATCGACTTGTAATTGTATTTTATCTATGAAAATCTCCATGATAAGATAACAGTTAATGATGAGGATGAATAAAATATTACTTTATTCACTAGTAAATGAAACAGTCCATAACCCATATCAACTAACCAAATACATACATGTTACCGTGGTAACTAGTACAAAAACAGGTAATATGATTATTTATTTATTTTATTCTAAAACTTATTGATATAACTAAATGTACGTAATGAAAAAAAAAATATATGCCATACGTGAATAAAGAGATATTTATCCATTCTGGGAAATACCTCACTCGGCTTTAAGTCGTGAGCTAAAGTGTTCCCCTTATGGATAAAATACTTCTTTATTCACTTGTACCATATATGACTATTTAATTTGAATCTTAGATTTACGAACTTTAGAAGTTAAAACTACACTGTCAATGTTTAAGTGGTACGTACGTACGAACGTGGACGTACCTACACTAATGAATTAACTTTGTGGGTCGTTTCTTTGCTTTCCTATTCGTTCATATTATTTCAAGCTATACAAATGTAAAATATGTACTAGAAATGAAGAGAATTAAGACGTTTTATTATTATTTTAATTTATAGTTTTCTATTAAAAAAATTAATGATGTTGACAATAATATGTTTTAATACTTCGAAGCATTTGGATATAAAAACAAACTCCTAGTGTAACAATTGAAATATCTTCTGAATATTTCCCGTCAAACAAATTAACCCTGTGGATTCATTTAACTAACTATAAAAGTTTTTCTTTGAGAGAGCGTGTAGCTGGCTGGTTAAGCGTTTGCGTCTGGAGTCGGTAAATAGTGAGTTCGAACCTCGCACTCACACTTACACTCAGTGTGGTACTAATAGGCTCTCAGCCTATGTTAGGAGGAAAAAGAAGATAAAGGTTTTACAGAACTTTAAGCTACTAGTACTTATTATCATATGTCCGACAAAATTACACAAAAGTTGAACATGGCGAAAAATGCAATCCATGCATGTTAATTACATGATTTCACAGAATCTCGGTTCCACATTTAATTTAAAAACCAGAGTTCATTAAAATGCTTATTAAAACGTCGCCCACGGAACACAATAAAAGTATGCGTTACATGCAGCTGACAAAACTGCAAGTCTAGGTCGGAACCAAACGTCACTGGGCATTAAAATATCCAAACTGTGATGATGTCATCTCCTCGGAAGCCCAGGCATTTACTCCTTGATGCATAAATGTACATATTAGAACTTTAAACGAACTTTTCAATTTGTGCAGCTTTTAGCAGATTAATGCAGAACATGGAAACCACAGCGTCACAGTGAGCTAATACTTTTCATTTACAGCGGCACCCGCAGAACTCATCAGTAGTGAAGTTGTTCTCAACAAAGTCAGGTCATACACGTTAATGTTGAGTTATGCAGAACATGCAATAATCCAACTTTACCACGAAACGAACCTTCAAATACGGTACATTGAATAGAAAATGTTTCAAGATCTGCAGCTCGAGACTCAATTTATGCTTATCGAATTACTAAGACACTGCATGATTTATCATGATGGAATATTGTACATGTTAGTATAGAACTATAATCCGTGCCAATAATTACCCCAATTCGTTAACATCCTTTAAAGAAGTGTGCAGTTTTTTATTTATTTTTTCAATTTATTCAAGCACTAAATAAGGACTGGTGGAGTAACAATAGAATCAACTCATTACCTATGTTAGCTTAAAATTGCAACTTATTCCAAACAGGCGATTTTCCAAGCCAGGCTCAATAGTTGCAGCTTCTCTGGTGGGAAACCGGAGATAAGCATGCCGTAGGCTAAATAGTGCTCATTAAGGTACCTTATTGGTGTTTTGTTTGTATTGTGAGCTACCATAGCATTTCACTTTGATCTCCGCTGCAATTTCGCTAACTATTGCAGAGAAGGTAGAACTTCTTGCATTTACCTTATGCCACGCCAATAGGCAATTTCCAAATCAGAATTTCCTAGCTATTTACTTTGTAGTGGCTAAATGCCTTTGGTAGAATAGAAGTTACGTTTGGTGGCTACAGTTTTCTAGTAGTAGCAACATAAATACAATATGTTAATTTATGTAGAACTGAACTTTTCAGCTTACCGCTTGAATCTGAATTTATTCCTGTAAAGTAAAAGAAGTGATTGTAATACGCTAAAATCATAGCTCTCTAATTTTTTTAATAACTGTTTTATTATGCAGAATCTTATAAGTTCGACCACTTTTGCTTCCATAGACTATGATACCGGGTGTCTTAAAAAGAATTACATCTAGTAGGTTTTGAATTTTTTTTTGCGTGTAAATTTTTATGTTCCGCTAGATTGTTATTGGTATTGCATTCTGGGAAATTCAAAGCATACTAGATGTAATTCTTTTTAAGACACACTGTATTATATAAATCTAATAAAACTATGAAAACATGTTGTTTATTTATTACCACTTAATAATAGGTAACTTTGATCCTGGAAAACGGTTACATGTTTTCATTAAGCGAATATTTAAATTAAGCCTTCCTTTGCATATTACAGGGTTAGCTTTTCACCATGTGTGAGTTGTGTTTCACTTCATCCGAAATGCTTTTCCCTCTAGTGAACACTTGCCAACATTGACAAACGGGAATTACATCTGATAAACAGTGAAACACAATGGATACTTGGTGAAAAGCAATCGGAAAATCCTGTAAAATGTTAATAGATAACCAAATTTCTGTAGTTGTAACCCTAACTCAGCACGTTGGTAAAAGCACATCGTTGCCAAACTAAGTTTATTTTGCATTAAAATGCATATAGAGTGTGCGGTAACATACGGCCACTATTTTGCGTAGGTGACAATCATTCTCACTTTGGTAAAAAAATCCTATCAAGTTATATGTTAAAGCGAACCATTGTTAAAATACAGGGTGTAAAAATAGCATATTCTCGGACAGCAGCAGCTTTCTCCCTTGTTGTAAATATAAACATGGCTTATTTAACAAAAAGATCAATTCTAAGCTTTGAACTTTTAATCTTATTAGATAAGAGACGTTTAAGTAGCTGTTAATAATGTGATTTCGCTAGCCATGTAAGTAAGCTTACTGAAATCTATATATTTAAAACGTGGAGCGTTTTCTTTCGACATCTATTTTGAGACTTCCACCGGGCCGATTTCGATAATTCTTTTTTTAAATGAAATCCGTCAAATTGCAAATAATTGCATAACTTTTAGAGAAAAACCAATATTGTAGCGCGCAAGATATGTAGTTCGCGTCCCCGTAGCAGTGGAACAAGTAAACTTTCGAAGTCGGTTCGCGGTGTTCTGCTGATTTTTGCAATGGACCACTGTACTTGCTTGAATTTGTTTGTGTAAAATACGGCCTGCGCTCTGACGTGAAGTGCATGCCCCTTATTTAAACTATTTTGTAGCCATTGCTACCACCGGCCCTCAACATTCTCAATTTTAGCCCTAAGAACTAACATTGCTATGAAATCAACATCAAAATTATATCTCTCTTGCCTGAATATGAAAAGCAATATTTGAGTGTGAATACAATAATTGTATCACATACTGGCATTTTATAATTTTCAAATGTAATACCACAAAAGGTGAACATTTTTTGAGAATTTTTTTCGTTGACATGCAAATTATTGCGTTTAAATTTCTCGAAACCAAAACTGCGTTAAAAATTCTCTAAAAAAATTTTGCCTTGAGTGGTATTTGGAAAGATTATTCAACAATATGGGTAGATGACCTTTACCGTGTTCGACAGCACACATTTTTAACGTTTTCCACTATTATTTCGATACTGGAGCTTCCTACACGATTATTATGAGTTTTCATAACGACGCTGATTTGCAAACTTCACTTTGACGTTTTGGTGAAATGTCAGTCAAAGGCTACTCACTAATTTGAAATCATTGAAACCAATCGGAATCGCGTGAAAACACTGTGACATTAGGTGTTTTCAATGACAGTCAATTTTTATTGGCCGTTTCTGACAAATTGAACAATTTTCATTGGTTCGTTCATTATAGTGTTGAATAATCTATGGAATTTGAGCGGAATATATCCACATTGCTTAAAACTAAAAATAGGATCAATACATATTCCTTTGAAAATTTTAAATGTGTCTACGGGTTCAATAGATGAGATAAAATTAATGATACGCCATTTATTTGACAACTGCTTAGATTTGGTATTAACTGGACAAGCCACAGGCAGAAGAGTATTATTATCGCGTATAGATTAACACATTCTAATATTGCACTACCTTTTTGCCTTCGGAAAAGAAATTTTTCTGCACGCCGATCATTTGCGCTGACAATTTATAAATCACAAGGTCAAACTGTGGATAAAGTGGGAATATATCGTATTTGCCGCAACCCCAGTATTTAGCCATGTCAAGTATATGTAGCAATATCACGTGTAAGTAGTTTTTAAAACTTGAAATTTTACCTAATGAATCCTGCCACACGTTAGAAAGGAGTTTTGTAACTTGCAAAATATTTTGCAACGGGTCTATACCGAGGTAGAAAGTGTTTCATTACTGTCGAGAGATTAAGTAGTTAACCGAGACGCGAATCGTCGAGATCAACTTTATCTCGAGACAGGAATGAAACTTTTCACCATGGTATGTATACTATTTTACTCATAATCGGTTTTTGTTATTATTTATTTAATTAGGTAAGTTTCAAAGAATACCTATTTTTATTGCAGTTTAATAAGTCACTTTAACCAAGGAATCTGTGACGCTATTGTTTGGTAACGTGACAAGTTCATTGAAAGTAACATTTAGCTAGCCGGGAAAAACCTTTCCCGGCTAGCTGGAAAGTAAAGTAAACAATGACTCGCTTTTCTACAGTTTTGAAGGTTAAAAACGTATCTATTATTAACCTTTGATGAGTAAACATATACACACATCCGTTCTATTTCTTAAGTACCTAACAAGATGGCTAAAATGTTAAATTAGATAAAATGTTGACTCTTTACTTTCGGCTTGTAATCGCCTTCCCTGTACGTACGTGAAGTAGTAGCCCTGTCACCGAATACTCTGTATACACTTATTTGAAAGTCTCAGTATTTATATACTAAGTATCTTTTCTCTATCTATAGTAATGAAAAATTTAAGGTATTATTCTGTCTTAAAACCCATGCAAGTTCCTGATTATTATGACTATTGCATACATCTGTCGAACGATGTCATTTGACCAATGATCGCACTCGCTTTTTGAACTTTCAACCAATCAAAAAGGGCTTGCCTGGATAATTATTGTTATATAACAACTTATCGGTAATAATCCACCTTACTCATTAAAATGATGATTCATTAGTTTTTTAATCGATTCAAGCAAAATATATTGCGTGCATAGTTCCTTGCTTCGATAATGCTGACCAGATTCCACTCACGCTGGATTGTTTAGAAAATACGCCCGACAGCGAAGCTGGTCGTGCAATCTGACCAGCATTATCGGCAAGTCACTATGCACTTAATACATTACTGTTGATAAGCTTTTAGTTAGAAACGCTTTGATATGATAACTATCTATTTGTATAACTAGGGATGCGTTTGATTTCCTTCAACATATTTTTATACTAATATTTTGCTGTCATATTCGCCTGTACGTTAAAGCAATTACAGGCAAGGGGTAACTAACAAAGTTCTTTTGCCAAGGATAATCAACAACACAAACTGCATTCATTGCCTTAGGATTTATGGATTAATTGTATATAATCAAATTAAGGACCTACGTTAGTTTAAAAGTAAAATGAAGAAGATCCTTCTTCTTAATGAGCAATTAACTCTTAGTAATTTAGGATAACAACATGCAAATTGCATAACATTCAATTGCGTTTTCATGGCTTCCGGTAGATTTTGAGGTTATCTTTGGCAATACCAAGCTATAATATGCTCAAGAATCCCATTTTTGCCAGCAAAACGAGTAGGGACACATGTTAGTTCTAGAGAGCACAAAATAACACATTTGGACAAAGTTGTGTGAGAGACAGTGCGCGTTAAAATGATTTATAGAAAACCTAACGTACGGTATAATTAAGATTTAAAAAGTGCATAAAACCGGGTTACAACACCAGAAAAAATACCGTCACATCACTGCAAAGCACATGAGGCCGTCACTATCCGTTGGAGGCTGAAATCAGAACTGATCCGAGTTTCGCTGGAGACCGATCGTCGCCAACTCAAAGTTTGAAATTACAACTGTGGAAGTCAGAGCCAATAACTGAAGAGCAGGCTGTGTGTCTTTAATTGGGGGCCTACAGACACAGAAAATTGAGTATTGCACACATGAGAGCTATGAGTTCACATAAGGGGGAAGTTAGGGCTGCGATAAGACAGATCGGGCTGTGGATATGTTACATTGAGGGGCCCGCGCAAGCTACACGTTAGAGACACGCTTGAAGGAGGTGCTCATGGGCATTGTTGAAGCCTTCATGCACTGGCAAAGCAGTTGGACTCCGTGATATCAGCCTAAGGGTGTAAGACGCAGTAGCAAAGCCGTGGGATGCCCAGATCTCCGTGGAAAAAATATCCTTTCGAAGATAACACTCCCAGAAATGAAGGAAGGGTGTGGGCGTACGTATTTTATTGTAATTGTTGAGCTCTCACATCAGACTGGCAAGAATGAGAATTAGAAAGGTTAATAATTAAAACAAATCCTTCTCGTATTCGACACTAATTTAATTTAAATAATGTGCTGCCATGAATTCACGAAACTGAACTGATGTTACGTATTATTTTTTAACCATGTGTAAGAGTCTCATAAAGTTGCTTGCTTGTGGAAACTTGGCTGCGTGTGCCCATTATAAATTATTAATGCCTAAAGCACGTATCAAAATAGATGATGAGATATAAAAGAAATCGGTTATTTAGCAAGCCAAATAATTAATTTTCAAATGTAATTACATGAACAGTAGCAAGCGATATTTCACGGCATATTCTTTTTATAGGTCACCCAAACGTGGGACAAATTAGAGAAAAAAACATTGCAATATATTCACTCGACGATAAAGTTGGTAAAATATCCATTAATGCAAGTTATGTTAGAATTTCGTTAACACTCATGCTGAATAAATATTTAAATGTCCTTTTTCTCGCGTATAATGGAAGACACGTTAACTTTAAAATACAGAAAAGTGCTGGTGGTAACATTTTTGATTTAGTTGACTACAATATTTATTCTCGTTTAAAAGTGAACATAATTTTAACATACTGTGTATATTTAATTAATATGCTAATCAGCATTTACAGATTCTAAAATTTCTAGAAATGTTTGGCTATCCATGCTGAAACTTAAGTAACGTTCTTTATTTTAAAATAGTACGATTAGTAGACTATGAAAGAATATATTAGATGTTTATTATTGTAATATGAACGAAGTATCCCTGGATCACCTTAAATAATCAAAATGTTCAGCTCGGAAAGTTTACGGATCGACTACCTCCTATTGAATTGAGCCAATCGAAGCGACAGAAATTGGTGGCACTCTTTTCATCCAGTTTTCTGACCTTTTCAAGGCGTTTGCTCTTTATTTGTAAAAGAAAGCTGGAAACAGTTTGTATCATTTTTAAGTAATTCGGTGAAAAACTGGCATATAAATTACTACACTCAAAAAGCTACATATCATTATTAACTTGGTGATTGTTTGCTGTTTCTTTTTATTGCTTCGAATGTTTACTAAGTAACAATGGAGGAATATTACAATCCAAAAAATATCACCTCCGAGATTTCTTCAGATCATCACGTTTCAGGGTCTTTGCATGGCGAAAAACAGGTTTTCTCATTTCCGTTTATCTGTCTGTATGCCTGCCTGTTGCCGATATAACTCAAAAACTATTTGTTGGAAGAAAGCGACATTTTGTATGCAGCTTATATGCCTTCCTGGCATGACACCGAAAAAATTTCGGTAAAATATATTCAGGTTGAGCACCTTAAAATAATAATATTTTTATACTTTAACTGAGAAACAAATAAAACTAATCATCTCCACATAGATCAGGCTTTACTCTTGATGAAAATGGGACACTTGTGATACAGGATAAATGTTTTAAGAAACAAAAAGGAGCATCGAATAATTGCATTGTGTTTAATGAAGCTGCACCGCAGAGATCCGAACGGTCCCGTGTGACAAATGGTCGAGCGTTAAAATCGCATTCGCAAGCGCTGACTTCGAATCCCCCCGTCAGTAATTATTTTTTACTTGAAAATTGATCTAATTTGCCTTACTAGATTTTCTTTTCTGGTTTCAGTATTATTAAAAACATTAAGATATTTTTACACATAGATTCATTTAATTTTTAAAATTGTCACAACGTCCACTTGCGAGGTAAGTAAAGGCCTTTACAGATTTTTTTGATGTGATTCAGTACCAAATGTTACATAGAAAACGATAGTATGGAATAGCTTAATCATCAATCGATTTTCATTCACTTTAAAGCTAAGTTTAAGATATAAATCTTCTTGTTCCTCAAAATTGAGCAGGTATTTTGTTCTCGAGATCCAAAATTTATTTTAATTACAATAGTAGGTATTAAATTTATAATAAATGTTTTAGTACCAACATTGTGGAAGATGTAAGACATTCGGTGGACTTAATTATTTTTAATTTATTACTACCTAAGACATGACTCATTTTTATTGCAAATCTCAATATATTCACATATGTTATTGCTTTGGCAAAGAGATACGTTCTTTAACATTTTGAATTAAGTTTCTCTAGTGCACATCGTTTAAAAAGATTTATTTGTCCGATGATATGTTCATAATCATACATCACATCAATTTAATTCGTTCAACTCCAAACCAGAGCTACAAATATTAAATTGGTCGTTTGATATTATCACACAAAATTATGGCTTCGCGAGTAAAAGTACTTCATTTGTGAAACAAATTCTACATGCGAAGTATCATTTTCCTTCCTTTACTAAAATTTGCGAGAACGCATTAACACTGAGGGATTCGCAATCACCCACAGGCCTCCCAATCGATTTGCGGCGTCGGCGTCGCTACTAATTACGTTCCACCGCTGCCTATCTTTTTTGCTTTGCAGTTTTCTATTCCTGTAATGTGCCATTTAAAAATTACTGCAATTTTATAGCTCTCCGAACAAGATTTAAACATGTTTCGCTGGGAAACGTTTTTCCCGATAAGCACTGCTGTTATGATGTTATCAATTGTCAGGTCGTTATCGTGTAGGAAAACGTGAATAACATGATTTCGATCCATCACAACTGACGAAAATGTCAAAAATGAAGAATGATATATATGTAATACGTGAAAGTGTATTAGTATATTTAACTACATAAATATGGATGCCTGAAAAACGGTTCTTCACAACTCACTGAAAATGATAATCTTCTTCTCAAATCGGTTTGCATAAGAGATATCTTACAGCAAATTGCATTCTATTAATCCCACATAATATAACAGCAGGAACTTTAATAGGGCTTGACCCTCAAGGGCATTATTACTTGGCTTTGAGTCTCATAATACCACCAAAATCAACTGCCTGTTGCATTACTAATATCGTCGAGTACCAATTTTCTCAGCATGTCATCTAATAATCTCTAATGATAACAAGCGGACTTTTTTCAGATTATTAGAGGCAACAAGTGTCTTCCAGCAATAAGAAAACTCGCAGCCTATTCGGTTAAGACATTTTCTTGATAGCTCTCGTCCTGGACTGTCAATTATACTGCTAATTTTATTATTTTATATTGCTAAGCGATATGTGAATTGTGTAAATTACATAGTAAATTGTTACTTCTACACTACGTTTAACAAACAGAATCGGTAATCAAATTACTGGGACGACATTGATGCACAAAACCACGTTACAAATTACAAGCTGGGGAGAATTCAAAAACTGCTTAATTTCAACTAAATTGAGCTGTGTTCAATTGGCTTCCCAATAGCAAATTTAGCGCTCATTTATGGTAGGAATTTATGCCGAATCTGCTCCTAAAACGTAGTATAGTAAAATATTGGCAACACAACTTTTTATTGATATAAGTAATTGAGCAGCGAATTTTGAAAAAATATGCTTCCACAGCTATCGCCGAGAATTATAGAGCCCGTGACATTTTACTCTTCTTTATGCTTTGAAGAAACAGTAAAATCATATTTAATTTGTAAAATTATAAATTTCTTGTAAAATTATAGTTTCTTCCATCTTACAGCATTTCCAAGTCTCGATTATTTTAAATATTTAAGAAATGAAAAATTTAATTTAAAAAAAATATTATATTTTTGAATATGTCTTTGAGATACACTCAGAAATGTCTTCCAGTGTAGTATTGCTAATTATACCATTCGTTATATTATTAAAAAAGCTACAAAACGACTGTGACGAGGTAAAAGTGTCAAGAGATTTTTTTACGTAAAATTTATTTTTCCTTCATAATATGACAGGTTGCTTAAAAAACGTAGCTTTTGTTTTTTTAACAATATATGTTAAATCTCCTAACTACACCAAAACAATGACATAAGTAGCCCCTAATTTACTATGTAAATGTTAAAAATAAATCTCCGATAGATTTTAACATATTAAAAAAAATCAAATTTTTTAAATTCAAATTTATAGAGCCGTAACTTTTTAATTTGCCTCTTTAGGAAACAAATTATTAGAACTAATTTCACTACTTTTTATGTAGTTAATTGTAAGAGATATAAAACCACAAAAATTTGAAGTATCAGTTGTTATGGAGATAACAAATGAATAAAACGAAAAGTTAAATTGTTTTATAAAACAGTTTCACGCCATATTCATGCACAGCTAATTAGTTCAACGGGTTTACACCGAGAACTTCTAAAACCGCAAGAAACCCAAATCAACTGCCTTACAAGAGAACAGGTCCTATTTTAGACATAACGTCTTCCTCGCCAAAAGCCACAGGTATACATTATAATGTTAAGCATATATGTGGTATGGGAAAATCTATTTACTAACACAAATGGTGCAAGGATTTATGTGCACTATGCAGTTGGCTTTTTGAGCATGATTGTGTGATTATGTCACTATTCCGCTAGAGCATATTAGTTACCAGTAGCAACCGTTCTTGAAAATTGAATAATTTCCAGAATTTCAAAATGTTCAAAAAAATAGTGAATGAATTTAAGTATTTTGCTACTTAGTAAATATACCATTCTTAATAGCTGATATTTGAAAAACTACAAGTTGAATATCTATATGCCATTTTGAATAATTTGGAGTTTCAGTAGCATATTGCCTCCAATTACGTTTCGTCGATCCATCAGGCTCTAAAAATCTCGTTTCAAGTAAGCTCTTCACATTTAAAATGAGCAATTTGTACCTATTATCACATTCTGCGACACGTCCTGTGTATGCACTAATATAACCCCAGATGATTTCCTCTTCAATGGAAGTCGGTAAACCAATTTAGCCCCTCAGAGTAATCCATTAAATTTGGTCATAAGTAATTTCAATTGCAACAAAAATTCATTAAAAACAGAATGAGAATGGTCCACAAGAGCTGTTTGACGTATAAAGCTGAATAGCTTTATTACAGGTATTTTATTACTGGGTTAAGACGTTTTTATTGATAGATTAACAGAGACAGTCATCGACATTATTTGTAATAAACTACGTGTCTGTAATCAATTTGCGATGAGTCTCAGCTTTTAATGACGGTTGTAAATCTGCATTCATCACTGCAAGTAAACAAAAATCGATTCACCTCGTATTGCATCGTTAATCAGCTGAACCAAACTGCGTTTACAATTTCTACAGGCGAAAATTTTACATAGACCTATATCATAGTTAAGTGTTAATTTCCACAACGATTTTTAATTTTAATCAACCGCAAATCCTTGTGAATAATATTTCATTCGTGAATTTTAACTGGCTTCAAATTTATTGCCATAATGGCGGTGACATCCAGATGAGGTAGTCTGCACGAGATGGAAGGTAAGTGATTAATAAGTTAGGAACTCCGCAAGTTGCCGTACAGAGAGTGCTATTAGATAGCCACTTTGCAATTAAACAGTAACTTTCAACTTGGCTGTAATTCCCGCAAGACACTTGCAAATTTAAAATGTAATTTGAAATCCATTCGGCTAATAGTAAGTAAAGTCGTTTTTGTATAAATATATAATATGGTCAGAAATAGTTATTCCCGCTAGTGCATTAGTAGGTATATAACACACATTAGCGAAACAAGTAGTCAACAATTAGTTTGAATTAAGCACTAGACAATTTATTGTAAGCCGAACACTAAGAAAGTGTTATGAATTTTTAGGGTATCATACTCTTTTTCCAAAAATTAGAGTGTAAATTCAAGAAAGTCTAAGCACCCATCTTTATTTTATTGCGGTAAATACAAATTTCTACGTGCTGTACCTAATAGCACACGATCTTTCTGCCACTCATTCCAGTAGGTGTATTACAGGCTATAGATAATATTTGCATTAAAGTCTTCATTTATTCATTACAAAAACAATAAGTAAAGTTTCAACTGTCTTAAAGATTCGTTAGTATACTTCTTTATACTTAAAAATAAGGCTAGAAGTTTCATGTAGCCTGTTATGTATGAATTTAAACAATATTTGACAATTCCTAGAGCTTAAATAGTAGAAATTACTAATTTAGAGGTAATATGCTCTAAACCCACAACAATTCTTCTCGAAATTTCCAACACAGTCATGAAAATCTATTGAGAGAACAGTCTAGATCCTAATTTTAATGCCAACACTACGAATCATTCAAATTTGACCACATTTATAAACAATATTAAATATATAAGTCTGAGAGTCCACATTTAGAAAATAAATACATAGAAAATTGATTTTATTTGGTTATATGAAAATTAAATCCTTGGAACCTCGTTCACTTCCAAAATAGGAAACGTGGATAGCATTTTTGATGCTTAGTCGATTGGATATCCTTCCCAACCCCTTCGGAACACACATGCCGAGCTTTAGTGCTTCTATCACATTTCGCACGATCCATTCGATATTTGTTGTTTGCAGACTGCACTAGAAATATAGATTTTGCCAAAACAGTGAAATAAATCCTTGCAGTTATTATAAAGTTGTAAAACATAGAATAGTAATATGAAAGCGGAGGCAAAGGTAAGCATCCGAAATATTACTGGGATTACACGTCACAGTTCCAGAGGCTATTAAAATAATTATGATAAATTTACAAAACCTACACAATCATTTACGAGAGATCTGAAATGACAGGGCCGCCTACCCTACTGATTAACTGAGCTTGTACAATTCGATATGCCCCAAATTTGTACGTTAATGCGACGCCAGAAGCCCGTAGCATTTGAATTCCCGGCGCAGATAGGGAAATCATTTTATAGACGGGAAATAATTCTAAATATGGCGCGATTGATGTGCAGAAATTACATATAATTTTACTTCGCATTCTACGGAATTATTATCGGAACGAAAAAATTGGGAATGCAAATTTGCTGATAATAAAGAGTCGGAAGATATGGGATAATGTATTTTGATCATTCTGTTGAAGGTGGTACACAATTACTAGTTTTTAATATAGAAAACCTGGACTGACATGTTGATTACTGAGGTAAAACACAGTAATGATAAAAATATATTGATAGTCTTATTTTAATTTTACCATCTTAGCTTCATTTCTTAAGAAGTCAAAGGAGAGGTCAAACTAAATATTTTGAGTTGCCAACATCTGAATCAACAGCAATGTTGTACATTGTTACATTTTAGAAACGCATCAAACATGCCTCATTGAAAACGACTAATCCATAATCAAAAGAAATATTAGTGGTTTGCTATTCACACAATTAAAACCTATGAGGGGTGGCTAAGCGTACTCATTAGATACTGAATATTGATTCGGCATTTAGCTGCCGGTTTCCATTAAAAGCCACTGTGTGTATGCCTCGGTAAGTCAAAACAAAGTTGAATTTGTGTAACATAGATCGTACAACGATTGCTATGAAAAAGACAGAGTGTACATGTTTCAGCGCCATAGAGATGAAACGCAGTGGTTTTGTCCTTCAGTATAACTTGAGCAGTAATAGTACTCATAACTAGGATAACGGATATACAGTTTCAGTTTGTAGATGAACCTCTAATCACGTTTACTAAACGAAACAATATACATCTGATGGTGTATTACGTAAGCTGTTTTCTGGAGAGTGCACTGCAATATGTATTTTCAATCACTGAGTAACAACATTTTGTTTATATCTATTACTTAAAGTACTTGTGAGGGAAGTGCCGTGTAAATCCCTTTACAGATTTTTTATTGCATACTCTGCTTATTTTGGTAGAACAATGGGCGATTAAGACAAACAGTGGGCATCTCACGTCTACTGCGGAAGCTACCGATCAAACGAATGCTTAGAAAGAACCCACTAACCACCATAATGACTGCTATTTTTGTATGGTAGATATTACTATCTACGAGAAACCCAAGCATAGAATGACGATTGTCTATGCTAACATATCATATTCTATTGATCCAGTGCCCCATAGTGAAAAATTTCCCGTTCCCACTCCACCATCTTCATTTACGAACAATGAAACTTCATTTCTAGCGACGACTGTGATACATTTGAGTTTAATAAACGGGGTTCATACAATTCTCCACATTTTCCAACCAACACGAATTAGATGACCTAGTGAGATCTTACTAGGAGCAGAGCATAAATGTTGTCATAGCGGCTCAAAGCGTGGAATTTACTGGATCCAAGTTGTAAAATTTTGTATACAGAAACAGGCATCTAACTTTTACATATTTCTTCCAAGTTTATGAATCCAATTGCGTATGTTATTGCTCTGACGTAAATGAGTTCTTAATGAAATATGCGTTTAATACAACTCTTCAGAGTGGCGCTTGTTTATTGAAAGCTCAAGAAACAGTCTTAAAGCCGCTTTGCTTCACAATGTAAATCAACTTCCTTCAATTCAAGTACATCACACAGTTCATATGAAAGAGGACTATGAAAACGACAAGTATTTACTAGACAAGATCGACTGTTCACGCCATAATTGGAATGTATGCGGAAACTGATGTTGGAGTTTTTAGTTGACTTATAAGGTGTGTATGGATATATTCAGTATTTACGCTTTTTCTACTTGTGGGATAATAGAGCAGATGACCAGCACTATATAAGAAAAGATTGACGTGTTCAAAACCAGTTAATTCCTGGTGCACATAAGGTCTGCAACAATCCTCTTGTTCAAAAAAAGAGTGTTGCTTTCGCCACTTCATATAAAGCTAGGACTAATGAAGTAGTTCGTTAAAGCGTTGAGTAGCGAAAGTGATGCCTTCCAACATATATGACCAATGTTGCCACAACTATCTAAGGCCAAAGTTAAAGGTGGAATATTTGTTAGCTCACAAATAAAACAAATATAAGCATCCATAAAGTTGAAAAACAAAATGTCTGCTACTGAGAAAAATGCTTGGCAAATACTGCGCCTTGTTATATCTGAATTTTTAGGTAACAAAAAGTCTGATAATTACAAAAACTTGCCGATAAAAATTCACTATTTGCAGGGACGTTTTGAAGAGCATGGTGAATGCTTTCACCAAGACATCATGTCGATGGAAAAAAGATACCAAGAAAGATGAAATGAAACTATTATGTGTAACTACGTATGGGGCTTCCTTCAAAACGCACGTAAGGAACACAAAATAATTTCGTTCAAACACCCGTTTCTAAAATGTAACTATTTAATGTTAATAATGATTTAATATTGTATTAACATATATTTTGTAATGCTTGACTTTTTTGCTTTTTTTATAGGGAAATAAAATGATTTCAGAGTAACAACTTATTTCTTAATTCTTGACGTAATAAAAAACCTTAAATGCTAATTATCACACTCGATATTAATGCTACCAGAGAAATAAAAACATTTTTGGATCAGCGTGTCAAAGAGCATACAGCGGGACCTGAGAAGTTCTCTACAATTTTTTTTCTCTAAGGTTTATTAGCAATCAGAATAATTTTTACAATAATATTCTATGAGCTAATGGTATGTAATCATTAAATATAACATGAAGAAAAAGACACCCATATTTTATATTGTTAAATCTATCGGCCATCGTCTTTTTAGTCTTCTAGTTTCCGGTTGTTCCGTTAGAGGGATGTCTTTCCAGTGTGTCGTGATGTTTCCTGGCTTTCTCTTTAATTACATCTGTCGCAAACGGTATATTGAGGTCGGTATACAATGTGAGGTTCGATACGAACCATGGGGCATTAGATAGTATCCTAAGTGTCTTAAATTGAAATCTCTGTATGACATCAACAGTTGACTTACAGGTACTTCCCCACAGTTCGCACCCATAAGTCCAGATAGGACGAATTATACATTTGTACAGCAGCAGTTTGTTTTCCAGCGTGAGAGCTGATCTTTTTCCTGTGAGCCAGTACATACTCTTCAGTTTTAAATCCATTTCTTTTCGCTTCTTAGTGACATGTGTCTTCCAAGTCAATCGTCTGTCCAAGTGCATATCCAGATACCTGACTTTATTAGCTTGAGGTGTGGTTGTGTGGTTAAGAGAAATTGTAGGGCATGTTACGCGTTTTGTAGTAAAAGCGACGTGAGTTGATTTATCTTCATTGACTTTTATGCGACATTTGGTCAGCCAGACTTCTAGCAAGTTTAGGTGTTCTTGGAGGAGATTTGATGCCATTGCTGGATCTTCATTACAGGAAAGTATTGCTGTGTCATCAGCAAATGTCCCCAAGGTCGTTTGTGGTGTTGTTGGAAGGTCATAGGTGAACAGCAAGTATAGCATAGGTCCAAGTACGCTGTCTTGTGAAACACCAGCCTTTATTTGTTTTAGTTGCGAGGTTTCGTTGCCTACTTTGGTTTGGAAGGAACGATCAGTCAAGTAGGAACGTAGCAAAAGGTAATACTGGTGCGGAAGGAGTATTTTTATTTTAAAGAGTAAACATCTGTGCCATACTTTCTCGAATGCGCTTCTCACATCCAGGAACACTGGGCTGCAATACAGTTTGGTTTCCAGTGATTTGCTTATTTCCCAATTCTTTACTAAACCTCATGCATCAATTTGAATTCACTAAACAAGTATCACATTTTAAACAGATCTGTTAGCATACAGGGACAATCAAAAATTTGTATTTCAAAACATACATAATGTATAATATGTCTTATCATTACTAACAATTGAAACAAAAATGTGTATTAGGTCTTCGCTCACTGTACATGTGCCTTGATATATCCACATTCCCTTTCCATACAGGTAGCCGTTCTTCTACAAGTACAAAGAGTTAAGACTTTACTTTTCAGGAATTTTCATTTTCCCTGTATACTAGCAGATCTTTTTGAAATGTATTACTTGATTATTGAAGTCAAATTGATGTTGTCTGATACTTTTTGTAAAGAAGATTTTTTTGAGAAATTTATAAGACAGTTCCCCATTTGTAGCGAACGTTTTAGGATCCGCTGTATATGTATAAATGTTATGAGCAAAGATCGAATTCCCGCAATTAACGAAAAAACTTACAAAAAAGCATTCTGAGCAATGCCAAATATCTAAACACCGAAATTTGCATCGTGGGAATTTCAGAACAGCCACAACACAACGTGGACCTTTAAAAATAACCAAAACTCGAAATTCAAAATTGGTCCATGTTCCATGCAAAACGCCCACAACGCAATCTGCCAAATCGTTGTTTGCCACAATGTGTTCTATCATTTCATCAGCCATTCATGGCGCAAAAGCTTATGTTAAAAATCGGATTGTAAAGAAGCAAGGAAATAAAATGTTTGCAATCAGATTTGCTTAAATTTGGAGTACATATTCTAAACGAAAGATATATCACTACAATAACTAACAAACACTATAGCTATTTGAATATACCGGATAGTCGTTGCAATCCGGGACATAGACATAACTTATGTCATTAAATATGACTATCGTTGATCATTTTTTCTTGACGTATGTATGTCCGACTTAAGAGTCTTAGGTTAATTTCAAAAATAAAGCACTTGTCGTTTTACTTTTGCACCACGGGCCAAAAACGTCTGCGTTACTCCCTTGATACATAAATAACTATTAAATTATATACCTGATTCGATTAAAACATTCTCAAGTATTACTTACTTGTACAAATTCTCGAGGTTATGTTTTTTGTTTGTACTATATTGATGAATACATTTTAAGTTATGAGTAAATAACTGGTCAGGCGAGATGGTTGTGATTGACGCTTTTCAAATCCAAGATTTAAAAGAAATTGTATTTTAGATACATATTTTAAATTAAATTTCAGTTTGCCTGAAGAAGCTGCTTAAACAGCAAAGCATTGATATTTTCAATGACTTAACCAACATTTAAGAAAAACAGTTAATTAATTAATTGGTTGCTGCATTTTCTCGAGGAAAGACTGTATTTTTATTTTAAGTTAATTCTTGGTAATGACTTTTGTATGCTGACCGTTTTTGAATTGTCAGTTATATGTATAACAAATGGAAACTACGCCATCGAGGAAAGCTATTTATGATTTTTTAAAAAAGCGTTGTAGCTGGTTGTTTAATATATATTTTCAGTTAAAGTTTTAAATAGAAGCATTCGACTAACCACAACACTACACTATTTTATCTCAAAATTTGAATTTACAACGGAGATTATTTAGTAACTTAGTCTGAAAATTAGTAAGGACCATATGATCTAATACTTGTATTATCTGGGGAGCTGAGTAATTATTATTTGTATTTGTTAAAATGACATTACTAATATCAATTCCTCAGCCCTCCATTAGAATAAAAATATTCGATGATATGGTAATACCGGAACCAATAATGCAAATTAACTTTATTCCTTGTAACTGCCTACAATACTCACTACAATTTATTTTGGTTGGCTATGAAATACAAAATCCGGCGTTTTCATTTGTCCACTTTTGGCAGATGACAGGTGAACTGAATAGTCATACTTTATTATAAACAAAAAATTGTTGGATTAAAAACTTTGGAAAAGTTGAGGTCATAAATCACGTTAGAGTGGCATTTATTACATGAATTACATGTAATCTTCTTTGAGCTACATTTACATTTTCTAGAGATGCAGTATCATTTGCAGCTGCAGCTTACGAACTTCTACTTACTCCCTGAATTCAAGAATGAAGTGGATCGGAGAGACAAAGTATAGTGAATATCTAGATAAACCTCACCGCGCATTGTGGCAAATAATGAATTACCAGAACACGTGAGCGTTTTGTAAGGTGCTATAACACCAAACTTGTATTTTGGTTATTTTTAAAACTCCTCAACGCATTGTGACTTTTGAAACGACCATAAACGCACAATGTCGGGTTTGGCTATTTTCTATTGCTCAGAACGCGTTTTGGTTGGTTCCTAACATCAACACTAAAAAATTTAGATAAACATAATTTTTGCAAAATATTATTACCCAGCAAATGTTCACAAGGATTTCAAACTATTTCATAGACATTTTTCACACGTACTTTTTTGTTGAGAACTTAAAGGATGTATTTGGATGGAAATAGAAGCTAGCTGATATGCTTCAACGCCTTAGGTCTGATTTATTTTATCGGGCGGTTAGTTGAAAATAATTGAAGTGACTTAACTCGCACACTACTTCATTTACAAATATCCAATTAATGTAAAGTAATATTAAACTATTCTCATCAAAACTGTGACTTCATTTCTTTTCCTATGTTTGTAGCAGTCGAGATGAGCAATACTTATCTCATATTTGTAAATAAACAATGAGCGAACCCCACTTTATGAAGGTTTACTGTTTGTAGATACATTTTGAAACATGCCATGATGTATTACCAGTCTAAAATTAAATTCGGAAAACACTATTTGATAGCGGAAAAGTGTTTTAATATCAAAATGCATGCCAAAGTTTAATAAATTTGTGAAATATATTAGCGCTTAGTGGTTGTTTTTTATACAAATATCATATTTCAGCGCAAGTCTACTGATTTTGAAGAATATCTGTTACATCATTTAGCGATTTAGTCAAATTAAGTAATATATTAGCTAAACTATTTGCTACAAAGGGGTGAGAATGCTATTTTATATTCACATCCGACACTACACATATTGAGTGTAAGTAGAACCAATGACGCATAAGCCGGAAAATATGATCTCGAATTTGCATATAAAAATGGTGGTTGGTTTCTGAGCCCTGGATCTGCGAAATCGCTCCCCTGAAAATCGCCTATCTCACGTTGTCTCATGTACTGACTTCACCTTCTCGACAAATAAACTAAAAGTCGTGTTCGCAAAAAACATTAATGCGCGGAGTAAAACCGCTTAGCTTTAGGGATTATTTTTTATCAACTTGGTGCATGAACAAACAGGCAGATTAAAGCAGGCGCTTACGTTGTTACGCTTTAAGCAATCAGTTTAAAACGTATTTTACGTAAATTTACAAGTACACATGTTAAAAATGGATGTTCCATTACCGCAAGACTAACCATGAATTCATGAGACGAAAAATTCTACATAGAATTAAGATAGTCGACCATTATAACATATGATCAAACACTATTATCCTCTAGGAGGCTGTGGAACTTTCTTTTAAAATTTATGTAGGCTGTCGTTGTGACATTGACATTTTACATCTGGGAGTTTAGGGTTGTATTAATAATGTCATTTTGACAAATACAAACATTTCTGTTAAATACATAAAAATTTTAATAACAAAAGCTACAGATGTTCAAGCGATTTCCTCAATTTTCCATACACTGCACAGTTTTGTGTTCAGTATTAAACATTCTCGTAATAATAGAAATTAATTAATCTAACCTACCATAACTATCGAGGAGTCACATTGTATTCCTCTAAACTAAGATATTAAAGTTAAAAAAGTAGCATACAAATTATAACAACCATGTATAACAAAGTAATAATTGTTGATCTGGTTAATAAAAATAATAACTAAAAAAAGTATTAAACATTCTGTCGAAGTTGTATAGGTTACATTGTTAAGTACCTTTACTCATCACTGCCAACATACATTAAATCCTAAAAAAAAATTCACAGCCCTCTATAGGATAACAATTTTTGATCATACGGTAGACTATGGTTTCGCGCCGACCACTTATTTATTTTTGTAGTGCTTCAGTCTGATAATCGCGAGAGTCAGCAGGTTCGGTCAACCGTCGCAGCATGTTGTAAGCTGTAATCCAATAAACCTATCTATGAAAGCTGTGAAAATTAAGCCTACGTCGCTGTTGGCATTGTATCTCTCTTGTAAAAACAACGGCAATAATCCGATTCCCATGATTTTTATTGTAAAATTACTACTTGGCGTAATATAGAACATTTCATAACGGCTTTAATAGTTTTACGCCAGTCATCAGAAATCAAACAAAATAGGCCTGATATATTAGAATTAAGTTTAAGGAACCATACGTGATATTTTATATAATAAATAGAATAGACGTCTATTTAAAAAAAGTTTGGGCGTCTCACAGTCGAGCAGCGATGTGAACGAAGTTTTTATAAAAAACGAGATTTTTATCGGAAAAGTTTCCTGTAAAACAAATAGTTCTCCAAGCTGAAAATGCGGATCCCAGTTTCATGATAACATGAGTCGACAAAATCAAATATATTACAACTTTAATTTAAAAACTGATTAATTTAACTTTTTCTAAATGTTTAAACATTCGCTGTTTGTTTTCGTATTTGAATTGTACATATGAAGTATATCGCGCAGTTTTGTTCCAGCTTAATATAGAAGAAATGATTCTGTAGTTTGAAATTAAATATTTCGGAAATAAGTAGGTATATTTAACATATTCTAGAAAATTAGCTATCCACCGGCAATCTTATCGTTGAAGATACTAATCTTACAATGTTTAACTTATCAACCGTTTTTTTTCGGAATTTTTATATTTTGACTCCAGATTTGGTAGAAAATAAAACGTAGAATTGGAATTTTTGCAGAACCAACCTGCTATCTTGTAAGGAACATAGAAAAAATTACGAACAGACTTCGTTACGTGCGTTTGTCCGTCTTCAAATTTACCTTTCACAAGTTCACAATGAGCTCTTGATAACTTTCTGATAAATTTATTCACTAATATGATAGAGAAAATGCATGCCATTAATAAAATAGTGCTTATTTAATGACAAACATATGCTACTAGCTTCACACGCCTTTCATAAGATGGGAGGGGAAGGACTTATCCTCAACTGTTTCACTACATTCAGTCTTCCTTTTTTAACACCTTTAGACTTTCTTCTTCGAACACTTTAAGCTTGCTCAGTCTATCGTTATTGATTACTGTTTAGTGAAAAGGAATAAATGATCGTTCCACAATAATTTTACTATTTTATAACATTAAATCACACAAAAAGACCCGGAATGGTTCGAAAAAAGATGCTCTTTTGTCATGATAATGCTCCTTCCCATTCCAGTCGCATTCTTCGTGAGAAATTGGATCAACTTCGCTTCCAGGTTATCCCCCACCCACCTTACTCGCCAGATCTTGCTCCGAGTGACTTTCACCTATTCCCGAAGTTCAAACTTTTCCTTGCCGGAAAGAAGTTTAAGACGGACGAAGAAGTAATTGCTGCAACGGAGCAATATTCTGACAGCCTTGAAGAAGATCACTACAAAACAGGCATAGTGGCACTTCAGCGTCGCTGGTCCAAGTGTGTTGATGTACGAGGAGAATATGTTGAAAAATAAAAAAAAATAATGCTCTAACTCATGTCTTTCATTTCGAGTCTCACGTCCCATCAAATCATCCTCGTATCAATGGGAAACTGCATTAGAATTAACGCCAATATAACTGATATAACACAGAAGTTGTCCATTGGTGACTATTTTCCTGGATCACACTGTTATATGATACTATCAACTACCAACATGTTAATGACAAAAGATGTACGGAAAATAAAAATTCCGTAACAACCATAACAAGAATAAAGTCAAGATGAGTTCTTTAACTACGTAGAATAGAAGAAAATAAATTTCACAAAACAGAATTTCAGAAACCAATACTTTGTTGTCAAGTTATTCATGTAAACCTAACCCTTTTCTCTATGTAATTATGGATTTTTTAACGTTTAGTTTGGAGTATGTTCATTTTTTTTAAATAGCTTGTTTATAATGAATTGAAAGCTTGTCAAGTTTGGTGTGACGTATTATTTTTTATTAAAGTATATGGAACGTAGCAATCGTTCACTGATGCACATAACACTGACATTGTCAATTAATATACTTCTTCTTCTTCCTCTTATTCTAGGCCAGTGACCTTTTTTACCCAAAAAGTGGTTCTATGAGCCCTCTTTGACCGTAGGCTGGGTAGGTGGCTAGCCTTTTCCGCAGCAAGTGAGGAAGAGTTTCCTTATTTAGGGGTTAACGATTACCACAGGTGTTAGCGTGGTACCGGGGAGCGTACGATTTTTAAAATCCTAGAGTCAGCCGGGATTCGAACCCGGGCCGACCGCCTGAGAGGCGAGCATTTGCTCGCGAGGCCATCGGCGCACACAAATATACATTAATACATTAATATACAACAACACAAATCTAATATCTATAAATTTTACAAAAAAGCGAAACGTACTTAATGGCGGAAATATTGTAAATGGTATATCAACATACAACTCTCGCGTTAATAATAAAATGTGTCAATTTTCTTACTAATCCATTTATACCATCTATTAATAGTTATGCAACATATTTAGCATATATTTTAAAAATTTCTCCGAATTGAAACATTTGCAACATATGTAACTACATTTAATATAGTTATTCACGTATAAAAATTACCTTTTTTAAATTGTAGTATTGGTAAATAATAGTCAAAATATTCTCTGTCTCTCAATTGCCCCAATCATTATTAGTCACTCAGAATGTTTTGTCTTAATCAAAAATTATAAAAACACAAAAATCACTGCCGAATGTAATACCACAGCAACGAATTATAGTTTTTAAATTATACCATGTATATATTTTAACAAATAGCACATGT
Organism: Agriotes lineatus; assembly: GCA_940337035.1. Classification (NCBI taxonomy): domain Eukaryota; kingdom Metazoa; phylum Arthropoda; class Insecta; order Coleoptera; family Elateridae; genus Agriotes; species Agriotes lineatus. The sequence continues at coordinate 111,205,158 of OW679194.1, forward strand.
GAATATAATTATTAATTTTCCTTTAATTGGCGGAAATAATACTTAAAAAGTTTCTAATTTTGTGTTTCTGAAATTTAAAATTACACTGTTTAGAACAACAAAATCATTTGGATAGGCTAGACACATTCACTGAAATTTAATATTGTATAATGCATTAACAGAAGGAGAAGGCCACATAAAATAGCGTCACTTTATAAGTTCATGTCATATGGCGTAAACCTATTTGTGCTGCTGAGCTTTTACTAATTATTACTAAATATAGAGCCTTTTAACGGCATATAACAAAACCTCTACGCTGAAATATCTGCTTCATAACCGACTCTGAAGTGACATTTCCATTTTAATAATAGGTAAACGTAGGCGTTCGGTGAGGTGTTGAATTTCAGCAGCTCGTTTTGCTGCAATAGCAAGAGCCTCCGCCACGTAAACAAAACCGCCCTTTGTCCCCGGAAACGTTATGTTTTATCACACACGTTTCATTCATCGCTAATTATTTACGCAAATTATTTTTACTCCAAATCGGTTTTTACTTAACGCACGCCTTCATAAAGCTACCCACCAATGCTCGCGAGAGATTGATTTCCATTGTGCTACGCAAGTCGGGTCAACCACGTCAACTTGGCTGTCAATTCAGCATGGTGCCTAACTTCCCATCAACTCGCTTTATGGCTGAATTCTAAAGCCAATTTATCAAACAAAGCTGTAATATTTTTCAAGGCAGAAACTTGGAGACTTTTTAATATCCAACAAGATTAATAAAATGCGCACAACATCAATCTTCAGCTATTTGCAAGCGGTTTTTAAACAAAGAGACACCATAATTTTACATTAGAATTAACACTTCTATTCACTAGCGGATTCATAAAATTGCGGTTTGCAAATAGCTCGCACAAAGAACACGATTTATCTTGTTACGCGATTCGAGAAAATGAAGTTTAAAATGCAGTAACATTATTCTGGTTCTTGAAATTCAAATATTTCAACTCGGTGTAAGGTAATACCAGGGATAATGCATACTAAATTTTCTGGAAAAAGCGAATCGAAAGAATGGATTTACTATTATCTACATAGATTGTGTTTAATAGTATGCTTTTATGTCCAGGTGGTAAACGGTTTTACAATTGTTATTTAATATTAGTCAGTTTTAAACATAGGCTAATGGTTGCCTAAAATTTTAGAGAACATCGCTAGACAGTAATGGATATATTATATATTTTACCAAGAGAAAACAAGATGGTGCATATACTTATTGTACTTGCTGCCTAGCTACCAAAGTAATAATTGCATTTTCCATTTCTGTTACTCTTATGTCAAATAGTATTTGAACCTTTTCCAACTCGTGGAATTGCCATGGTCCATGTAATTTTATGCAACCTGTATATGGTACGTACATTAATTGTAAATTGTAAAAGATCTAAGCGCAAAATTTAATGGTACATGATATAAGCCCAATAACATAGAATATCGTTTTACGGGCCTTATAATACGGTACTTTAAGGTATATCAGCATCGTTATCAAACAACCCTCTGCATCCAGTGTCTATAGGTTTCCTCCATCATTGTCCAACACTCTCTACTTTGGAGGTCTTCCTCTGCTTCTCTTATCGGCTCACGGTCTCCACTCAAGCTGCCCCTTGGTCAATATCCCATTTGTCATCCCCATCCCAGCATCATTTCAGCTTTACTATCTGTCTGTTCTTCGACACTTAGGGTATGTACAGGGTTTCTATATTTCGTATTTTTATGGCTAGCTCCGTAACCAATATAATTAGAAAAATATTAGTGCTGTTTACTCTAAAAGATGAAGGAAGTATTGTAACCGCGAAAAATTTCTTTCCGAGATTTTTTGAGATCTTCATGTTTCAGGGTTCCTAAATGACGAAAAATAAGTGTATAACTCAAAAACTATTTTCTGGAGGAAGACGATATTTTGCATGCAGATTATATGCCTAACTGGCATCACACCGAAGAGACTTTGGTGAGATATATTGTAATGGTTCACTGCCCATAGAGATTCTGATTGCCTAATTAACTAAACGAATAGGGTCAACATGAGCACAGAATTAAATATTTTATCTAGTGTAAGATAATCAGTAGGTACTTTACGTTAATAAGTTCACTCGATGTGAGCAGCAGTAACTAATAATTTGAGGGATAGAAGTTAGCATGAAATAAAGCAGGTTACAGAAGGGTTACGTTCAGAGTTTCAGATATAATAAATATTCGCAAGAGCTAATGCAATTTAATTTGTAGCTGAAGGGGATTGAGCTTATTAATATCAGGCAATGTGAATAAAATAATACAGAACGATGTTTTAAGTACAGAAAGAATATGAGCGTTATGTATTGAAAGTGTATAAGCCAGAAAAAGGCAAATTACCTGAAAGGTAAACGAAACAGTGCTAGCAAAATAATAATTGCAAAGAGCAATGAAAAATGGAAGGCAGTCGAGCGAAAGACAATTAGTGAGACGTTAAATGAACTCCAAGTGTATCAGTGCATTATAAACAAAAGTGATTTAAAAGCAGAGCAAGTGTAGCAACATTTATTCTAAGAAAAAGACAATATTAGTGGTTAGGCAAAGACATGACATCAAAACTGTAGTCCATAAGCTTAAACATGTTATCAATCTAATTTCCTTTATAAAAATTGAAAATCTAGTTGCTAAGTGAACTGACTTCTTTTATTAGTAACTAAACAAGCTTGTAAAAATTTATGTTGGGCCAGATTGAGCCCCTCAATTTATCATATACAATTATAAATAAAAAAGTTTGTACTTACAACAATCGTAATTAAAGTTATTCTCCAGTGGCCAGGGCATCTGTGGCTATAGTTTTCCAGGTATTAAAAGTGCAAAGTGAAGCAGTTTAGCCACCAGAAGGTTTCAACCAGGTGCGAGTAACTTCGAGGGGCGAATTCCAGAAGTAAACAATATTGTCCAGCGTCGTAGTGCCTGCTACGTGTAGGGAGGCCCTTCAGAGACCAGTACGTGCAGACATTCCAACTAACAAGCAATTCCCAAGTCCACAATTTCCGTGACGTCATTGGGGAGCATATCCAGCGTTCGAGAGGCCTCCGATAGAGGTAGGATTTCGCAGAAAAACCTGTGCTACAGCGCCCTAATTCGCGGAGTTCGTTGAAATTAGACTGTGTACGAGGAGGAGAGCCATATTGCAGTTATCCAAATCCGTCCAACTTCGAGAATTTCAGTTAGCGTCCCTTGGAAATGCGAAATGACACTTTATTTTTCAGTTTTGGCCGGATATAAAGCAAAAAACTATCGCGCGTCCGGTTCCCACGTCACATTAGAAACAAAACGACTTTAGCAGTTGCTACGTCACAGTATTAATATTTACCTGACGCGTCTTTGCCATTTTGATGTTTTCAAATTCAATTTATTTATTTATTTAATTTGCACTTAGCCAACAGCCGTTAGGCCAATTACAGGCGTCGCTGTGCAGTTATGAGGACTTCCAACCCCACTAACGACTGTCATGATGTTGTATGACCGCCGGGACCAACTTTTTTCCGTGATAGCCGTACCACGAGGCGCCGAGAGATGCAGCCGTGGAACTCCCATCCAAGTTCTGACCAGAGACAGCGTTGCTTAACTCTGCTGATCGAACGTGGACGCTTGTTCAATCTACACCACTCGGGACCCTGTTAACGCTGTTTTTGCACTAGCAGATCATCGTGTTTACTAAGTCAAATTTAGAGGTTAGCTATACGTTAGATGGAAATTGTACATTCGTCATACAACAACTTATTTGTCATACCAAGTTTTCATGAATTTTATAAATCTACCCCTGAACCAAGTTTGTCTCATGTTCTACAGAGCTAAGCCCGAATTTATTGCGGATAGATAAAATAAGAAAAGGGCAATAAATCATTTATTTGTTGGAATAATTATTGCACTCTTTTAATTTGCCCTGAGCTTGACAGGCAGGTTTGTAATTGAATCTAGCACAATTTATAAAGTGTAGTTCTCCTTGCCATTAATGAGATTATTTAAAAACTATTATATAATACTTTATTAGTGAGGAGGAATTATTACAATATACAGGGTAAGCATATTAACTTTTAAAATTTTTGTTTTAACTGAGAAATCGATAAAAGTAATAATTTGCACATAGCTCGGGCTTTTTCGTTGACGAAAAGGAGGCCTAACAGATGCAGGGTCAACATCCCAAATGGGACAAAATGGTATGGGGTATTTATAACGCAGCAGAAACCCGAAATATTTGCCTGGGAGCGCGAAGTTCGAATCCCAGCGGACTACATTGTTTTTGCAAATTGATGTAATTCGAGCAAGGGAAGTTCCGTGTAAACCCCTTCACAGATTTTTTTATTATAAAAACAAATAATGTCTAAGTTTCTTTAGTTTCTATATATAAATATGATTCTTTTTAACTACTAGTCATAATTGGCAGTGAGGTTAATGAGCAGTTTATATATTTACCTTATGAAAATATTTAATTTTATGTAGATATTCTAAAGAGCAGAAGAATTGAACTATTTTCCAAAAAACTTCTAAAGGATTTTACACGGAACTTCCCTGAGAACTGCAGCTCGCGTCGATCGCTGCACATTTATATCCGTGATACTGCATCCCACATCGATCGTTGCACTTTTCTGTCCTTATTCGCTTTGTTCACCCTGTAGTTATAGGGCCCAGAATATGACTATTTTCGTCAAGACTAAGAACCTAAGTCACCTTGTATATACTTGACAGACAGACCTAAGGTGCCTTGATGTCAATCTGTTCTTTAAGAGGGTACGGAGAGAAATAGCTTCCTCCTCTTCTCAATCGCATAGTAAACTAATTATTGTCACTTTGCATTATTTTTAAAATGACGCATCCAAGAACGTTCCAGAAAAAAATATTTGAAGGTATTTTCTTGTATTATACTAAAGAAAACGATTTGTTACCTGCTACATTTTAGAATCTGAATAACGGAACAATGCTGAATATTAGGGTGTACATATGAATTAAGCGGAATTTTTATCATGCTTATTTAACCTATGATGAAGTAAATTACCTATGTTACGCCACTGTATGCGAATCACAATGAAACGTAACCTATAAATTAGCAATGTCAAGTATTTAGTTATTGTTACTAAAACTGAGACAACAATGAGAAAAGTATGTCTTATTCAAAAGTACTTTAGAATCAGAAATTGACATCAATGCATGCTAGACAGACCAACAGACAGACAGCCAGACGAAATTGAGAAAACATATTTTTTGGCAGCTAGGGACACTGAAACAGGTAGATCTGAAGAAATTTCGGAAGGTGATTTTTTCAAGATTAACATACTTCCTTTGTCTTTTAGGAGAGGGAAATAAAAAAGAGACCGAGGCATGAACACTAGTTTTTCTCTAACTATAATAGCTACTGAGCTAGCCTATCAAACAAGCGAATTGTAACTGACCCCCCCCCCCCTTCCTCAATGCTTTAGAACTTTTAGCGACCCCCATGCCTAAGCAAAGTTTAAGAATTAAAAATTTGCAGTTAAAATGTCGAAGTCACTCTGCATCCTTAAGTTTCTCACTGAGTTTTATTCTTGTACACCTACAGATGTTGCTTGTCTTAGAACATTCGCGGGACCCTTTGCGAACCCTTGACACATTCCTCGCGACTCCCCTGGGGGTCACGAACCTGGAGTTGAGAAACCCTCACATAGACAACCTAAAAATGGTAGCTTTGCAACCGTCTCCTACTAAGATTAAATCACGAATGTAAATACACAATAGTATATACTCGACTGAATTCCTAACAGCGGAATGGAATTGGTACTCATGATGGACAATTATATCCTAATCTTTTTCTTCCCTTATATTAAGTAAGTTGGGAGAAACGCATTAGAAGTAAAAATAATACAACATTCTTACTGAGATCAGACAAGAGGTTCAACATTATTGAGTATCGATTTAATTCAGACATTTGTAATTTATGTACTAAAATATCAAAGCCTTGGCTGTTAATACTCCGAAAACTTTCTCATCAAATAAGGAAAACTTAAGAATATGAATATTCTCAAATTCCAAGTAGAAGCACTATTTCTGTAGACCTGCAACAAGTGTTACTTGTTTCCATTCTTAACTCGCACGCAAATGTTTTATATCAGACAACTACCTCGCCATAATCTTCTAGAAATACATTTGTCAGATACATCTGTCTACGTGCTCTAAGGACTAAACCAGATAGCGACAGAGGTAGAATTGAAATGGTCTAAGATACTCTACAGGCATTAATGCGTTTTCATTTTCCTATGAAACTGTAACAACTGCATTGAATAGAATAAGAACAAATTAATGTTGTTGTTTATACACAACTCTTTCTATTTCTTATTTATTACCTACTATCCAGATTGGATATTTACGCTGTTGATAGTAATTTTAAAATTGCAAAAATTTATAAATTCTTGTTTTTACAGCAAATTGTCAACTTAGTACGATCGAAAACGGATATAAACATGATTAAAGTGTATAGGAATTTCAAATCCAAACTTTTGGCGTCTGAAAGACGAAGGAAGTATTGTAATCACGAAAAAATCACCTTCCGAGATTTTTTCAGATCTTCACGTTTCAAGGTCCTTAGATGACGAAAAAGCAGTTTTCTCAATTCCGTCAGTCTGTCTGTCTGTTTGTCTGCCTGTCTGTCTGTCTGTCCGTTTGTCTGTCCGTCTGTCTGTCTGTTGATAGTATAGCTCAAAAACTATTTGTCAAAGGAAGACGATATTTTGATGTTATATATCTACCTCGCATGAAACCGGTACAATTTCATACAAATATATACAGGATGAGCACCTTAAAAAAATAAAAGTTTATGTTTGTGTTAATTTTGAAATAAAAGGAAGCAATAACTTTCACATAGGTCAGGCTTTACATTTGCCGAAAATAAGACTCAACTGATAAAGGATAATGTCACAAAAGAGTAAAAATGTTTCAACCGTGCTCTTCAAGCGACGCGCGCGCCGGACTTTTCCCGAAGAGACGCGGTAGCGCAGATGGAATTTCGCCGTATTTACGTATATCCTCTGCCGAGATTCGGTTAGGATCGAGCATTCTGCAGAGCTGCAGATGCGGCGGGTTCAAACCCCAGCGGGATACATTTTTGAAAATGTATTTAATTTATTAGAAACGTGAAGATATTTGTACTCCTAACGTAATTTGATTTTTAAAACTATTTAGTGCCACAATGTTGACGAGCGAAGTTCTGGGCAAAGCCTTTTACAGATTTTTTTATTTTCGTTTTATTTTTATATGTCGATTATTTTGTTACATAGAACAAAATTATTTTGACATTATGAAGATATTTTTTAGCAGAATTTAAATCTGGTTTTAGATTTTGAGTTGCTCTCATAATTATTACTACCTCTTACAATAAAGGAAGTATTTGATTCACCCCAAAAAATCGAAATTGAGTTGAGTCCCCTGAATCCAACAAAATGGTTTGTTAATTGGTCTGCCTGTGTGTGAACAGAATATCTCAAGAACGAATAGAGATATGACGTTGTGAAACTTCATATATAAGTTTTGTGTACTATCTAGATGCGACAGCAAGCTTTTGAAGAAAATCGCAAAACTGGAAGTGTGGTGTTTACTCTTGTGATTTTTCAGGCTTTTTCGATTTTCTCAAAAACGGCTCTCTTTTTTTTCCAAACATTTACATTTTTAATGTGAATTGATATGACTTATGGTAGTTCATTTGCTTCAGTGGGTATGTATCAAGTTATGGCAAACTTCAATTTGATCACGGCATGAGGCGAATGAGTTTTTATTTAAACACACGATATCAGTCTGTAACAAAACTATATACTATTAAACACAGCTGTCTCTTCCACAACAAATACACATTTCAATGCAAGCCATTTTTCAATTTCAATCAGAGATAATATTTCGTCACTCACACCGTTGTAAAATTACACAAATCATTTTCGCGTGAGAATATTGCATTATAAGAAATTCCAATAACGTCTATTGTTTTATCGTTTTACATTCAGAATATTGCGATAGGATAGATATTTTATTAACATTCGGTCTAACTCGGCTTAGCTCCAATATTAACATGTCGATCTCTGAACTAATATTAACTTGTCTACTCTAGTTTAGTTTAGGTTTCCAGCCCATGTAGTAAATATTTGCCAACAACCGCGGTAACTCCAACCAAAGATTAATTATAAGCAATTTAGTGGGATGCGGAAATATGGTGGCCATCCGCGGCTAGAGCCCAAACTGGCTATGAAGACGGCCTTATGAAAAGCTTTCTGGAACAAATGAATCCCAGTTTTTGTAAACTTTACAGGGGGCGTTTCCTAAAACATTTCCATTAGTTCTCTAAAGCCACACACCAACTTGGAAATTTTAAAGTACCAGAAACTTGGGAAGCCGCTATTTATAGACTAACTTTTCATATTACGCTGAATATATTGAGGTTATTTTAGCTTTTAGAGACTGATAACGCCGCTATAATTCAAAGAATTAAGTGCTAATTCCAAAGAATAATTACCGACTGACTCGACACTTAATAAATCTGAAAAGTATTCCGAGTTTAAGATTTAATTATAAATGCAAGTCTGCTCTTGCAGAATAAAGCTCTTTGCATTGGAAACCGTCGGCAGTTTGTGCTATCCACAATGGTAAGAATGAGTACTCGTTATTAGTAAAGTATTAAAACGGCTGAAACGCAAGCGTTTGTATAGCAGCTTTTCTTTCCGGTAAATTATGACGAACTGCGCTTGCGTCTCTTCCACTTTCCCTTCCGTAAATTTTCCGTTTATACGGGTAGTTAGCACAAACAGTTTAAGCTCTGCGTAAATAATTTTTAAGATCAAAGAGGACGATCACGTGTTTTGCAAGAACGGCAATTTAAATGAAATTCCTTGGCAATTTCCTGGCCCGCAAATTCTTGAAATCGACATAAAAGATTCAGTCACACGAAGGATACCATAGCTTTCTAAGCTCTTTGGACCAGTCATACCTACCCTTATCTATTCGTGTGCGGCGAAACTCACAAGCTTGTAAAATTAGCGCCTGTATAGATACTCCTTCCCAGAATCGTTCCGATGCAATGCACAATTCTCCGTATTGATATCTACGTATAGATACGTCAGTGTGCAAAGTTACATTTGTATAGTATAAATCACAATAAATATGTACTACAGTGAAACATCTCTTAACGGACAGCTCTCAGTACCAAACACCTCTGCACAAAGGACGGTTTTTAGTGTACAGACTGGAGGGAATACATTGTAAAAAATCTCGTGTGATACACGCACACAACTTCCTTTTATAGTGATCGTATAATTAGTCAAAAATTTGTTTTTCCCACTACATTATATAAAAAACATTATAGAGGTATTCAACTGGAAAATCACCTATCTCACATCAATACGCGTTAATAATTTAATAGAAATGTAACGTTTGAAATAAATCGTTACAGCCGTTTTTGAGAAAATCGAAAAAACTGAAAAATCACAAGAGTAAACATCATACTTTCGGTTATGTGAGTTTCTTCAAAACCTTGCTGTCGCATCTAGATAGTACACAAAACTTATACATGAAGTTTCAACGTCATATCTCATTTCGTTTTTAAGATATGTATTCTGTTTACACGTAGACATACAGCCAGACAGACCAATAAACAAAAACAACTTTTTGGGTTCAGGGGACTCTCAAACATGAAGATCTGTTGTAAACTCAATTTAGAATTTTTGGGGTAAATTCAACACTTCCTTTATTGTAAAAGGAAGTAAAGAAAACCTCTAAATAACGGACACATAAGGGACGGTTTTATATTCCCCATGATTGTCCTTTATGTCGAAGTATTAAAATTTCTAACCATTGGTGAATTCTCTAATGGGAAACGCTTGCTATATCATAAACAAACTATAGCTGTAAGAGCATCCTTTTACTTACATGGGAATATATCAGATAATAGAGAAATACTCAAATTAGACAACGGTATTGCAATAGCTCATACTAAAACAATATATATTTTTAAATAACCTTCTTGAACTGTTACAAATTCGATCAATCTGTCCTGAAACTGTTTCATTATCTTCATTTTTGTCAAGTCACCGAAAGATACTTACTGTCTACTATAGTTTCTTCTTCTTCCAGTAAGATGTATCTTTAATGATTAAACAACTAAGTCACTATTTAGTGCTAATGTTTGAAGGGTACGTGCGGTAGCTCAACAAATGGTTAAGTTGTTTACGATACTAGTTTTATTATGACCATCTTAACTAAACGTTTTGCGGCAATCAAACGTGTCTCGTTAAGTACCATAAGCAAACGTGTATTGTTCAATATATTATCTTCATAAATAAATAATGGTTTAATGTTTTTTTTTATATAAAAAGAGTGCGGTACTATCTATCCACTATCGCACTCAATGGCGTAATGAAGCCCTTAACGATACTAAAATTAATTTGGTTAATAGTCTATAACAATTCCGATGAAGATAATAGATATTTATAATACAAGTCGAGTATTTTATGTTTTACCTACGCCCGCCCAAAATTTACAAAACGTTTAAAAATCATTTAGCGTTTTTCATTATTTTTTGAAAAATGGAAAATTTATTTAAAATAATGTAAAGATTGCGTTATTAATATTTACTACAAATAGTTTGCTTTGTCTAATAATACAAGTTTCAATAAATATTCATACACATTGCCTAAGTATGAGGTTTCACATCAACAGGTGCAATGCAGCATCGGTAAAAAAAATTACCGCTGATAAGCAAACCAACTACATTTCAGACTGGCCGATGTAGTCAGGAAGGTTGGGTTTGTATCGGATGTAAATAAGTTTACCAGAAAACTTTGCAGCTCAACTTATGCCACGGTAGGGTGCGCACGGCAGATGCTAAAGCTACGTGTCCACTTGCGAGAAATACTCTCGAGAGCTGCTCTCGAGAGTAATTCTCGCAAGTGGACACGCTTCTGAGGGTAACTATCGGAGAGTGCCTACCAACTCTCAGACATTGAACTAGTTGAGATTTTCTCTCAAGTGGACACACTATAATTTATTGGTTTTGATAGTTACTCTCCAAATACCAACACCTTTCGTATTTTGAGAGTTTTACCGAGAGTTGTTTTATAGAATTGGCTTTAAAAAAAGACTGGTCAAAAGAAGAAACTATACAATACAAAACTTCTTTGTGGCACTTCAATAATCATGTTATTTTTTGGGTATTTCGCCACAATACAAATAAAAAATATTAAAACATAAACGTTTCGGAAGACTTATCTGCTTCCATTAATTATCAACAACTAACTAATGAAATCAACCAGGAGAACTTATCTTATTTTATTGGAGATCTAGCAGAATTCGACCAACCTCTCCAGGTTAGTCTTCCGAAAAGTTCATGTTTTAATATTTTTTAATTTGTAGTGTGCCAAAATACCCAAAAAATAACATAACAAATAATTTAATTTTTGTTTTGTTTTATAAATTCTTAAATTGTATTCTATTAAATGTTCATTTTAGTAAAAGTTCATATGTATATCCATATAATAACTTCCAGGTCTTACAAGAGTTGAAGAAAATTAAAAAGAAGAAAAGCGGAGATGGCACTGACGATATTTAAATGGGTAATTGGCCATATTTCAAAGCCCTTAAATTTTTGATGCCTGTATTGACTGTGAACAAAACAAAATCTTCACTATCAACAAAATCATCGCTGAAATCAACAAGTAATGTGTTGAGTAAAAACAAATTTTTCTTCATAAAAGTATTTATTAACAAACTCTTGGAAAAACACGCACTTTAGTTTAGACTAATTAAATGTGTCTATAATGCTATGGAAGTTTCTTAAATTCATCTCTAACATCTTTTTGTGATGTTGTTTAGTTATGTAAATCGATCTAAGGGGAAAATGTATTTTCGGACAGTGTTTCTTCTCTCTAACTTCCTGGGATCATTTCATGTGTATCTGGAACTTCCACGTCGAGCAATCCTTAGTGTAAATAGTTGGCACTGGAATCTTTTGCAGATAATAAAATATTATCTACTGCACATATTGGAAGAACAACATCTGTGACTACGTTTGGGTTAAAGCTTATATGTTTTCGAAGAACTCTAAATTTATTTGCCGCTATACCAAACACATTTTTTACTATGAGCCGAGCTCTGGACAGTCTGTGTTCAATTTATTTTTTGTTCCTTTCTTCTTTTTAAGATTTTATGTACAAAAATTGCAGCTGCTTTTTTTCCACATCCATGATTATTAGAAAACAAGCTAACAGCAGAGAAGGAAAACTGACAGTTATTTATTAGTTGTTTGCAGTTGAAGTTTTTAAATCCACTCGCGAGAGCACAGACACAATTCAACAGTGGACACGGTTCTTGAGAGAACTATCTGAGAGTAAGCTGTCCAAAGTCTGATCGTAGCTCTCGGATAGTCAAAACTCTCAAAAATACTCTCAAATGGACTCACAATTGAGAGTAACTATCGACAGTAACCCTCGCGAGTTCCTCTCAAGTGGACACGTAGCTTAAGATGAGGGCCTACAAACACTCGCAGGAAATAAAACTGAGCAAAATTGTAATAAAATCTGCTAGCAACTGTCAAACTGGAATTTGTTGGAAAAAGTTGGAGTACCACGGGCATGCAGACCAATCAGAAGCAACAAGATTTTTTCGGATCACAAGATATTTTGACGAGGCATGGCCTCAGATCGGTTTCAAATTCTTGTCAATTAGACATTATTTTACGCTGAAAGTAAGTGGAAAACTTGTTAGACTTAGGAATATAGAAGAGAATAGAATGGAATAAAGTTTATTTGCTTCGATACAAGTTATATAAATATACAGTGATGTGCAAATAAACTTAATAGCTCACAAAAGTCGAAACTTGTCTGTGAGCGACGCTGTATATATAAATACTTACTCAATGTACTACTCATAACAATGCAATTACACATATCTATGTTATGCAAGGATAAAGCTTTTACCTATGACTGATAAGGAACAATAATTGGGACTATCTACATCACTTTGTTTCCTTATTATCGTTCTACAATGTAATAGTATAAAAAAGCATGTACCTACCAAATATCAATTTTAAAGTAAATGTGCATTCTTTAATAAGTGAATAGGGCAAGGTCTTATTACTTATAAAAATGGGATAAGTTAATATCTTATTCCAATTAGTAATAATTTTAGAATTAATAACCAGACTTCTAATATATAAATTAAACAATACTTGACATAATTATAGAACCATAGTAATATACATCTATTACAACTTATAATAATTTTGACCGATCCGTGTAACACTAAAGCCGAGTATATAATAATGATTTCGCGCACTCGTAATATATTATCAATTCAACAATATAAAAGTAAAACGAACCATGCACTATCACCTTAAATAAGTAGGATAATATCACAATAATTTCAACATATTTTTCTTAACTACAGTAGTGTGTTCCGAAAACACTCTTTTAAACACTTCCTACTATTTTATTAATATGAGCACGGTTTGTTTTAAGTAATTCAGTTTTTAATAATTTCATGAATAATGTTAAGTTTGTCACTTGTTTTATGTTTTTTCTTTTTCTTTTTTCTTTTTTTTTTCTTTTTTCTTTCATATAGTATGTATGTAATTTTTGTTTTTAAATTTGTACAAATTCAACAGTTTTGTTCGTTTAGTAGATCTTAAATTGTTATAAAGTTTTAGCCAATCTGCTCTTTTTAAACTGAATAATTGTTTTCGTTATTCTGGGCGTAACTACTAGTGCAGAGTGACAGTTGAATCGAGAAAGCCTCCCTGCGCAGCATTTTGTAATTTTATCAACCTAAAAAATTAATTCGCATAAGTAAATAAAAGTGAAATTGTATTTCATGGGTTGTTTTATTCTGACATATCAAGCTACACAAGCGAAGCTTCAGCCCTTGCCAATAGATACAAGTGGTAAAGCAGTTCTCCGACTTAAAGATCGTTAGCATCGTTCGAAAGTGTTCGGGTTAGCTAAGAGTTCAACCTCGAGCAAGCAGGTTTAGCTGAGTTGCCGACATCAAATCCAGGGGAGCATTGGCGTCCGGTTTAGGAAGAGGCACAGAAAAATCAGTGAAAAATATGTGGATATTTGCATTGTTGTCACTCTACTTTCGTGTAAAATGTATAAACGTTTGTTTCCATCAAGTTCATATAAAATTGAAACATTGGGATGTAAATTTTTTCTGGTTATTTCAATATTTGCTCACCAGCCCTTATAAACCCAGGATGTTGCATGAATGCTGTGTGTGCATAACATCATTATTCAGATAATTATTTTCCTGAGTTTATTATAGAAAATAGTCTAGTTTGTATTGTGTGTATTGAGGTATTGTATAATAGATATTTATCTTCATCAGTGTTGTTATAGACTCTTAACCAATTTAATTTTAGTATCGTTAAGAGCTTCATTATCGCACTCAGTGAGGTAATGGATAGATATTACCGCACTCAGTGCGGTAATGAATATTACCGCACTCTTTTTGTATAAAGAAATACATTGAACCAGAATTTATTGATGAAGATAAAATATTGAACAATACACGTTTGCTTATGGCACTTAACGAGACTCGTTTGATTGCCGCAAAGCTCGACTCACCGCCTCGTTTTTGGCAATCAAACTCATGTCGTTAAGATGCTCATAATCAAACTTGTATCGTTAATATCTATAACGATGCAAGTTTGATAATGAGCATCTTAACCAAACGAGTTTGATTGACAAAACGAGGCGGCGAGCCGAGTTTTGCGGCAATCATACGAGTTTCGTTATGTGCCATAAGCAAACGTGTATTGTTCAATATTTTATTTTCATCAATAAACTCTGGTTCGATGTATTTTTTATATAAAAATAATGCGGTAATGAAGCCCTTAACAATACTAAAATTAATTTGGTTAAGAGTCTACAACAACACCGATGAAGATAATAGATATTAACGATACAAGTTTGATTATGAGCATCTTAATGGAACGAGTTTGTTTTGCGGCAATCAAACGAGTCTCGTTAAGTGCCATAAGTAAACATGTATTGTTCAATATTTTATCTTCGTCAATAAATTTTGATTCAATGTATTTTTTTATATAAAAAGTGTGCGGTAATATCTATTACCGCACTGAGTGCGGCAATATCTATCCAATTCGGCAGTAATGGTAATGCATACTACCGCACTCATTGCGGTAATGAAGCTCTTAACGATACTAAAAGTAATTTGGTTAATAATAAACAACACTGATCAAGATAACATAAATTACGAAACTTTTGGGTCTTAATCGACAGTTGTGATGTGAAAACATATTTTTGTTAGTGAAGAACGTGGTCGCTTTCCTGCCATTTCAATATTGTATCTATCCTTGCTTCTATATATGTCTTGCAGTTTGAAATTTATCTTCAATCGAAACCATATTACGAGTAGCCAATCAAAATATTTTGACCAGTATTTTGCTTGAGAATATGGTCGACTACTGTTTCCATAAATATTTGTTACGAAATCGTGATATTATTGCTACAGTTTTTTTTTCTAATCATGACTCTATTAGATTGCGATGTTCTAGTATTATTTTACACATTTGAATTGGCATACAATAGTATTCAACTAACTTATAAATGTTAAGGAGAAAATCTTTGCCGGGCAGATTCTTAAAACTGCCACATCTGCTTGGCAACATAG
Source organism: Agriotes lineatus (assembly GCA_940337035.1). Classification (NCBI taxonomy): domain Eukaryota; kingdom Metazoa; phylum Arthropoda; class Insecta; order Coleoptera; family Elateridae; genus Agriotes; species Agriotes lineatus. The sequence continues at coordinate 111,220,833 of OW679194.1, forward strand.
ACAAGTTAGATAACCTGCTCTTACTTAACCCTTGCACACTGAAAACCTAAAAGAGGAACAAGAACGTAATCTTCAAACTATAAAGTTCAAAGCTAGTCTCACCTAAAACCCGGATTATGGTGCTGGAAATGAAACCATTTAACTTGCAATCAGTGAAGCGTCTGTTTATACACTTACACAATTACATTTTCACATATAGTTGTACCAAATTATGAGCTTTGAAGCTGCTTGAAACTACAAAACCTTAATTTCCTCGGATTATTACATCCGAAGCTGTTGGAAATCAAAGGCTTAATTTACTAAGACGATAAATTCCAAGTTTCCATTGGAATGCCTAATTAATTATATCAATCGATTTTGTGCTATTAAGATAAATAGAGCATGGTAGAAGTGACTATTGGTGTTATGACAAATCGATTAAAAGATGTAACTGTTATAATCCATACATATTTTGTAAGAAATTATTATCGTCGTTGCTTCAATTGACATTAAGAACATACTTTTCTGATGAAAATACATATTCAAACATGGTGTTGCTTAAATCAGCTTTTTAAGAAGAGAACCTGCCGTAACTCGTTAGAAGTTTGTCAGTTTTTGCTATGTCGCAAATAAAGCTAGACAGTTTTACGTTCATCTTTCCAGCCCAGACCGCAGTTGAGTTTCTTGCATTGAGACTTTTTTCTGTTGCCACAAGGGATAAATGTAAACTTCGATAAATTTCTCGAAAAGACTTCAGAGAAAGTGATAAAGTATGAAGACTTCACATACTCTACATCCTTACGTGCATAAATGTGCAAAACAGTAGATTACAATCTTAGAATACGTTTAGAGACTCAACATAATAATAGCTCCCTTCGAAAATAACCCTCAAACGCCAATAACAGCATAGATTTTACTTGGTTCAACAATTAATTTAAAAAAAATGTCTTCGGCGTTTTAAATTTTCAACTTTGATCCTTTTAAAACCAAAATCTCTAAAGTTAAACAATGCTAATGGCTACTACTCCGCTGCGAAACCAACAATAAATGTAATTTTTAATTATTCAGATTTGAATGTTGTTTATTAATTGAGCCGTCTGCTACATGCACAAGTAGTTACCAAGAAATCCGCATAACTTATCTTAAACGCCATTGCTAACAGAAAATAACAGTATATAATACAGCATAAGTACACCAGTTGTTTCACATAAATAAGTCGCAGCATTCTGAAAGAATCGACGTTGTTTTACATACTGTATAAGCTAGAAGATGGAATATGTTCAAATGATACAATTACCTTTACAATTGGCTTAAAACTTCAGTTCTAAATGTATATTGTAATATTTGCTATAATTACCTTTTTAATTAATTTGCATGCCTAAATTATCGTAACATTGCCACTAGCAATATTTTCATTTTCGTTAACTCGTTAATATTAAGAAACTACCGATATCAATCTTTCAGGAAACATCTTAAAATCAGTCTTTCAAAACTTTTGCTTATTACTCCAGTTGCAGAATTTCTTATTTCGTGGCATTCAAGTAGAATCACTCTAAGTTAATAGTTAACCTATCTTCACTTAAAGATTAACGTGGGTTACTTCCATAATCAAAGAATATAGAGAGGCAGCGACTAAATGAAGCGGGTAAGTAACATTTTGTTTTCATAATTATCCTTGTTTACTAAGTGAAACTCATCCGCTTTTTTGTTGGAGCTGAAGGCAGGTTACAAGTTACAAATTAGGCGTTCGTCAATCAACTTGTTAATCTCCTGCCCAAAAAATCATTTAAAAAACCAGAAAGTTTGGAAATGCGACTGTCAACCCGTAAAGAAGATTCCTGCGACTAAATAAATTTTGTTTTTGTTGAACAAGTTTTAGTTAAACGTTTGAAACTCCGTTTTAATTTACAGTAATCAATAATAATTAGTGTGTTGCTCAGAATGTTTTAATTCTTTTGTCTTTCAAATGTTGTATATAAGTATTACACATTAATAATAATAATACTATATTTGTTATTGTATTCAATGTCTACAACGTGCTGTAAAACTAAATTAATCCCGAAATTATATGTGCTACCACGCTAACCAACAGCAAGTTGCTGTATTTCGTGAAAGATTAATAACACGGTGAGCTTCGTCTTTATTCATAAAGATATTTTGTCTAATTCCCAGTCAGGAAATGAATGCATGGGATTAAGAGAGACGACGTAATAAATTTACCAACCTTTAGTATTTTCAGCATCTTCCTGAAACTTATAATTAGGCTAAAATTTTTAAATCCCTTACATATAAGCAGTTGATACAGCAAAGTTAGTTTGTTTGAAGTACGGATTCATCTTACATTTATTTATTTAAATTTTATGCAACTAAGCCTAAACAAAATATCCAGCTTTAAAGTTGAAACAAAGAGCCTTGCGGTGTAATTAAATTCCGGTATTTTGATGCATTGCCTATGTAAATTGAACCTCAAAATAATTATTTCTCGGCACTTGAACACGTACCTGAAAGCAGACATTTTATGGGATTGAATATTTAATTTATTAAAGTACCCCAATTCGGCGAGAACATCTGTTTGTGATATGAAATGCCACGGTCAGAAAAGACCGCAACCTACAGTGAGTAACAATTGTTTGCATTTATTTAACATCGTGTGATCATTTCTGCGTTGGGAAATATTCCAGAAACACTCAAAACAAGTTATGATGCTTAAGCTTTCATTTAGAATTGTTCATATGCCTACAAATACACATCGTACTATTTCCGTAATAATATTGTTAAATGTGGAACTATTTAATCAGTTTATATCACATTTGATTAATTAAACCTTATACTAAGAGTTATTAAGTTATAAGTCTATCTACCTGCACTATTTCAGAAGTCGTCCCAAATACAGCATCCAAACTTAGAATATTATTCCTTTACAAAAGTGAGATACCAATGGTCGTTTCCTTGCAGGGGGAGGGGGGGGAGGACTGTTCAAAAATAATGTAGAAGGACCCACAGTAGAAATTATTGATAAAGGTGATATATCTTAAATACACCCTTTATACAAACATAAAGTTCATAGAGTTCATAAGTGTGTAAGATATTTTAAAAGTTACAGCTTTCCCGCTTCTCTTTTTCCAAGAAGATTTTTTGCAGTACATATATTCTTCCTCGTCTTTTATTTAGTGTCATTGGTCAATATTAGTTTGATAGATTTTTAATTTCACAATATTTGTGTCAATTTAAAGAAGTATTGTCCTACTACCTTATTTTGTTATTTCCATAGGTTCTTGGACTGGTTCAAGATCTTCCTGATACATATTTTGTGCTCGCCTTGATTTACTAGATTGATATATTATATAAAATAAGATTAAATAATATTGAAGTTTATTATTCCACTGCAAGTGTAATATTGACAAAATCATAAAAATTGGAATAGAAGGATACATATCTGAGGCACAAAACAAGATATTGAGAAAAATATGCCCCAAAAGTGAAAAAACATGTCATACGATGTTCTAGTTTAAAGTAAACAGAACCTAAATTCTGACCAAGTAGATGGTGAGGTGGAACGAATGAAGTTTGGGAACTTACGATATTACAATTTTCTTGTTTATACCGACGTATTGATGTTTTATTAATTTATGTGTATTTCCTATATATCTTGAACTTTGAGTAGTATTTGGTTTACCTGAATTACGTATGAACTTTGTCATTAAATACCATAGATACAACATCTTATTTTGGTACCTATGTATATTCTTTGTCTGCATGTATTAGAAATAAATATCACTTTAATTGCACCGTATTTATGTGTTTTCCTTTCTATAACTGGTTATAGCTCATCAAAAAGCCTGCGCCTGATAAATATATTTTTTTGATATCTCCCTTCAATGCAAGTTGCGATTACACATCACCGGTGAATCTTTGTACTTATATTCGCGAATTGTCGAACAATCAAGTTGGTGGCATCCGTACTTAGTTTCGATAAATTTTGTGTTGACGCGCTCCCTCCTCCGGAATAGCTGGCCCGTTTAACGTTATTGGTTACGGAATTGTTTTGGGGATTTTGAGCTTGCTCTTCAGTTTATATTGAAGTCTTGCAAGATTCTCATAAGTATATTCTAGTGCTATTGCACATTAAAGCGGTCAGCGGGTTACACAGGCTCCCACGGGATGTGGTACTGCAATATCATCACGAAATCGAAATAAAATATTATTCTCCCATCAAATACAAAATTATGCTTTTCCGATGTGTTTTCAGGCGGTAAAATATATGATGGGTATATAAGCTGGCCGCACTTTCTTATTCGTACCAAAAGCAAGCATGTTTGTACTAATAAAACAAATACCTGATTATTATTAAGCTAAATATATAGTATAGTAACATATGGGAGAGAAATGTGGCTTATCATAAAAATAGTGACAGATAAAATTGGAATACTAGTTATTACATCAGATGTTTGCAATACACAAGAAAAGATATAATCAGAATAGAATTAATATAGAAAAGAATGGCAATAGCAACTTATGCATGAAGAAAGATGCCCAAGAGTTTTTCTGTGGTAGAACATCTATGCCATGGAAAGTAGAAGGTGTAGAGGTACATGAGTGGTGGACGAGAAAAACAACTTTTTAAAAGAGAAAAAATCAAAGAAGTAAATAAATAATATGAATACAAAAAACCAACTTATTTTAATAATAAACTACTTTATGATCTTAAATATTAATAGTATATTATGATACGAGTTTTATAAGAAGTATTTTGTAGCACGCACGGATTTAGGGTACGACGAGCGAAGCGAGGAGTGCCCTAAAGGAGTAAGTGCTACAAAATGCCTTATAAACGAGGTATCATACAGTATTTTATCTACTTTGCCACTTTTCTAAGTAAAAAAATGAAAATTTTTAGTATTTTTATTATAGCATCGCTTTGTGTCTATTACGATACGCAAACGCGTATCGTAATAGCCTCAGTACGAACGCAAAGTAGATAAAAATATGTAAAGGTAGGAAAATCAAAAATAAATCATGGCGTCTATCTAGTTTGTTGGAAATATAGGACATTGATAACAACCAAAATTAGAGAAAGAATGCACAGCAATGAATTACGAGAAGAGGGGAAAACTAAGCAGCTCAATACTGAAAATGAAAACCGAAGTCGCAAGTCGCAAACAATAATCGCAACTTTTATATAAGAAAAGCTTGCGACTCTTGATGGAGAGAAACTGTTAAAAGCAGTGTCGTAGTAATCCGTTACCGCCACTGTGTTTGCTGCGGCGCCTGCAGCCTTCCCTTGATTTAATTAGTGAGCTTCTATTAGATTACACTGATTGAATTACCAACAGCAAGGTAACAAATCGAATATTTTAATTTGCATGGCAGACACGTTATTTGGTCTTTTTAATCTACCCTAATAACTTTAGCCTCCAATCAACACGAGTAATCTAAGTTACGGAAATGCTCGGTTTTAATTAAGAATTATTTCGGAAAGTTCGAGAAAATTTTGCAGACAACGTGCATTACCGAAAATTGGAATAAAATCATGCTGTCTCTTGGATGGAAAAGTTATTAATTATATAACGACCACCTAGAATTGCATGGCATAATTCATTGATAATAAGTATTGTAACTTACTTTCTGGTTTTTCGAATCTTCTTAAAAATCTCACTGTGGAATCAGATTGTAAATGTGCATTTATATAATGTTAACTAAATTGTATTGATAATATTAATTACGTAGTAATCATTTTGTGATCTTAGGAAGGTGGGGGTCTAATATTTACTAAGTACTTGGTAATGATATTTTATTGTTATCATTTCTACGTGTAGTTACGATGGTCACAAGAAAATAGGTTACCTAGAGAACACTTTTCTTTCCAAAAGTATAGATGCAATTAACTAGCAGTAAATCTGCAATATTTTTTCAAACTTCAACTTCAATTCACATTTGTAAAATTTATAATAGTTACAAACCTTTCTGTAAAAAATGTTTAAAAGATTTTTTTTTAAATTAAAAAATGTAAGAAACTAAATATTAGATCAGTTCAATATAAACTAAAAAAAAATGTAATAACCCTTATTTCCCCTTTTTGCCTAAGCAGAATTGCAGAAGCGGGCATAAAATATACGAACTTTCTAGACATTGTTACCGAGGTTTCTTTTATAGAAAACCAAGGCTGCAAAGAATTACGCGTCCCTCCGTGGATTGACTCTTGGGAATATTTCTCTTGTTTTCGCGGCATCTCCGTCCCTGACGAAATTTTTGCCGGAAAGAGAAACATTCAAAGGCTTAAAAAACAGATATTTTATTTTGACGCAAAATTTTCTTTGCATTTAAATTTAGATGGTGTAGGGAGATTTCGCCAGTTATTTCAAACAACACACGTAACCAAGGAGTTAAATAAATATGTAAATATAAAAGACAGCCTAAATCCGTAAACGAATGATTTCTTACCCTGCTCTGCTTTATTTAAACATACAAAAGTTATATAGCGAGTCGTGATATTCGCGATGTAACATAGGGCATTTATTGTTAAATCTTGAATATTAAATTATTGGCTCACTAATTACTGCGAAAAGATATCTTCTTATTGTGTACAAATTTTAACGTTGCAAATTTACTGTTTGGTTAAATAACTACAAGTAGTAATAAAGTTATGTTTCTTTAAAAATAGTACAGCTACTATATAGGTTGGCTATAGTATACCATATTTTGCAAAAATTCGATAGGAGAAGCTCGTTTAGCTTTTGCAAATTGCTGCAAAACTTCAGAGCTAATCTATATAGTTTAGCGTTGTTGTTATTTACATTTCACAGAGACATTCTTGAATTATTTCATGCATTGAAAGCTACAGCGATGAATTTTCTACAATACAATTTCGCTAATTACAGGTACACATCCTATTCACATGGTTTGAGTATGTAATGAACTCCGCAAGGTTTAGTTTGGCTTCACTCCACTACTCAGGTCGCTTCAGTTCAATGGAGTCTTAATAAAGCAAATGTCAACATCAGGCATAATACAAATATTTGCAACAATAACACTGCTTTAGCCTCTGTAATGCTCTAGTTGGCACCGAGCATCTTGATCACATATCAACTTAGCAACTACATCAATGTAGGATTAATATATCGCAACAGCAAGAGAGCAATCGACTAATTGAAAGAACAACACAGTACACGCTTACTGTACTTCGTTTGAAATCTTTCGTCAAAAGGCTACGTTCTTGGTTAGTGATAAATTACTATTTCTAGCCCTCCATTTAAACTCATGACTCATTAAATTTTTATCGCAGGTGGTGGGATTTCAGTAAACCGGGCGAAGATTAACGGTTATTCCTGTAGAAATATTTTCCGCAGTAACAAAAATTGAAATTTAATTATTCTCGCGGTTCAGCGATATGAAAGGGTTTACAGTTTTTATAGAAAATACAGTTTTATAATAAATTAAGATCTAAATTTGAAATGATATGAATTCGAGTGTTCGTCTAATTAGAGGTTCACACTCCTACATTATATACTTTATAAAAAAATCAATCAGTTTTTCAATGTGTTTTATTACAATGTTCAACTGACGTTTCATTTTTATAACCTCCTAGAAAAGATAATGCAAATATCTTACAAACATAATTTAATGCTCTCCAGAAATTGTAAAATCGCTCGCTTAAAATATAATTGGTAAACGATATATACGATAACAGGTTTGACAATTATTTTTTCTACTTGCTAATAGAAAGATGGCCTTTTGATAATATTTAGAGGCTTAGAAAATATTACCTTTAATTTATGTTGTTTTGGATTATTTTTGAAGTACTAAATTATGTACTATTAAACAATTTTTAAATGTATTAATTAAACTCGTAAAAAATCATGCATACAGGGTGTCCAAAAAATGGCGGATTAACTCTACAGTGCGTTACTTGGGGATGCCTAATGAACCATGGAAAAATATGAAAAAAATTCCCTGGGCCGTATTTTTCGAAATATTTCTGGTCAAAGGTGGGTAATAAAATCCATTTATTTAAATAACTAGTGTATAATTATAGTGTCAAATATATCTGGGACTATATGTTAGCAGGTTAGGTTTCGCGACAGTTTGTGTCAAACCTGACGCAAAACCTAACCTACTAACCTCGAATTTGACATAGACTTACAGTGTCACCAACATATTAACAACTTACTATGGATACATTTTTGATTGAGAAATTGTTGCAGTATCAATGTTGCCAGATTTATTTTTATTAATTTCGAAATATTTCGAAAAATACGGCCCAGGGATTTTTTTTTCATATTTTTCCAGGGTTCGTAAGGCATCCCTCAGTAACGTACCGTAGAGTTAATCCGCCATTTTTTGGACACCCTGTATAATACTCATATAAATTTATTTGCTGACCTCGAGCTCTTGCAACCTTCTCTACGGTCAAGTGTTAAACGATCACCCCGTGCAGCAAATTCTACTTTCTATGCTTATTGTACACTTACTATTGAAGGGGGCTACTGAGTATTCACGAATACAAAAAAAGTTTTTAGAAAGTTATGTATTGCCTCGTTTCAAAGGAATTCCAGAGAAAATTTTCATTTTTTCTATACCACATGTTAAAGTGTGCTTTTATCAACTCAAAACAAAAGGTCAAGTTTTACTTTAACAGCAAGGGTAGATAAAGTAGCACTTTAACATCAAGGATAGATAAAGTAATTTAATTTTCTAACTTTTGTTTAAATTAAATATGACAGCTGCACATTATCGTAGCAACCCAATCTAGCTACTGACATTTTGAAATGTGATTGACTGTCCTTATTTTCTTTTGAAATTGGTAAAGTTCTTGCTATAGAAAAAAATATTGTATTATACACGACGATAAAGTTATTTCTATTCACTCTTGAATCATTAACGTCTCGACTGCGTCTCGACGTTAAACGATTCACTCGTGGATAAAATTTAACTTTATCGTCTTGTATAATAAATTACTATTATTAAGCACCTTTCCTCCGATATATGCTTTTGCAAATAAAATCCGTGTTATTTTCGAGTGTCTGGGATAAGGTAAATATAAATATTTTTGTAAATTAATGTTTCTGCCAGTTCAGAAAATTAGTTTTGAGATATTCGGTTTGCAAGGTGATCAATCTTTGAAATTAAAATAATAAATATACTTGATGGCATAAATATATGTTATATTCTGGTAACTTTTTCCTTGAGAATTTAATCCATACAGACTAGCTTCTACGTGTTTGTATGTTATTGTATTTTTAATAAATAATGTTTTTAAACATAACCAGAAAAGAGGGAGTTTAATGTCATTAAAAATTCAAAGTTAATCATTTTTCGGACTTCCAGTATTTTAAAGCAGATATAAGTCGGAAAATAATTTTCAGAACTTCCATGTTTTTTGGTCGTCCTGCAGAGTAAGTGTTTTAATACGTTTTAGCAATGAAAATAATGCATGGCGTTATGATATGATCCTTTGACAGCAGAATATAAAGTTAGTAAATACACATACAATAAAGCAAAAATTATTAAATAGGCATGTAGTAGAACCAATTTAGAGTTAATACTCTTCGAAGTAAAGGAAAATAAAGTGTTCATTGAAAGAAAGCGACGATTCATTTAATTAATTCTCGAGAAACCTCACTTAAAGTATCAAATTAATTCCTAAGCTACAAATAACCCTTAAGATTGTAAACCATTACAGCCAAAGTGTAACAGATTCCTGTATAACAGTAAACAACGGGCCAGTACGATTATGCTTTGTTGATAAATGGCGTAGGAAAGGTTTACACAGCAGCAGTTCATAAGGATAATTTGAGGATCACTTTGTTTTTATTTATGAAGTAAAACATAATAATAATTATTATTCTGTATTAAATGCACCTTTTGATGTACTGTATATTCGTATTAATAAATAAAAAATCTAAAATCAACTTTCTATTTAAACAGTTACATAACTTCAGCCAGATAATCCACGCCAAACATATTTTTTCGACAACTAAATAACTCTTCGTAAAGGCACCGAAGAGAACTGCAAAATTAGCCTGAATAAGTGAACATTTACAATTTCCGATGCGCTGTGAATTTAATTACCAGAGTATAAAGCCGTTGGTTCCAGCAAAAACCGTTGCATTCTGTTTCATAAAAACAAAGTTGGTGGCAATTCAATTAAGTAATGTAATCAATTATGAAAGTTGCAAACAGTCGCTGTTTTTGTTATACGCTCGTTCCATACACGTAGACTTTTAAACAAAACTATACCCAGCAGCTTGTTTGCTTCACAACACACACGCTACTATCCAGAATAAAAAATCCACCAAAAAAAGAATTATTGAGGCGCAACGCAAAGGGCCAACTTGGGGAAGTTTAATTCAGCTTGATCATACAGAAAAGGATAGTTCTCGATCTCATATAAAGGTTTAATATCCTTATCTTAGGAAAATTACCAGAGTTTGAAAAGAATCCTTTAAAAACTTCAGCGCATTGCAGAAACTGGAATTAAGACTATTGGAAGAAAGTTTCTTCTAAATGACGAGCACTTTTTGAAACGTACAAGTTTAGTTGAAGAGGACACACTACACTTCTGATAGTTATTATAAAATTATACAGTTATTTTTCTTTGCCTTGAAACCATATGATTTTTTTAAATCATTAGATGTACTATCTGTGTAACTTCAATTCTCAAAAGTTTGCAAAGGAAACAAAGCCCAACCGTTGTCATCAAATTGCACCCTAATTAGGAGTCGTACTTTGACTTTCAGCAGTGCATGTCGTGAACGCCTAGTATGCATCAATTTAATGCAAGAAGTTCAAAGGAAACCTTCGACTGCTGGTTACATCGGCACTAGAGCAAGAGGTAATAAAGTAAGTTTTGTAAATGAATTATTTCTGTGGTAGTATTGTTGAAATCATCATAACAGTGCTATTTTAATTCTTCTCTGGATCTTATAAAAGTAAAAACAGTTTGAATACAAGGTGTCATCTTAGTGTACTAGTATAGTTTAAAATGTAAAAATTACATATGTTAATTTACTAAATATTATTTCTAAGCTAGGATACCAGTAAATATTGAAAAACAAGAGTGTAAATAAGTGTACAGACATTCAATCGTTTTTTTTTTGTTCTCTACTAAATTGAAAACTAATGATGAGGAAAATTAGACGATGCCACATGTTAAAGAATGCTAACCGAGCTGTGTAAAAGTTGATTTCCATTGCGTAGATCTAATTTAACACAAAATATAACAAGAAAGTTCTTACTATTAAAACGCCGAGTAATATAAAGGAAGGTTACGCAATTCTTTTGAAGTTCTCGAGGTGCTTACCTGCACTGTTTCCACAATTTAAGCAGTTAAGTTTATCATATCAGTTACACTAACTACATTTACTGTATTAAAGCTTTCACATAAAACACTGCAGTTTCCGAATATCTAAACTACCTTATACAAACAGCCAATGCACACTATTATTTATTTTCAGTTGGCACAAACATCAAAAGATAAAAAATATTTGGTGTTTTTGTTACACTTATTTACCACACGTATACTTAACACTTCAGTATTAATATTCGAAATTGAGTATAAAAAGTACGTAACCCTAATCAATTATATATGTTGAAATGTGTCCGTAACTTTCGATTTTCCCCGGATTATCTTTTACGCGGACCAACCGGAGGACGCGCGTTTCGCGGACTGGGGTAGGCGTCCCAGCGCTTCCGACGCCTCATAAACGGCGCGGCTGCGTGTTATCTCGATTTGGTTCATCCTTCTGGTGACACGCTCTTGGTTCTTTGGTGTGTTAAAAGTGCTTTACGACACTTCGCCCTGTGTAAACAATTCACTTGCAAATAAGAAACGTCGATGCTTATACTGAAAAAAATGGTTTGAATATAAGCAAAGCAGCAAATTCTAAATACTTTTATTTTTTCTATGTGCTTCTCTTCTGTCTTTACTTTATTGCAATTTATTCAACTTCAAAATCGATATTCTTAATTCCATTTAACTAAATATACAGAGTGTATCAGATAAGTATTCCCACCATGAGGATCTTGCAACTGTAAGAGTTCGAAGCTATTTAAAAAGCACAAATGCTGTGTCTCAGACCTACCCTCACATTTCAGAAAAATATCGCTTCCTATACTGGGCGCAGCGCCCAAATAGAGTATTCAATTCAAATGACATATTACAAAGCTGGCTGGATCAGTATTTTAATAATAATCACTAAAGAATCAGAGATAGCAGTTCTTATAATTACACATAATTTCAAGTGATACTAAATAATTTATTGAGGTTATGATACAAATAGAAACTTCGACCAACTCAAAAAGCATGAAATGTATGCACTTGTAGTTGTAAATACTGTATAAAACAACGTCAAAAAAAGTAACAGAAACAATAATAACGGCAAACTAAAACGAACAAATCTAGGCAGCATTGTAATTGGTAATTGGGGTTGCATAGTCTGCTGTATTTGTTCGCTCTGTAGAGTATAGGTATGACAACATTTTTGAAAATTATATTTGGGTATCCTTGAAGGAGATGAAACTAGGTATAATTACATACAAACTTAATATGTATCCACCTATGGTATCGTGTTTGATTTTTTCAGAAAAACAATCCTTTTTTACTTCCCTCGTCTAAAAAACGAAGAAAGTATTGTAATCGCAAAAAATCACCTTCCGAGTTTTTTTTAGATCTTCACGTTTCAGGGTCCTTAGATGACGAAAAACAGGTTTTCCCAATTTCATATGTCTGTCTGTCTATATGTTGGCAGTATAACTCAAAAAGTATTTATTGGAGGAAGACGATATTTTGCATACACATTACCTATATATTGAGATGGTTTTAAGCCTACAACTTGGCTCTGTTTGCAGTGCAAGATATTTAACCAAGTCAATAAAGCACAGAGTTGCGATATTTTATGAAATTGCAATTTAAAACAATAATAAAAGTATTAAATGCATTTGTAATGAGAAGCGAGAAGTAGTGATTAAACGGATAAAGGCACGCATAAGCAAAGCATATTTCAGAGAGATTGAATAAAGTAATATGATTAAATAAAATAGGTTTGTGCATATTTAACGCCAGGCCAAACAAAATTAATTGACACAAAAGGTTTGTTATGTGCAGACGAAATGGCAAGCAATCTGAAAGGTAAATGAGATCGGAATAAAGGATAATAGAAAATTGCAAAGAGCAATACCGAAATTAGGCAACGGAAAAGAAAGAAAGCGAGCAACGTGTGTAAATTAGAACTCAGTTTCCAGTGCATTAATAAGAAAGTGAAAAAGCAGAGCAGTGATTTTAAAACATTTGTGTGCGTAACGGAAAGAACAATGATAGTTATAAGCAAAGGACATTTTTTTAGATTTAAGAAAATTTTAATTTAAGATTTATGTAATCAAACTACTCAATTTGTATATTCTGCTATCAAAACTAATTTCTAATTAACAAAATTATCGCGGTAACATAGCAACGCGATGCGTTTTTGTAAAATGGAGAGAACAATTAAAAATATAAATTACAGTTTGGGCGAAATTGTACTCTCTTAAAATTAATGTTTTTACGAGAATAAAAGTGTTTACCCGTTTTAAATGTGTTGCATTTTATTATACGCATTATTACCCAGCTGTGGAAGTGTTTGTGGCAGTTTCCGCCACAATAAAAGTATAAATTTTTCCAATCTCATCTCCGAGTGTATCGGCCGCCGACAACTGAAATTTGAGAACTTTGATTTCGGCACAATTAAGCAGCTGAAGCCAAAGGTATGCACAGCATCTCGTCAGTGGGGTCTGCAGGAGCATCCTGAGTAGGCTTGCCAACTCTTATACACGGATATGCGGGAAACCAGAAATTAATATGCGGGACTTGGCCAAATAAAGCGGGACTTGCCTACAAATGTACAGAAATGAGAGAAAAACAATTGTAATAATTTTTTTATCAGTTTTATTTAAAATTTGAAATAAACTTTGAGAAAATTCTTCGCTATTGCAAAGTAATCATGACAAAAAAATTGAACACGAATCAGTAAATAAAGCACTTTGCTCAAACAAGTTCAAAATTAGTTTTTGTTTTTGAAAGAGTACTTGGCTTGTGATTTGGCAAATTTGAGCTATTTTTTATTCTTCAAAACGTAATCATAAAGGTCTTTGCAATTCTACTTAAACTTAGTTTTTACTTGCAGTTCTGCCTTTACATGTTCAACACTCAGTCTATTTCTTGAATCAGTCCAGGCGTTTCCACAAAGTGAAGATCCCCTCTCAGCAGCGGCGTTAGAACATGGAATGAACACAATATATATGAAAATCTTTAATAAGCATTCGAATGCTGAAATAGTTCATGCCAAGCTTCATAGATTGATTTTTTTTCATTTGACTGTGGTGTTTGTTTACGTTCCTTAGTAATTTTATTTACAGTTTCCTTAACACTGCAAAACTCATCATAAAGTTCGTCTATATCTATGAGTTTGGTGAGTGATAATTGTTCACAACACATAGAGAGATCTTTGTAATTAAATGTATTTTCCAAAGCAAATATTCGCATTATTGCCAAATTATTCTCTTCCGAAAAATCAAACTGATCGTCCAGGTATTTGAATGCATTTTTGTACCATGTACCTAATCAAAATAATTTTGATGGACACTTGTTCATCAATTGTGAAACTGGTGAGGGCATTTGAGCAAATAAATCCAAAGATTTTGTCGTTCATTCGAAGCGAACGCGTGTATCACACTGTGTGACTCACATACAGGGTGTGTGACACTCATTCGGCGGGCGGCGCGGGCTTTACTATAAAGCGGGACAATTAGCGTCCCGCAGACATGTGTCGCGGGACGCATTATTTGAGACGAGGAAACGGGACGTCCCGCCTCACGCGGGACGGTTGGAAACCCTAGTGAGAGTTGGAGCCAGGGGAGCGTTTCAAGCAGAGAAAAATCAACGGCGTCACCCTCCGATCATCTTCGTGCCAGGTGTGGAAATCTTTACGAGGTAGGAATTAGCTATAAATCGAGGGTCAGAGTTTCGGACATTTATTAAAATACGAGATTGAACTTTGCTGAAGAGGCCTATCGCATATCCAAGGGTCCAGCTACGCCGTAATAATTCAAAAATTGCATAGCGTCATCAAATTTTATGAAAAATTGGCGGATTTCCAAGCAGCACAAACAAGTAAATGGATGGCTTCCTATCTACGTCATTCCTGTAACAATGAAGTAGAGGTTTTGTTGCCAAGCGATAATTGCATCAAATTACCTGACGATTCCTTGTTAACTTCATGATTTTTTTAAAAACACTTAAATAATTGCTATTGCACTGGCGATGTTTTTGTGTTATCTGACAGATTGTAAATTTTATCTACCAGAACCGCGTATATGAGCTACTCAAGGATGAATAACCTAAAATGAACTACTAATTTGTGAATATAGTGAAATTCTGAACCCAACCTGAGATAAGGAGTTTTGTGTTTGCCGAGAGCTAGCTTAACTAATATGGCAGTTCAATAAAATAGTAAGAAAGGGGCATTCAACCATTTTATTTTGAACATCAGCTAATACATTTCATTTTAACTAGCCTTCAATTACTGACAGGCAAAGTGAGCACATTATAAAAATCATCCTGAGAATTGTGTGGTGATTTGCACTAATTTAACTTATTAATTTTGTACCAAAATAATAACAAACAAGGCGGGTAGGTCATTGCAATATCTACCTGTCATGAAACCGAGAAAATTTCAGACGACTATATACAGGGTAAGCACCTTAAAAAGTAATATTTTGTTTATTTTTGCGTTTAGGTTAGGTTTTACACTTGATGAAAATGGGACCCAACAGATACAGGGTAATGACTTAAAAGAGTAAAAAAAAAATTGAATAAGTCCGTTCTGTTAAATACAGTCGGGCATCGTAAAGCCGCGACAGGTTCTCTATGGGCCCGTGTTCAGGCGCCCGAATTTAAATTCGCGTTCGTGGTTGCTGTAGTTAAAATCCCACAACAATTTTTTTTAATTTGAAATTGATTTAATTCGCATTGCCAAGTGTTTCCTTTTATTGTTTCAGTATTATAACGAAAGTGTAAATAGCTCTACCCCTAATTTTCTTTGCTTTTTAAAGTGTTTATTGTCACAACGTGCACGCGAGGGAAGCTCTAAGTAAATCCCTTTACAGATTTTTTCATTGTGGTAGAATTATTAAGCTCTGCCCGAGAATCAAGTTTAAATTGAATTATAATTAAAGAAATTATACGAGGTGAGCACCAAAATTTCCCGACCTGACTATGAAAGAAACAGTGTAGACTCACAATTAAATTTTATTTTCCATAGTCCCCCCGAACATCAATTCACTTGTTACATCCTTTCAGCAATAATGCAATACCCCTAAAAAATATTCCTTCGGCTTGTCTTCAAAATGTGTCCAAACTGCAGCCTGCACCACTTCATTGTCACTGAATAACGAAGGTTCTTCTTCAAATTTCCAAACAGGTAATGGTCACTGGGCGCCATATCTGGTCTACTTTTCTCCCGAATAGTTTTGCCGTAATTTGTGCCAGAGTGCTACATAATATGCCCCGTCGACTGTGATTCGGCGTTTTTAATGTCTATGAGAAGAATGCGCCCACAATCCAAAATATCGTAACCATCACCGTTTTTGTTTATTGACAGAGCCTGAACTTTCTTGGCGGTGCTTACATATACTGTCCTGGCACGTGTATATATCCATGTTTCTCTCTACTGTTTTCTTTTTTAAAGAGCTAAGGTATCTGAGGGTATATATGTGACAGCGTGTTTGTCTGTTTGGTCGAAATGATATTTGTTCTTCTTGGAGTCTGCCTTATATTTGAGCTCTTACAGTGTTTTCCTATTGCTTTTCACCATGTATCAGTTGTATTTCACTTTATCTCAAATACTTTTCCCTCTTGTCAACAGTTGTCAATATTACATTTGCCAAATAGTAAAACACAATTGATATATGGTAAAAAGCAATCGGAAAACCCTGTAAACGTTATTCCAAGATTTTTTAGTATAATTTGAGCACTACTGGTGTTAAGTTGGTGGTTTGTGGATTGGTACGATTAAGTTTCTTTCCTATTTAGTCCAGTAACTTTATACATCAGAGCTTCCGTCAAATCCGGTAGTTCTGATTTTTTGCAGACTTGTGTATGATGTTGGCCCAATGAATAATCCAAGTTTGTGACCTCGAGCGCCGAACGCAACTTTGTCAAAAATCGAAAATTTCGGCCTTTCTTCAGATTTTGGCAATTATAACTCTAAAGACTAGTTTTTGATAGTATCTGCTCAGGACGTTTTTAAAGTATACTGAATTTTCTACAATATGAGACTAGAATTGTCTCTGTAGACCCAATAGTTTCCGAGATAAAGCCTTTCAAAGTTTATAAGTTTTTTGAACCTCGCAATTTTTTGCACTATATTGTCGTTCCGAATGAATTTTGACCCTGATTCTTCGTAACCCCTGTTATACTATCGAAGCCCTGTACGTTTTATGATGGGATGTTAACAAAGAAAATGAGAAGTGTGAACGATGATGTTTAATGATAAGCTAAGCTACGAATAATGAAATAAAAAAGGTAATTACAACAAAAGTTAATAGGTTTATTAGTTAGTAAATTGAGTTATTCAAAATCAATAAATTAAGTTAATTTAGCCCTCTTGGAAGGTCCCGGTTGAGGTTCGTCCGTATCTGGATAGTCGTATCGGAATGGCATATCCCCATCAGGGGATGGTGATGTATCGTCTATGTCTTGTGCCCACATGTCCTCCATGTCGACATCGGACAGATCGTCGCCTTCTGGATCGTACACTTGCGACCGTATATCCTCTCGTATGACTTCAGCAGCTGCCTTCACCACGCATAGTCTTTCTGCTTGAGCATCTGAGCTTCTACTGTCATACCATGTACTGGTGAGGATTTTGTGACCTGTGTTTTTAAAACAAATAGCCGTGTGTTTGAAGGATCTCTCAACGATCGAAATGTCCTCACCATACTTTTCAAACAAGCGATTTTTGACTGTTCGTGGTTGAGGTCGTTCTCCTTCTATCTGGTCCATGAGTTCGTGTAGAGAGAACTGACACTCCTCAGTGTTCTCTTCCAGAAATGAATAAATCCCTTCCATGGCCTCATCAACTGTGGGATGCTGACAATTTCAACTAGACTTTCCTGTTAGAGCTTTGTTTGGCAAAACCGATGATATCTGGCATCAAGGGCTACCAAATCTGTGTTCTCAGATATACGCTCTTTTATTTTAAGAGCCCATTCATCACCACGTTTCTCAGCTGTTTTCAAGATTGTTGCATTGAGAGACATCTTTTCCGCAGTAATGACATTCTTCCTTTTTTCTGGCTTCTTCTTCCTTTCTGCCACAAGGAACTCTTCAGTTATTTTTCTCCACAGAGACAACAGTGTTCTCTGAAATTGAACTGCTCAGAGACTGATCTCATGGCCCTTGATGGCGTAATATTTGATTTTCCACTGCAAACAGCTGCTTTGATCAACTTCGGATTGTTGTATTTTATCTGACAAGCACTGTGCACTTATATCTCATTCACACCCTTCAATAAACGCTCATTTTCTCGGTTTTTAAGGAAAATACTCGACGCAATAAGGGTTTTTACACCTTTTTCCTTCACTAACCGCACTTCACCTTTACTTAAAGTCTCTTTACATATAAAACACAAACCCACGCTGAGACTGGGATCCGACACTCTGTAGATTTTGAGTTCAAACGGCACTCACGTCATGGGCAGCAGGCCAGACAAAAATTGAAATGAAAAAAAAGCTTAATGTAGGTTATAAACGTGCTACAGGTGGGTCGCATTCGTGACTTCACACGAGCAACACTAGCACACTCCGTCGGAGGTAATTGGAACTACATCCCGCCAGAGTTGCTCGAGTCGCGTCTAAAATATTGCAAAAAATTGCGAAGCTCAAAAAAATGATAAACTTTGAAAGGCTTTATCTCGGAAACTATTGGGTCCACAGAGACAATTCTAGTCTCATGTTGTCGAAAATTTAGTCTACTTTAAAAACGGGTTGAGTCGGTACCATCAAAAACTATCGATTTAGGGTTATAATCGCCAAAATATGAATAAAAGCCGAAACTTTCGCGATTTTTTCGATTTTTGACAAAGTTGCGTTCGGCGCTCGAGGTCACAAACTTGGATTATTCATTGGACCAACATCATAAACAAGTCTGCAAAAAATCAGAACTACCAGATTTGACGCAAAGTACCCCGTTCTCACAGGCGACAAGGTTACTGGACTAATTATTGAGGTATTTATTCTGTAGTCCACGCTTGTTAGAATATTTTCTGTAGCCATCTGTGTATGACGGGTTCTCCTTTTTTTAATGATTCCAGTGGTATGTTATCTTCACCCGCTACTTTTCCATTTCGGATTTCCTTTAGGGCTCTACTTCTTCTCCACGTATTTTCTCTTTAGATGTTCCTCTCTGTCTTCTATATTTCGTGGTTTTCTACAATTTTTCTACGTCTTCCGCCGCTTCCCCAATTTTAACTTTTGTTCCAAAGTGGTTTTTACCGTTCGTTTGCAATTATCTGTTTTGGTTCTGTATGTTTCCTATTTGTTTTGCACTATTTCCTTTTATCCTCTTGACTACATTCCAGAACTGTTTTTGGTTTTGCATATAATTCTTTCTTAATTTATTTCAATTTTTTCCACGAGTCTTGTTTTGCCATTTTAGGGCTTCCTTTGCCTTGTTTGTCTACATATTTCTTTATGTTCGGCTGCATTTATTCTTTTGAATCTGCACCAAGGTTCTTTTTTTGTTTTATCTTGTTCTTTATCATTCCACCGTTTAGTTCTTCTTTGGTCATGGCGTATTATTACTTTTTTTCTACCGCATAAACGTTTGGGGCTAGGTTTATCTTTTTCTTTGCATTTTTCCGTCTATCGTTGCAGCTCCAATGATGTTTTAGAGACAAAACATCATTCTTGTTCTTTGAAGCTGTTTAATATTCTCTTGAGTTGGTTTTTATAATTCTCCCTTTTTTCTGTGTTTTCAAGTTCTTCCACTTTTAGTCTTTCATATATTTTTGGGAGTTACTTTGGGAGGTGTTTTCAAATTGCACAATGCACAATATAATAAATAAAATGTAACAGGTACACTTGGAAAGTACTGAGTCACAGATTATATAATAAGACAACTAACAAAATTAAAAGATTTCACTGAAATGTAGTTTGCAACCAGGCCGAACCCTAAACTGTAAAAATATTTTATTATATATAAAAAACTTCACAAAATATTAAATCCACTCAAAACACGGTCAAGGCTTTACCTAGAATAGTATAATTGTATGTTAAACTATATATATATAATATATATACATTATCTGTAGCCTCGTTTACATTTCGAGAACCATTTATGTTATCTTATTTTAGTAAACAAACCAGGAGACAGACATAACATGCCAAAGACTACTGAAAAGGGAAACCAGAGAACAAAACCAATAAAAAAATCTGGCTGCGCCAATAGCATGATTTGGGAAAACAAATATCTCAGCGAACTACGTTACTCTGGTTTTGATAATAACGGAGATTTCCATGTAATTCCAGTGAAAATTGGACATCCTGTCTATAATTACATTAGAAGATGTGTTGCCTTTGGGCTATATAAGTTAAATAAGACTGTCACTCAAAATTGTTGTTACCTTAAAGACATACAAATTTATGATTCGCTATAGTAACGCACAAAAATCTATTTTACAAATTTAGTTTGCAAGTAATAACCAAATAATTTTCTCAAAGGAAACTGTTAATATCATTCTAAATTTTTTTGTAATATTGTTTTTCTGCAAATGTTAAAAAAGTTAACTTTACTGTCAGTTTTGACAGCATTAAAGTGATACTTTTACGCCAAGGCGTTCCTATGCATTACTTTAACTGCCGGCGGCAGAAAATAGCTATTTACGCAACAAGTGCTAAAAGTTGACGTTTATGCACAAGACATGAAAATTATGAAACTAAGCCGAAGGCTGAGTTTCATAACATGTCTCGTGCATAAACGACTTTCAGCACGCGTTGCATACAATATTTTATCTATGACCTTAATTTTACCGTTATTAATCCATAAATATCGATTTAACAAAGGTTTGCATCTACGACACTTATAATTTATGTCATAAATAAATAAACAGTAGGCTTTGCAGCGCGGGCGAATGTTTGCGGAGCCAGTAATGTCAAGGTCACTTACGAAAGGTAATTATTAATACTACACATCTGACTGCATTCATTACATAACGCTTTAATTATTTCAAAAACACTTTACCTGTAACGCAAGAAGTAACTAGAATAACTTTACCACACATGCGCTTAAAGTAAACAGCTGATTTCTTTAACCACGCTAAACTATAAAACGTCACTTGTAGTGAAACAAGCTAGCGCTAAAAGGCCTACTTTTAGTAGTGGTCGTAGATAAAGTACTTTATTGCATTTTATTTCGTAATGTATTACATTTCTACATTCAAAATCGTTTATAAATGTGGTACAATTCTGCATTAGCAACACTTTTCTGGGCAAAACATCAACTGGAGCTGCTTATTGTGCTTTAGTATATAGAAACCAGTTCTGCTCAGCTTGGTTATGTTTAACATTTAGTGTCACTTTTATATAAAAATTTAATACTTTGCATTTCTCATGAAATGCAATAAAATAGTATAGGCACACGTTAGAAAAGTTGCTTTACTGAACTCGTACGGCCGTTTAAGTACTCGCTGACGCTCGTACTCAAACCAGCCATACTTGTTCAGTAAAACATCACTTTTCTAAACTTGTTGTATAATATACTGTTTTACTGCCGCCGCCGTAAACTATTTTTTTTCGGATTTTTAATTTATTATAAAAAAACTATATGTTAATAGGAGCAAAAGTATATTTATTTGGCTCGGCTGGATTTATCTGCCGAGTTGACGAGACATAAAGTAAAACTTTTGCTCTAATAACGTAAAATACTACTATGCGTAATCTTTGTTGTTCCTCTATAAAGCTATTTACTCGCTTAAAAATAATAGCGCACTTTTTGGAAACGTTAAACATATTTATATAAGTAAACGATCATTTAGTTTTACATCATCTATTTCATTTTCTCGAATAACAAATTAATCTCATATAAGAAAATCTCATTTATAAGATGCAAAATTTAATTTTAGAACCCTCTAATTTGACTTCTAGAACGGATTAGCTTGGTTTCTTGCACTGCAATTCAAAATTTCCGAGTTATTCTACGCAGTAATGATTCCTCAGAGTTACATCGTATAATTTTACTCAGACGAATTCAAATACCTTTGTACCGTCAAGCTAATTATTTTTCAATTTGTAGATAATTTTTAAATCTCATAATTTTTCAAGAAGTTTTAACAGAATTACATTCCTCTCTTCATAATCAACCTTGATTGATTGGGACATCCAGAATCTAATTTGATAAAATAATAAAATAGCGGTAATATTTGTGTTTATATTATTGAATTATGTACACAAATAGCATGTTAAACAATGATCTTCAGTACACTAACTTATGATTTCAAGAATTGGGAACTATTTTCAATTTTTAATATTAAGTCGCTCTTCAGTCTTTCTCGATTATCTTTCTCTCCTATCCTGTACATCTGAAAGAATACGTTTTACAATAATATTATCAATTCGAGAAAACCATAAGGCTTCTTAATAAACGACATAAGCTATTTAATATTAAAGCCACTGAAAATTCTGCTTTTTTGAATAAAGACTAATATACTAACTAAATAAACTAGTGAGGATTTTTCAAATTTGTAGTCAATTGTCTTTAAACTGGCGTCACTGAAAATTTGATTTAACTAAAATCTTCATTTCTCTTATACTTTATACCCTACCTTTGAGAGCGTAATGTGTCACTACAGCCGAAGGGCCTTAAAGAACTTTATGTACGATCGATTAATAATAGCCGTTTTTAGACCGCATTTTCAGGCGTAAAGTAAGTTTTTTCGCCCTCGGGCCAAAAATAATTGTATTCCCCGCGGACAACGCTCTAGTTATTAGTTATAAGACCGTTTTCATTAAAACCATAGTTACAAAAATACTATTCAGCTAAAATAACTGTAAGAATTGCGCTGCTTTTATTGGCAACGATATCCCATAATCTGGTTTCTTTTTTTAAAAATTAAATACGATCGTACATAAAGTGTTGTATGCATCTCAGGCGTAAGCAGCGTCTTTGGCCCTTGTTAACTTTCACGCCGCGGGGCAAAAGCGCCTTCTTACACCCTTGGTACATAAATGACTAAAATAGATTGTATACCATTCGTAGAATGGTTGCTAAACGGTAGCTATGACCGTTGTTTTATCGTAAATCAACCGAAATTTTCAAATAAAATTAGATCACCTTTTTAGGGTACCCATTTTTTTTTAAGTAGGAAAAAAGGCGACGTTTACCCTAAGAGTGGAAGTTTAGATCTATCGAGACTAGATAATACTATTAGTAATTTAAAGCTAAAAGTAAACAAACTAGGTCACCCTTCTCTACAGATATGACAATTGCAGGCCACAGGATACCTTCCCATTTTCCTAAAACAAAACAAAATATATTTTGTACTAAGCAATCAGCAAAACTTAAATTCCGTTTTCGATTTAATTGAATGTTATTGAATTGTTTTAACTTATTATTCATTGCATAAAATTAATACATTGAAACGATTTGTAGGTGTGTGTGAAAACAATATAAAGGTATAAAATATTCAACGTTTGAGCCGTAACAAAATATAGTGGTTGTCTGCAATAAAGTAATGAGAAAGCATCTATCTGTATAGTTATTTTGTAACAAAGCACTAATAAAATAGAACCTCTCAAAAGTATAAAATGTGAGGAGAATTAATTATTCTCGTTCTACCACAATATAAACTGGCGTAGCTATAAAGAAGAGTTAATTATAAAACAAGGGCCTTCTTCATTATTAAAACATCTGCAATGTTACAACGAAGCGTAGCCAATTACAAAGGTGAAACAAGCACTTAAATAATTTCCGTTCGTTTGTTTTAAACAATCTTACAGTAAAAGGAAAGCAAAATACAAGCAGCCACTTCAATTATTTTAATTGTGTCAGTGACTGTTGATTATTTGAACTTTTCAGGATTTTTCACGAAAACGCCATATAAATTTATTAGCACAGAGCTAGCCATTAAATAACTCCACTTCATTTTTTTAACTGACGGAACTTAACAATGCAGGGATAATATATAACTGGGCGGCTTTTATTTTGCGCTGTATTTACCTAATTTATTGCTGCGGATAAAATACACCAAAGCGTAACTTTTCCACTACGAAACATAATACGTAGTCGCCAAATAACCACAATTAATAATTTCCGTTCAACACTTTCTTGGCTTTCCAAGGAGCATGTAAAGTGTAGTCGACTTCCCGAATGTGAATGGAGCGCCATATATAACCTGCTTCTAAAGTTTCGCAAATACAACTGATAATGACCGGCAGTTTCCTTTCCGCTCTGATTATCTGATCTTTGTCAAGATGTTAGTTTTCGGTGGCTAAATGTTTGGTATTCGCTGAGCCGATCCTCCGCCGACAGAATTCAATTGTACAGTGAGCGTGAAAAAGCATTGGTCAGCTTCAATAAGTAATAAAAACCAATACACTTCACTTCTGTAATCAATGATAATTTCTTCATAAATACGAGACTTGGACGTTTTGTTTCAATGTTTGACATTCTCCGAAAGTTACAGTTTAGTGTGCTGTTTCATGGTCAAAAATTGTCGAGCCTTTTTTGAGGAAAATGGTGAAACGGCAACGGTGACATCTCAAAGATATACAGATATCAATCATTTATTTTTTTGTCGCAAATAGAGAAGGAGATAGTAACTGAGTACTGGTTTCAACAAGGCGGTACTACCAGTTACACCGCAAGAATTAGTACGAATGTCCTGTAGGACAATCTTTCCCAAATTTCAGGATATGTTGCAGCGTATGATGAAAGATTTCCTCCGCCGTTTAGAAGAGTACATCAAGCACGAGGGGGGTATTTGACCGACACCAATTTCCTTAAGTAAATATCTTGTTCTTAGTTTTTAAGAAATACATTTAATTAACTATGTAATTTAAACAAATAAATTGTTATTACAAATTTAAACTGACTAATCGATTTTGAAGCTTACTTCTAACCCACATCAACTGTTCATACTTTCTCTATAATTTTTCAGGAAGCCTCCAATTAAACGAAAAAAAAATGTAAATTAAAAACTGCAATTGAGAGAACGTTGTAACCGTAAACTAATTATGTACTTTTAACTTGAAATTAAATGTTAAAAATAATTAGTAATTATAGATTTGTTTCATGTCCAACCCACTGCTAAAACTTTGCGTTTCGTGTGTTAATGCCATAATATGCATTTACACGTATTTTCACATATTATGTGACTTAGTGGTAATCATATTTCATTCTTAGAGATGAGATCATTAAAATTGTATGCAGTGGAAGCGTTTGGCTTAACTCACTTTCCTTTATTTCCTCAGAAATTTGATCGGGGTTTGTTTTAATGAAAATATTCAACACAAAATCAGGAACGTAGTTAGAAATTAGAAGATTTAAAAGTGAACTTATACTAAATTATTTATGGTTCTCTTACAAAACAAAACATATTATCCAGAAATGCAATGAATACATCAACCTATCACTAGTATTTATAGACTATGAAAAGGCTTTCAGCTCTGTTGAGCTAACCTTTATACAAAATGCAATGAAAACCTGCAACATAGACTCCAGATTTGCTACTCTCATGAAAGATATGTACATGTACACTAAAGCTACATCAGAAGTAAACTGAACAAGCTAACCCTCGAAGAAATCAGAATGGAAAGAAGAGTCAGGCAAAAGGATTTTATTTCACCTAAACTGATTAACCTAGTCCTGGAAAACATCTTTTAAAACCTGGACTAGAGAAAAAGGAATAAAAATAGACGAAAAATACATAAACCACTTTAGGTATGCTTATAATGTGGTAATTGCCAAAGGCACAACAGGATCAAACAAATTAGGTCTACATATCAATTCATTTAGACAAAAATTCTTCCAATAGACGATGTAAACTCAATAGATACAAGTAACTTAAGCATAGGAAAAATTTAATCATACACATACCTAGGACACAATATAATGTTAAAATAGGAAAACCAAGAAGCAGAGTTAGGAAGACGAATCTTAGGATGAGTAGCATTTGGTAGATCATCACGTATCTTCTGTTTACAACAATTTACAAGAAAACAAAAGACCAAAGTTTGAGACATGTGCACTTAGCTACGGTATGGAAACAGCAACTTTTACTAAACGAATCATACACCGCCTAAGAGTAACTGCCATGGAAAGGAAAATGCTGGAAATAAAATTGAGTGACAGGAAAACTATAGAATAGATAAGAAGACTAACAGCAGTTAAATTATTTAAGCGCAACAAAAATTGTTCTGGGCTATACACATTATGAGAACGAGAAACGAAAAGTGGACTAAGAGAGGGATAGACTCAAGATCAAGACAAGGAAGAAGAGGGGTCGGGAGACCACTAAAATGTGGATGAACAACATCAGAAGAATGTGCGGAAAGCAATAGCACAAAGAAGCACAAAACAGACATGAAGAAATGAAAGTAAAAGAAAATGGGTGACCTACGTCGAACAATGGGCAGAACAAGGTTGAATAAGAAAAAGCAAATTTAGTTAATAAGGAAACTACATATTGTGCTTTCATTTATCTGCAATCAGAAAATACAATTTTGAATATAGAATTCGCTTTATTTATTGTTACCCCAAGGAGCCCATTAACGCTTCTTTCAATATCCATGCACAATTGTTGATAATATTTCAATAGTCTTCAAATAGGGTCCCGAGTGGTGTAGCTTGAACAAGCGTCCACGTTCGATCAACACAGTTAAGCAACGCTGTCTCTGGTCAGAACTTGGATGGGAGTTCCACGGCTGCATCTCTCGGCGCCTCGTGGTACGGCTATCACGGAAAAAAGTTGGTCCCGGCGGTCATACAACATCATGACAGTCGTTAGTGGGGTTGGAAGTCCTCATAACTGCACAGCGACGCCTATAATTGGCCTAACGGCTGTTGGCTGAGTGCGAATTAAATTTTAAAAAATTAAATTAAATAGTCCTGCATGTTCTTTCTTAGCAAAACCAAAAGTCTTTTTCACCGTGGTTCTATTTTTTCCTTCAATCTTTCCTTGTAGAATTAAACATCGGAAACTCTCACATTCAACATACCGTTGGTCGAGGATATGTTAAACATCGTTAGCAGCACCCATATCTTCAACGTTTTAAATATAATTATAGATGGGACATCCATACCGTACAAAAAAGGCATAATACGTTACCATTGTAACCCTGAGTTAGAAACTGAGATCATTGTTAGATACTAATCTTCGACGTTTCAGGAAGTTCGTTCTTACCTTCCCGAATTCCATTTCTTATTGGACTTTTTGCTTATACGACAGCCAAAGTATTTAAAGGTTATTACTTGTTCTATTGTACCTCCATTGCTGTGTATTTGAATATTAGGGTGTAACTTCTGTTAAGAATCGTAATAAACTTGATTTTGTTTATACTAATTTTTAGAGCGGTCGAGTACTTGCCTTATTTACACCATGTAGCAAAAATTAGAGTCTTTTCAGGTTAATAGATTCTCTGATGCAGATTTGAAAAGCTTAAATAATACTCTACCGTTAGTATACCACCTTTCTTCATGTAATCAATCAGAAAAATCCTCTGACAGTCTCTGAAAAAATTATGTCCATTATTTTTCCAGCAGAAAGGGTTGTAGGCTTCTTGAAAGGTTTGGAACCCTTGGTAGCCCACTCATCGACTCTTGCACTGAATCTCATGATATCAAGGTACTAACGTATTCTGAAAGCCGTAGTTCTCCTAAGTAAAGCTGCTAATTGCTACCTCTTCAAACGTCCATCCTCCTGTACGGAACACTGGGATTTTTCACACACATCTGAAGTAATCACTTTAATATGGTGACCTGAAGAGGAATCGTCATCGTCATCCAATGATGAATGTATTCCTCAGTTCAAGCAAAAATAAACAAAATTTTATTTTTTTAAGATGCTCACCCTGTATATATTTGTATGACGTTGTACCGGTTTCATACCAGGTATATATACAGCCAACAGACAGACAGACAGACAGACAGACAGACAGACAGGCAGACAGACGGACGCAATTTAGAAAACCTGCTTTTCGTCATCTAGGGACCCCGAAACGTGAAGATCTGAAGAAATCTCGGAAGGTGATTTTTTCGTCTTTCAGACGAGGGAAGTAAAAAGTAGTAAATAATATTATATAGTTGCGTGCTAGTTACCTAGATACACATGCATAAAAACCATAGTTACAAATGCACTATTTAGCTAAAATAACTGGAAGAATTGGACCGTCTTTAACGGCAGCGATATTATATCTATACTTTGTATCTACCTTTTTGAA
The DNA here is from genome assembly GCA_940337035.1 of Agriotes lineatus. Lineage (NCBI taxonomy): Eukaryota > Metazoa > Arthropoda > Insecta > Coleoptera > Elateridae > Agriotes > Agriotes lineatus. The sequence continues at coordinate 111,249,276 of OW679194.1, forward strand.
TTAAATTTCTATCGTATATAAAGTTTCGTATGCACCTTATAAGCAAACGTATTTCACCCTTGTCGTGTAACAGCCCTCGGTGCTCCGCACCTCGTGCTATAATTTTCACGTCGCGGACCAAAAACGTTTGATTTAAGCCTTTGATACATAAATAACTATAAAAATTGAATGACAATTTTGACATTTAAATCTAAACATAGTTGCGTGAATAAATTAGAAAATGCACGTTTTTAATTTCAAAGTCTGTTCGATAACGAACGTTTTGGGACCCCAGTTCGTTTTTTCCACATATTCAGCTGCTTCTTATAAAATATTCATAACTAGCATACCGCAAAATTTAAATTCTTTTTATCATAAAATAAAACAGACCGCAATTTAAATACAGCTAATTCATAAATAGCCAACGACCAATACAAATAAGTTTGGTTTCATTGATGGTTACAGCACAAAATACAAGATCTGTTGGTAGGCAATACCCCATTAACCCTGCTATAAAATGCCCCAGAGTATGTTTGCATTATCGCTTAACCACGTTGACAAGTAATTTATTGGCGAAGGAGATGTAAATATGAAGGGGAAAGGGAGAATGAGCCCTGCGGCACTCCACTAACGAGTGGTCGGAGCACAGAAAAAGATGGACCGACCGAAACATTAAAGTTTACGCGGTGTTGCTATTAAATATTTCTCTAGGTAGTTCCACGAATTCAAATGTGAGGAAGGGCATCCTGAGAATTTTCATTGCTATCCATACTAAAACAAACTAGCTGTTTGGTTTAGTAACTATTTATATTCAAGACTCTGTCCTACCAACAAACTAATATCAAACCTAATATTTTGCAGCGAAGTAAATTCTTTAGGTGTATTTGTAGCTGTACTTAGTGATACTCTACAAATAATCCAATTTTAGAAATAATTTAACACGCAGACTTGCACATTAGACACTATCCACATTAATCACATCCGCGTTATGCAGTCTGAAGTTTGGCTGACTACGGCCAAATTACGAACAAAACTTTTAATGGAACAGGCTGAAATTATTTTACCATCAAATGTAAAACTTGTTTTAGGGCAGTAGGTAATTGATTAAAAGAGAAAATTGGATTCCGGAGGTAATTGTTAAAGTGGTTGAAAATGTCAGCTTTCCGTTCCCGATCTGCAGCAATAGGATATTACCAACACAAAATGAAATATTTTTAAGAAAACTGGAGAAATATGATTCCGCTTCTGGTTACAGGTATTATTATATTAATGTTTACTCTGGTACTACCAAATTGTTGCTTCAAGATTTTTATACAATATTACAATTTTTATCGCAACATCTCAATTAATCGCGACCAAAGTTACATGAAAGGTTTTGTTGGATGTAAACAAGCTAACTCGAGAGTGACACAACCTAATCAAACTGATTTCTTCGTCATTTTAACTGAAAAGCTTTCAGAGGGGTCGGTCGATTGCGTAGAACACTTGTCCTTGAACGAGCATTCCAAAATAAGATTTTTTTGCCCTAACTATTCATGAGTCATCAATTACGCTATTTCTTTCACTAGATTATACGTATTGTGATTGTATACACAGCTATTCTGAAGAGTTTCCAAATTGGATACATTTATCAACATGATCAACGAATTATTGATAAGGGGCTTATACCGCCTCGTCTTGTTTATATAAATTATCGTTTTTTATGGTGCTTTCAATATTAACCGTCACGCGCATGTCTCCTTATTTCTCTCCCGTGGCGTAACAGTAAATCAGGGAACCCCCTACACATAAATATTTTTTTAGTATTTATAGGCTTGGGTTTTCATTTAATGGATTCTTGTGATTCTAATCGATTTCATTGTGATATTTTCTGAATATCCAACCCCAATGAGCAGAAAAATAAATGTATTTTACTTCTTTCTTTCTGTGGGGCCGGTTGGCTTGTTTTTCCTAGTGTGATGCTCATCCCTGAGATGGATTGCCAGACGTCTTGCCAGTATTTGAGAGGTTTCTCTGGCAGTCTAGATCCATGTGGTTGTCCTTGCTTTACTACCTCTGCTTGCTTTGTCATCATCCATTTTGTTCGCATTGTCTTCGCCTCTGCCCGATCCATTTCACTATATCTCCAGCGTCAAAATATCTTCTGATATGTCCGTTGCGCTGCCTGTCTTTTAGAGTTTTACTACATAATATAATATATATGTCTTAGCGTATAGGTTGTTCGTACAGTTTTCTTGTTTTATTACAGTTTAGAATCGATATTACGACAATCAAGGCCGGTTTGTTATATCAAAAATTCAGCTTCGTGACACTGAACGGTTTGTCACTCGATAAAACACCACAAATCTGGAAAATACAAGGATCGGTTACCCCAACTACGTTACGACGGTCTGTAATAAAGTTTTCCAGATAACTTCAGTAGGAGGGAGGGTTTATTACGATACTATTAATTAGGGCAACAACCCGTTAATCTGAATAAATATGTTAATTACCTTAGCCGCCACCGCTTTTTGAATCGATAAATACAGCGCCGTCCAAAAAAAGTGAAAATCAGCGTACAGCTTCGGTAAACCTACCTTTAATGAATTCCTTTACAACAGCTAAACCCCTTTAAATAGAACACATCTTAGAATACAAATATCATGCAACAGCCTAACTGAAATAAAAAAAACAAGACTAACTTAATTGACATATATATAAACATAAATAAAGACGTAAATATTTGACAAAACTACACAAAACAAAAGGGTTAGTATTCTTAATTAATACTTAACAAACTAATTACAAACTCTGAAACTTGACTTCCAATGGTAAAAACTAACTTAATAACGGTAGGAACTATTCAGATTCTTATAAATTAATTGACAACAACTAAGTTTCCTGAAAAAGGTGGCACTTCGTCAAATAAATAACGATTTCACTTCAAATCACTTTATATCCAACAAAACATACAGTACCTTTCTTTAAGGGTACAAGAGCCTTTACTTAACGTTTAACGAATTTGCTGACGCTGGCGCACCCAGCTACTACTAAGATGATTGAAGAGAGGCGGGAACAGGGCCTTCAACGACAAGGGGGGTTGTCTTTCGCCAATGGAGGATGGCAATTATATCCCCACAGAAGGTCAATGAAAGACGCAGATCGACTGGCAATTTACGATAGGCGACTCTCTGCTGCTATAATTTAGCGTCCTCCAAAGGCTAGAGCCCCCTCTGTATGTTACATGCGGGAATCAACGGCACTTCCAGCAACAATAAAAGCAGAACTAAATCACGCTACACACTACTAATTTAACATCGAATTTGCCAAATAAAACAAGGAATTTTGACGGGCTGTCGGCACAACGAACAACGGCTTCAACAGGCACCCGGCGGCGCCGGCGCGAGGCTGCCGGGGACAATATTCCAAACACTACTTGTTAGACCTCTTAATGCGGAAGCGTGATTATTTTGAAGGGCACGGAAAATTTAACAAAAACACACCTAAGCGTCACATTCCAGCCCACTCTTACATATATGATTTTTTTCTATTTCAAAATGGAGCATCAATCTCGAAATAGCCTACATGCGAGAAGCATGACATCACACGTTAATTCGACGCCAGTCTATGGATTAGCAGATGAAACACTTAAAGAGAGCTATAACAGCGAAACGGTAAAACAGAAAACTTTATATTTGCAGAACTCTACAACTAAACGACAGGTGAAACAAAAATATCTCACTACTCGCCTAAATATAACTGAAATTCAGCCTAAATGAACTGAAATGAGGCGGGGAAATGCGAGAAATAAAAAAAGTAATGGAAGCTTAAATTCTCCAAACAGATTCTGCTCTTGCTTCGGCTGTATATGTTAAAATGTCCTCCCCCCTCTCCCATTAGGTTTTGTATATTCACGTTTTAGTTTTCAGGTTATTTTCTTTGTTGTTCCAAACCGTATCTCTTAAGCATCCTGAAATGGCACCATCTTTCCGGGTTTGATCGACTACTTCTTCATACAGGTCTTCGTAACATGTTATGTGTGTTTCTAGATATTTAAATGTGCAAGACTGATCTATAGTTTTGTTATCCACTATTAGTTTGCATATAATCATGTGTAGCATGCACTGGAGATCCTCTTCGCTATTAAACAGGAGTACTGCATCATCTACCTACATAGTAGATGATTTTTATTGTTGGTTATTCATACAACATCCTTGGCCCGCCGCTTTGGTCCTTTGAGTTATTTTTGTCCATTATTAAATTAAACAGCAACGGACTTAGACTATCGCCTTGTTTTACTTCTGACGTTATTTCTAATTTCTCTGTTAGCCCATTCTTAACTCTGATTTTAGTCGTGCAGGTGGTGTTAAGCTTTCATATTTTTTATAATGGCATACTGCTTTTGTGTTAGTATATTTACAGCATCGCTTAATTGAATTCGATCAAAGACAATTATTTGCCGGGGCGTAAATATTGCCTCATCTATTGTTGACCCATTAGCTCGAACTCCATGTTGTTCTTCTCGCAACAGTATTTTTTGTGGTATTGGCAAAAATGCTTATAAAGAGTTTGATAGAAGTACCGAATAACGTTATTCCCTTGTAGCTTTCGCAGCATTTATTATTATCTTTTTTTAATATAGGAATAACTGGGTATTTCAGTACGCTCTGTTATTTTATTAAATAGTGTTGTTAGTATTGTGGTTAGTTGTTCTCCACTATATTTAAGTAGTTCATTGGATATATTGCCTGCGGCAGATATTTTCCTACTTGCTTTGCCTGTTTTACTTGAACCATTGTTATCATTGCTGCCTCTTCATATTATATTTATTTGTACATATTCATTCACTGTTTTAATGGCTCTTAAAACGTCCACATTTTCTTTTGGTCATCGTAAAGATCGCGCTCCATATCTTTAGTGAATTTCTTCCAATGTTCTCGTTTTAGTTCTCGAAAATAAATGCGATTGTAAATGATAAATCAGTTAGATTTCACACATCTAAGTGGCATAGAAAAACAGTCCATACAGAACACAAAGAGTAATAGGTAACCTTGCTTCATTTTTGTTAGATTTTTTTAAGAAATTAGCTTATTTACTGATCAATGTTGAGGGGGCTAAGAGATTAATCCAAAAAGTACATCATCAGTGCAGACGTAAAAAATATAGTCAAATTTAAATAATATGCTTAAAGTTGGAATTTCTATAGAATCTATAAATACCGATAAAAGTACAACCCTTTACAAACAGATCAAAAATTCTATCAATTATATCTATAACTAAACTACGTTGAACCATAATGTGTGTCCCCGTTTAGTGCAATAAACAAGAAAAGCGCATGAAACCGCCTCGTGTTTACTATTACAACGAAATTAAAATGTTTCAATATTTATTTGCATATTTTAATATTAAATATCATTACTTTCCTAATTTTACTTTTCTACCGAACAAACTAAATGAAATGGCTATTTATGGTATAAATGCGTTAAAAGTAATCCACGAGAGAATATCACAGCCTTCGATGTAGTCAGGCCAAGTGGGATCTTTTCATGAGTGAATTATTTGTAATAGCACACACGTGACACAAAATTTTATCCAACTACTTAATAAGTACCTGAAAAACATAAATCTTGTATTGACAGCTATAAGAAGTCAAAGTTACAAATTAATTCGGAGTGAGCGAAACTGTTTATAAGACACGGAAGCGACCTAACGTACCTAGTTATAAGACACGAGTGTTTTATGACCTATACATTCAACTTAAATCGGCATAATTATAGGGTCAAAATAAGGAGATGTTAGATTTAGAAAGTTTTTGCACGTCACGTTAAAATAAAAAAATATGATTTCGATTGACTGGATCTTTGACTTCGCTGTAACATAAGCTTTAACGAGACGTCATTTCAGCGGAATATTATACAAAAACTGACTATTAATTAATGTGTACTTTTAACTCAAAAATTGCACTTCTCATTACATGTGTTCATATTTTAACGCATAACTAGCTTCAAACGTTTTTATATATTTATTTATGAATACCTTTTTTATTACTGGCCAGCAGAATATATAACTAAATAAGTTTGAATTTTGACATACAAACTTACGCAGGCAATGTTATGGTAACCTTGATAAATCAAATCAGAACAGAACCAGTTAGCAATTTTTAATTAATTATTTTCTTGTACTTGGTAAGAGTCATGGGGAGCCAAGTATACTCAGCTTTTGCATAACCGAATTAATAATTTGGAACGTACAAAATCGTGCTAATTGCGACTGCTCGCGTTGTTGCAGAATCAGGATATATATACGTTTAAACTAGGACAAACTGGAAGTCGAATGTAGCTGGAAATCCAAATGGATCTGAGAACAATAATTTTCTACTTTTCAGTGTCTTATGGAGTTGTTGTGACATCAAACTTTCACACAAATCTAATTTTCCTTCCTTATGAAACTGTTTTATTTTTGTCATATTCTTTTGTGGTCATGTGAAATGTTATTTTTTAATCATGTAGTTTGGCATAAGCAGTTAAAGCAAATGTGTTTTTGCATTATTTGCCATCATTAGAAAGAAGCCAACTGAATTAGCTACGACATACAATTTATTCGGTACTAAAATAAGAAGGAAATTGCAATATGTTTCAGCTTTAGTACATACGTATATTCTTTACAAAATATGTGCACGGTGAAAAACCGTGTGATATACTTATATAACGTACTTAGAGTCAGTGGGTATAAACGTTTCTCGATACCTACAAGACTCGAAGGAATTCTATTATTGATGGTGGCAACTCTTGGCTTGCACCGATTTTTCTTTTAAGCACATACTGACGTACTTGATATTCCTTCTACAATTTTCCATAATTTCCAATTGCAGCTATAAAATTCTACATGACAATCTTGATTTATTCATGAAGCTGTCTTGTCAGCTTCATTCGTGCTTACTGTTTAATCTAGCAATTCATGAACGGTAGAATGGCAAATCAATTTACTTTTTCCGTCTGCTGTCACCTAAGGTTTCGTGCAACATTACTAGGATTGCAGCAAGAACAACAAATTGGCAGTTGCTTGGCCACACAATTGATATAAATGGCTGTGGCAGAAAAACTACGACATCGCACTGCAACAAAGGAGGGTAGCACTACTGCACAAATTAAAATTGAGATACTTCAAGAAGAGTTCCCAAAAGCAAATCTGCAAATACATAGCAGCAGGCTTGCACTGTTATGGGCTCATAAACGCAGTTGTTACTAGTTTATTTGACCTATTAATGTTGATTTCATAAAAATTATAAAACAATAAAGCGTACTTTGCATCTTATTTTTACACAATAACACACATAAATGTCACATTAAATATATTTTCCGTTTTGTTGTTTTATAATTTCTATATCTTATTATATAGTATCCCAAATTTCCCAAACAGGTAAAAACGAGTTGCAGTGATTTGCAAATTTTACTTTTCTTTGTTAAGTTTTTACTTCTGTGGAGTGCTTGCTATTACTGTTACACGCAGGATGAAAATTAAGTCTATGTTCATTCTCAACTTATTACAAATAACAGGACATTAAACTGTAAAACAAAGCCATCCATTTCAACATTTCACGTTGCTAGCTGGCAAATAAAACAAATATTTATTTTAGCATGAAGCATTAACATTAGTTACAAAACCTCGAGAAAACTAATATCACCCGCACGTATAAAGTAGATAGCATGGTACTGAAATTAGCAGATTAAGTTTATGTTGGCAAATAATAACAAAGTATAAAACTATAAAATAAAGTTAACGTTCATTATAATATAATAAGTTACAATATAAAGTGCTGTGGATTATAAACATTTGGAGAATAGCATCTCCTCGAATTTACATACAGGGTGTTAAAAAAAGAGTAAAATATTTTACCCACTTATAGATCTCATCAATACAAACAAAAAGTCCTAATAAACATGGATTCGGAAATGCTTTGTTTCCGAGATACAGAGTGTTAAAGTTTTCAAAAAAAAAAAACAGCCGCCCCTGGAATAAATAATTTAAATCTAAGTGTGCCAAAACATGATCATTAATAGCACTAGTAAACCTTCAAAGTTTTACTAAAATCGGTTAAGGGTGTTTAGATATTGAAGCATTTTAGTTTTTGTCTTAACAGGTTCAGAGACGTGCAAAAATATGGGTTTGAATTTTTTTCTTGAAAACGAAGCGAGATTTGAGAAAATCTTAGGGACAAAAAAGTTGCATTTTTAGTTTATTTATTAAAAAAATATATAAAAATTGCAAAAAATCTCGTGGGCATTATTTTTTTGTGCAAAAACCTAATCGTTATGCCCTCCTGGGCACACCCTGGAATTACTACATCAATTGTAATAGGTTCAAAAGATACCTCATAAAGTTATAAAAAAATTCTAAAAATTTCATTAAAATCGCTCTTGATGCGACAGCAAACTTTTGAAGAAAATCCCCTAGCCAGAAGTATGATGTTTACTCTTGCGATTTTCAGTTTTTTCAATTTTTTCGAAATCGGCTCTAACGATTTTTTTTCAAAGGTTGCATTTTTATTACCATTTTTAATGTGTATTGATGTGAGATAGAGGATTTTACAGTTGAATATCTCTTAAATAGTTTTTTTTTCTCCTATATATGTGTAAGAGCGACTACAACTAACTACAATATTTTGACTATGATATTACTTCTGGTTATACCGAAACTCGTTATCAACTTTGTTGTTTTAAATAGAACATCGGGTATATTATAACATTTTTGAATTCGGATTAAAATTGACATTTCAACTAACTCTCTGTTTTGTACGGTTTCTGTAGAATTTGTAATTTTTGAAATTGGTGACAAATGCTTAAAAATAAAACACAAATCTTTGACTAATTATAAGATCACTGTAAAAGGAAGTTGTGAGTGTGTATCACACCAGATTTTTAATATTTACAAGGGTGGTTCTACAATTACAATCAGAAAGTAAAATCTTTTGTTAGTTTTCAACTTGGCAGCAAAATTATGGTATTGTTGCTCTACACAAATGTTGTTTAAACAGAAATCCTATTAACTCCGTCCGTTTATAGTTCCGTTTATAGTCATGTCTGCGAAAATAATCGACAGTGATATCCCAAGTGCATTAAAAGAGCCGATTTAATTATGAGGTTTTCTGTCAGAATGTTTTGCTAAGTAATATGTCAAATAAATTTGCGGCACAAAAAGAGCAGAAAATTTACGTGATATATTTCTTCAGAACAAAACAGTTTGAATAGTCAAAATTTATTCAGGCTAGTTTACATGCATGCACATCGTATATTTCCTGAATAGAAAAAAAATCAGTTGATGAAGCACCTTTGAAGATGATTTCAAAATTATTCAGAAGCGATTAAATTCTGACACTTTTTAACCGCGGTAAAATTTTGGGATTTGAATTTTTATCAACCGTAATATCCCAAATGCATTGAAAGAGCCGATTACTTTATGAGTTTTTCTGTCCGAATGTTTTGCTAAGAAATATGTTAAGTAAATTTGCGGCACAACAAGAATCTCGAGTGCGTAGCACAGATGGAAAATTTACGAGATATATTTCTTCAGCAAAATATTCTGACAGAAAATCGTCAACATTTTTATTCAAGCTAGTTTACATGCACGCAGGATGTTCGGCGTGATTAATTCCTGAATAAATAGATAAAATTCAGTTGATGAAGCACCTTTAATAATCATGTTAAATTATTTATTTTATCCTATTATGTTACTATGATAATAACTCCTCAGCAACGAGTTGCGTTAAGATGCATTTAACAGTACTAGTGTTGTTAAGAAAAATAACATACCGATACTTTATTAGCATTAATCACATGTTGGCAGTACTCACGTGTATTGTTAGTGACAATGTCTGTCTATGTCAAATTCGATGTTAATAGGTTAGGTTTTGTTTGTTATTTGACACAGACTGACGCAGAACTTAACCTACTAATCTCGAATTTAACATAACATAACAAGCTACCAACAATACAGTATTGATATCAGATATATGTCTCGCTACTATTTTTTTTAAGATTAGTATTTTAGGATAAAAGAAACCGTGTTACGATATACGTAACGTTATCTGCTTGATAACGTTACTTGCATCGTAAATTACTATTACAAGTGATTAAATTTTGACATATTTTTAACCACGGTTAAATTTTGACGTTTAAATTTTTGCCATTATATTAAACTGACAGAAACCATGGTGATTACGCACTATTGTGGATATGAAAGAAATAATCAATAAAATAACATTTCAGTAATAACCGCTCATGGTTACAAGGTTGGTAAGTAAACAAAAGTTTTCAGCAGTTTCAGGTAGTTCATTTCAAAACTGTATAAGTTAGGGCACGCCTTTATATCACTTTTTTAACGCTGTAAAGGCAAAACCCACTATACTAAGTTTAACTAACAGACAATAGAAGCCCCTTCCACAAATGAGCGCTAAATTTAAAGAGAGTATTACTTCGACACGAAGTGTACGAAGTATTGAAATTCCCTCATATCGAAAACCACTCTGAGTCAAATATCTCTAAAATTCGAGCCAACCGACTAATGAACCCACTATATCAAATCTCCGTCTCGGCGGTGCGGATCGTTTGGTAAAGATCCCAGCCCACTAGATCAATCCTCCGTATTGGGGGGTGCCTAAACGTGCTGTGCGGGGGATGTATGTTCGTATGTGTACACGATTCCGGTCGCCAGGAACCTTCCTGAAGTCTTGGATCGTTTTCATATGATAGGTCCTCCGAAAATGAAGGCAACATCAACTTTTGAGCTATGGTCGTCGGCAAAAAAATTTTTTTTTTTTTTTTGGTAATTAACTGGTTCATAGCATTTCATTGTATTAGCGAAACAGAGTGATGCTGAGTATCGAAGTATTCTTGGAAAGCACGGAAGGGCGCTTTTCTTGGGTGGGGGGCACCGTATATTTGCTATTGGTATTATGCCGGTTGTCCCAGCTCAATTTAAATGAAATTAACCAATTTGTAACGTGAAAAACAGGCTTCTTCAATCCAGGCTGCTCCCAATAATTTAAAATTTATATCTAATGCTCAGTGGCCAGGTCGTGAAAAGGGGGGGGGGGCGGTACCTAACAAAAGATCATGTAGTTTTGGATTTCGGATATGTTGTATACACCTAAGCCCTTATTAAAAATCTATGTTTTCTGATTTGGCACGCCTGTGCGCGCGTTAGTACGACCACTTTTGTGTCACTTTTTTCTGTTTTTGCTCGATAACTCTTTACTGGTGCCTCCTACAAAAAAATGGTTCGATCATTTTTTCCAGAGCACAAAATTTACTGTATTTACTTTGATAACATTTTTTTCTAAAACTCATAGTTGCCGAAATACAGAGCGCTAAAGAAAAAAAAAGTTACGAAAAACTCAAATCACTTTTTTTAAACAATTTATTCCACTGATGATTGGCAATGACTGCCTACTTTTACTCATCAAACTTATTTAAATATGATCCACAAGAGATTCTATTTCGTCATGCATATAATGGGTGTGACACTACATCGGCCCCATTTGGACATGGAAAAACCAAATTCTGCATTGCTCTTCGGAACCACCATAATGTAGTTGAAGTAGTAAGTGCATTCAGAGAGTCAGAAGCTACTCCTGACGAAATTGGAAAAGCAGGTGAGAAACTTTTCGTAGCCTTGTATGGTGGGGACATGAATGCTCAAACTCTTGACGATCTACGCTGTCAGCTTTTTGAAAAATCCGTGACTAAAAATAAGTTTCAACTTGCCAGACTGTCACCAACGCAAGATGCAGCTCGATATCACGCATTACGCATATATCATCAAGTCCAAACATTAATGGGCAGGGAAAATAATCTTTTGGATTGGGGCTGGACGACAATTAGGGTGGAGTCTGACTCCAATTAAAACAACAAAAATGGCTGCACCAGATTCGTTGCTTGGAATATTTTTGCCAATGTAAGAAAGGGTCTGCTAAGGCCTGCAGCTGCAGAAAGGCTGGTTTGTATTGCTCTATTACTTGTAAGAATTGCTATGGACAATCACGCCTAAATGTTCTTTTACATAATTATTTAAAACAATGATGACATAGAGGAAGAAGAGGATCAGATGATCGCCCAAGGAAATGAAGACATTGAACATTTTACCTTTGTTATAGAAAGTGATGAAAGTGCCACTACATATAGAACCAAATGATCAATAGTCTAACGTTTCTATACTAAATTTAAAATAAGAATGCAGTAGATAGCGCTCTGAACTGGAACTCAGTTTTACACTAGGAAAATATGAGTTTGTGACTGTTCGCGTTTTACAAAAATATCGTCCTATATAATTCAAATAAACGTTGTAGGCCCAGCTCTTTTACCAACTATTTGTCGGTTTTCATTTTATAATTTTAAGATTTATACCGAATGTCAGACTGACAAAGTTGAAAAAATATTTGCTTTTCAGATGGTTGTCATGATGACTTTGTTATGACCAATCGCGGCCATAGTTATGATTACTCCTTCCATGTACTGCATGTTTATTTGAAATTTAATATATACAAAAAATGTGTTTGCATGTACGCTTGTACACTTTATTTGTATTTATGTATTATGATTATTATTTTGTATTATTTGTATTTTTTATACATATATCTATCATTTGGATACAAAATTATTTCGTTGTTTTTAAATTAAACTAATTTTGTTATTTTTGTTTGTATGTACGCCTTATTTGAAAATGTATTGTTTGAGTCATATATACAGGGTGATTTATGGCATGTGTGCCAAACGGTAACCAGTGATAGGGGAAGCCATTTTGAGTAAAAAATTTTATAAAAACATATGTCCGATATGCTTTTGTTACTGAGCTGTAGCGATTTTAAAATTTTCTTTAATCGACTATTATTATAGCAATTATCACGTTACCTATGAAACAAACTACGAGTAATAACAAAGGTAAATAAATATTTTGACAGATACAAGTGTTAGGTGTTTGTGTATTAGGTACAATGGAAGATTTTAGTGCTATAGAGTTGTATTCATGCTAAATATAAGACAAACCGACTGATAGAAAGGAAAGTTTTAAAATCGCTACAGCTCAGTAACAAAAGCATATCGGACATATGTTTTTATAAAAATTTTTATTCAAAATGGCCTCCCCTATCACTGGTTACCGTTTGGCACACATGTCATAAATCACCCTGTATATAAATACACATATATTGTGATAGTTGCAGCCCAGGACTGCCAGTCTATTGTTAAAAAAATAAATTATTACATAGGAAGTTATTTTGGATAGAAAAACTATCCAATTATTAAAAGTACAAGGGTGAAATCAATCAAAAATTAAAACAAAATAGTTATAAAAATAATGTTCTAAAAAAATAAATTAAAATTATTATCTTTGGATTAAAACTGAATCGTTATTGAAGTTAACAGAGAGCAATTTATAATTAAAAGGTAAATAATTAGAACAAACTATAAGATAGTCTGAAACAATATGAAAGTCATAGGCTGAATTAATATTTAAATAAGTTACTTGGAATTTGTCAGATTAATTAAGAAGATGTACTGTATGTAGTAAAAAGTAATCCAGGATGTTAGTTTAAAACATTATGTTAAAAATTGAGGATTACATAATTCTTTTGTATTAAGGAAAAGTTATAAAATAAACAATTTTATAATCAAAGTTTATTAATGGTGTGACATATAAGCGTGCAAAGGACAAAATTAATTAATAATAAATGGAATAATTGATAATTTAAAACTGAGACATACTTTAATAAGAAGGGAACTAATTAGTTAATACAGGAAGAACTATGAATATTGGAATTGATGAGATGAGTCCGTACTAACTGGGTTAACTGGAAGAGCTTTGGATATGGATTTCTGTCAATCCGTAGATACCTGTTTATAGTTTGAATGGGTATGCTGGCATATACGTATTAATGGATTAATTATAACTTGGAACGGGGATTGCTGGTTCGAGTTCGAACAGAAAAAAAAATTGATTTTGAGTAGGTATTCTAAATAAAATAACTTGATACAGAATTGTGAAGTATATAGGCTACAAGTATAAACAAGTAAATGCAAGCTATACAGCCTGTTCAAAATTAAGTGTGCATTATTGCTATAGCGGTTGCTATTATAGCTACAAAGTTGGTTAAATTAGTAAAATAGTAGCATATTTCGTGCCGATTAAAATGGCGTAAACAAAAAAAAAATCTGGTGTGATACACTCACACAACTTCCTTTTACAGTGATCTTATAATTAGTCAAAAATTTCATTTTTAATTTTAAAAAATTTTTCAAAAATTTTCAAAAATTTCAAATTCTACAAAAACGGTACAAAATAGAGCGTTACTTGAAGAGACAAATTTTCTCTAGAATTTTAAGGTGAATTCGAAAATGTAATAATATACCGGGTGTTTTATTTAAAATAGGAGTTAATAAAAAAAATAGAAAAAAAAACAAAAGAAACCCACTTTAGAAGTATTCAACTGGAAAATCACCTATCTCACATCAATACACATTAAAAATGTAATAAAAATGTAAAGTTTAAAAAAAATCGTTAGAGCCGTTTTTGAAAAAATCGAAAAAAACTGAAAAATCACAAGAGTAAACACCTACTTCCGGTTATGCGATTTTCTTCAAAAGCTTGCTGTCTCATCTACATAGTACACAAAACTTATATATGAAGTTTCAATGCCATACCTCTTTTCGTTTTTGAGATATTCTGTTCACAGACAGACAGACAGACAGACAGACAGACAGACAGACAGACAGACACACAGACCAATGAAAAAAAATATGTTTTTTGGGATCAGGGGACTCTAAAACGTGAAGATCCGTTGGAAACTCAATTTCGAATTTTTGGGGTGAATCCAATACTTCCTTTATAGTAAAAGGAAGTAACAATTGAGCGTCGGGTTTTTGACATATGACAAAAAAATATTTTTTTTAATGGAACCCCCTGTATATTTTGACGTCAATCGATAGCTAATCTTCTTCTGAACAAAAAACTTCTTATACCCTACTATCCTAAAGTTAATAACAAAGGAGATATACGCCTGTTCAAAATTAAATGTGCACTATTGCTAACTTGTTTATTATGGGAGCTACAACGTCGGTTAAATGGGCGAAGTAGTAGTATTTTTTACATGAATTACGGGGGTAAATATAAAAAAACAATTGAACATCGCATTTTTGAGATATTTAGCAAAACGTTTTTTTTTTAATTGGAAAGTCAAAGTCAACATAACCCAGGCCATCGCTCAAATTCAGCCGGATCTATGCGGCAGAATAATTGAAAATTGGACCTCTCGGATCCGTGTCACCGTGAGAAACCGCGGCGGACATTTAAACGATGTCATATTCCATACATAATGGCATACATGGTCCTTTCAAATAAAAAAAGAATTTTGTTAATATCTCACACACAGCTTGTTTGAATCCATTTCAACATCAACCCGCCCTTATTGGAAAACCCTTTATATTTGGAGAAAACGCGGATTTATTTAAACGGCAGTGAACTTAGAAATTAGGTGTGCGATATTGATTTTAAGAATAATCCAGCCAGAATTAAAAATGAGGGAAAGCGGTTTCCTGTGTTACATACAGTGTGCTCTGCAGAATTTTTAGATGGTTGTAGTAACAAATTTGAATATAGTGATTATCATAACAATATGAATGGTAAATTTTTTAAGAAATGGTTGGAAGACTAGTTGCTCCCAGCAATGGTCAAATTGGATGGTAGATGTGTTGTGTTGTGGTAATAGATAATGCTTCGTATCATTCAATGGCAATTGATAAGCAAGCAACTTCAAATTTCCGAAAGATAAAGATGGAGGAATAGCTAGGTACAGAGGAATGGAATTTACTTTGATCAGAGGAGTACTAAAAAGTTCATAGAAAACAATATGTTATCGACACTTTACTTGAGACACAGGGGCATGAAGTTCCTAAATTGCCCCCATATCATTGCCAGTACAGTCCTATTGAAATAGCATAGGGGTATCGTAAAACTTATTATAGTAAGGATATAAATTTGCAATCTGCATCGAAAGATCAAGTTGCAAATTTATGGCAGAAAGCCGTCACAAATGTTTTGGGCATATGTGGAAAAATTCTGTTGAACACCGTTAGAAGCTTATTAGGAATGATTGGGTTAAATTTATGGGAAATACTAATGTGGATAACGTTCTTCCCATTATAATTTCACTTGCCAAATCAGAATCAGAAGGTTAATTTGAATTATATTCATCAGGTGACATTATAATGCAGTGCCATATCAATGAGTGTAGTGGAATGCTAGGATGAATAAATGTAGTTAATAGAACGAAAAAATCCTGTAAAGTACATACAGTATGATCGAAAACTTTCAACGTCTAGAGGGCTGTGGAATTATTTTGTCAAAAATTTTTGTTAGCAGTCGTGGTAGTAAAAGTCACATTGGCATTTTATATCTGTCAGTTTAAGGTTATGTCATGATTGTCATTTCAACAAATACAAACATTCTTGTTGAATACATAAAAATGTTAGTAACAAAAACAACTACTACAGCTATTCAAAATGATTTGCTGCATTTTTCATACACAGCACTACCCAGTGCTCGGCATTAAACATCCTGGAAAAGTTAAGTTTATCTGTCAAAACTGTATAGGTTATATTATTAACTAGCTTTACTCATTATTGCCAACATAAATTTATTTATTTATTTAAATCCACAGCCCTCTAGACCTTGAGAGTTTTCGATCATACGGTACTTGACATGTAAAATGTAATACAAATCAATCCAAATTTCGGTTGTACATTAATATAGCAAATCGTAACAATGTTCAATACGCAATAATTTTTATTAGAATTACAGAATTTTTGAAATACTCCAGTCAGTCAATAGTTTCCAACTCTGAAGTTTTTCTTTCAAAAATAATTACATCAAACAACTTTTATAAACTACTTAACGGCTAGAAAATCTATACATCTCACGGAACCCTGACCACTTCTGTGTGGCGTTATTTACTGTAATCACAGCAAATTGGAAATTGTTGCAAGGATTAATATTAGTAAAGTTCAGGCACTTCATTCCAATGTAGGAACATGACCTGAGACAAGGCGAGTCAGGGTCGCCGAAATATTTATTTCCGAAACCCAATCATCTGGCACACCGTTACCGGCATACTGGGTGATGTGGTTAGCATCACTCCTTCGACGACTGCCTTACTGCCCTACTTCCACAACTATGGTTTCGGTACCCAATTTTTTAAGAGACTGGGTGGGCCGCCCACCAGTTGCCAGATGTCGAGATAGAACCCTGTACCGTGGCACCGCAGCCTGACGCCCTAACTGCTTAATATTACTTAAATTAGAAAAAGGTATCAAAGTTGTGTAGATAGGCAAATAGAGAATATATACTATAATTTACTGTGTAAAGAAATTATTTTAACATTAATTATTCCATTTCATATTATTGCCTCATTTAAATTATTTCTAAGTGAAATAAAGTCTTTAGCTCAGATATAATTTATAATTTAACCATAATTAGCGATTTATAAGTAATTGTTTTAATCGTCCTACTTATGTAACCAATTTATGTAAATTGCATGCCCTACATCTAGACAAAAGTACACTTAAACATAAGTATTACAAACAGATATGATAATTTCAGATACCTAGTTTTTAATTACGTTATTTTGCCCCAATTTAATCAATATCGTATCTTTTGAGATGAGCATCACATCTATGTGGGTACCCTATATACCAAGTTGATTTATCGCCCTTTTAATAAATATATAACCTACTGAAAAGATGATAAGTTACCACTGACAACAAATATGTTATTCGATGTAAATTCATTAATATTATTCTGTTCAATACATTGCAATGTATGATTTTTTGCTTCAGTGGTCAGAAAAAGAGGTTAGGTACTTTCACTGTGTACCAATAGGTTTAATCATTTTTCTTGACAACCTTAACTTATTTCAAAATTTAGAAAAATTTAAAAACAGAGTAGGTATTATATGATACATTATAAATGTTAAGCTAAGAAATAATAAAATTAAGTTTTATATAATTTAATCCAAAAAAAGAGGTTGTCTAGAGTCCCTGTATATCGTGTGAATAATATAAGATTATACATTGGCAACTTTATTTTAGCATTAATAAATTTACTCATGCTAGTAACAATTGTCGGATTTGAAATTACAATGAAATAATCCAGTTTCAATTATAGTACATTTTTTTTCTATAATAATTTTCAAGGTCAACTTTCTAGGGGATAAGTTGCATTCCTGCAGGGTCCCTAGTTTTAATAATGTTGGTACATAGATTTTTAGTTCTTTTCTTCCACTAAAAAAATTATTGTCATTTTGACAGATATGTCATAATTTAATATAGCTTTCTTCATTTTTGCATTTAAAATATTTCTTGGTTTTCTTTATTTATCCGATTTTATTGATGATGATGATGATGATTCCATGTTAAAAAAATTAATTTGTCAAGAGTTCAAATTAAGAAACTTTGACATTCAAAATTGACACATAACCATAATTTTTAAAAAGTTCTACCAACCCGAGGTATAAAAATTTCCTAGCGTGTTAATCACATGTCTACCAACATTGTAACACTTTGACAGTTATTATAGAAAAAAAACGTACTTTAGTTTCTACAGTCACTGTGTTGTTATTTTGTTTACAAACACCATGGTAACATTAACTGCATGGGCTATGTCTAATTTTGTATAATTCAGCCACGTATAGTTTTACATTATTCTCACTGTATAGATAGTTTATAAGAGTTGAGCAAACAACCCATCAAAAGCAAGATAGATAGCAAAATTGGTTTTTTGCATAGTGATCATGAAAGTCATTTTTTTAATGAAAAATCGTATTAAAAGTATTACTTTTTTAATGTAAAATCGTGGTAAAAAGTACTTTTATCGCGTTTCATTTGGAAATGCACTACATTTCTTCATTCAAAATCGACAATAAATGTGGTACTTTTATGATTAGCAACACTTTTATCCCTAGCAACAGCGATTCGTTTTACATTTGCCAATACTGAAGTGTGATGTTGGTGACACTGTAAGTCTACATCAAATTCAAGGTTAGTAGGTTAGGTTTTGCGTCAGTTTTGACATAGATTGACGCAAAACCTAACCTGTAAACCTCGAATTTGACATAGACTTACAGTGTCACCAACAACACACTTCAGTACTGCCAAAAGCATAACATCAACTGGAGCTGCGTAGGCCCTGAACACACGGGATTCCGTTACCCAGATTCGGTATGCGGGATACAGAATCTGAGTCTGTTCAAACACGGCGACTGAATCTCAGACGCGGGCTTTCAGTCACTTGCAGTGCCGTGCTGTTATTTACCTAGCATTGCTGTTCTTTGTTTCTGTCGAATTAGTCTAGAAGTGCTGTATTTAAAGTCAGGGATTGAGCTCTACTAAGCTAATAAATTTTTCATTGTCAAATAATGTACATTCTATGATCGTTGTATAGTAAGGAACGCCTTGCTTATTCGATTTAAATAGAAGTTGCAGAAAATCTGCTACGCCTATGATATGATATCATATGTTCTGGCTGGCAAAAGTAGGCGAGTCCAGGCCGTGGTACACGTGGACTCATATCCTCTATATGCTCCAATGGTAAATCGGTATCCGAGATACAGAATGTGTCGCCGGCGGCCGATTTTCCTTATCTCTCCATTTCGGCCGCCGGCTACAAATTCTGTATCTCGGATACCGATTTACCATTGGAGCATATAGAGGATATGAGTCCACGTGTACCACGGCCTGGACTCGCCTACTTTTGCCAGCCAGAACATATGATATCATATCATAGGCGTAGCAGATTTTCTGCAACTTCTATTTAAATCGAAGAAGCAAGGCGTTCCTTACTATACAACGATCATAGAGCGTACATTATTTGACAATGAAAAGTTTATTAGCATTGTAGAGCCCAATCCCTGACTTTAAATACAGCACTTCTAGACTAATTCGACAGAAACAAAGAACAGCAATGCTAGGTCCATAACAGCACGGCACTGCAAGTGACTGAAAGCTCGCGTCTGAGATTCAGTCGCCGTGTCTGAACAGACTCAGATTCTGTATCCGGCATACCGAATCTGGGAAACGGAATCCCGTGTGTTCAGGGCCTTATTGTGCTTTAGTACCGTTACGGCCAACTCAAAGTGCACGGCAGATTTTTAGCGTGTAATACGATATTCTAATCATAGACGTCGAGTTTTGACGTTTACGTTTGTCATCAACTGTCATAGAACTGAAAACTCGAAAAATTCCCAGACATTTGTCAGAAGCAGAAAAAATGCGAGCTATTACAAAACTGGAAGAGAACTGGTCGCTGAGTCGAGTCGCAGCAGATTTGTATGTCAGCAAGAGCTGCATTTTCAAAATTAAAAATCGTTGGCAGTAGAGACTTCTGCAAGAAAAGTTTTTTTAACCTCAGAGAACAAAGAACGAAGAATACAGTTTGCAACCGACTATTTGAATGAAATCGACGATTTTTGGAACAGGACTGTTTTCTCAGATGAAAAGGTATTTCAATCATTTATCAATTGACGATTAAGGGTGTATGGACCACAAAATTCAAGATTTGAGGAACAATATTATGTTCAACCCTTAAAGTAGTGGACGATTCTCTGTAAACGTATGGGGATGGATCAATGCTCACGGATCTGGGGCATGTTATAGAATTAATGGTCGACTGAATGCTGAAAATTATCGCAATATTTTGCAAAATGTGATGCTGCCATCTGTAAGAGAGGCCTTTCCTAATCAATTTACTTTTCAACAGGCAAGATATTACTTAATTAATTAATTTTGTTTATGTTAACGTAATTGATAACATTATTTTCACAGGATAACTGTCCTGTGCATGCAGCAGGGATTGTTCATTGATGGTTTGATGAGAATAATATCAATTTATTACCATGGCCTGCAAAAAGTCCGGACTTAAACCCTATCGAAAATGTTTGGGGGTATTTAACTACAAAAATTTATACCAGGGATTTTGCACCAAACAACGCAGATGAATTATGGGAAACAATAATAAATGCTTGGAAGGAACTGCGAGGATACAATATGGAAACATTGGTCAACCCTATGCGAAACAAACTGCAAAGCGTAGTAGCAATTTAAGCAATTGAATACTGATACATATTTATTAAATACATATTATTACATGTATAGTTTGTTTACTTGTGAAACTTTGCTAAAATACAAACATTAAAAAAGTAATACCTATTCTTACAATCACAAGCAACGCCACTGGAGAAACCCTCATTTAATAAGCCGAAAAATCGCAAAAATAACCATAGTAACAAAAAACCGTGCACTTTGAGGTGTCCGTAACTGTACATAGGAATTAGGGTTTCCAAGTCCCGGGACCAAAAGTGTTCAGGTGTAATTTTCGAATGCAATTTCCAAAGAAAAACAAGTGTTTAAAGATAAATAAAGTATTTCTGTGCTGATAATTTGCGTCTATAATTCATTGCTTTCTTCTGGTACTAAAAATGTCTCTCGCTCTTCATCTTTTGCTCTTGGTTGAACTGCAAAGTGCTTGTGTAATCCTTTCATCATGCTGCCTCTGATTATGATAATTTTGTAGAAACTATCTTTACATTTCGCCAATTGTTTATCTTCAATATATAAAATTAATGCCATATTGACTTCTATGTTATTTTTTTTAATGTAGAATGAAGGTAGGTTGCGCATTGGAATTTATTCTAATTGTAACGCTTTAGCAGACAAATAACGAACACACTTAAAACCCAAAAATATAAATTATTCAGCTTCTTCGCACATATCTAAATCAAACAAAAAAAAACAGACAAATACATAAATAGAAGAAGATATGCAAATGTGGCTGAAACAACACACAGGTTTAATTCTAACCTACCAAAAATAATATCTCTTGTGCCTACGCAAAACGCAAATAATGCAGAATGTGCAAGAGGCATGAGTAATATGCCGGACGCCAGTGAATACCCGTCCTAATTCTTTAATATCGAGTATACGCACACACGTTGACATGGTCCCGGGTCTTCTCCTGGGCTGCCTGTGGTCTCGGGACTCTGTTTTTGTGGTAGAATCCCGAGACTGTCCCGGGACCGGATCCCGGGACTGGAAACCCTAATAGGAATGAGTTATGCTCATCTTGGTTATGTTTTGACAGTTAGTGTCACTTGTATGTAAAAATTTAATATTTTACATTCCTTATGAAATGCGATAAAATAGTATACTCAACACATTAGAAAAGTGGTTTTTCTGAACTCGAACGCCATACTTGTTCAGAAAAACATCACTTTTCTCAACTTGTAGAGTAATATACTATTTTTATCTATTTTATTGAAATGTCAATTTCACAGTTGTAAATTCCGACTAAATTTCGAGTTACAAGAGGTCACTATGCAAAAAAACTACGTGTACAACACGTTTTGAAAGTCCCTTTATTCATTCATTTGCTTGACTAACTCAGGCTTCGTCCTCGTTAATCAAACTGCAAATTTATGAAAAAAAGTATTACTTTCAAAACTAGTTGTGCAATATCATATTATGAAAGTAAAATAAGAAGCGCCAATGCAGACATCTTAAGCTTGACTTGTGGGGCATATTGGGTCACAACACATCTGTCAAGATGTTATGAATAAGAAGAAAGTGGGGGCATATATGAGTGCTTAATGAGAGGTACTTTCAACTAGTGGTTTATCTGCCTCATAGTACTATTTTGTGTATACTTATTTTGCTAATTTAAACAAAGTAGTATTCTCAGATGCTTTGTAATTACAAACCCACCACAAATCGATCCAACAAGCAGTAAAAAAACAACTGAAGCACTGCTAAAATTACATAATGACGACAGCGGTAATGAAAGTGAAACAGACAGAAAAACAACAGAATTTTGGAAGTAAATACAGGGCTAGACAAGTATTCACAAAAAAAATCAATTGAACCATTAAGATATAAATTATGGCTTAACATATACACAAATTAGAATTCTAGTATTTCGTTATGCAAATATTCTTCCAAACTACAAATATGTATACTGAAAAAGGAAATATAAATGAAAAGGTCAGGATAGATTGGCAAAAGCATTCCATGATGAGAAACAGTAAAAGGTTTTTCAAAGAGAGCTTGAAACTACAAGTCTGTCTAGAGCTGTAGCATTTATAAAAAAGATGTCAGAAAAACCGTAACAAATCGTAAGCGAATATTCAACCTAGACTTAAAGTACTTTCTATTAAAGAAAAAAAAAGCAGGTAGCCCTAGATGCCGCCGCTGAAAACAGTAAACTGACTGTTGGAGCAAATCTAACTAGGGGTCATACATCTAGTATAGCTTTAGGTAGCAGTAAAGGTAGGATGACTTGTAAAGTATTTCAAAAAGTCTTAAAATATATACAAAACCACACTAGTTTCTCTAACGAAAATAAAATTATTATTCTGTATAATCAAGAATCATTGCACTTAAAGCTATAAATTTTCGTCATGAACATAAAACATTTCTGGTGTCATTTTCTCCCCACTCATCCATGGGCGTATCCAGGGGAGGGCAGCTGCCCCCCCATTCCAAGGTGGATAAAATTTAAAATTAAATAGAAAAAAATATAACGAAATCGAAGAAGAATGTGTAGCCTTTGTAGAGGATGAAGGACTTAATTCCATAAGTAATTCCAAAGCCATTGAAGATTTTGTGACAAACTTAAAACCCTTGACCCTGAGGAGTGCTTGGGGTTATGCTTCGACGGATGTTCCACAATCTCTAGGAAAGAAAGGGGTCTGCAGGCGTTTCTGAAGCAAAAGCACAAAAAAGCCTTGTACTTCCATTGCTCCTCGCACAAGCTAAACCTTCTCGTAAACAACTTAAACGTTATCCCAGAAATTCGACCTGTGATGGAACTTATCAAGAAGGTAATCATATTTTTTCGCGAGTCCGTTTTACAACGCAAGCTTATTGTTAACATTCTTAAATTATGTGAAACAAGATGATCAGAGAAGTACAAGAGCATCCCTGTTTTTAAGGGTCACTTCATTTATATTGTTGATGCAGTAAAGACATTAGCTGAACAGGGAAATGAAGCAACAAGAAAAAATGCATATCAAATGCATGCAGTGGCATGCATATCTTAATTTGTTGTGTCAGTAGCATTAATTACGAAGTATTCCGCTATACTGCAATTCGTAGCAAATACACTTCAATTGAAAATATTTAACATAGTCAAAGGCAACCAGCACATTGAAACTACTTTCGACGTGCTAAGAGATCATCGGAAAGATACGGAGAATGTCACAGCTGCCGTTTTGAAGAAGCAGGCGCCATTGCAAAGCATTTGAATGTTGATATAACCGACACTCTCGTTACTGGTCGACAAAAGTATAGAAACAACCCTTCAGCTGAAAATCCATCTGACTTTTGGAGGTCTCTAATAATTCCTTACTTGGATTAAATCATATAATCTTTAGAAGTCAAATTTTCTGCAGACAAATTGCCTGCATTTTTATTGACAAATTTCCATCCGAGTAACATGAGAGATGTTTCTTTGGAGGAATGGAATCAAAGTACGTCTTGTACCTACAACTTTTTACAATTTGGAAAGGCGCTATTGATATTGCGTTCATTTAGCTTCCTTGCCAAATAAGAACATCGCTAAGAAGCACTATTGGTGCAAATAGGTTAAATGGGTTTGCCATGCTAAGTATTATTGTCAATGTGTTTTCGCAAACAAGGAGCAATTAGTGGAAGCTGTAGTTTGAAGAAAATGTGCATCTAATCCTCCCAAACTATTGTTCAAAAACAATTTTTTTTAATGAATGGTGTTGACTGTTCTTCTTTTTGTTAATTGTGCATTATTGCATGGCACCCCCCCCCCCCCATGAGGACCCCCTCTCCCATGAAAGAGGTTGAATTCAGAAAGTTGCCCCCCTTCCGTTTTGAGCTGGATACGCCCCTGCACCCATCCTATATTCTTCCAACTGCTAGACGTAGGAGTTATAAGGACCTGCAAGACATTTAATATCTGTTCATAACTAGATGACTTTAAACATAGACAAAATTACTACAATCAAAGAAATTCCATACTTAACCCAAACTCCCTTTCAATCCAACTTAACTACTGAGAACAAACTTCTTTGAAAAAAGTTCTGAAAAGGAGTTACGCTATAAGTGAAAATATGTAATCCCATAGCTATCTGCCAGAGTTAGGATTTTGACCTTTTTGCCTATTGTGTTTCTGTATATAAAAGCCTACGTTTTTTGTAATTAATTAGATTCCTACATAGAGGCTACAGTTACATAAATTTTATAGTGCTTATATATGCCTATTTTAATGGTTAACGCTTAATTTTGATATAACAACCTATTAATGCCTATTTAAAATTTTATTTTAAATTGCAGCACTGCATATTCACCACTGTAATTTCTCCCACATCAATATTTAGGATTAGTTATGCCACAGGATATTCTTTGAAATTTTGCAAACCCAAACTCTGCACTTTACAGGACAGCGGGCTAGTTTCTAGTGGGAGAAATTTTAAATAGTTTTTGAAAAACCGGGAGAGGCAGGTCAAATAATAGCATCAAAATTTGAAAAACATTGTTGCGAAATCCCGGATTGCACAAGATGCTATAAGTGGTATCAGTTTTAAATGGAGAAGTTCTATGCGATATATCGTCGATGAAATACGCACCACTTGCGATGCAGGGCGGTACAAAAACATTTTACTGACTAAAGACATCGTTTTACAGCGGAAAATATTGAAAAATATTTAATAGTGCATGGTTATTTCAATTTCAGTTTAGAAAATAATAAATTATAAAGCCTATTTAAGTGCCTATTTTTGTTATCTTTAGGAATTTTTTGCCTACCTTTTTTTAAATTTTTTAGTGTCTATCGATCCTAACTCTAGCCATGACACAAGGGCAATGTACTGGGTGGAGCATGCCCAATTGAAACAGTCCAACAGAGTTGGGAAGCAAACCAAAAGAAAATATGCAAGCCATCATTTGTTTTTCATTTTGTTTATTTACTGCAGTTTATGTGACACATACCATGAAAAATCATGAAAAACCAGTTAGACACTGAATTGGTGGTCAGTAAATCACCGTTTTACAACAGTGCATTTTCCCATGAAACTTATTCGGTGACTGAAACACTCATGTTGCTAGGCATGGTGGTATGCTTAGTTGCAAAAAAGAATAAGAGCAGTTCCCGAATCTTTTCTATGAGCATATCTAAAACAGAGAGTATTATTTAAGTTGTCCTCGCACTATCAAAGACTTAAAACAAGCTATTCGGCGATACATGAAAAACTTTTAAGGAGAGTTCTTGTGAATATTTAAGATCACTTCAGACAATGTATAGATGAAGAAGTATATAAACCACTCAACACATATGAAGCCTCCTTGAAAAATATCAGTCTATCTAAGATTATTACCAGCGTACATACATCAAACAAGTAGAGACACTCATGCCAAATGTTGTAAACTGTCTAGAGTGCCTGGGACAGTAACTCGGGGGTATTTCTAAGCTTGACTGTCAGATGGCAGCACAAAATTCTACCAATCAGAGCCGGTTGCTAGCCCTGCAACCAATCATATGTGACAATGTAGTGGCGCCATCTGTTAGTACCATCGGAAAGTACCCCCCCCCCCCCCCCCAGGAGCCGTTCAAGGTTATCCAAATCGGAATTTTGACATCAAAGGGACCGATAGTGAGTGTCTCTACTTGTTTGATTTATGTACGCTGTTATTACACCAGGAAGCATCTGTCGAAACTCAACCACATTACTTGCTCGTGGTGGTAGAAATAGAACTACCTTGAAATTTCTCACAGTAGCCGAAGGTTCTCTGGAAAAATCTATTCAAAATGAACTTCATATAATTAATAAAATTCAAAATAGAGAATCAAATAGGGCAGGAAAGTCAAAAATAGGTCTACGTGATTAACACTGTCTTAGCAACTAATCTTACAATTCTTAGCTCTGTAAGCAGGTTTTGAACTTTCCTATTAGTGCCAAAAACGTAATTTGTGTATCTACCCATACCTATTAATAATAGTACCTACTGTTGCATTTATCCCACCTAATCAATTAATAATGTCAATAAAACACGTAAAACATATGTTTATTTTTTTTTCACTTTAAATAGTGGATTTTTCTCGACGCGTCTCTAATGGAAGCACAGGAAGAAATGCGATTCAATGCGGTGCGCTTCGGTTCCACTCTGCTGTAATGGGCGCTGGCCTTAAAATCTTCGAATTTGAATTACGGGCCAGTAGCAGAAATGTTGAGTAGTAGTTGTATGCAAAGAGAAAATACGAATGATTGACCCGTTTGAAATTTGTAATCGTTTTTGAAGTTCATTTTATACAATTTGCAGTCCCAGAGTGTTTTAAATTTTTTATCTTATACGTATACATAACTTCTATGGGTGCATTGGCCCCGATGCACCCATGTACTTTCCGCCCCTGTCCGCAATAACAGCGTCCCTTCCGGTAAGCAATGTTCACACATTTTCGTAACAAGCCGTTGTTTCTCCATAACCAAAACTCAATGACTAAATACTTATAAATTTCTAATATAGTAAAATCACAGAAACAAACAATGCAGGTCATCAAGTATTTATTGTAACTATAGGTAAATCAAGGAATCAAACGGTGCGCGTCAACAGTAACTTTAAATTAATAACTAAATATTTGATGACGTGCACCGTTTGTTTCCATGATTTTACTATATGTATATGATTCTTGTTACCACTGTTCAATAAAAAACAAATAAACAAGGACGTCACTATAGCTACTGTTTGACTTGAGTCACAGAAGAAATATTGTTCCACTTCTGAAAAGTGTCTTTAATGGACTTGTAGACTTCAAGGGAGAAGCCTTAGGCGTACTTACTCAGTAAAGTACCACTTTCCAGTTTTGTTATGTAAGTAAATGATTACAGTATTTTTATTTTATTAGACTACTAAGCTGAAGTATTTTATCTAATATAATAAATTGCTAATGAAGATATCTATACCGGGTGTCCACTTTCAAACTGGAACATAAGGATTTAGCATTGTATTTAACAGTTTCATGTATTCCTGCTCGCCAATTCAACCTACAGAAAATGTTTAGCTATCAATGGAAAGAGAAAATGATTGCGCATCTAGTGGTATCAAAAATATAATTATTTTTGTCAATTTTCATTGAATAATATTAATCAAAAGTGTTCATGTTTTTTTTTAATATGAGTTGCCTTGACTTAAAAACAGTTGACAGCTATACTCATATAATTTGTTATTTGATGACAGTCAGAGTTAGTTCAGTAGTTTTTACTTTATAAAATCAACAATTACTCGAACGAAGAGGGAGTTTTTATGAAAATAACTTTATTAGCATTATTGCTATACATAAACAATTTCACAATAAATAAACAATAATTCTTATGGTTAAAAAATACCTATTACAGTGAGGTTAGTTTGCGGAGAGTGAGAGATTTGTGTGAATGCAGGACCTACTTCATTAATCAAAAGTTCTAAATGAGTGTTCGAATTTAAATTTCCAACAATTTCAAACGGTCCGATAATTTTGTCATTATAAATTCCAGCCCAAATATTAATTGTTTGAGGGTATTGGGTTCTTGTACATACACAGATTAATTCTTGAGCCCAATATCTAGTATTTTGCACATTGGGTTCGTTGTTTAGAGTAAAAGTACATTCATCCGTGAAACATATTGATGACAAAAAACGAAGATCTTGATTGGCACATTCTTGCATTCCTTCACAAAATACATTTCTACTTTCTTCGTTTGGTTCCAATATTTCCTGATGACATTGCGGTTTGTATGGATGATATCTGTGCTTCTTTAATGTCTTAGATACCGCCGACTTTGAGACATTTAATTCACGACCAATTTGTCTTGTGCTGTATTTTGGTTTCTTCAAATTTCCGGACATATCTGTGTAGTATTGTAGATGGACGGTATTGGACTGCTATAAAATTTTACGGAAAACAAATCTCTCACTCTATGCAAAGCTAACCCCACTGTAATATGTTTTTTACAATAGAAACTCTCTCTTCGTTCGAGTAATCGTTCATTTTATAAAGTAAAAACTACTGTACTAAATCTGAATGTCATCAAATAACAAATTAATTTGAGTATAGCTGTCAACTGTTTTCAAGTCAAGGCAACTCATATTTAAAAAACATGAAAACTTTTGATGAATATTATTCAATGAAAATTGACAAAAATTATTATATTTTGATACCATTAGATGCGCAATAATTTTCTCTTTCCACTGATACCAAAACATTTTCTGTAGGTTGAATTGGCGAGTAGGAATCCATAAAACTGTTAAAAACGGGACTTTAAAACAATGTTAAATCCCTATGTTCCAGTTTGAAAGTGGACACTCGGTATAAGAATCAGTGTGAATGAAAATCAATGTTTTAAATTTGAAATTGCAAAATTTTGTACGTAACAACTAATAATAGTCAAATAATAGTATTAATAATAAAAATTATTTTAGTAGGCCATATTGTCACCTTAACTATAGTGAACTGCAACTCCCACAACACTACCTCCTTTGTACATTGATATTTACGCATCTCTTTGGCTTTTAATCCTAGCCCAAACATCACAGTTATCTATTGAGTCATGAAGATTCTTTGAAATTTCTGTTAAATAAAAGAAAAACACAAAATTAAAAAAAAAGCTTTGGGACTATGGTCTATGTCATCGTATTTTCTGCAAACGAAACAAATATCTACTATAAATATCACTTAGTCAACTTAACCCGCTTAAGTGCTAAGCTGTATTACATAATTATCCTCATTGATACAATAATTTGCAATACCTAATTGTTTTCTCATGACAAAAACTATGGGATGTACTATAGAATATCAGCATTAATATCACATAAATTCCTTTAACCTCACAGCAAACTGAAAACTATTTGCTCAGCTACATCAAAATATAATTTAAAACTATCGTCTAATTGTCAAGAACCCTGTTTAAATTACATTGCAATTTATTGCTCATTTGCAATGTATGCCAATATAAAAATTTCGTGAATTACAATCCCAACGTATGATTATGTTAATATGAAATTACTTTGCCGATTAAGTCAGTAGCATATACACTCCCCGGCATGAAAAACGGAGCACTTGCATTTTTTGATTAGATTTAAAATTGTATCCCTTTGTGATGTTTTATTATTACATTTATTATTATACACTTATTATACATGTTATAATGTTAAATGTATAATAATAAATGTAATAATAAAACATCACAAAGGGATACAATTTTAAATCTAATCAAAAAATGCAAGTGCTCCGTTTTTCGTGCCGGTGAGTGTATAACAATGTAAATCTTTAACAATAATGTTCCAATTTTTATAGAGCAACCTCAAGCAAAATGTACAAAATTAATCCTATTGCTTATCCTGATTGTCACAATACTTTCCTTTTCCCACACACAATAAACACTCACGTACTACTAACTTGAAAATTATATAATGCTGTAAATTCAATAAAAACGAAAAACACTACAATAAGTATTTATTATTAAAATATATAAAATTTAAAACGGATACAGAGAACTACGATAAAGTAATTAACGACGGAAATGGATTTTGCTTACTCACAACAACCTTCCGATGTTGACGTGAAATGTAGCCTTTAATTTTACCTTCAAAAATTAAATTTGCAACAATGCATTCTGTCTCATCTAAATCTACATCAATCTGTCCTAAATAAACTAAGGCTGACTGCAGAGCTTCTACAGGTATTTGATGTGTATTTAAAATTAAGTAAACCTTTCTAAATAGATTTCTATATGCTACAATTTTTAATTTTTCCACTATAAGGTATATTCCACACTTAATAAAAAATGTTTCATGCTTTTCCATTATCTCATCAAATAATCTCAAGTTGCCCTGACAAACAGCTTGTACTAATTCCCAAAGCTGAATTATATCATACTTTTCTAAAACCTGCCTGCTAGGGATGTAACCTAGCAGCATTTTAACGGGAACAAGATAAATTAATATTAAACGTTTATTTTTGTTACTCAGCCTATGGCAATTTTCAAAGGCATATGTTAGGTACTCATCGGCAACCTTATAATCACTATCAAACATAGCCTTTCGACCTACAAAATACCTATATGTAATCTGCTGACTTAAGGAAAAGCTCTCCTTAAATGGCGATGACTCTATAGCTCTAATCAACGGTTTACACAAATGCAGCTTATTGATACGAAAATAAACCTTAAATAACTGGTTCACTAATCCTAACATTCCTATTCGTTTTGTGTCTTCTTCTGAAGATCTGTTATCAGCAGCACACACCCTAAAGCAGCCCATTAGACACTCCGCAGCTTTTTCCAGTATTTCTCCCGGCTTTTCATTGACCCCAACTCTCTCCTTTTCAGCTCGTTGGGCTAGGAGTCGCAAATCCAAGCAAACAGAGTACATAACCGGCAGTGCCCAGTTTTCCTCCTTTTGTGATTGTATTATTTTTGTTAAACATTGAGTTAACGTACTTTGCTGTTGATATGCTTCCGAATACCTCTTACTGCCAAGTTCATACACGCACTTTAAATGGTAGGTTATGATTTCATCGAAGGGGGGCACCAAGAAGCGCTCTACCATAGTCTCGGGCTTTTCCAACAGCAAATTCTTACTCGTTATGTGGTCGTGGCGAAGCGATATTAGGTTTGCTATTATTATGCCATCCTGTGAACGCCAACATCGGTCCACTAATTGCAAATAGTGGGCCAGTGACATATGCGTCATTCTATTGTAAGAAAACAAATAGGCATTATTTGTAAAATTAAAAATATGTAAATACCTACTTAACCTCAATTTAATATTTTCCGTATCACTACCTAGATTGCATTTATAAGTGTGACCTAGTGAAGCTGGAGAATTTGTCGCTCACAGTAATTCTTTGAATAAAAAGAAATAACTTTAAACAAGCAGTATTTGAAAATACATAATACGAACCCCACACAGTTAACATTGCTCATGCGCAAGCCGGCATCCTTTCGATCAATGACCAACGGTGCCGCATTGCCACCCATAAAACTTAAATGTTCCTACACTACCACCAAAAAATGAAAACGAATATTTTGCACAGAATACAGTGTGTTTCAAAATTGCACAGAACAAATTCAAGGGCTTTATTCTGCAGCAAAAATTAGGAAAATAAATTCTAATAAATATATGTTCTAAAATCATTCATTTCAAATGCCGGGTGACTATAAATGATTGTGATTTTTTTTCTTAGGTTGGCACTGTTTATGTTGGTGGCACTGTAAGTCTGTGTCAAATTCAGTGTTCGCAGGTTAGGTTTTGCGTCATTCTGTGTCAAAACTGACGCAAAACCTAACCCGCTAACCTCGAATTTGACATAGACTTACAGTGTCACCAACATAAACTGGCCAACCTAAGAAAAAAAACACAATCATTTATAGTCACCCGGTATATCCTTGATAAAAAAATCAAGGATAGCAATTAGTTTTTCAAACCTTTAAGATTCAGTCATATATGTATTATACAGTTTCACTTAGAGTATAACGCGTCTCGTGAGAATTCGAACTCCGCCTTTAGAAGCGAATTTTAAACTTGACCACTTCCCCATTGGGCGGACGACGCCGCCGCGCTTGCGCACAGCTCACCATTATACAGTCGCGGCCATAACAACCAGGACAGTTTTTTTGACCTAATTTTCAAAATGCAAAAAGAAGTGCTGACTCTGACAATTCTAATTAATAAATGTCATCAACAGTTATTATTCAGAATAAACAATGACTTTTGAAAACATTTATTAATTAGAATTGTCAGTGTCAGCACTTCTTTTCGCATTTTGAAAATTAGGTCAAAGAAACTGTCCCGGTTTTTTTGGCAGTGACTGTACATTGAAGAGTTGGTTGTCTGTCTCACTTCCTTCGTGAGTTTCCCATTCATAGCCGCTAGCAATATAGTAAGTATTACATATATGGATTCAGTAGGTTGGTGTTTTGTTTCAAAACATATTTTTACTTCTCTCGTCTAAAAGCCGAAGGAAGTATTGTAATCGGGAAAAAATCAGCTTCCGAGATTTCTTCAGATCTTTACGTTTCAGGGTCTCTGGATGACAAAAACAAGTTTTCTCAATTCCGTCTGTTTGTCTGTCTGTCTATATGTTTGTCTGTCTGTTGGCGGTATAACTCAAAAACTATTTGTTGGAGGATGACGATATTTTGCATGCAGATTATATATTTACCTGGCATGAAACCGTGCATTTCAGACAAATATATACAGGGTAAGCACATTAAAAAATTGTTTATTTTTAAGTTAACTTTGAAATAGATGGAAGTAATAGTTTTCACATAGGTTAGGTTTTACATTTGCCGAAAATAGCACTCAAACAGATATAGGACAATGTCACAAGAGTCAAAACGTTTCAACAATTAGACCGTTCGGTTTAATAGAGGCGCGCCCCGCACTCGTTCCAATAAGTCTGGGTAGAGCACTTCGACAAGCCGATGCGGTTACAATCGTTACGCAGATGCGGCGGAGTTCAAACCCCAGCGGGCTAACTTTTTTTTAAATTTTCAAATTGATCCTATTCCCGCGAGGGAAGCTTCATGTAAACCCCTGTACAAATTTTTTTGTTTATATACAATATGTGGGCGTTGTTCCATAGTAAAAAGTAAAAAAATAATGAGCATGCGTTCCAAAATAAATGATTTCAAGCTGTATTTTTTATTTTTATTTTCTTTTTTAAAGTAAAATTCATAGTAACTGTTCGAAGAAATCGCTTTCTTCTGAGTCACTTATAATAATTCTGACAATTGTAAGTAGAACAAACAGATAATGAAAACAAAATACCAGCCTACTAAATCTAAACGTTTTAAAAACGAATTGGCATCTTTAATTCTTTGATCAAGGATATCTCTAAAATGAATGATATTAGGACACATGTTCATTAGAGTTTTTCTCTTATTTTTTGTTGCAGAATAAAGCCCTTATATTTGTTCTGTACAATTTTGAAACACTAAAAACTGAGTGTCATGTCTGATTTTTATCGTAATTAGTAAAGTGTTATTTGATTAAGTAATTTCTCTTGTTTAAATAACCCCATAAGAGAATGAAATTTTTATAGAATTAGGGAGAAAATTTACCTCATTAAATTGCATACAATAGAAATCCTTTATTTGTTTAAATTTAACCAATCAAATATGGATTTCAAAAATCATTTCGGTAATTGTGTCAAGCGAAAAAATTATCACTTATCAGTAATACCATGAGTAGTCAAAGTTATGTCGCCTATTTTTGCTGTGATATTACGGGTGTTCATTACGCTTCGGTACGATTAGAACGAGTGCGTTAGCACGAGTCCTAATCCCAAGCGGAATGGATATGAGTAGTGAATACTACCGCAAAAACAATCTACTTAACTTTGACTAAGAATGGTATTCGAGAAACTATTCAATGAACCAAACTATTTTTTCAAATTAGTTTTCAGTAAATATAGCAGCAAACAACGTAATTTATACAGTGTGGAAATAAAGGAACGGATAAATTCATTAACTTCGTTGATATTCAACTTTATGAAAAATCTGATTTTCAGTTTCTTATGTAATTTTTTCATGATATGACGTCATCCGACGTTTTTTAAATAACCTATATTTTTTATTATCGATTTCGATAGTACTTTTTATCCCGTTTCGAACGGTATAAAATTTTCAATATGTTCCATTTATTACAAAAAATCGAGAAAAATGGTCTTTCCGTCAAACGTAGGTAACTAGATTTATTTTGCTCATTTCATTGGTTTTTAATATATACACTTTAAGACAATTTTTCTAGAATTTTTTCAGATGTAACATATTGAAAATTTTGTATCATTGGAAACAACATAAAAAGTACTACCAAAATCAATAATAAAAAATAAAGGTTGTCATTAAAGAAAACGTCGATGACGTCATAACTTTTAAAACAAATGACGTAGCAACATAAAGGTGGTTGTAGTATATGGCCTATAATTAAAGTCGTTTTACCCCTTCAAGATTTTTTCATAAAAATTAATATTAACAAAGTTAATAAATTTAGGAAGGAGCAACCACTGAAGAAGTATATTTATCTGTGAAAACCTCGATCCACGAAGCAGCAAAAGAAGCCTTAGGTTATCGAGAAGTAAATAAAAATGGAAGACCAACGCCAACTTGGTGGAGCGATGAAATAAAAGGAATTATTGCAGACAAGAAAGAAGCATATACACGATGGCTAACAACAAGAGACAGTGAAGACAGAAAGCAATATAGCCGCTTAAACAGAGAGGTGAAAAAGACTGTAAACAAAGCAAAAAACGAAAAATGGAACAAAGCTTGCGAAGAAATTAATAACTGCAAAGGTAACACGAGAGCCAATCAATCCTGGAAATTCCTGCGCAACATACGATCTGCGAAAACACAAGACACAAAAATAACACCAATAGAAATAAAGGACTGGGTCTCCTACTACAAAGAATTGCTTACGGAAGATAGAGAACAATTCAAAGAAATTACAGACAGAGAAGAAATAGAAGGAAACAATACAGAAATAGAAATAAGCGTTAAAGAAATCGAAAAGTTAATTAAAACAATGAAAAATAACAAAGCCCCTGGACCAGGCAATATTCCCATCGAACTAATTAAAGCTGCTCCGACAGTATTAATTCAAATTTTAGCAAGACTCTTCTCAAGATGTTTGGCAGGAGAACCGATACCACACGATTGGAAAACGGCGAACATTAGCTCTATCTACAAAAAAGGAAATCGGCTAGATTGTAAAAACTATCGTGGTATAAGTGTCCTTAGCTCTATAGGTAGATTATATGGGAGGATAATAAAAGCAAGAATAGAAAACCAAATATCAGATATAGAAGAACAGAGCGGATTTCGAGCTGGCCGCTCATGCATAGATAACATTTTTACACTGCAACAGCTTATAGAAAAACGTACCGCCTGCGGGTTAGTGACACATCTTACCTTTGTAGACTTACATAAAGCCTACGATAGTATCCCACTTTGTAAGCTGTGGGGAGTTATGAGAAAGAATAATATAAGTGACAACTATATAAACGCCGTAAAAGAGCTGTACATTAAAGCGACTAGCTGCATTAAAGTTGGGAATAAATTGTCGGAAGAATTTGAAGTATCGAAGGGGTTACGACAGGGCTGCTGTATAGCACCAACCTTATTTAAATTATATTTAAACGAAGCTCTGTTTGAGTGGAAGCGAAAATGTGCACGAATGGGAATACCAGTAGGAGATGACACAATATATACTCTTTTGTTCGCTGACGATCAGGTCGTAATATCCGCAGATGAAGATTATTCCGGCTATATGATGCGCAAACTAAAGGAGGAGTATAAAAAATGGGGCTTAGTAATTAATATGGAGAAAACGGAGCACCTCACTATAGGAGAAAGTGGGAGAGATCTACAAATAGACGACGAACATATTAAAAGTTGCAAAAAATGTAAATATTTAGGCGTTATCTTCTCCGAGGTAGGAAATAGCAACGAGGACATCACAAACAAAATAGCCCAAGGAAAAAAAGTAATTCGCATGTTAAACTCCGTGTTATGGAATGATAAAGTCTGGAAAGAAACAAAGAGAATGATATACACAACTATATTACGAAGTATATGCACATATGGCTGTGAAGTATGGGAATTAACTAATAAAAATATTAACAAGTTAAAAGCCCTAGAAATGGATTATTGGCGACGAAGCTGTGGTATTTCCAAGCTGCAGCATATTACAAATACAGAAATAAGACGAAGAATGGAGGTAGAAAACACCATCGTGGATAACATCGAAACCAAGGCTCTCCAGTGGTATGGACACATGCAGAGAATGGACGGCGATAGAATACCTAAGAAAGTTTTTCAGTGGGTACCTACCCAGAGAAAGAAAAGGGGAAGACCACGGAAGACATGGCACAAAGGTGTTATAGAAAGTATGGAAAAACGAGGGTTACGCGTAGGAGACTGGACAAACAAAAAAGACTGGCGCTTAAGGAGCGAGAAACGGCAATAATTTATATTATAATATATGATATAATTATGTTATAAGCTGTAATACAACTTGCAATATATATATATATATATATATATATATATATATATATATATAATAAATTTATCCGTTACTTTATTTCTACACTGTACGAGTAGTAACAAAAAACTGAAATTGATTTTTTCTAAAGAAAACATGCATTTGTTTAAAATAGTTACTTCAATACTTTCTAGAAAGATATATTCGCTAATACATATTATTTTGATTGGTCAAGAAACATCAAATCCTAGATTTTCATTGGTCACTTTTTAATAGACGACGGGTGAATTGAATAGTGACGATAATATTTATATGTCGTTGCTATCGTTATTATATATTGGTATCTTGATAAAACTATTATTTTAATATGTTAACGTTCATTTGTAACGTTCATTCAGTAAATTCTCTTGCAAAATACTCCTCGGATTTAGAAATTACACAATAAAAAATTATCGATAATTTTTTAATCGTTAGCACACATTGTTTTTGAAACGCTCTAACACACACTCAAAAATAAAACTACTAAATAATCGATTACCTACACATTAAAATTACATATTGTAATTTCATTAAACGTAAATATGGGGGAATTTCTTAAGTTTTAACAAAATGTTTAATTTTCGTCAGTGTCAAACTATCGCTTCAATTGAAACGTAGCTATTACGAATGCACCATAACAACTAATTCAGTTTAAAAAATAAAACAATAAAACTCAAACATTCGTTTCAATGGTGTGTAATTTTTTAGAATAAAAGCGTAGAAATCTATACATTTATGAAGAAAAAGTTCGTATGAAGACCGTTCATGAATTGTGCTTGGGTCTTCAATATGTAGAGGAAGAATAGGGATCAATATAAAAATATGCCTGCACTAAAAACAACTTGGAACATAACTTCCAAAATTATCATGAAAACTCCATAGGAGGTGCGAAATTGTGTTTAATCCACTTTGTATAATTTTTACAAATAATGTTATTTATTATCCACTCTTGAATCGGGGCTATGACACAACGCCCACTGGTCACAAACCCCAACTCAGAATTTGGTCATAACGCCCAACTTCGATTCTGGTCACAACGCCCAACCTGGTCACAACGCCCAATTTTGATTTTGGTCACAACGCCCAACTTGGTCATAACGCCCAAAAGCGATATTGGTCACAACGCCCAACTTGGTCACAACGCCCACCGACGCCTGTTATAGGAGAGAGCTATCGACGCCACTTAAACCACCGTTTTGGTCATAACGCCGAACTTCGATTTTGGTCACAACGCCCAACTTGGTCACAACGCCCAATTTCGATTTTGGTCACAACGCCCAATTTGGTCACAACGCCCAATTTCGATTTTGGTCACAACGCCCAACTTGGTCACAAAGCCCAATTTAGATTTTGGTCACAACGCCCAACTTGGTCACAACGCCCAATTTCGATTTTGGTCACAACGCCCAACTTGGTCACAACGCCCAATTTTGTTTCTGGTCACAACGCCCAACTTGGTCACATCGCCCAACTTTGATTCTGGTCACAATGCCCACTTTTGATTCTGGTCACAACGCCCAACTTGGTCATAACGTCCAAGTTTGATTTTGGTCACAACGCCCAACTTTGATTTTGGACATATCGGCCAGGCGGCACAGAAAGTAAGAAAAATGTGTATCTAAAATGAATAATAATAAATTAAACTTTTAAGATGAGGTAATAGGTAGGAAAATTTTTAAGTTCCCGTAGGTAGTATTAATATTACTTATTTTTCATAATAATTCAGTGGCGTAATGCGTTGTCCAAAAAGTTTCTAAATTCGGATTATAACATATAAAGTTGTATTTTTTATATAGAACTCATAGTTAGCTGTGGCATTATGAGAAAGAGGATTTTCTCCCATTTCAGTGACATATGTCGTATGGGATCGAATTATTAATTTTCACTACTTTATAGCAACAATTCACAATTTTTAATATTTCGTCGTTTTCTAGTTGAAAACTTGTGCCATTTAGAATATACGTGATAAAACAAAGTTTTTGCGTTGTTTTAATAACACCGTTTGATTGACAGAATTAATCACGTATGATTGTTGCTTATAATATTATAGTGTCCTTCATATATCCACTTATCAGAACATTTTATTGTCCATTAAAACCTCTGCAGTTGCTCAAATTAAAAATGCATTTGCAAAAATGTAAATATCCTACTTCTATACGAAGGAGGTTCGAAAATATGAAAATGATTGAAGAAAAAAGTACTCTTATTTTTCAAAATACACAAAAATGTTAATTGGAAGTATTTGTTATAACATATCTATTAATAGTTATTTAACAAACAAGTATGTTAATGAGAACGATTAATAATCGAGACATTTTAATGCGCGAGCGCTAGCCAGCGAGTTAATTGTAGATATTATTAATCGCCGATTAACATACGAGTTAGTTACAATATTTTTCCGTTGATCGTACATTACTAATTTGAAGAAAATCTAATTTTATTCCATGAAAAGAATTTGACACTTAAAGTTTTGACATTAAGGGTTCCGGGTGACCATAAATGGTTGTGATTTTTTTCTTAGGTTGTCACTGTTTATGTTGGTGGTCTGTGTCAAATATGAGGTTAGCAGGTTAGGTTTTGAGTCAGTTTGTGTCAAAACTGACGCAAAATCTAACCTGCTAACCTCGAATTTGACATAGACTTACAGTGCCACCAACATAAACAGATTTTTA
The DNA here is from genome assembly GCA_940337035.1 of Agriotes lineatus. Taxonomy (NCBI): domain Eukaryota; kingdom Metazoa; phylum Arthropoda; class Insecta; order Coleoptera; family Elateridae; genus Agriotes; species Agriotes lineatus. Next base: position 111,289,027 of record OW679194.1, read on the forward strand.
AAATCGTTTATTAATAAAAAATCATTCATTAATAAGGGTCATTAATAGACGATTCTCTATACATTTATAATGAAACCCATAAACAAACGATCAATGGAAAAAAATATAATTGATTTTTAATTGTTATTTGGTCCTTTTGTTAATAAATTATTTAAAAATTTGACACAAAAATGAAATTTGTTTGCACTGATTTCGAATCACGTAATATCCTGGTTGCTAAGTGAGGGAAAACTCAGGTTTGACAATACTCGTTTATCGTATCCGTTGATAAGTTAACTTTAAAGAATTTCATTTGGTAATACACAGCGTGGTAAGAAACAAAATTGGAGAAACCAGAAAAAAATGTTTTCGGAGCAAGTAACTGTGACTTTATGTTTGACACCTACTTTTAACCACTTTAAATAACATTTTTGTCTATTTTGAAAAATAGCGGTACTTTATTCTTGAACCATTTTCATATTTTTGAAGCTCCCCTGTAAACGAATATATTTACATTTTGGCAAGTGCATTTGTAGTTTGAGAAGATGTAGAAACTTGTATCAGGGATAAAACACTCTGATAAATGGATGATAACAAAATCCATGTGTTAGAAATTTATGAGGGACAGTATATATTATATTATACAGATTGGTGGTGGATAGTGTGAACATAGGCAGTCCATTGAGCTAGAATACAGTTTATGGGCTTTGTATGCGTTAGACAGAAGTAAACATATATGATTTAAAATCTAGTATCCTAGAATTCAGTGTTTTCTAAAAACAAAACCTTTTGATTCTGCGAATACTAGATGTTAATCGCATATAGGTCTGTTTATGCCTAACGCATACAAAGTCCATAAACTGTATTCACACACATTTGATTACTTATGTTCACATTTTCCGCCACCAATCTGTATATTATGATATATAACACTGGAATGGGAAAAAATCCTCTTACTCATGATACCACATATAACTATGGATTTCATCTACAAAAATACAATTTTATGGTATAACTAGAATTTTAAAACTTTTTTTGAATAACTGACTACCCACTGCATTCGCATCGAAAAGGTGCCAGAAGAAAGTCAAATTACTTTTATCTATTTTTATAAATAAGTGAGATATTGTCAAAAAACGAAAAATAGAAAAATTCAATTTTTGTTTCTAACTCGAAAACAAAAGACGGTAGCCTATTTTGGTTTAAACCATTAAGCTTTTCTCGAAAAAAGAGTTTGAGGATGGGGGTCCATTTTTCGAATCTAGAAAAAAAGTGCCGAGGAAAAAAGTGCCCCTGAAAAAAGTGCCTGGAAAAAAGTGCCGCGGAAAAAAGTGCCGACGGATAAAAGTGCCGGCCGAAAAAATGCTGCGAAAAAAATTCGAATGATTCAAGCCCCTTAATACACTTTTGTTCTAAAATAATTACGCAAGAAATAAAATTAAAATTTAATGTTAAGAATTTATGTTTATTAATAGTTATTAACTGCTAAATAAAATACAAGCTTATTATAAATAGTTACAAAAAACTAATATTTTATAATTAACCCTAAGTTATTCATACACTTGGAATCTAATGGTATGTCCTATGGTACGTAAAAAAGTTGCATTATTGTGTTCATCATTTTCATGTTGAATACACAAGTTTTTTAAACGTTGTTGCATTTTTTCGAACTCTTTCCTTTTTTCTTCTTTGAATGCACTCCATTTTGGTGTTGCAACAGTTTGGTTTCATCTGTTGCAACTTCTTGTCGCATTTTTTCAATTAGTGTCCAAATACCTGGATGTTTATGTCCTACGAGATTCGAGAATCTATGGTTCCAACCTTCTGTTTGATTATTGGTCCGGTCTTCATCGTTTATGGTGGCCTCTCACACGTTCCATAGGGTTGGCGGAAACATAGGCGGAATAGTTCGTAGTCTCAGCATGTCCTCTGCATTGCCCCCAACTCGCCGAAATGTACCTGACACGTACGTGCAGTCAAAGCAATCAACTAAATCATCTAATTGTGGTGGTATTAGCAAACAGTTGAAAAGAATCGACAAATCTAAAAATAAGTGAAATGATCACTTTTTATGATAAATTTGTGGAATTATACAGTACGGGGACGTACTGTATGGTTGGGTTACAAAGAGGGAAAAAAAGTTTATTTTTGACTTCTCAAAAAAATCACTCTTTAATAAAAAACGCTGCTTGTTCTCAAACTAAAAATGCACTTCTCCAAATTTAAATATCCTCTTCCGTATACGGGGGAGGTTCGAAAATATGATAATGGCTCAAGAATAAAGCGCCCTTATTATTCAAAATATACAATAATGTTATTTGAAAAAGTTGTTTAGAATTAAACGTAGGTGTCACATATAAAGTCACAGCCACCTGCTCTAAAAAACAATTTCCACTGGTTCTTCTTATTCTTCTACTACGCTTCGAATTACTAAACGCGATACTTCAAAGTTAATTTATTGACGGATACGATAAGAGTGTATTGTCAAATTTGAGTTTCGGTCACTTAACCTGAAATTTGTGTGGCCCGAAATTGATGCTAAAAATCTCATATTTCTGTCAACAGAGACGCAAGTATTTTAAAAAAATTAATAATACGCGATCCAAACATCAATAGCAATTCAAAGCAATTATAATTTTTAATAGAAATGTTATAACAAATATTTCCAATGAACATTATTGTATATTTTGGAAAATAAGGGTATTTTATTCTTGAGCCATTTTCATATTTTCGAACCTCCCCCGTATACGGAAAGGGATATTTAAATTTTGACAAGTGCATTTGTAGTTTGAGTACAAGCAGGGTTTTTTTATAAAGAGTGATTTTTTTTGAGAAGTCAAAAATAAACTTTTTTCCCCATTGTAACCCAATACGGGGACATACTGTATAACAATTTTGTATATTATAATATATTTCGTCATTTGTTACTTACCTTAAAAGATTTGTTGGCGGTAATTGTACTTAAGATGGTAGACATGATCCACATGCACTTTAGATAAAAATCTTCAAATTGAAATATTTCTACGTATTATCTATAAATCTGCATTCCTGTCGATTTGGGAACAGATAAGCACAATACATGTTCAAATACTGCATAATACTGCAATGCAGAGATTTTTAAAAATAAAAGGGTAACTTCCAGTTTTTTTAAATTTTGTAAACCTTATTCGTCCGGTTATTACTTTATTATTATTTTCCCCTATCGACACTTTTTTCCGCGGCACTTTTTTCCGTCGGCACTTTTTTCCGCCACCTCATTTTTCCATATCTCCTATAGTTATCGAGATTCCCTATGAAAACATCGAAATTGTCTTAACCTGTAACCTTGGAATACAGTTTATGGGCTTCGTATGCGTTAGACGGAAATAGACATATGATTTAAAATCTAGTATTCTACGATTCAGTGTTTTCTGAAAACGAAACACCTTCATTCTGCGGATACTAGATGTTAATCGCATATAATTATTTCTGTCTAATGCATACAAAGCTCATAAACTGTATTCCAACTCATTTGATTACCTTTGTTCACATTTTCCGCCACCAATCTGTATAAAGATAACTAGCAATTTAACCAATTCTGTCATTTCAACCCAACTTGCCTTCCGCGAGAGAACATTAGAGGCATTAAAATTTCGACGGAAAACTCAATGGGTGGAAATTCAGAATACACATTACAAGACTTAGCAAATTCTTAACATTCGGATACCTACAATACCTAATTATCTTTTCTTTTGCTAAGGGGGCTCAAATTTATTTTCGTGAACAAGCGTGGTCGCTGTCGCAGAGTTTACAGGTTAAGGCAATTTCGTTGTTTTCATAGGGAATCTCGATAACTATAGGAGATATGGAAAAATGGACCCCCATCCTTGAACTCTTTTTTCGAGAAAAGCTTAATGGTTTAAACCAAAATGGGCTACCGTCTTTTGTTTTCGAGTTATAAACAAAAATTGAATTTTTCGATTTTTGTTTTTTGACAATATCTCACTTATTTATAAAAATAGGTAAAAGTAATTTGACGTTCTTCTGGCACCTTTTCGATACGAATGCAGTGGGTAGTCAGTAGATGAAATACATAGTTGTATGTGGTATCATGAGTAAGAGGATTTTTTCCCATTCCAGTGTTATATATCATAATATACAGATTAGTGGCGGAAAATGTGAACATAAGTAATCAAATGTGTGTGAATACAGTTTACGGACTTGGTATGCGTTAAGCATAAACAGACCTATATGCGATTAACATCTAGTATTCGCAGAATCAAAAGGTTTTGTTTTTAGAAAACACTGAATTCTAGATAAAGTACGTTTTTTTCCTATAAAAATTTTCAACGTCAAAGAATTTAGGGTTTATGTTGGCATAACTTGGATTCCTTTAAAAAATATATATTGGCAAAATTTGTTTTAGTAACTTTATAGAACTAAAAATTGGCGGGAAATTTAAAATCTGGCATTAAAGTTCTACGTACATCAAAAGCTCTTGCTAATCTTTCGTAAACGTCTTCTTCTGGTGTGTGAAGATGCAGATCCAACAGTTCCTCTGCACACTTCACTACATTTAATTTTAAAAGATTCCGTTTTTTACGCGTATTCAGTTTCAAAAAGAAAAACTGACAATTTAATTTTAAATGTCAAAGTGACAAAAGTCGTTTACAGAAAAACCTGGCGAAAATAAATTTTCTAATAATTTTAAAAAAGCAGTTTTGCCAATTTTATCTTGACCTTGAAAATTTTTACAGGAAAAAAACGTACTATACTAGATTTTAAATCATATATGTCTACTTCTGTCTAACGCATACAAAGCCCATAAACTGTATTCTAGCTCAATGGACTGCCTATGTTCACACTATCCACCACCAATCTGTATAATATAACATATACTGTCTCTCATAAATTTGTAACACATGGATTTTTTTATCATCCATTTATCAGAGTGTTTTATTCCTGATACATGTTTCTACATCTTCTCAAACTAAAAATGCACTTGCCAAAATGTAAATATATTCGTATACAGGGGAGGTTCAAAAATATGAAAATGGTTCAAGAATAAAGTACCGTTATTTTTCAAAATAGACAAAAATGTTATTTAAAAAGGTTAAAAGAAAGTGTCAAACATAAAGTCACAGTTACTTGCTCCGAAAACATTTTTTTCTGGTTTCTCCTATTTTTTTCTTACCACGCTGTGTATTACCAAATGAAATACTTCAAAGTTAACTTATCAAGGGATACGATAAACGAGTATTGTCAAATCTGAGTTTTCCCTCACTTAGCAACCAGGATATTACGTGATTCGAAATCAGTGCAAACAAATTTCATTTTTGTGTCATATTTTTAAATAATTCGTTTCACTCTGACTATGCAGTGTACAAAGATAGCAAGTTGCTTAAAACTGAACACGAAGACGTCAATCATAATAAATCCGCCTTTTGTATTGCAATCGGCTTATTTGTTAATACCTTGTTGAAGTAAACCCTTTTTGTCGCTCCTGCGTCAATTTGAAAAGAGCAGCATACAGTATACCTGAGTGCGGTCTACAAGCGGCAACGCAGCAAGCGAAGTTTGCCTTTAAATAACATTGTCGTATGTTCTCTGTACTGCATAGTCAGAGTGAAACGAGCTATAGAGAATCGTATATTAATGACCCTTATTAATGAATGATTTTTTATTAATAAACGATTTTAAAAATTTGTTTATGTTGGTGGAACTGTAAGTGTATGTCAAATTCGAGGTTAACAGATTAGGTTTTGCGTCAGTTTTGACACAAACTGACTCAAAACCTAACCTGCTAACCTCATATTTAACGTAGACTTACAATGTCACCAACATAAACAGTGCCAACCTAAGAAAAAAATCACAACCATTTATGGTCACCCGGTACCATTAATGTCAAAACTTTAAGTGTCAAATTAATAATATACGATCAACCGAAAAATATTGTAACTAACTCGTATGTTAATCGGCGATTAATAATATCTAGAATTACCGCGCTCGCTAGCGCTCGCTCATTAAAATGTCTCGATTATTAATCGCTCTCATTAACATACTTGTTTGTTAAATAACTATTAATAGATAGGCTATAACAAATACTTCCAATTAACATTTTTGTGTATTTTGAAAAATAAGAGTCATTTTCATATTTTCGAACCTCCTTCGTATAGAAGTAGAATATTTACATTTTTGCAAATGCATTTTTAATTTGAGAAACTGCAGATGTTTTAATGGACAATAAAATGCTCTGATAAATGGATATATGAAGGACACTATAATATTATAAGCAACAATCAAACGTGATTAATTTTGTCAATCAAACGGTGGTATTAAAGCAACGCAAAAACTTTGTTTAATCACGTATATTCTAAATGGCACAAGTTTTCAACTAGAAAACGACAAAATATTAAAAATTGTGAATTGTTGCTATAAAGTAGTGAAAATGAATAAATCGATCCCATACGACATATGTCTCATAATGCCACAGCCAACTATGAGTTCCATATAAAAAATACAACTTTATATGTTATAATCCGAATTTAGAAACTTTTTGGACAACGCATTACGCCACTCAATTATTATGAAAAATAAATAATATTAATACTACTTACGGGAACTTGAACATGTTCCTACCTATTACCTCACCTTAAAAGTTTAATTTATTATTATTCATTTTACTTTCTGTGCCGCCTGCCGATATGTCCAAAATCAAAGTTGGGCGTTGTGACCAAAATCAAACTTGGACGTTATGACCAAGTTGGGCATTGTGACCAGAATCCAAAGTGGGCGTTGTGACCAGAATCAAAGTTGGGCGTTGTGGCCAAGTTGGGCGTTGTGACCAAAATCGAAATTGGGCGTTGTGACCAAGTTGGGCGTTGTGACCAAAATCGAAATTGGGCGTTGTGACCAAGTTGGGCGTTGTGACCAAAATCGAAATTGGGCGTTGTGACCAAGTTGGGCGTTGTGACCAAAATCGAAATTGGGCGTTGTGACCAAATTGGGCGTTGTGACCAAAATCGAAATTGGGCGTTGTGACCAAGTTGGGCGTTGTGACCAAAATCGAAGTTGGGCGTTATGACCAAAACGGTGCTTTAAGTGGCGTCGATAGCTCTCTCCTATAACAGGCGTCGGTGGGCGTTGTGACCAAGTTGGGCGTTGTGACCAATATCGATTTTGGGCGTTATGACCAAGTTGGCCGTTGTGACCAAAATCAAAATTGGGCGTTGTGACCAAGTTGGGCGTTGTGACCAGAATCGAAGTTGGGCGTTATGACCAAATTCTGAGTTGGGGTTTGTGACCAGTGGGCGTTGTGTCCAGGCCCCCTTGAATCATTAACGTCTCGACTTCGCCTCGATGTTAAATAATTCAATCGGGTATAAAGTTTAACTTTATCGTCTTGTACCTATAATAAATAACTATTATTACTTTGAGAATATTATTCTATATTAGCAGCCGAAGTATAATATGGTTTTACAGTAAAATAATAAATGACATCTTAAATTAAACATTACCTAATCATTTTCAGTAATCATTACAGCATTTCAGAAAAAAGACGTTATCTACAATGCTCGTTTACTCAAACGCGAACGTTAAATAGCGCCTAATGTAGACTTACATTGACTGCCGTTCTCATACCCTATTTCAAATACGCAGTTTTGTGTAACACCATTAATACACAAGCACAAAAGCCGCGTAAAAAAGATAAAAGTGTGTCATTTATAACGTTGGAATATATCACTGTTTCGTTTATTTAGGTACATTTAAACATTCGCGTGGTGCATGAAATTAATATCTTTTGGAGTACATTAAAAGTGGGGAATAAATTTAAGTACAAAGTCGAAGAAAGGGACATTTATCACTTGTTCCATCGCAAAATAAGCAGTCGTTTGAAATGCAGCTCCACGAAATCCCTATTTGCGATAAGCTCGGATAACCAACCGCATAAATATCGTAAAGTCTTGCCGATCGAGGAAAGATAACTTGCATTTTCAAACTAAATCACTATTAAAATTTTGTTTGCCACTTGGATGCCGCATTTTTATGACCTATAACATATAAACACCGTGTAAACTCTATCTACGGAGAGCTAATAGAAAGCGTTTAGGATATAATTTTTATTGCATTCCAGTAGTCTATTTAAAATATAGTATATGGTTAAACATGTTCAAAATTAATATACACATTAACAGGATATACAGTGCACTCGTAAAAGTTCAAATAAGTTTATCCAAATCCAGATTTTCTTCAACTTGTAAAAGGACTTATTAGAATGTAATAGTCAGTTTGGAACTATCGTTATAAGGTCACTGGTTTTATTTTCACTTCAAACTTATATTTTACAGTTCACAGTTATTATTATCTATTAATAAATCTATTTATTAAATAAACTGTGTTTTAAAAGAACCAACACAGGAGTCTGGAAATGTTGCTTTTTGTCCAAGATACACACATATTCTGTCCGCCTGCCTGCCTTTTTTGTTCTTTTTAATTAATTTATTCTGCATATTCCATTACATATATAAATTATGTAATACTATATGCCTATATGTAACATTCGTTTTTGAATCGTACATTTTATACGTTTGAAAACTATACTAAAACTATTTGCTCTAATTTACTTCGCTAATTATATGAAAACTATGCCTAATTTCTAGTAACTTAACTACTTACCACTTTTTATTTTCCGTTTTTAACAATTATATTAAGTTCTTTTAGGAAAGTATGTGTAACTGATTGTTACCTACAACTGAAACTAAAACTAAAACTATCTTTTACTAACCTAAACATATACACATATTTTAGAACTTTTCCAGTCTTAGCATTTTAGGCAGGCAGGGAGACAGGCACGCAGGCAGGCAGGCAGGCAGACAGGCAGGTAGATAGGCTGACAGGTAAACAGGTAAGCAGGTAGACAGCTAGACAGGTAAACAGGTAGACAGCTAGACCGGTAGACAGGTAGACGGGTAGACAGATAGACAGGTAGACAGATAGACAGGTAGACAGCTAGACAGGTGGACATACATACAGGCAGACAGGCAGTAATGCAGCCAGGCAGGTAGTCAGGTAGATAGGTAGACAGGTAGACAGGTAGACAGACAGACAGACAGACAGGCAGGCAGGCAGGCAGACAGACAGATAGACAGGCAGGCAGACAGGCAGACAGGCAGGCAGACAGGCAGACAGTTAGACAGGTAGACAGCTAGACGGGTAGACGGGTAGACAGGTAGACAGGTAGACAGGTAGATAGGTAGATAGGTAGACAGGTAAACCGGTAGACAGGTAGACGGGTACAGGTAGACAGATAGACAGGTGGGATATGTTGTTAGCGTAACTTTTAATATTCAGAAGTTTTGTGAATTCTAGTGGGATATTCGAAAACCAGACTCTTTTACATAACAAAGGTGCTGTTTTTTGAAATTGCTCACATCAAGGGTTTAAAAAAATTAACGATTGAAATGCGCGAAATTATAAAAAGTATAGAGCTGATCAATTGTACCTGTTTTTAATATATTTTAAATAATAAACAGTTGCTGTATCTTCTAAAAAATAAGTACATAAAATTAAATAAAATTTATTTGTGTTTCTTGTTCGAGATTAAGCTCAATTCAATACTTTTATGTTTGATTTTTGACTGCTATCTGCAACTCCAAATAAGGGCAGCTTTTTATGTAAAAAAAAAACTAAGTTTTTCGAATATACAACTGCAATTTACGAATATTTCAACTTTAAAAGAAATTAGAACAAGCTCTATACTTGCATAAACTACCCCTTCTAAACATTATGAATACTAACATTTTTAAAGTTATTTAATTCAATATAAAAAATCGCTTAGATAGGCTAGATTACTTCAAATTTTGCTTCATCCGTACTTTTAAGACACAATTTTGGACCAATACTATTCATAATTTTTGTTACATCCTGTATATACATATGAGCAAATATTTTGTTTGTCCGATGGATATTTTCCGGGTAACTGTGAACTTTGACATTAATGTGATATTGTTGGTCGTTTTGATATTTTCGGCAATAATATAACAAGACTCACTAAATGTTATCTATAAAAATCTGGTGTGATACACTCACACAACTTCCTTTTACAGTGATCTTATAATTAGTCAAAAATTTCATTTTTAATTTTTAACCATTTGTTAAAAATTTTCAAAAATTACAAATTCTACAAAAACGGTACAAAATCGAGTGTTAGTTGCAGAGACAAATTTTCTCTAGAATTTTAAGGTGAATTCAAAAATGTAATAATATACCGGGTGTTTTATTTAAAATAGGAGTTAATAAAAAAAATAGAAAAAAAAAAACAAAAGAAACCCACTTTAGAGGTATTCAACTGAAAAATCACCTATCTCACATCAATACACATTAAAAATGTAAGAAAAATGTAAAATTTTAAAAAAATCGTTAGAACCGTTTTTGAAAAAATCGAAAAAAACTGAAAAATCACAAGAGTAAACACCTACTTCCGGTTATGCGATTTTCTTCAAAAGCTTGCTGTCTCATCTACATAGTACACAAAACTTATATATGAAGTTTCAATGCCATACCTCTTTTCGTTTTTGAGATATTCTGTTCACAGACACACACACAGACACACAGACAGACCAATGAAAAAATATATGTTTTTTGGGATCAGGGGACTCTAAAACGTGAAGATCTGTTGAAAACTCAATTTCGAATTTTTGGGGTGAATCCAATACTTCCTTTATAGTAGTAAAAGGAAGTAAAAAACGGGAGAAGAGTGGTTTGACAAATTTTGCTAGAGCATGTCGTGCATAATATGTTACATTTAGCTGAGTGAGGAACCACTGTTAACATCAAAATAGGGTTTTAACTGTGATGGGTTTCTTCCATAAGATAAACAAAACCTCACAATAATTGAATTGACACAAAAATACTTGACAGCTCCAGGTGCCACAATCTACGCCCTACCGAACGTAAACAAAGTTTTGGCCAAACCACTTTGATCTTTTTTAGACACCCGTTACTTGAGAACAAAGTGAAATACTAACTTTGTTTGAAAATGAGACAAAGTATTTGAATACAGAGTTGCGTGGTGTTCGATTAAATTATATAATTTCCTTTCACGTATCAACAATAAAAACATGAGTTTTGATTTTACTCACTGTAAAAATTATGTTTCCAACTTTAATGCAGAAAGTACACATTTTCTACGCGCATTTGAGTGCAGAAAGAGACAATTTGCTGGAGTTTTACTTCAGCACATTTTGCACTATAATGTCAACACTTTCTATACTCTAATGTCAAGTGGTAATAATCTGATTGGCTAAAACTGACAAATGTTACTTTTTTAACAAATGCCAATTTTTGTTGACAAATGTCAGTTTTTGACAAATGGAAAATTGAAAAACTAAATTTCTTGCAGAATGCGAAACTGACCTAGAAAAATGTTGCATTTAATTCATCCGGAAATGCTCTTTACTGGCCTTGTAGGCTTTCACGTCTCGCCTTCGGCATCGGCCTGAAATATGCCAACGCGTACTGTAAAGATTCTCTTTCCAGACTCGTGTGCATCAATAAAACGAGTAAAGCATTGGTCTCTTACGTGTTGTACACGTTATGTTTTTGCATAGTGCTCTCACTTGTAACCCGAAATTTGGTTGAAAAGGACAATTTCAATAAAATACTTTAAAAAGTATTAATTTCTTTACGATTTTTCGTTAGAAAAAGACGACACTAATGATCACTATGCAAAAAGCTACTACTACAGACTTTTGTTTATTTGCAAGTCACATTCTTAGTTATCGAAATTTTACGGATGCCTAATTTTCATTTAATTGAACAACAAAAATGCAAAGTGAAAATATCAATTCGATACCGTCGCCATAAAAACAAAATGTATCCGTAAGATACGCTTGTAACGTTGTAAATGAATCAAATTTTAAGAAAGAATTATGCTCATTGAATAATAGAATAGGAATAGAATAGTCACAACTATGTGATCCAAGATATATTTTATATTGAATATAATATGCTGTAGGTATTAAGATCTGATGCTCAAATATGAATAATAGTTATTTACGTTACCAATAGTGTTATGTGAATATTACCCACTAGAAAAAAGCTTCCACGAGGTCGTAAGCCGTGTGGGCTAATTTTCGCGTGTGGGCAATACCTCGTAACACTATGTATGCAGTACAAACGCATCAAATCTATTTTTGTTTGCAACAGTACCTGTTTGTCCACTAAGGTAACAAGAGGTTAACGATTATACATACATACATACCTGTTTGTTTTAACATTTTCTAATGTCAGGTGACGTCAGAACGCAGATGAAATTAAAAATTATTGCGTAAACCAATACTCACTAGTTGAGTTATGGTAATCAAAAAGTCACTAGTGTGTAACATTGATATTGCGATTGTTAAAATCGCTATAGTTATGGGGCGTTTACTGAGAGGTGTTGGATAAAAATATTGTTTGTCCTCAATTTATTTTATTTAAACATCTCACATCTCAATAGTAGGCTTAATGATTGGCGACAGTTTTCCGTTATAATCTAGAATTTTAAAATTTTTAATGTTTAGAAATTATACCTTGTACTGTATTATAGAATTATCTTAATAATGAAATGTTCCGACTAACTAAGCCGTTTCTTCACGTGGCTGCAATGCTATTTAAATAATGAAATTGTGAGGTACACCTATACAATGCGATCGTTCATATTTTTATATATTATTGACTTCTAACTTTGTGGAACCGATATATTGTCATTGTCATTACTAATATAAAAAAATATTTTCAAAATAATATTTATATCATAGGTGTTACAAAATCGAGTACAAATAGAAGAATAAATGTAAAATAAAAACTCGTACGTATGCATTACTTCTAACAATTTACATAATCAATAGCACTGTTTTGCTGCAATCCGTGTTTGCTGCAGGATATAATACGCAGGTAGACTTGTTTAAAGTTTCCTTTTCTTGAATTTACTGTAAAATTGCTACATTAATACCACCCCACGTGCACTTTTAAGAAAATCAATTACAGAAAACAGTAGCCAGTAAACACAGAAATGCAGGATTCGAGAGAGTTGGTTTGGAGCTAGGAGTAGCGTCGCGGTGTCAGGGACGCTGTACGCGAACTTTATCGCAAATCGCAGTTCTGTAGATGTCTCTGCTAAGTTAAATCTAGTGTTATTTTCACAGGTTGTATAATTGTTAGGTGTTAAACACTTTTAAATCAATTACACAGCAATAACGAGAAGCAGTAATTACGTGAAGTTATAACCGATTATTTATTTGTCAACGCACATTTTTATGATATTTACATTTCTTGGAACATCTTTAAGGTACTGCATATTTTTCAAAACAAAATAAAAATTATAGTTTCAGCTAATATATTAAGTTATGTTGACAAAGAGAAGATTTAAATTATTCTTTACTAAACAAAATATTCTTATCAGTAAATCCTGGCGGTTGAATGAAACGAATAAAATTTATGTACTTTTTCACCAAAATGATATTTTTAAATTCCCTTAAGGAGTCGTTTCCAATAATTAGGCAATATTAAAGCATGGAAATTGAATTAGATAATTTAAATTCCAGCCCTACGTGGGATTAGTTTGAACGGTTAGAAGACCTTTTGCCCAAAATTGAGTTATAAATACCAGGACTAGTCAATCAATAACCTTTACATTTTGTTTTAGTTTACAGATTTGCCATTGAAGTGAGTTGTACAGTGTACCAACGGGTGGCAGATTGATCTGATGATTCTCATTCGCCATACAGATCTGGTTTCTACCAATTATTATGGCTAGACATAGAGTCAAAAGCAAGTTTTTCCAAAATATCAGTTTTAATAAGACTTGATGTACATTAAACATAACGTCGACTCTGTTGCAAAGCAATGCAATTATATTAATGTCAGTACCAAATCAGTAATAACTGAAATACATAGATTGGTCTTAACAAAGTGGCACACTTCATTTTTTTTTAGTTGTTACTGCTTAATTACTGGATTAATTTAAACGATAGGAATCACTACTCGCCGAGGTTATACAAATAAGAACATCTACGTTCAGTGCAGATGCTGCCCTAAATTAGAATTGTGTCAATTTTAAAACGGTGTTATCAGATAACAAAAATACCAAAACCCCATTTAAACACATGTGAAAGTGGAACTCGGAACATCAACTGATAAAGAACTAATTAACGTAGTTGATTTATGTTTAATCAGAAATGAACATAAAAAGATTGCAGATATGCGTAGCAGACGCATATAAACGAACGCCTAAAATAAAATTACTTAGCGTTATACAACACACTGTAATTTTTGTTGAGTTGAAGATATATTTCCCTGGGCAGTTTTATATTAACTTTTATGTTAGATATGGTTTGTATACATTTTGCGTTCAAAAGAGCACCGCATGTCACGGAAACCTTGGAGCAGTTTTAAAATGATTGTTTTCAACGTCGAGTGGTTGAGGTCCCTATGTACACAGATTGATATAACAATACTAAATATACGAACATAGTGCCATTTTCTTCTTGTGAACAATTTTAAACTATAGCTATTTAAATTAATACCATAAACTTATAGTTATTTATGTACCAAGGACATTATGAATATGTTTATGCCCATTCGAAGGCGACAAGTTTACAAGCCTGAGAGTTTCTGGCCTGAGGGTTTATAAGTCGCCCGAGGGCTATGAACGTAATGCCTATAGATACAGATATAAACAACAAATAACAGATCATTGCAAAATAGAAAAAATATTACTATAAGCTTTTCGCCACTGTTTTGTAAATGTTATGTAAATTAAATATGTTTTCAAGATAGGTTATAGTTAGAATTTTCATTTTGCGGTTACGGATCATGGCTGAACCTATATTTCACATTTTGAAATACATAATTTTGAAAATATTTTAAATAACAATGAGGGACCAAAGCTTCATTGAATTGATGTGGCATTTATCAGTCCTGCAAACAATTAACAAATGAAACAACTCGAACACAACCTTAAAAAATAAATCAAGGCCAACCTCTACATAAACAATAATGTCTTGCAATATGATTTCTCGCTTGAAACAAATATGTACTTTTGAAACAATTCATTTTTTCCCGTAACAATGCTGAGAGCACATGCGTTTTAAGGAGTCCGCAGCAAAACTATAAAAATATATTTTTTTTTAAATTGATGTTATTAATTAGATATCGACTAGAAAACACAGGGTGATTCTTGACGTCTACGTATACGTATACCCATATGATGGGTAATTAAAAAAAAGTGTACTAAAAGTTGTATATTAACGAATTAATTATGTTGAAAGTGGTGAACTAGTAAAATATTAAATTATCACATTTACCTTGAATTGTATCTGTCACTCTCCGTCACTAGTTGTCAAATTGGAACTTCTTTTATTAGTAAATAAAAAAATATGGCACCCAACTTCACCAACGCAGAACTCATGGGCATGGTATTAATGTAAGTGCCAAAAGTTTTGAGAAAAAATCCGTTGTAGCCTATTATAGGAAATATGCTTTTAATCTAAATGGCGTTGAATAACTTGACCATTATCCGTTGTTAAGCATATAATTCTATTAAATATAGCTGTAGAAGTAATTACTTGTAGTTGAATTATTATAAAATTAAAGCAATATAAAAGATAGCTGTTAATATTTTTTTCAAAACTTATGGGACATACGTTAATACCATGTCCATGAGTTCTGCGTTGGTGAATTTGGGTGCCATACCTTTTTTACGAATAAAATAAGTTCCAATTTGACAACTAGTGACGGAGAGTGACAGATACAATTCAAGGTAATTGCTATAATTTTATACTTTACTAGTGCACAAATTTCAACATAATTAATTCGTTATTTCCCTTAATAAACAACTTTTATTACACTTGTTTTAATCGCCCATCACTACACATCACGAGCTATCATTCTTCGCAATTATACGTATAAGTCAAAAATCACCCTGTATACTATCCAAAGTATGTTCTATTAACTAGAATGGTAGTAAGTGCATATTATACAGTGTCCGCCAAAAGTCGGCATAATACGGGAAACATTTTTATTTTTTATTTTCAAAAAAAACTTTTTACGTCAATAATTTGTGCTGTCTAAAAACCTATTTAGCTCGTATCATATATACCGAATGATTTTTACTTATTTAGAAAATAAAGTTTTTCGAAATTTTTAAAATCTGAAAAGTCCTATTTTTGGAAACTAAGTAAGATTTCAATGAGATTTTTTTTAGTGTGTTACTTTCAGCTAATTGAACAATCTCAAGGCCATAAAACCCCTATCTTTTTAACTTTAGCTAAAAATTTATTTTTCAATTTTTTAAATATTTTTCAAAATTTCGACTTAATATTAAAGTTCAACATTTTTTGTCAACACTTTAAAGATTTATAATTGGGAAAAATAATATAATGTGTTAATTACTTCTTTAGATTTTTTATTATTTACCGAAAAGTAGTGCGTTTGCATCATTTTTACGTTTTTTAGAAGAAATATTTTTCAATTCTAATTAATATCTATTTAAATGGCTTCAAAAAACTCTAATCTAGCTCAGTTAATGAATTACCTGTAAATGTTCTTTTGCAGTTGCCTAAATGAGATTTTTGTATGTGAAATTTTGAAAAACATTAAAAAATTGGAAAATTAATTTTTAGCTAAAGTTGACTAAAATTAAGGGTTTTTTGCTTTGAGATTGTTCAGTTAGCTAAAAATAACACACTCTAAAAAATCTCATTGAAATCTTACTTAATTTCCAAAAAATAGCATTTTTTGGATTTTGACAATCTCGAAAAACTCCATTTTCTAAATAAGTAAAAATCACTCGGTATATATGATAGGGCTAAATAGGTTTTTAGGCAAGCACAGATTATTGACGTAAAAAGTTTTTTTGAAAAATCAAAAATAATTTTCTTTTCCATATTATGCCGACTTTTTGGCGGACACTGTATATCTCTACTTATTTGTAGATTTGATATATCGTTTATATCGATCTAAACATATTGTAGACATGGTAAAACGGTACTTATATTGGTTCAATTTATTTAGTTAAGAAAGAAATACAGTGAAAGTGTTTGGAAAGACATTTCATAAAATACTTTAAGAAATACCTAGGGCTTTCGTCGTTTTGAAAGATCACAAGGATTTTTTTTTACATTTAACCACCACACTCTTTCCATCAGAGTGATATGCAAATGTTGTTTTTGACAAACCAAAGCACGCTTTGCAATAGATAACATTTTGAGAGAATTGCATTAAACTTCTAAAGAATGGTAAATCCTGCCGAGAGAGTAATTAGATATTTGGTGTAATTTAAATACAAGTGCAAATCTGACATCACTGACCATATTTTAAAAATAATTCTAATTATATTATAATAAATATACAAGGTGTCCCAACCTTCTGGAAAAGTTCTCTTACGCCTTTACTGCTAGACATGTGAAAACTGAACTATAGATGGTATTTACATGTTATGATATCTATGGTCTCTGTATAAACTGGGTCATTCGTAATTCGTTGTAACCTAATTCGTCGTAACCCAATTTGTCGTAGGTCAGTTCGTCGTAAAACAATTTGTGGTATAGGTCAATTCGTCGTATAGGTCAATTCGTCGTAATTGAGACAATTCTTCGTATTTATTTACGTTAGATAATTGACTTTTGAAATCATTGTCAAGGCACTACTTGTCAGATTAAAGTAAAAAATTAATTACTTGTCATTATGGCATCGTTTGTTAAATCCGAAAATCTGAAGCAAAAGTTAACATACAAGGGTTATGCATACGTCTTAGACTATAATAGGAACGAGAGCAATTATTGCAAGTGCGAAAAGAGAATTATTTGTAAGGCACGGGCTATCACAAGAAAAAATGCTCTTGACGGTTGTTCAGTGACGGAAAAGGGTGTTCACTCACACCCGCCCGACGCTAGAAGAAAAGAAGTCATTGAGGCTGCGAACCGATTTCGTGAGTTGGCACCGAACCCTCACTGTACCGATGAGGTAGTAATGGAAACACTAACCCCTGTTCCATTAGAAGTAGCGGCAGCGATGCCGTCCGTGAGTTTAATGAAGAAAACTGTAAGACGTGAAAGAAACAGATATACATGCAATAAATCTCCTAAAACATTGTCCGACGTTATAATTCCGGAGGAATTTAAAAATTCAATCGATGGAGCAAAATTTTTGTTGAGTGATTATGGTCAAGGAAATGACAGAGTAATTATTTTTGCTACTGAGGGAAATTTAAAGTTACTTGAGGCATCAACAATCTGGTTGGCAGATGGAACTTTTAAAACTGCACCGCAACTATTTTTACAATTATACACAATTCATGCTTTTGTAAAAAACTTGTGTGTTCCATTGGTTTACGCTTTTCTTCCCAATAAGCAACAAAAAACATACGATGCTTTTTTTAGCGAATTAAAGAAATATAGTACGTTTGCACATTTGGAGATGGTACTATTTGATTTTGAATTGGCGGCAATTAATGCATTCAAGGCAAATTTTGAAAACGTTAAGATACAAGGTTGTTTCTTTCACTTACAACAAAATATATTTAAACATGTACAGGAAAAGAAATTGCAAGATAGATATGCTACTGATGTAGAGTTTGCTTCCAGTATAAAAATGGTGGGCGCGTTAGCGTTTGTTCCCCCCGAGCAGGTGGACGATTATTTTGAAATTGTCGTTGAAAGTTTGACGGAAGAAGCAATGCCAATAGCAAATTATTTCGAGGACACATATCTAGGCAGAACAAACAGAAAGAGAAGAAGCCAGCCTTTATTTTCAAAAGAAATTTGGAATGTCTATGAAAGAGTACTCAACGATCAACCGCGATCGAATAACTCTATTGAGGCTTGGCATAGACGTTTCTATTCAGTAGTGCAATGCGAAAAACCAAATATTTGGCATATTATAAAAAAAATTCGAGAGGAACAACAATATTATGAAAGGAGAATCTCTCAAGTACTCAGTGGGCAAGATGAAGCACCCCGAAAAAAAAAGACTTAGACCGGCGAATAAAAAAAGTAGTGGAACAATTCAACTACTTAGATGCATTAACTTACTTAAAATGCCTGTCAAATAATTTTTAATTTGCATGTTAAATATTTTGTGTGTTACAAAAGTTATTTTAAAATAAAATGCTATTCGTTGCAATACTCTTTGTGATGATTGAATATAATTCGTGAGCACCCACCTAGGAGATTGACAGCTAATAATTTTTTAATTTTCTATTAAAATATCTTTCACTCAACAATATGCAGTTGACTATAACGTCTATTATCTTTTTATTCAACAAAATCAGAGCGCATTGAATCTCATACAAAGTGAATAAAAATACGACAATAATACGACGAATTGACCTATACGACGAATTGACCTATACGACATATTGTTTTACGACGAATTGACCTACGACGAATTGGTTTACGACGAATTGGGTTACGACGAATTACGAGTGACCCTATAAACTATACCTATACAGGATCTCTAATGATATCGTCGGCTATGACCTTACCTACAAGTGTATATCTTACTTTAAAATTCTGACTAATAGTTTAGAAATTATGACTTCGTTGTGAAAAGAATGACGCAAATCTTTAAAAGAATTGTAGCAGCCTTGTTCTACAAAATTCAGAAGCAGAAGCTCAGTCTCTCTAACTTGTGGTGACCTGAGCAATGGTCGATTTCATATGCGGAGTGAATTTTAGCGTTTTTCGATTTTATAAATTAACTGTAAAGAGCAATTCCTTATTTTATTTTCAAACGTCATAAACGTGACAACTTATGTGACTTGACAGACAAGATAAATGCGTTACTTTTATGTCTAGGCATAAAAGTGGTTACTTTTACGTCGGCGGAGTAAAAGAACTTCAAAACTTGATTAGCTTTTGAATATTTTTGACATTGGCCTTCTTGATTGTTGGGAACTGACGAAGAAATCAATTCTAGATAATAGTAATTTTTTAAATATATATTTATTTATATTAGTTCGGACGTTTGAAAATAAAATAGCATATGCTATTCGGAATAAAAATGACTGTGTGCCTCGCCCGGACTTGGCTGACTCACTTACGTTCGTCAGTCAAACGCTTCCGGTCTCGCGACACACTATCACAAGTATCACTTTTACTCCTAATAACATAATATGCTAGTTTTTACTTAGTTCCATTGCTTTTGCGATTTTACTTAATTTTTATTAAGGTTGTTCTACACCAAAAGTGAGGAGTTTTGAATATAATTTGCGATTTTTTTATTAAAATTACCTTTATTTTTTACCTTTCTTACCTTTTAGTGAGCCATGGAAAATAAAATTTGATGGAACCCTAGTTACGTTTATTAATAAACTCTAAAAATAACTGTCTGTAAGATAATTGGTAATCAAGTAATTAGAATTATCAATTTTGACTAAATAAAGATGAAAACCCCAAGAGATTAATTAAATAAAACAACTTAATTTAAACAATCAACAAAATAAAAGACCAATGTGTTCGAACAGACCATGATTTGTTAGGAGGCAAAACTATAATATAGTTAGAAAACTATTTTTTTCAAAATTGAGAAGCACGTTGAGTTGATTCTCTTCATTTGGAATGTAGGATTCGCGATGATTTTTCGAGTATTTTCCTTTCCTAGTTTTGGCCGTCGTAACTCCGGGTAACGCTCATAATTTTTTTATAGCTAACGCACAATTTTTATCAGCTTACCTTGAAACAATTATGTTGCAAATCTTAACAGAAACTACTATAAGGACTGAGAAATAAACTTGATTCGAAAGGTAATTTTTTTAACTAAAATGAAACAATCATCTGTCAATTATTTTGACAGTTAATAATAAGGGTTTCCTCAAAGTTTGTTTTCCATTGTCTACTAATGATTTTTATTTGCAAAAATAAAAGGTAGTTCCTAAAAATTCTGAAATTACCTTCAAAGCTACTAACTTTTGGTAGGGGAATCCAAAAAGACAAAATACGAGGAGTTTAATTTAAAAATTGAAAACAATTCTCAAGAATCAAAAATTCGTAAAATTTAAGTTTATTTGTGTTATCATAAATTAGAGACCTTTGGCTAATTGTATACAGCTTTTCTCACAATTCATGAAAGCAGAACTGCTATGATATCTTTAATAAGCCTGCAAGTGCAATTGTTTCCCAAAAACACTCATAACCTCTAAACTACCGGCCAGAATTTCAATATTTTGAACGTATAGGTAATGTCATAGGCAATCCCATCGTAACAATATAAAGCATAAAAATGAATTTATATCGCCCCGTCCTTACGAGTCGACCAGGGCAGCTCAAAATATTCTTAAAATGTAAGCATAAACACGCTGTAGAAATTCACCAATGTATCTTTTTACACATATTTAGTAGTAAAGGCATAATAGTTTTCTCAGAAGGCTAGGATACCCCTGTATATATAACTACAGTCATGGGAAAACCTGCTATTCTCACATTACGTATTTACGTATGATTTGATTGATGCAACTACTGCAACACAACTGTCTTGTGTGTATATTAGAAAATAAAAGAAACTAAGCTAAAATATTCACCTGAGGCTAAGAGAATAAATGCTACTGCTGCTTTAGGTAATTTCAGAAATCGAAGCATCATTAAATTTATTATAAAAGACAGAACATTTGTCTTTGATTTCAATTGCAATTTTTTAGTTTCGGGGTTGTTCTAAACCAATCGTAGTATTAGTATTTCATAATGATAACGCAACAGGTTAATAGATATGAAATATATTTTAATAAGAATTGGTAAATCATACCGAGTGTACATGAACAAACTAGCTCGCAGTGAAACATTTACCTGTTATTTGATTACCTCCGTCTACAGCTGAAATATGGTTTTAGTCTTCAAATGTTACCCATAATTGACTTACCACGTCATTACAGCAACTGTTAAATGGACATAGTTCACTCACCTGCAACAAATAAAATTAATTAATTAATATTAGTTCTCGTATTTAATAGCTAACAGTATATATACTTTTATAAAAATCTGTTTTCAATACTTTATGTTTAAATAACACTGATGTTCAAATTTGGAGTTGAAAATGGTTTCTATCGTTGACTCAGAGATACAGCTTCGACCCATGACTTTCTAACTTACGTTTCCATAGCCGAAAACAGGAAAACTTTATAATAGCTTTCATTTCGAAGTTAAATGTAATATTCCTTATCACCAGAAATTTCATTATTTTCTTTCTAGAATGCGATGTCATCATTTTTCTCGTACATTTACGCTTCTGCACAAAGACTAAATATTTCTGTTGCTGACCTCTTAAAGGTAGTCTTGAAGTGGTTTGATTAACAGATGCCATTCTGTATCACATTGCAACCAATTTTTACAATGCGAGAATTGTCGACAACCCCTCTTACTAAGATTTTTAATTTTGATTTCGTTTTATAGTGCCTACGCTTTATTGAATTTAGACACTGCACCAAACAATCAGAATTAATAGAATAGGAATTGGCAGTTTTTCTACGCTCAAATCATTATATATTTCACTATGTTGTTATAGATACGTTTCTGCTTACGTATTAGGATTTAAATTCTACCTACCTTTTGCTTTGTTAACTAATACTTTCATTAAAAAGGCATTATATAGGTAACAAGCGTACTTCTGAGAGGTTGATATCGTACTTTACTAATGTTAAGTGAACCAATATTTTAAATGTTTCCACAAAAGAGAATGATGTTTTACTCTTAGTTTTATGAAAATTGATTTTATGCCGCGACAAAGGAATACGTCTTTGCGGTTGTGTATAAAATGCAATAAGCAGAAATGATCTTCCCATTCTTCATATCCGGAAACCAATTTTATAGTCAATGTGTTTCTTTTTCAAGGCAAATTGGCAATCGCCTCAATAACCTACGTAGCCTTCCGTTTCGTAAACTGTAAAATTTTTACAGATAAAATAAACTTAAGCTAACAAACTTACACACATTTGCACAACGATTCAATAAATCAAAAATTCTTGGCAAGTTAAAACTATTAATGTCAATAACAATATTTAAGCGTTTCTTGGCTAGAAGTAACTTTACTTTCCAGGCTAAATATAATTAAATGATTTCAAGTTTGAAAACACTACTCGAAAATTGCTTAAAAAATGTATTGCACAACAATTCCTACTACAACTGTTTACTATTGCAAATTATTTAAATATCACAGCAAAAATAGTGTCTCGTGATTGAAATGGCATCGCCCATGAAAAATTAGCACGACAGAGCCAGAGTAACAATAAATCTAATTTTTATACATCATTATGATTCAACGTTTTAGTTTTCCTCAAATCAATTAGTAGATAGGTATTTTTAGGTACAAAAGCAAGAAGTTTGAAAACTGTTAAATATATATGGTTCGACATAACAACAAGCACTCTAAAAGTCTCCACAAGCAAAAGAGCTTCTGCACCTATTATGTCACAAAAGCACAAAAAATCAGAAGAAATTCTGGCAGAAAATTTTCCGCAGACTGCACTCATTCTTTCGGCGTGAATTCCACCGCCTAATTGCAGGATGTGTTATGATTTTAAACCTTGCATCGCTCGAAGTAAGCTTGAAGTACTAATTTCCACAAGCGGCGTTACGAATAGCAATTAACCTAACAATGTCTGTAAAAAATCTACCTCACACGCAGATTCCATATTTTAGTCATATCACATATGGACAATTACTTGTTGTAATTATGTTTACTATGGGTTAATAACACCAAGTCAGTTAGACACCTATTATAGATGGTAGTTACATAGTGTATTAGATGTACAAACAGTTTTAGATAGTGTTTTTTCGTAGTTTGCGAAAAGAAATGGAAGCTAGATCGGCGCGGAGAAGGTTGAAATCAATAAATTGCCTTGGACAAGGACTATAACGAAACCGGCAAGATAAAAAAAATAATGAAATAAAGGCCTGGAGCCCTTGTTACTGGAACGAAGGCTAAAGAATATAGTTACAGAATCGAATAAAAAAAACAAACAATCCGCCATGTAATAGTTATTTACATATGAAGTCATGAAAGTTATTTTTTACGACGAAGGAGAACATTGAAAGTACGAGGTTGTAAGGCCGAGTAGTTTTAAACTGCTGAGTCTAGTAGAGTAATTTTGATAATATGGTATGTATAAAATTTTACCTAAAATCGCAAATAAGGTCAAACTGTTTATATTTATCATTTAACATATACGGGTCCGGCAACGAAGCGGGGGTGGAAGATATTTTTAAAACTATGAGAGTTACATGAATATTGTGTATATAAAAGTTATAGGTACGAAAGTGGTGCACATTACTAAAATATTTTTGATTATACACACATATATCCCTGTATTTTTAAAAATTACTTTTAATAAGCTTTCTTCTGCCAGTTTATTTCCTATCCCAAAATTTGTCGATTTTCAGATTTAATTTTCGCCTGCTTTTTTTCGTTTTTTCGTATTTATTATTTCTAATTTTGAGTTTTGGTTAGATTTTTGTATTTTAAACTTGGTTTTATTTTTTGTTTGGAGAGTTCAATTGTTTAAATCATTATTTTAACGGCGTTTGTTTTTTATCCCTTGAAATAAAACATCTTAAGGAGTTTAAATTGTTTTTTATGTCTAAACTCGCATATCTGAAAAACATTTGAAGTTAGATGTATAAAGTAACATATCAAAAGAAAGCTCATTAAAAGAGGTTTTCAAAAATACAAAAATATACAGGGCATTCCATTTGAAAAAAAATCGAAATGATTACATTTGCAAATATTGAGCACCCTGTATAGTATTAATACCCAGATCCACCATTTTACACTTGAAATATAGTTTACAAAAATTATAATTCTTTGGTAACGTTTTCCTTCATTCAATTGTTTTCTCTTCCTTACAGCAGCCGCCTGAAGTTCAGAATTTTTTTTGCATAAAATCGTTAATATCTCCAAAACAGTTGACGTTAGACCCATACAACTTTATATCAAAATATATAGCATTCAATTTAAAAAAAAAGCAAGTTTGATTCACTACACTTTTTTGAGACACCCTGTATAATCAAAAATATTTTAGTAATGTGCACCACTTTCGTACCTATAACTTTTATATACACAATATTCATGTAACTCTCATAGTTTTAGAAATATTTTCCACCCCCGCTTCGTTGCCGGACCCTGTATATATTATGGTACCACTTATTTTGGGGAATAAAACAGTATTTATTATTATTATTATTATTATTATTATTATTATTATTATTATTATTGTTATTATTAACTAAAGCATAAAACCGAGTCACAACCTTGAAAGTTTGATAACGTCATTTTGACAATCGTCTAAAAAACTAGTGATCATGTTTGATAAAGAACATTAGGTTTATGAATTCATGATGTTATAGATATTAACGATACAAGTTTGATTATGATCATTTCAACGAAACGAGTTTAATTGCCTAAACGAGGCGGTGAGCCGAGTTTTGCGGCAATCAAACGAGTCTCGTTAAGTGCCATAAGCAAACGTGTATTTTTCAATATTTTATCTTCATCAATAAATTCTAATTCAATGCATTTTTTTTGTATAAAAATATCCATTACCGCACTCTGTGCGGTAATAAAGCTCTTAACGATACTAAAATTAATTTGATTAATATAACAACACCGATAAAGATAAATAATAGTAATTTACGATACAAGTGCGTAAAAGCTACTCTTTAGGCACGAGTGGGGTAGAGTTAAAACGCAAGTGAGCGAGCGTTTTAAGCCCCGCGAGTGACTAAAGATGCTTTACGCATGTGTATCGTACAATATTTTATCTACGACAGTGTGTAAAATTGCCTTTTAGTTGGCAGTTTTAAGTTTGTAAAACGACTGTTTAATAACATGTTTTCATTAGTTTACTTTGTCAGTAGTAACGTATTTAAAATATTTCATTAGGCACGTTGTAAGTAGCAACATGTTTTAAAATTTTTAAAACACCCAAAATTACGACCGGTTGCTGGTAATCCTAATTTACATTTAATTTTTTATATTTACAGTGTTTTCTAGATTCTATCGTAGATAAAATATTGTACGATACACATGCGTAAAGCATCTTTAGTCACTCGCGGGGCTTAAAACGCTCACTCACTCGCGTTTTAACTCTACCCCACTCGTGCCTAAAGAGTAGCTTTACGCACTTGTATCGTAAATTACTATTATCTACGATAGAACCTAGAAAACACGGTAAATATAAATATTTTTTTTAATGTAAATTAGGATTACCAGCAACCGGTCGTAATTTTAGGTGTTTTAAAAATTGTAAAACACGTTGCTACTGACAACGTGCCTAATGACATCTTTTAAACACGTTACTATTGACTAGGTACGTAAAGTAATGAAAACATGTTATTAAACAGTCGTTTTACAAACTTAAAACTGCCAACTAAAAGGCAATTTTTTTACACACTGTCGTAGATAAATATAAATAAACAGATCGTTTTGTTTGTTTGTTATAGACAAGGTCTAGGCATGCGGAGTACCAGGTACTTTAGATACCTACTGCTTTACATCACTTCCGAATGATTGCATTCTGTAGAAGTTTTTATACACATTTTTTTATTCTTAAAGATCTCACTGTGACCGAGATCGGTTTTATTTAGCTCTTTAATTTTTGTGCATTGATAAAAAATATCGTTGCAAAATGTTTGAAGACGAACATAGTTCTGCTTATAACGTAGCCGAGGCTGCAAATGCTGTAGTGCAAGATTTATTACAAATAAAATCATGGGGAAGTTTTTAGTAATTGGTGCAAGGTAAAGAACATTAACAATAAAGTATCAGAAGATGTCCTTTTCGCATGTTTTGGGAAACAAGCTAAAACTTGTAAGCCATCAAGTCTTTGGAGTGCTTTTTTAATGTTGAAATCCATAATGATAAAACATAATTTGAACATTAGTGGATTCTCCAAGGTGTTTGTCTTTCTAAAGAAAAATTTAGGTTTTTAGTCTAAAAAAATCGAAAATCTTTTCAAGGGACGAAGTTGACCAGTTTTATTAGAGACTCCAGACAGGGAATTTCTTTTGATGAAGGTAAAATAACAACCGGTGTTATTACTATCTATTTTAAAGTTGGTTCTTTAACTTCTAGGTTGCTTTAATTACGATCTTGACGAGTGTTCCATCTTCCATAAATATTTCTAATATTCAGAACACTACCATTCATATTAATATTTCTCAAATGAAACTCAAAAGACAAACGTAAAACAATAGACTTAAGAGAAAACAATTTTTACCCAAAGAAGGGATTCACGAGGTTCCACCCCTTCTGAAATTGCAACGACATATTGCTTCCTAATAGCGTTTAGATTTATTTTAGAAAATGGGTGAAATGGTATATAATGCAGGAGAATACGTTTTTAAACAAATAAATTCGTATGGCTTACGTTAAATTCTGCGTTCGTCCTTGAGAAATTGTCTGCCCATCGCAATTTACAAATGAGTTACAGTGCCATGTTTATTTTCAAACAAAGAACGCGCACATATGATTGTGGTAATTATATTTATGGTCAGTGTTATTGAAATGCTTCAGCAGCATAGCAATAATATCGTAGAATATATCCCCTAAATAAGAAGACTGCATACGCGTGCGGTTTTCTCTAATTCACATCAGTTGAAGGAATATGAAGAATATGGAAGACATGCAGATCAGATGGCGAAAGGGTTGACCGTAGATCCACAAATGATAATGAAGCAGTTCTTGATTTATTACAACAAGATCCGTCTTTAAGTGTACGAATAATTGCATTATGTACTGGAATATGTAGAAACCAGGTTTGTTAAATAAGGGTAAAATATGTAGCTGCATTTTTTATCACTTTTTTATCAGGTTTGAAGATTAATCATAAACGCACGCTTCCATACATATCAACGTAAAAGTGTTCAAGCTCTAGACAATGATTTGAAGCTCATTTAAGATTTTGTAATCGGGTAGAAAGTAAGCAAAACATCCTACAGCATATTTTATAGGCGATGATGCTTGCTTCATAAGAGATGGTATTACTAATTATCATCATATTCATAAATATGGGTTACAGAAAATGCCCATTTAAGAAAACCCTGGCATTTTCAATACAGATTTAGCGTTAATATTGTATTCTTAATTCCATCTGATTGGACAAATCCATCCTGTTTGCTGCTTCGCTGATCTCTATGCCATTAATCCCACGCGACAGGTTTTCTTAGAACTTTAGGTAGAGGTATCGTATTGTGTTTGCTATTTTCCAGAAGTTTGTAAATGCTTCCCTAAGGACTTCTTGCATTCTTTAGATGCATCGAATAAATAAGTTAACCTTCAGGCAACATCTATTTATTCCTGCCAAAAGTTTTACTAGGATAAAAAATTACTATAAAAAGAATAGGTGTCGCGAAACCGATAAAAACAGAATTAGAGTAGGCCTTGATCAGATTATTAAAGTTTTTGGATCAGTTATATGTCTATGTGCTTTCCGCCAGATAGCTCCAGTGGTGTCCTAGCCAATGTTCATGTGTTGTGATTATACTTAGAACAGGTCAATAATAAATATACTGGATCCGGATCAATATCACAACCTGCTCTAATTCTTTTTTTTTTCGCTAACACGCCGTATAATCTGAATCTGTCGGCAGTCGCGTAGCGTTATTTTGGTTGATTCATCATGTGTGTACTTGCATAGTTTGATTAATGCTTTATATTTACTTCGAATTTTATTTATTTACGTGTAAGTGAAGCAACAAGCCGAAGAAGTTCTACAATTGACGAATTATAATTATTAGTACGTATCGGCTATACGCGTTCATGCTTTTTTCTTGCGTTTTTTTTTGTAAAAAGGTTAAATACCAAATTTTTGCAGTTTTTGTTACGCCAGGTAGTGTACCAGAAATAACAAATTCCCTATCACGACTGATGTTGATAATAAAATATGAATGTTGTTTAATAGTATATTATTATATGAGCGATTATGACAGCCATTATTCACGAAGATGACATTTGCGCCACAAGCCGAAGGCGCGTGGCGCAAGTCATCTGAGTGAATAATGGCCATAATCGCGAATATAATACGATATTTTATCTACTCCTGTGCAATAGGAGTTGTGTGTTCATATTTCCCAATTATGACATTTGTGACAGCTGTTAACTTCAAAAGTCATTTAATAATAAGAATGAATTTTGTGATTGGCTACAACCTATTGAGTAATGAAAATAGAATTTTCTGATTGGTTGCAACTTACAAACTATTGAATAATGAAAATAGAATTTTATGATTGGCTGCAAACTGTGAATTATGAATCATATTTAATGGCTATTGCACAGTAGGAGTAGATAAAGAAACTAACGTTACTATTTTTTTTTTTTTATAGTAACAACTTTAGTCACAACAGTCCTATCAAAACTAACAAAGTCGCCGAACAAAATATTTTTGATTATTGTTGACTCTTTCAATTTGATAAAAATACAGCGTACCTGTAACGAAACATTTCGAACCATGTGCCTGTTTGCAGCTGCTTTAGTAGCACATATTCCGTCTCGTCGATTGGTCTTTGGAAGTAATATTTGGCGCTAGAAGGAAGCGGTTTCTGTGAGTGCAAGCCAGACAGACGAACACGTGTTTCAGCCGTTGTTTCAAAGCGGCATAATTTTGTAGCAACGCTTACTTTTAAATCAAGTATTATTTTACTATAGAAAGATTAGTTGTGTGCGTAAGAATGAGAGAAAGCGAACGCTTTTCCCCCGCTCTGTCTGGCGCAGGCGAGACGTTGATATCATGTGTGCAAGCTTTGGGCTTCTCGCAGGGGATTCTGATTCTGGCTGGCCGACAAGCAACAAGTGTTTTGGAGCTGTCCGTTCACCCCGACGGGGGACCGTCCTGCCCCGTTGGCGGTGCTGCGTTTGTTTGTGTTGTAATTAACGGGTGTTACTTGTGTGTGCGTACCGCATGTTTAAATGTTCCGATATTTGAAGTCCTGTCGATTAGAGATCGCAGTGTTTCGAGTAAAAGTAGCTTTTCCCGCATTCTGTGTTTGAACTACACGTATTAGTTGTTGACGGTTGGTCATGGGGTTTTTGTTAAGCGTCTATGGATGCCCTTGTAAGCCTTGAATTCCCGGTTATCGCAAAGTGGGCAACTTAGATTCACGCCGTTTGGCGGATTATTTTGTGGGAGTCTCAGTATCGGCATATTTTGCATCATGAAGTTCCGATTTCTCGTTTAGCATCCTTGCCATGTCGTCACGGACTTCGTAACCCTTGATTGGGGATGTTAGACCCCTTCCGTCGGAGGCATCTCGTTGCTATTGTGCAGTCTCTTCAAGCGTCTTCGGGCAGTTTGTTTTGGCAAGCGGCCACCTGCAGCTCCGTTGGACACCGCATGCAGCTACTTGGACTCCTTATTAAAGTATCTACCGCTTTTATGTCTTAGTTTTATAGTGCCATACTTTACAGTGCACGTAGTGTGGGACAATTTTTGCGTAACGTTGCGGTCAATGTAGCTTTTACTGTTAGAACCATTGTAGTTTTTATGTCAAGTTTACCGCATATAGTTAGTTTAAAGCGTTACGTAAGATAAAATAACTATTGCTAACTCATTTCGTTACATTTATTTACTAAACCATTGATCATTTACAGTTTATTTTCATTTAACTGTGGTTTTCTTGTCCCATATTTACGATATTTGCATGCGATTTTGTATGTGTTTTCTTTTGTAAAAAGAGTTTAGAAAGTTGCACAAGAGTTTTCCAGCAAGGTAAGTTCAACGTTTTTGTTCTTGGCTCGTCGACCAAACACTGCCAAGGTTGAAGTTAGAAGGTATACATATTTGCTTCCACT
This sequence comes from Agriotes lineatus, assembly GCA_940337035.1. Taxonomy (NCBI): domain Eukaryota; kingdom Metazoa; phylum Arthropoda; class Insecta; order Coleoptera; family Elateridae; genus Agriotes; species Agriotes lineatus. Next base: position 111,319,798 of record OW679194.1, read on the forward strand.
TTCCTCAGTCGGCTCACCTATGTATTTATCCTATTAGGAATGTGGCGGCGCCTTGGCATCTAATATTTGCTTTTCTTATAATAGGTCGTTGTCCTGTGTAGTCTCGTATTGAAGCACCCCAGCTCCACTGAGCGACGCCGGCATCCATTTTGTTACGGGCTGGGGCAGCGGTCCTATGTTATCCTTTCCCGATATTGGTCATTTTACGCGCTAGTCATTTAGCTAATTAGTGTCATGTCGTAAAGTCCCGTTTATATGGTAACAAACTAGCGCCCTTGTCGTAAAATAGTTTTTATGCTTTATCAAGCTGTTACTAATTATAGCCTTGTCGTCAAAGGCGATTTAGCCTGTAACAATTTGTTTTGTTGTTTGGTCAACGTCACATTGTATCTGTCATTTTATACTAAATTTTAGCATGCAGTACTTGAAACTAAGTAGCAATCGTAACTGTGACCGTGATTGGTTGAAACAAAGTCATCATTACAACCACCTGAAAATCAATAATATTTTCAAATATGTCAATTTCAAATTAAGTATGAATCTTCAAGATATAAAAAAAAATCTGATAAATAGTGGACAAAAAAGGCTGATCTACCTTTATTTGAATTATACAGGACAATTTTATTGTAAAGCTCGAACAGTCTAATAAACTTACACTTTCCTAGTGTAAAAGCCCCACCTACTGCATTCTTATTTGAAATTTAGTATAGTTTTCGTTATTGACTAATCGAGGTCCTGAGGAAAATGGTACGGATAATAATAATTGAATGTTGGATTCAGTAGCCTCAGAGACAAATAGCTTCTGCGATTGGGCACTGACGAAAACGATAGCAAATAATTGCTGATAAAAATGGTGGGCATATTAAACCAGAGTATAAAGTAGCAGATTTAGAAATTATTTAAATACTTTATATTATTATTGTTGTTCTTAATAATAATTTTTACCAAAAACGGAATTTTCTACATGGCTTTATTTAATCATACAACATGAAACTGGCACTATCTCTTTAGAGTAAAAGTGCTTTATTTCCATTATAAAGATAAAGCTTTTTGATGGTATGATAATCACATTAAAATATTAGACTGTAAAATATTACTAGAGCAGCAGTGTTTCCACATCCTCTAATTATATAGAGTGTTGCAAAATTGTGCGAAACTATTAGAGAGGTGTTCTCTAGGTTAAGATAAATAAAAATGTTCATATAAACATTAGTCTCAAATTGAGTATTCAACCCTGAGAATGGTAATAGAAAAACACATTGCTAGGAGTCTCTCGAAGTTGTGCATTTTAGTTTTCTGATGGTTCGCTTGTCTCGAAAACCAATGCCCTCAGCGATTCCAAACAACATAATTTTTTATGTAGAAAAGTCTACGCCTTCAAATATTCGACTAAAATTGATAAAAATTTCGATCGTAAAGTTAGGATAAAAAACATATCCCCAGATATATCGTAGGAATATGCCATATCATAACAAATTTGCTTTATTTGCATTACTTCATTATTATTACTTTATTATTATGGACCATTGTTTTCCTGTTACCCTTCTCAGCTCCATTAAGGCGCAATTTCGTATCAGTCTTTCTAAAATAGTACCGTGCAATTGTGAAACACCATGTATAACTGTGGTTTACGTTTTTCTTTTGTAGGAGAGGTTGTTTCCTAAATTACAGGGTGTTTCTAAAATACGGGAACATATTTTGCGAAAGCATTCTATCGTATGATTAAAAATAAATAAAAAGGTTCTAATAAACCCGTGTTCGCAAATGCATCCTTCTATAAGATATCAAGCCATAAAGTGTTAATGAGGGCCACGGAAAAGATTTGATTTTATGTACAAGCTAATTAAGTGTTAAAAGATTGATGGGGAAGCAGTGGGACTGCTCTTTAGGGCCTCAGGGGCTCTGGCCTTCTAGCCGTCAACAGTCTATATGTCGATAGAAAAAGGTAACTATAATTGAAAATATATTTTATCATTTTTCTGTGGTTGTAATATAACAAAGTTTGAGGAGATCCGAAGATCGCTATTCGATGACGCTTAAAACATTTAAAACAATATCCAAGAAGTATGACAACATAACATGAGTTATGTGTCAACACACCCTCTCCTATCATATGCACCAAGCAGCTGGCAGGTACTGAGGGCAATCCAAAATGAGGTCAAAACATATGGAAATTAAGAGGTAAAACGCTATTGGTTCGAAGGCTAACGATGTTGCAGCCGAAATTCAAGGAGCTTATCGTCAGGTTTACTAGTTGTCCCGAAATGTAATGCAAGCCGAGGGTAAAAGCAACGCCGCGCTGATAGCAAATTTTTGACATTGAAAATGCTGCATCAAAAACGTTCTTACATTCTTGTGGGCCGTGTTGGACATAATTTTGGTTGCAGTTGGAACTGTTTACTTATCTTCTGATTTTGGTTGCTTAATGCAGTTTTATAAAAAAATGGCGGAGAATAGGATAACTAAGTATTCTCAACATTAATGTTAAAACCCAACATTAGCTGAAAAGGTTAAAATTAAAAAAAACTGGACAGTTCACAACGGTTTAAATTTCAACCTGCAAAAACAGTTCGAACTCGGAATTTTACAAGACAATTTTCTGTGGACATTTACAAGAAAAACAAATGGATTTGTGGATGTAATAGGTACTTACATGCAGTTTCTTTTCCATTATTAAATAAATTATGATCGTGTTTCCTTTTTTGACATTTATGTACATTTTGCTTTGTGAATATATTTTGTAGTGTGAACATGACGTTTCCTTTTGGATTATTTTTTGCTTAGTTATTGTTAAGAATTAGGAGTCCGCAGATACAATTACCACGAGTAGCCAATGTGGAGTAGATAAGTTGATAAGTTATTCATGGCAAACTGGCCTATTGGGGTTAATATAGCTTTGCTACATATGGCCGATTTTACCTAAAGAATGGACTCCAAGTAGACGTAAAACTAAAGAAACAAGGATGAATGCTTATTGTCGTATTCTGTTAATTTAAATATTATAATCTAGCAATATATTCTTACAGACCAAATCAAGCAGCGATTTACTGTAGGTTGCTTATATTTTAGCTCCAATAAAGAATCTGTAAATTGGTTTACACCGAACTTCCCTCGCGCGAATTAGATCAATTTGCAAATTTTAAAAAATTTATCCCGCTGGGGTTTGAACCCGCCGCATCTGCAGAACGATCGTAACCGCATCTGTGTACCGATCAAAGTCGAACTGCGCCATCGAGGCTCATTGAAATCAGTGTGGCGCGCGCCTCTCTTGAACAGAGCGGTGTTATTGTTGAAACGAATTACTCGTTTGACATTATCCTGTATCGGTTGAGTGTTATTTTCGGCAAATGTAAAGCCTGACCTATATAAAAGTTATTACTTATTTCGGTTTCAAAATTAACCCAAAGATAAATAAAATTTTATTTTTTTAAGGTGCTCAACCTATATATATTTATATGAAATTGTACCGGTTTCATGCGAGATAGATATATAATATGTATGCAAAATATCGTCTTCCTCCGACAAATAGTTTTTGAGCTATACTGCCAACAGACAGACAGACCGACAGACAGGCAGACAGACAGGCAGACAGACAGACAGACAGACAGACAGACGGACGGACGGAATTAAGAAAAGCTCTTTTTCGTAATCTAGGGACCTTGAAACGTGAAGATCTGAAGAAATCTCAGAAGGTGATTTTTTCGTGATTACAATACTTGCTTCGTCTTTCAGACGAGGGAAGCAAAACACTAAACTTTAATTGCTAATTTTTAATCTATTAGTTTTTCTTTCGTTAAAAAGAGCCATAGGTTTTTTACTCGAAACGTTAACAATTTAATATTTAGTGTGATGAAATACCCAAAGAAACAACGTGAGAGGCAGCGACGTATTCTGAATTTCAAACAGGTCCTTAAATACGACTTATACTGAAAATCAATTAAAAGTTTTACTGAAACTCCAGCTAGCCGCCTAAAATGTATTATCTTAGCGTTGAGATAACATAATTGTATGAAATCAATACGAACTTGACAAACTTTGTAAAGTTTACAATATAAACACTTCTTGAAGTACTTTCTCGTGTATTTCTGAGAGACACATGCAGATGAACCATACCATAGCCATATCATAGGTACATAAGGTGTGAAATATATGAACATGGCTTAACTCAGCTTGCCTCTATTTAACTGCGTTCCGTTAAGACAGTATTATGCTTCAAAGTTATGTTTAAAACAATTAATTCTTATCAATTAACTAATAAGACGTTTGTATCGACTTGAATGACATTCGGTATAAGTCGACTTTTAAGATATATTAGGAGGTTAGATCAGTAACATTTTAATGACAAAGTCGATAATTCATTTTTTTCAGAAGAAGACATACTATTAGTACATTTTTGTGTGTCTCTAATTTTTTGTATCTGTTACAATTTGGACAAAAAAAACAAACCAACCTGAGTAACTGCATCGTGCCATTTTGGAAAAAAGATGCAATCTAGTTGCTCTGTATGTCTATAAATAAATTACTAAACACTAATTTTTTCTACGACCACTACTAAAAGTAGGCCCTTTAGCACTAACTTGTTTCACTAAAAATGACGTTTTTTCTATAGCACATGTTAAAGTGTGCTTTTATCAACTCAAAACAAAAGGTCAAGTTTTACTTTAACAGCAAGGGTAGATAAAGTAGAACTTTAACATCAAGGATAGATAATAGTATATTATTTAACGAGCGTAAAATGTAGGTCATATTACACGAGGATGCTTTACGACATGAGCGAGCAAAGCGAGCGAGTGTTGTAATTATCCGAGTGTAATATGGCCATTTTACGCGAGTCAAATACTATACTTTATCTACAACTGAACAAATACGGTCGCTGAAATTCAAATATGGGCACTTCCTTTTCCTTACTTTATTTTAATTATCAAGTTGCATGTAGAATCTGTCAAAGTCAAAATAATTTTTCTAAAATGTCAGAATGTCCCATTGAAACTATGAACAAAAAATAACCTCGATATGCCAAAAGAACTATTTATTAATAACATTGATTGTAGCATTACAGTTTGAAATATGAATACCATTGAGGTTATCAGTAGATAGAGACATATTACATGTAGAAACAGTGGAATCTACAACGGCACTGAATATTGTAGTTGGGATAGAAGTAACACAATTATCAGCACTAATTTGAGTCGCAATCTTTTTGGCAATGTCCATTTTATTACGTTTGGAGTTGGTTATATATCCTTCTGCTACAGAAGCACTTTTCAAGCCGCTTTGTCGTTTTAGTGTCGTCATTGACGCTCCAGCATCAGCAACCAAGGTAGCAGAAGATCGTCTTAACGCATGACCGGTGTATTTCTCAGGATTGGGTAATTTCAAATATGTTGAAATTTGCTTCCCCATTCTGCCAAATTTATTTATTCCAATAACTTGTTTTACACATTTTCCATTTTGATAATTAAGAAAAAAAGATGGTGGTGCACGTTTTGGGCGAATATCGAACTACTTCTTCACAATATTATAGAAATTATCTACTATTGTAAAGTTTCTGGGTATTTTTGTTTTTGTTTGTGGAATGTTTACTTGAATACAGCCTTCAAAAATTTTAAATCATTAAGGTTCATGTTCTTTAATTCATGAGAGCGACATGCACCCATTATACCCATAATTAAGGCAACCTTAAAAAGTAATGTTGGGTTATGTTAAACTGTATCAATCTTTGTTTTTTAACTTACTTTCGTTACAAGATACTGGGCATCTGGAGCTTCCTCAATAAATTTTTTGATTTCTTCGGCAGTGAAAACTTCCGGTTTTTTGGGTACAAAACCTTCAGAACGTCTCTTTAGATATGCACGCAATCTTCCATATTTTTCAATTTGAACATTGTGTCTGATATCCAATATTGATCTGATCATTGAATAGTTCGTCCATAATATAGATGATTTAAATTTAAGTAATATTTCCGTAAAATACACTAGTAACGTGTCTTCCGAAAATGAAGATACATTTTTGCTTGCCCGCCACGCCATAAATTTTAGCTGCATCTCGGATTTCCGGAGGTGTACAGGTAAAATTTATATCGTCGTCGTCACTAGTAGTTGCCATTATTAAGTATTTTAGTGTGGTTATCAATAAAACACAATTTCACGAACACTTATATAACTGTCAACGGCGCGGCGATCTGTCATTGTATGTCGTAATCGTGGCAACTTTGTTATTTATTTACAATTTCATATGACACATGTGTAATATGAGCGTGTAATATGAGCAACATTTTACATCCCTCTATAAGTGTAAAATGTGCATATATTACAACAGTTGTAGATAATAGCTATTAACATATCTAGGAATGTTATGATCATAACATCCGTGATATGTTCAATAGTTTATCGGTTGCTATATGGTTATGGTTGCCATGTAGGGTAATATTCCATTACCCTACAGATAAGTTATGATCTAGTTACCAGCCCACTTTTGTATATGTAAACAAAGGCTTAATATCCTGAAACCGGTGAAGTAATTTAATTTTCTAACTTTTGTTTAAATTAAATATGACAGCTTCGTATTATCGTAGCAACCCAATCTAGCTACTGACATTTTGAAATGTGATTGACTGTCCTTATTTTCTTTTGAAATTGTTAAAGTTCTTGCTATAGAAAAAAATATTGTATTATACTATCTTGAATCATTAACGTCTCGACTTCGTCTCGACGTTAAACGATTCACTCGTGGATAAAATTTAACTTTATCGTTTTGTATAATAAATTACTATGTATAAATCAGAGTGTTAAAAGTGAAATCATCTGTTTACTTTTAGCCCATGTGGTAAAAGTAAACAGCTGGTGTTGAATTTAGAATTTCGAACTGGAAGTGAGGTTATAAAGTGTTTTTCAAATAATTAAAACATTATGTAATAAATAAAGTAAAATTTGTACTATTATAATTACCTTTGATGACTAACTTTGACAGCTACCGGCTGCAGAAATAGTCACCTACGCCGTCAAGGCCATTCTCTAGTATGACATAAATTATAACTGTCATAAATGCAAACCTTTGTTAAATCGACATTTATGGATTAATAACAGTAAATTGAAGGCCGTAGAAAAAATATTGTGTGGAAACTCGTGCTAAAAGTGTTTATACATGAGACATCAAAATTATGCAACGGAGCCGAAGGCTGAGTTTCATAATGTGTCTCATGCATTCACATCCACATTCACTTTTAGCACTTGTTGCACAAATATCTATAATGATGGTAGTATTTCTTTATCAATTGTCACATTTATTAATTCGAAGTAATGCTAAGATGTAGAGTGTAGTTAATTTTTTTTGTGTAGAAGCAACATTTGCGTCCAGGAAAATGGGGATCAACATTAGGCATTTACTGTAAATGTATTTTTACGACCCTCTAAGCAAGCGACATCTTGCACACAATTAAGTAGGCATCAAACTTACCAACTCCATCCACCTGTGTATTACAACGCACAGTTCACTCGGATTGGGATATAGTAGGTGACTTTAAAATTTTGACATTTACCACAATTAATTGAGGGCTCTGATTGTCAAAACCACTAATTTGAGAAAAATACTTGGCCTACGAGTACAAAATGGGAATCGACGCTAGCAGCGATTCATCTATGGAATGCACACCATCAGACGTTGTCAAAGTGGTTCAGAACTTCTTTTCAATTGTTACCTGAAAAATCTGTTAAAAGCTAAGATAATATGGTCTTTATAGAGGCTTCTCCATTAAAGACATGAATTTTAGATACGAAAGAGCCTACAAGATATTTATGAACTGGCGATCAAGAAATAGTTATTTAACAAACAAGTATGTTGAAATGTCTCGATTATTAATCGCCGATTAACATACGAGTTAGTTACAATATTTTTCCGTTGATCGTATATTATTAATTTGAAGAAAATCTAATTTTATTCCATGAAAACAATTTGACACTTACAGTTTTGACATTAATGATACAGGGTGACCATAAATGGTTGTGATTTTTATTATTAGGTTGGCACTGTTTATGTTGGTGACACTGTAAGCCTATGTCAAATTCGAGGTTAGCAGGTTAGGTTTTGCGTCAGTTTGTGTCAAATTCGAGGTTAGCATGTTAGGTTTTGTGTCAGTTTGTGTCAAAACTTACAGTGCCACCAACATAAACAAATTCTTAAAAATCGTTGATCAATAAAAAATGATTCATAAATAAGCGCCATTAATAGAGGATTCTCTATACATTAATGAAACTCAGAAATAAACGATCAATGGAAAAGAAATGAAATCGTCTTTTTCGGAAAATAGTAGTTTGTACAACGAGAGTGGATATGGACATTCCACTCGAGTTGTACAGTGTATTTTTTCTACGACCTATCAATGGAAAAGAATGGAAAATTAAAAGAAAATTTATTCAACGCTAATTAATAAGATATCTTACAACAAAATCACGTTTGCCACAAACAGGGCACAGCAGGGCGTGCCCATTGCAAAACAAACAATTAATGAAAGTTGCCTAGGTAATCACGACTAACGTGGTTTGTGATTGGTGTATTTCATATCCACCCTTGTGTGGATATGAAATTATATACGTTCAGTTAACTACAATTGCCTACATATCCATTCTGTAGATTGTGAAGAAAACAGAATATATACATGCGGGAGTAGAAAAAAGTCTTTATAGCCTACTTTGGAGAACTCGCGCAGAAGAAAAATCAGTCTTGCTGAAGATTTCATCAATTACATAAAATCGAAAGCGCTGCTAAAACGAAAATGAGATGGCTATAAGCCCAAAAATACAAAACATTGACACTACAGAAATTCAATCATATCTTCGTAGTAGCCCCAGATGATACATATTTGTTCATAAAGGTAAGTTTGAAAGAAACACTACTTTACTAACACTAAGTTCTACTACTGCTCTGGGTGGCAGAAAAAAATCATACTTTTCATACCGCATAGGTTACATTAGTCCTTCATATCATCATGCAGAAAAACGTCATCAAACCGATCTACCAACATAGTTAAGGAACAAGTCTAGGTAACCATCTTCCTGTTTTAGTCTCTTACTATTACGCCAATTAACCAGAATCCTCTTCCTAATTTATTCAATGGACCGATATAAATTGGAATCTAGGATGTGCGACACAGTTAATCAATACAGATGATTAGGTTCAGCAGTATTTGGCATTATAGAAACTATTGAAACTGGGAAAAATTAGCTACCAAACCACAAGAACGACCCTGGCATTCTATTGCAAATATCACCACAAGACTTTCTTTCACTTTTTTCTTTTTTAGTCGTTCTCTAATGCTTCTCTATCTTTCTCTGTTTTGTTGTATAGGATACCCATTAAAATTCGCTGTTTTTAGGTCTTCCAACTCCTCCCGTTTCTCCACATGGTCTCCATCTTAATATCCTACCCTTTGACTTGACGCCTTGCTATATGACCATCCCATTCCTACTTCTTCAAGGATATACTTTGAGGGATATTATGGACGTTAATCCATAAGTTTTTTGGTCTTTCAATGAGATTTCTATATTTTGCGTCACCGCTGCTTTCTGGTTTTTTTGTAGTCGCCTATAATGCACTTATATATAATACATATTTGAGTTTGTGAAGGTCCGAATGTCCGAATGTTGTTGAGTTTAACATAAGCGGGTCTAGGACATCTCGGCGCCGCCATCTCGGCGCGGGGCCACCTCGGCGCCGGGACAACTCGGCGCGGAGCCATCTCGGCGCCAGCAAACTCGGCGCAAGGCCATCTCGGCGCCGAATTCAAATTCGCAAACTACAGTGTGCACTACGTAAGAAAATTATTATAAACAAATAATAAATAAAGTGGTTGCCAAAAAGCTGGCATCAAATTTAAAAAAAATATATTTAGAATTTCTTGGAAAATCAAACACTGACGACATACATTTACATATATTAGTAATAAAGTATTTGTCCAATCTAAGCTTGTTGAGCACTTCTTTGATTCTTCTATCAAAGCTTTTCCACGTTTCTTCAACTTTCAGCTGGTACCCCGAGTTCGCCACAATTCGGTCTTAAGAAAGGATGCAACAACAACCACAAAGAATTAAGGAAACCACTCAAAACAAAAATAATCCTGGACATCGATATGCCCAACTAACTAAAGGTTGTTTGATTTTTTTAGACAACGGAACCTTCGCTATGAAAGTAAATACTTCATTATCTGAAACAAAATGTATCCTGTAAAAGTCTTTTAGGACAGAATTCTAAGCATTTCTTTTTAATATGTGCGCATTAGACGCACAAAAAATGTCAGCATTCCAACAAAATTGTTAGCCGTCGAACATCCAAAAAATCCTTCATTTAAAAATATAATCCATAAAAGGAAGCCCTAAAATAAAGGTGTTATTAGCTCACAGGTGTGTCTTTCAGTTAAAAAGTTTACTTGAGATAAAAACAACTTTAACGTGCGTTACCAAGTATTATGGAGAATAATCCCGAAGTGTTGACCCAATAAATACCTAAAGAATAGAATGAAATTGCATCACAAAGTTTCCAACATAGATATTTACGACTTACCAAACGTCGCTAGATTAATTTAGCTCGACCTAACGGGTGTCCCGCGGCAAATTGCATTTTTAAACTTGAAATAATTTTTTTATTTCTTCAAGTATTTTATTGAAAAAAATTACAAAATAGACCTCAATCTTTGGGAAATTATTTGTGAAACAGCACATCCACCAAATAACGCCCCTCACGTTGTACCGCCGCTTCTTCCAAACAAATTTGAAAATTGCGCATCACACGCATAGGCATAGCACGTGTAATACTACGAATTTTGCGGGTGCTGTTCTGCTTTAACACATCCACAGTGGCTGGTACATTCTCGTAGACTTTTGATTTGAGATATCCCCACAACAAAAAGTCCAAAGGAGTTAAATCAGAGCTTCGCGGAGGCCAATTTAGAGTCCCTATCTTAAAAATTATGCGATTCGGGAAAAGTCAGAACGATACCTGGAAATGATCAGTAACTGTCTGTGGCCTTCTCTTCGTCGTCGGATAATGTTTAACAGAGGTCAAGATATCTGATTTATGCAAGATAGGGCTACTCCTCATACCGCGAATATCGTAATGGCTTCGCCAACTTTTCCCGAATAGCATCATTTCTAAGGGAGGGACTCTAAATCCCCACCCCCTGGTCTCAAATCGAAAGTCTACGAGAATGCAGCACCCACTGTGGATGTGTTAAAGCGGAACATCACCCGAGAAATTCGTGGAATTACACGTGCTATGCTTATGCGTGTGATGAGGCGTCATTTGGCGGATGTGCTGTTTCATAAATAATTTCCCAAAGATTGAGGTTTATTTTGCAATTTTTTTCAATAAAATACTTGAAGAAATAAAAAATTTATTTCAAGTTTAAAAATGAAATTTGCCGCGGGACACCCGTTACTAGGCCCTAACCCGAAACTATTAGCAAATAGGAATCGGGAGCAATAATAAATACTCAACCATTCATTAAACATAAATCCCACAAATATCTCGACAATTTTTCCTATCTCTAAACGACGAAAATAAAATATCTAATAACACTACAATGTGATGCAATGATACTAGAATTCCTGACCGAAAGCGGCAGTTATTACGAATCAGCTGTCAGGATCACTTTTACTAGACGAGAGGCATATCCGAATCTATACATCAAATACCTAACATTCAAATATTAAGGTCAACAGATAAGCAAGATGTCATATTCCTTTCAGTAGGCAAAAAACGCGATGACTAAAGGCAGGTGGTTGTCCCAACCATAAGAAAAATTCCCATTTCACGACAACCACAGCGGAAATAAGGATTCATATCTTTTTTATATTTGTATAGTAAGTGCGTTTAAGGTAACTCAGTTAAGGTATAGCTTTAGGAATATGTCCCAATTATAGGTTAACGTCAAAATATGCGCAAGCGGCCGTAAAAACTTTTACTGACGACACGGCGATCATTATTGAAAATTTAATGGTGGAAGCATATCGGCAATATAGCAGGCAATAAACAAAGTTCTTGATTTAAAATGTGCGCAGAATAAATGTTGTAATCTATGGCCAATCGATATCGTGGTACCCCAGAGACGCTGTTGCGAAATATCCTTAATTGGAGCTACCACGTCTTTCAAAAGTTAACCCAGTACCAAATGGACTACGATAAGTGTACAATAATGTATGACATCATCAATAAGGCCAGAGTGTGCATTTGTAATGTATCCTATCACCATTTTTAGCATTGTATGCATCAGCAATTTGGTCCTCCAAAATCTTTATCAGCAAGCTGCCGAAATGTCAGGACAAAGTGTTACGGATAGCTGTAAACGCTCTATGGTAGGTACGTAGCATTCACCTCTACTACGAACACTTCAGGACCATATTCATAAATGTGCTAAAGTGTTCATTTTAAAATTTAATTTAAAAAAGTAGGCTTTTTTAATTAATTTGAGTGTGTGAAAAAAGTGACACTTTGCTTTTAATTTAGGAATGAACGATTTTAAATAGACGTTTCCTTAGCTACCAGAACTGACCAACGCACTTGACTAAAATGAAGGCAAATACAATTCTATACAAAATAGGCTTGGATTTGAATATTTAATGAAATTTAAAAAAAATCTCATAGACAACTCGTGTTAGCGTGCTTATTTTTCACGCGTGTGGAATATATAACTCGGCTGCGCCTCGTTTAATAACCCTCCACACTTGTGAAAAAAGTTGCACTTCTAACACTTGTGGTCTAAATAACTATTATATACGATCGATCAATCACATGCGTTTTTAGACCTCGTTTGCAGGCGTAAAGCAGTCTTTTTGCCCTCGGGGGCTTTTATCGCTAGCTGACGTCATTCTTATTATTTATAAACACGCTTTCGTAGACACCATAGGAACAAAGCTACTATTCGGCTAAAATGGCTATAAGAATTATCCGGTTTTTATTGGCTACAATATTATGTAATCTGGTTTTTACTTTTTAAATTAACTTTCGATGGTACATAACGTATTCTATACACCTCAGGCGTAACCAGTGCCTTTTGACCATCGTCGTTTTATAGTCCTCGGTGCTCCGCACCTCGTGCTATAACATATGCCTGTTTTATGTTCATGATACATAAATAAATATTAAATAAATACACAGGTGAATTATAATTGCTGCCAAACAACATTGACGCTAGATTTAAATAAACTATCCAAAGATCCTATTTCGCCTGATAGCGGGAAAGACGCTAAATGTATTATATTCCGTGACAAACTTAAAACAGTGTCGTTATGTCCTTGTACCTATACTTCTTAGGAATTCGTACACATTTGTCATGCATATCAAGAATACTTTTTGATGTAGCAATAAAGATAACCACTTGGAAAGAATAGCTATAGGTATAATAAATCCATTATTATTATTATTATTATTGGTAGTATTGTTTAACTAACCATTGCATTTATTTTTACATAGTTTCCTTTATAAAGTGTATAAAATACTATTTTACTCTTTAAAAAATGTGAAAAACGTTATTCATTATCATTACAAACTATTATTTTTGAAACTTTGTAATACACATCTCTTATATTGTAGTTGTAAGTGTACAGATTAATTAAATTTGTTACATTTATATAATTCCAGTTCTAAGAGCTTTAGTATGCATTTCCCGTCTATTTTCGTTTAAGTTTTTTTTTATAATAAAAGCAATAAAGGCTTTTCGGTGAAAAACACTTTGTATAACTTTTACTCCATGAATAAAGTATTGTACGTAAACATTGTCCTTGAACTATTAACTATGAGGGAGAGTTTTCGTATTCTGTTTGAAAGCATAAAATATATTGCAAATTTTCGGAACGAACCGGACAGTCTTATGTCACATCAGTCATAAGCGTCAATACTGTAACAGCTGATTATCTACAAACACCTGACGGTCCGCGGATTGTTTCTAGAGACAATATGTATTTCTACCGAAACTTTGGCGAGCACCAGATGTGAGACAAACTATAAATTGTTCCGGTAATACGTTATTGGTTTTCATGTGCTGAAACATAAAAGATACTTTATTATGTTGGCAGCCTTTTAAAACAAGAAGGTAGTAAGTACTTGTACTAATGTAAATACCATGTAAGTTGGTCACAAAAGAAAAATTTTGGGGCGAAAATGAGATTTTGATTTTAAATTAAATATCGAAAAGCGCAATACGTTCTACTGACGAACACACCTGCGCTTTTTAAATTGTGTTAAAGCCTTCAATCATTCTGAACGAGACATGTTTACTACTACGTTTAAAAGGTTGCGATAAAATCAAACTATATGTGTAGATAGAGCAAGGAAAGTGATTTACTTTATAGCAAATACTTTGTCAAGGAAGTATAAGCAAAATCTGATTTCGTTTGAAAGAATCTATGCTACACTTATTCCACTTTACGGTTTATAACAAGAAGGCATTTGCAAATGATTCTATTTTAAATATAGCTTTATTTACTGTTATATTAGACCATGTGCATTATTTACACTAACATTGTAATTTGTCTAGAATACCATTAGTTGATAAAAGCATATCGATCTGAAATCCTGGTAAAAATATGCAATATATAATCATTAGTGTTCAAATTACAAAGGGCTGTGACTCAAATGATATTCCGCATCAAATAGCCTGGAATATTCATTTATAGTGTTACGTTGTCATTCAGCATAAGCACTTATGAAAGTGTACAATTTTTGTAATCATATACACATATATTTATATAGAAAAAAATTATAATATTTGACTAGATATTTTTTCGGTTTCAACATAATTTTAAAATTCCTTTCAGAAACGTTTCTCTATTAAATGTCAAAATAAGGTACTATTATCTCAATAATTCTCTTTGCACGGCATCTACGTGTAAATAATGTACACTAACGATGTTTTACAAGTACTCTAACCTTCGTATAATAAAAATAAATGAAGCAGCGAGCACATCCAACTTTCGAAACATCAACAAAATGTATTCATCAATCGAAGAATGCCTTTTACGACAGATGATCAATTGCACCAGGAAGAAAATTATAATATACTACATTGTAAGACAAAAAATAATGCACGACAGAAAAATATAATTCACGCAAAACAAGGCTTTTATGATGACAATCAAAGCAGTCAAAGATCCTTGGTTTCCGAAGTACTGCCATGACTGCCATATTGTTTCAGAAATGACATCGCTCAACGAAATATGGAGATTTATTAGATACAACGATTTTAAAATATTTTTCATTATATATGCGTTTATATTTATGGAAAAAACCAGAAGCACATCAGTGAACCATTTTTTTAGGCTAGGCTTTAATAATTTACTTAGTATTTAATAAAACAACCACAATTTCTAACAATGCAACTCAAATACTAAACTTGGCAAAATTACATTCTTATATTCTGACAGAAATAATTCACTGGACGATCTCATTTATGAAACAATATGGGCACCATTGCGGTACTTTGGAAACTTTCTTTGACTACTTTGATAACAGTATATGAGAAGCGAAATCTACCGACAGAAAAGGGCAGGACTAGAACAACCAGCACCCAGATGAACGACAGACTCTACACGAGGTTTGTGCGTTGCAAGTTGGTAAGATACCTCAAAACATTTCCTGAGCGATAAATTGCCCCCAAATAGAATTTCTAACTGAATGTAATTTATATTTTTTGCTTTAAGAGCAAATAGACAATGGAATCAGATGTAGCACGTGTTGGAGATTTTGGCAGAAACGGGTCGGTAGCAGGACGAAGTTTGTGACTCAAAACCCACAAGAAAACAACAACCATGTGTTTGACTCTGCACAAGAAGCATGAAAAGCGGTGGTATTAAAACTATATAAAAATGCCCACGATATATAAATAGATACCAGATAAACTATATTTTGGTAAAAGAAAAGTTTAAGAACTTAGCAAAAAACTCGAGGAGCTACTCAGGTCCCAACATAGACGATGATCGCAACACAATAACAATGAAATATAAGTGTAACTTCAAAAATCTGTAAAATGCTTTACCCAGAACTTCCCTCGTCGACATTGTGACACTAACAGACAGACAGACAGACAGATGGAATTGAGAAAACCTGTTTTTCGTCATCTAGGGACCCTGAAACCTGAAGATCTGAAGAAATTTCGGAAGGTGATTTTTTCGTGATAACAATACTTCCTTCGTCTTTCAGACGAAAGAACTAAAAAATTAATGAAGAATGAAAATACATGGCGCCCTAGACACACTAAAAGAAAAGGACAAGGTTATAACTCTGCAAGTAAAAGTAAAACGAATGAAGAACGATGACCAAAGGTTGAACAAACGATTCTAAACGGTACCAAAGGCGTTATAGATGTAAAGATAAAAGCCATGGATAACAACAGCTATAATAGATATGATTGATGAACGCAGGAAATGCAAAAACAACAACACGGAACCAAGAAAAGAGAAATATAGGGAATTAAGAAATATGAGCTAAAGAGGACTTTATAGAAGAAAACAGTGTTGATATTCAAAAACATCTCCATGCAGAGAATATGGACAAAGCATACAAGAAGATTATAGATACGTCCAAGAAAAGCAACCCTAGAGACCACAGGGTAGTAAATAAAAAGAAGACATTTCAGAAATAGTAAAGAGATGCAAAGAATGGTATTAGATAGTATGTCGCCACATCAGAAAATTACTATGCATAGTATGTCGCTACATCGGAAAAAAGTTAGGTTAGGTTACATAATTTTAATACTCATTACAAAACCTAACCTAAAATGTCTCCAACGTGGCGACATACTATACATAGGTAGTATTTTCTGATGTGGCTACATAGGTTTAGTTTTTTCCAATGTAGCGACATACTATACAACTATATAAAGAAGAAGATAAAAATTCATTTATTATTAAGAAAAGTTAGAAATGAAGAATATTTATCAATTTTATTTTGAGAATTCGACACAGCCAAATAAGATCTTCTTGATGTTCTCTGAATGATCTCATTTTAGACAGTAATCTATTATGAAATGTTTTAGCGGACTTTTTTTCCACTGTCTCGGATGTTTATCACACGACGTTTCGGGAGTTTTAGCTCTACTTCCGTCCTCAGGTGAATGGACTCCTGGTGTGTTCAAAAAACAACATAGCAATGGGCAACATTATTATGGTCAACAACACTGTAAAATAAGTTAGAAAATGTTCATACATGAACAATATCCTTTAAAATGGAATGTTACTGAAGAACTCTAAAAATTGCGTGAACACAAATTATATCGAATGAAGTACGAAAAAGGATAAAAGACAAAAGAAGTGTATAGAAACAAATAACTAACAGTAGAACACAAACGGTGGGTCACCTTCTGAGAAGAGAAATGTTACTGAGACAATTATCGAAGGTGCAGTAAAAGGAAGAAACCATAAAGGCACGTCTCGCCGTCAGTACATTAAACAAGTCATTGAAGATTCAGGAAGCAGAAATTATGAGAATATGAAGAGGAGAGCTTCAGATAGATTGGATTGGATTGTTCCAACAAACCAATCTACCCACTGAAGACTGGAGGAGCGGTGTGCCATATTCGATGTCAGATGTTGACTTAAAGGTCAAAACGCACTTGGAAAGGTATATTTTATACACTTCGTGTTCTAGGGAAATGTGTTTCTTGCCTTGGCTTCTCGTTGTTTTTAGCAGAGTTTGTCATCATTTATACTAATCTTAGGTTGACCATTCCGCAGACAGAATCGTTTATTGTAACCACACGCATTTCTTCCACCACCAAGGTTCGAACCCCAACCTTTCCAAATAGTAGTTCAGCGCTCCTAACCACTGCTCCACCGAGTTTTTCTAATGCATTTTTGAAGCTTGCACAATTTTAACTTAAATTAAAAACCATTATTATTGCTTGCTGATGTAAGTAAATTCATCACTCGAAACTTTATAAGTATTTTTGATGTGCATAAGGTGCGCATAATGTGATTATTACAGGTTCTGAAGAACGTGAAAATAATTAAAGACTGACTAAATGCAAAGATCTGAAACAAGGTTTAGACGTGAAAAAACGAGGGTGTGCTTATAATAGCCCCCAAAGCTTAAAAGAGATAGAGGATGACAGACGACCAACAAATTAAAGAATATATTGATTGATTCGCAATGGTTGCTAAAAAATTGAAATTAGTATGAAGCAATTGCTGTCGGTTCCCTAGTACTGATAATGAACCCGAAGCAAGAAACACGGATCATATACTATGAGAAAGACTTTTAGTTGCGCAATTTTTGAACAGATTTGTTGGAGATGTTAATTGAGTAACCAAAAGATTCTGAATTTTCAAATTGTTTTTTTTTATGTTCCGTTAATATCTTTGTTGACGCATGTCGACTAATTTGTGCTGTTAAACAAGAAAGTTCTACAATAGAATAATGAAAATAATTGCAAACTGATATATAAATGCCCACAATCGACTAAAAATCCAAGTACAAGTGAATTACTTTCGACATGTAAGGAAAAGTAAGTAGTTAAAATTTTCTAAATTATATGACTTTTTGTGAAATTTTATACGTAGGTTTAGAAGAATATTAAGTCATAAAGTTATTAATTAAGCATGATTTTTAATTTTAAATAAAAATAAAAATAATGTTGTCGTAAACATACTTTAACTTTAAATTGAAAAAATGTTAAACGTTTCTCCAGTTATGTTGGCTTCATCAGTAATTTAATAAGACAAATATAAAACTAGCAATATTTAACAAATATAATGAGTGGTATAAATTTGGAATGTAGTTACCGACATTTTTTAAAATTTAATATTAATCATTGAAGAATTAAACCGGATTATTCATGATAATCCCGTTTAATTCTTCACTTGTGTGTTTACCTAACTCGTGATACGCACTGGTTTGTAACTTACACACACGTATATTAATGATACTCTTATCCCCCTTGTTAGTAACTAACTATCATATGCAGTGTGTTTACGAATAAGTGATACATGAGTTAGAAATAATTGAAGAAAACATTTTGAATTTCAATATCATATTTGTAGATTAGGCCGTGCTTGGCTTGAAACTAATTTGAAGTACATGTTTGATTTTTTCAAATCGGGGAATCATTGGTAGTAAATTAAAAAATCATTTCATACTTATGAGAAACCATCATAATGAACATCGAATCTCCAAAAAAGCTGCAGAATTCAGTATATTGTATATACTGCAATGATATGATGCTTATATTAATTCTGGTTTCATAACTATCTCACAAATGACGAAAGATTTAAATAGGCCCAGAGTTGGTAGTGTATTTATTGCAACAATATAAGTCACTATAAAACATTTACAATGACACAAAACATGATTAGCAATAATTGTAATTAATTAACAAAGGTTAATAACTGAATAGAACAATATAGTCAGGGTTACGATCAGCTCGTATTCAAATTTGTGCTCAATATGGCAAATGTAGCTAAGTTTATGATGACAGATTAATTAAGTAGTTTCACAGAGGTTTAATGCAGCGTTTTCATTCATAACGAAATGCTAACAATGGATGATGCAGTGACCAATTGTAAGGTTATAGTTTCCTGAATGACATTTACAAAAAACAATTATAAATTAATATCAAAGAATGTACACTTACAGAAAACAATTGTAAGTCATGTTGCTGTGGTGACCTAGAATGTCGTTTGTGGATTTTTGTTGGGGAAGCCAAGGCGAAAGCTTGTGTGTTGTTTGGCATCTTCTTTTATACTATGACTCGTTTCGTAAATATGTTGGAAAATACTCGATTTTTCGAATCTGTTGAATCTAAATGTTTTTTAAACCTAGTATCAAAATTACGACGTGTTTGCCCAATATATTTAGAATCACAATGGGAACATTTAATTTCGTAAATTCCAGATCTCTCTAAAGTCCCCAGTTTGTCTTTTGGATGGCCCAACAAATTTCTAATATTGTTGTTTGAACCATACATAACTTTATGGCCGGATTCTTTAAAAATGTTTGCTAGGCCCTTTGTAGCCGGGTGAAACGGAATTTTGACGTACTTGAGTCCTTCACTTCCAAGACTGACGAGAGTTGTGGAATTTCTAAAGTGCAATTTTGTTTTTTGTTTCCTAATCAAATTGCCGATAATTTTAGCAGAGAAACCATTGTACACAGCGATGATTTTTATGGTCAGAAGTTCAGTGGTATATCGATCTTTGTTTAAAGGAAAGGTTAACAGTCTATGCACTAAGAAATTTAGAGCAGCCATTTTGTGTTGAAAACAATGATTTGAATCCGCTAAAATGAATCTGTTTACATTGGTTTATTTTCTATAAACATCGAATTCCAACTGATTTTTATTTCTTATTACTAAGGTATCTACGGTATCCTACGTTTTCCATTTCATATGTGAATTTTATAGTAGGAAGCTTGGAATTTAACTGATTCAAAAGATTATCAATACTACATTTAGATCAATCAAAAAAAGCAAAAATGTCGTCCACATACCTAAACCAAATCATTTGGCTGTATCATTTTTTGGGTATTTGAGCTTTTCAGAACTCATACAGCGTTTTAATTCGGCTGCTGATGCTAACCGCGGCTTATTTTGCATAAGCTGAGATGAATCTGGCCAAAAGGATCATGAACATAAATGCACGAAGACTGTCAGGTTCTTGTTACTGGGCTGGTCCGGATTTTTAAATTCTGAGCATACGGTTGACATTGCAATCCGTATTTTGAGGCAAGGATAGTCATGCCACTCAGAGGATGTTATAATTAGCTAACCACCTGAGGTGCAGCCTCACACTCCAACATTTTATGGCTTGATAAAAGTACCTCCATGTTAATGAATCAAACACCTAATGCTGATTGTCTTTATTATTAAATCTCGGTCTATATAGACTATTTACATACCGTTTCCTACTAAAATTGTATTATTTCAAAGTGCAAAGTGCTTGCCTTATTAGGTCTCTCTCGTAAGTCATAACCTCAATATATGCATTTAAATATGCATAAAAAAATTTAAATCGGCAAACAAAATGTTCTATTTACTATCAATATGAAAAAAAAGGAGAAGCCGAATAGCGCAGTTGGTAAAGCGTTAGCGTTGTATTAAGCAAGTCCTCGCTGTAAATGCTACACTGGTCGGAATTCTCCATAGCCTTGGCGATCGACATCGGTTTGGGTGAGGCGTGAGACTATCCACAGTTGGGCACCAAATTAACTGTGCTCTACTCAGAACCACAGAGCTACGAGGTAGAGTAACAATATCAACATATCACCAAGACACACATCTAACACAATGATTGCTAAGCAAGCTCATACGGCGCACTCCAACTTGTAACCCGAATGGGGCTAAGTTGAGCACTTCATCGCCAAACGCAAGCGTACAAAGAACTAGCCTTTACATTGGTAGGTCAAAGAGGTTACAGATAATATACAGGCGCGTGCTGGCCCGCCGGGCTACCGGGCATTTCCCGGTAGGCCCTGAATCGTTGGGCCCTGGGACCTGGGACTATTCTTATAATAGTCTGTTCTTTAAAAAATAGAAATTATCAAATTGAAGATCACTTTCGTTTGACCACATTAGTACTGTCGTGATGGACCAAATTATAGTCAGTATACAGTGTGGTCCATTAAGTGTGCAACAAATGGGAAATTTTTTTATTAGTTGTACAATCGAAATTTAAATATTGCCAAAAGTTAGTGCATGTTCGATAACTATATCAGATGCCCTTAGAATGGCTTCAAGTCAAACAATATACAGGGCAGGACAAAAAATATGAAATTTGTTCAAGAATAAAGTTACCTTATTTAAAAAAATATAGCAAAATTTTATTGAGAAAAGTTGTTTAGAATCAAAAGTTATGCTCAAATACAAAGTCACGGCCTCCTATTCGAATTATGATTCTTTTTTTGTAAAATTTTGTATTATCCCCGTATGATACATATTTTTATTATTCTGATTTTATTAAGAGTTTTTCATATGTAAATTATTATTAGTAAAGCATTTGCCTTGTTAAGAAGAATATTTGCGAAATTCTAAGGTTCTGTTAAATATCGTTGCAACAAACATGAAGTGGACGCTTACCTAAAAAAATATAAATCCAAGTAAATTTTACAAATACGCTTCAAGTTGCTAAAATTTATTTAAAAGGGATGTGGTTGTGGCTACTTTAAATACATATAAAATCAAAATAATAAAAATATTTATCATACGGGGGTAATACAAAATTTTCCAAAAAAGAATCAAAATTCGAATAGGAGTCCGTGACTTTGTATTTGAGCATAACTTTTAATTCTAAACAACTTTTCTCAATAAAATTTTGCTATATTTTTTGAAATAAGGTAACTTTGTTCTTGAACGAATTTTATATTTTTTGTCCTGCCCTGTATATTGTTTGACTTGAAGCCATTCTAAGGGCATCTGATATGGTTATCGAACATGCACTAACTTTTGGCAATATTTAAATTTCGATTGTACAACTAATAAAAAAATTTCGCATTTGTTGCACACTAAATGGACCACACTGTATAGAGCAGATTTGTGGATCGTAGATTATTTTGTGGTGAGTTAGAATGCTTCGATCGCCGAAGATTTCCTGAAATCAGTCAAAGTATGCCGATAAACTTCTTCAGCAGAATTTGTGAAGTTATTCCAGCCCTCTACAAAGAAAACATCTGAAGGAAAATTTAGTAACGTTTGCCGAACTGTGGCCGCAATTATCAAAAAGAAATTTTGAAAACGTTTATGAGACAGACATCTAAAGCTAAAGACTATGATCAGATGAACAAGAACAAGAAAGTGAAGAAAATTTTGACATTGATATTGAATATAACATGCCCTCGGGAGATCTAGTCCCCGCCCATAGATAGCACAGTAAACGCAAGGTGAAGTACATTATTTGTAGTTTTAGGCAAGTATAATTTATATTGTATTGTATTCAATGTGTGTGCTAGACTCAAATGCCGAATTCGCCAATTGGCGAAATACATTTGGACAATACTGCAATTGACCAAATAAATTCGGCAATTGAGCGAATTTAGATTTTACGCAGTTCCCGGACTGAGTATTCCATTTCGGCAATTGAGCGAATTCGGTATCTACATCTAATGTATACAAGTTTCTTCTCACTATCCTACTCAAGCAGATATCTTGTAAAAGTTTATTTTCTAAACTAAAATTATTAAAAACTCGTTTACGCAGCTGTAAGAACATTTGGTAACTCGCTGCTTATCAAGATCCACCAAAGCACTCTAATGTTAAATTTCTTTCTGTTACACAATAGACGTCAAACTTATAAACTCGATTCTTTTTGTTTCGATTTTAGTAGTCGAGCATAAAGCTTTATATACGACTAGTACATAATCTGACTATTTCATTTTACAATTATTATAATCTTGTTTATTGGCCTTCGACAGCGGGCGTAATATGGCTGTTATGGCTCGTCAGCCTATAACAATGCTAAGCAGTACACCAAACACTAACAATGTAGTATAGCAACACCAAAAATCTACATGGAAACCATAGTAGACCTAAAATTCACAGTGCCAGCACAACGATCACGCAGTAGTCTGTAGCCAAAATACTGAATCCTACAATTGTGTCTTTTTTGAGAACCAAAATAAAATACAATGTTGTATGTACCACGTGCGTAATCACGATTATAGCCAACGAGAAATTTGCTGCTCTTTGCTTCGCGCTTTAAACCTTTCCTCGTGCTATAATCTATTAATTCTGCCCTTAATACATTAATAACTATTGACTCGTCTTCTTTATTGACCTCGATCACAAAACTAGCTCTGCCATAAAATGGACTCGTCAAATTATGTACTTGTTAGATAAATAGCTATTATCCAACACCTACTCATATTAAGCATATTGCTATGGTTATTTCAAATAAAGAAAGTTCTTCATTAGTCAGTCACTAGTGAGAGAAAAAGAAAATAGTTTATTATAGGTATATAACTAATTCAAGGCTGATTTGTAATTTTCAAATGTTAATAATAGCATATCAATTGTCATGTTAGTGTCAAAAAAATCAGAAAAAAATGAGTTAGAAATTTTAGAAAGGCGTTCGATAAAAAATTGTATTGCCTATTGCACTATCTCTAAGGTCGTCGTGGTTAAACTTTTTCTTTTATGACTAATATGCCACATTCCACACTTATATAATACTACTGAATCACCCGAACTACGCTTCGCTTCGCTAATTACACGATGTGTCTTAATCCTAATGGGGACAAATAACCGGCAACGCCATCTCGTTTGTAGTGACCGCACTAAAGTGGAGTGTGGGCCTGCCAGTACGTTGGCGTGTTGTGCCTGGTGTGCGCTCACGACGGTAGGTGGCACTGGTGGTGCCCGAGCTACGCTTCGCATAGCTAGTTACACGATTTAATTAAAACTCACATACATATAAAGAAAGAAAGTGACCACCGATTTTATGGTATTGATCTGACTACATCGTATAACCTTGAAAACATTTAAAAAATGTCTGCGGGTGTTTTTGAGGGGCCTTTCCCAAAATTTCAATGCCCGGGCCCTTTGTACAGTCCCAGCACGCGCCTGATAATATATACATACATGAAAAAAAAAGAAATATTAGAGACTAAGAGCACTAAATTTAACGTGTTTATAATATTGATAATAGTAGATTATGTTATTAGGAGTAAAAGTGATACTTTATGTGGCGAAGCTGAAGTTAATTTAGACGAACGTTAGTGAGGCAAATAATTCAGCTAAGCCACATAAAGTCACTTTTACTCCGAATAACATATACTATTTAATCCGCAAACGTATTCAGGTAAATTTCATTAACATAAATTTTAAAAAAAGGATGCATCGGCCGGGAATCGAACCCAGGCCACCCGCGTGACATGCGAACACCGTACCCCTGCGCCAACCTCTCTTGTTCAAATAACGCGCTACTGTAATGATATATGAACATACTGAATCACCCGAGTTAATAACACACGGCCACAGCAGCTGTCACACCATAACCCACGGCGACAGATGCTCCGCTTCGCTGCTTAAAGGTATATTTAAATTCAAACTTTTTCGTACTCTTTTTGAAAATAAAAACCGGCCTACGATCTAACGTCTAAAGTCTAAAAATTAGCAAAATTTTAAGCCATTATACAATTTAATCGATCCAGTATCTTCAGAGGAGATAGCGAACAAACATAGAATGAAAGAAAGAGGGCAACGATTTTGTGTGCTTAGGCAGATAAAGTACGCAAAAGTCGCTATTTTATCTGCTTAGGCAGATAAAGTGACACTTTTACCTTGCCAATAAAGACAAATAAGTTGTCACTTTTGTGACGTTTGCGGATAAAATAAATTTATTAAATCAAAAACAAATACAATTATCTTTTAATTACTAGTAAAATGGCAAAGCAGATACTTTTCAAAATTTTTTGTAATAAATTTTTGTGGCTTGCCGGACAAAATATTTTTATATCATTAAAACGATCGTTCGACATAGCAATATGTTACCGCATATTTATACTGTGGCAAGTTTTCTGCAGTTCATCACACGATTTCGTATAAAACGAAAAATCAAAGATTTTTTGTTAAAGTAGCTTGACGTTTATTATACGCTTTTTTAACTTTTTACCTCCAGTAAGTATGATACAAAGCTTCCCCTAGCGCGATAATGTTTTTCCCAGATGGTAGTTTATTATGTGCAAAAACGTAAACAATTGTACACATTTGCACAAAAGTAAATATAGCAGGTAAAACTTATAAAAAACAATAAGGGTCTCACAGACACAGCGTTAGTGGGTGTGTTTCTCAGGAGGGCGCCTGTACTGGAAGGTTAAATTGATACGAAATCGACTACCAAAAAATATCCAAATGCATATAGATCCGCCCTTTAGTCATGTCATTACAAACCCTCAGCATTTAGCACGGCCGCTATGAACTCCTTTTGTAATTCTGCTAAACATGTAGTTGCGATAATACACTGAACGCTTATGAGCTAGGGCATTGCACTGCTAGCAGGGCCGTACCCAGAATTTTTTTTCGGGGGGGGTTAGTATATGAAAATGAAAACATAGCAATAGTCCCATACGTACTTTTTTCATCTTTATTGATAACTGTAATGACAGAAATAACTTAAGATTATTTATCATTTGTCGATATGGTATGGTATTAAATTAGTTTACGAACGAAAATAATAATGCGAAAAATGTTTTATTGCAAGTATTAAGCATATTATAACTAGGTAGGTATACATTTTACAAAACAAAATCCAATCTTCTTTTTTTATTTGCAAACGTATCTACAACTTTGTCGGTAGGAATGTCAATGTCTCTATGAATAGACATAAGAGCTAATCCGGTAAGTCGATCTTGGCCACATGAATTCCTTAGGTACGATTTAAGCCTCCTCAAAGTAGAAAATGTTCTCTCTGGAGTGCATGTTGTCACCGGTAAAGCTGCAAAAATGTTTAGTAATATAAAAATATTTGGATATAGTTCAACATTGCACTCCCCAAGTGCATCAATGGCACATGATGGCCGATCTGATTCATCCTTTCGGCTCCAATAAGTTTTCCAAAGTTCATACTCACTCTGCAATAAGCATAGGTCAACTTTGTTCTTGTACATGGTCAAGTTTTCTAGGTCCAGTGATTTGTCACAGCAACGAGACGGTACCAAGCAGTATAAGCTGGAGAGAATATTTTTGTGGTCCACAAATCTACTTTTCAGTTGGCCAATGAAATCGTCCAAAACTGGAACAGCTATATTTATACGAAAATATTGTTCCGGATCGTTTGTTTGGAAATTGCTATTGCTGCGATATCTTTGAACGGATGTCAATCGTGGTATACGAATTTCTTCATACACTTCGGCTAATAATGATTTCGCCGTTTTGAAAATTATTGAGAATTGGGACTCAATATTGGTTCGAAAATTTTCAAAAGTTTGAACAACATTCTCGATATGATCTACAGCTGACACTAAATCACAAAGGGGAGATTGCAGGATTTTGCAGAGTGTAATTGTGTAGGAGAATACGTGTGACAGAAAACAAAGGCTTATAACAAATTCACTTGCAAACATAGATTTTAAAAACGAGGAAGCTTTGGAAGAAGTGTCAATGTCTCCATCATTACATAGATCTTCTAAAGTCTCCACGATGGCTGTAAAGACTTCTTTGTATCTCAAAAGGCCGTCATGATTCTCTACCCATCTTGTTTCACACATAGCCGTCAATGTTTTCCATTTTGTTTCAGGGACGCGTGTCTTTATGTATTCTTGTAATTTAGCCGTCCTTTTGGGTGATGCTCTCAGAAAAGTTGTAATAGCTTTTGCAGTTCCAATGCAGTTTCGGATGGTTGGAAGATTACAGGAATGGCATAAAGCTAAGTTTAGAGAATGAGAACAACAGTGAACATAGAGGGCTTCTGGGTACGTTTTTCTAATGATTGCTTGAACTCCTTTAAACGATCCTTTCATCGCAGCGGCACCGTCATAGCCTTGTCCAACAATGTTATTGCAGTCAATGCCAAGATTCTGAAGAGATGTAACAATCGTGTTTGCCAGATTCTCGCCAGTTGTGGTTTCTACTTTCACAAAACATAAAAAATCTTCTTTGATTACGTACATGTTGCCCATTTTTTTTGTATATCGTACGCAGAGGGACATTTGTTCATGTCTGGATATGTCTGATGTTTCATCAGCTAATATCGAAAAAACGTGGGCATCGTTAACATTCTTCACTATTTGTTTTTGAACTATTTCCCCGCAAATAGTGATCAATTCGTTTTGAATCTTTGGACTAATATATGAAGCATTCAGAGCAACATTTTCAACATGCTTGATTAATTTTTCATCTCCACATTTGATTCTCATTCTTAGTATTGCTCTGAAGTTTCCATCGTTGACTACCGGCTCATCGCTGTTTACCAAAATTGGTCCTGAATCGTCGGTTCCTCTGAGTGCAAGCTCCTGCCGTCCGCAAAGCTTAATGGTTTCAACTATGGGAAATAATCTATTTCTATTTCCTTCTACTTGTTTCTTTCTTGCAGCATCAACAATGTTCCTGATGTCTAGGTTTCTATCTCTTGATGTTTTCAGGAAGTTGGCACCGATTATCAATGCCTCCTGATGGTAGTTCTTCTTCTCATGTGCAGTGAACATTTCTAAAGCATCTTTCCAATTTTTATATGGTTCTTTTACAAGCGACTTCACTTTCTGATTGAATCCTTTTCCACAAAAATCTTTCGAAAACAAAACACAATATTTACAAAGTGCACCATCATTTTTTGTGTACACGAGCCAGGAAAAGCGGGTCAGCCACTGCCTTTGAAACCGCAGGTTTCTTTTACCAGTTGCAGGAAATAGAAATGAATCTTCCGGGATCCATGGAGTGCTGAGAAGTTTTAGCTTCATTTCGTCGTCAATCCTTTGATTTAGGTACTTTCCGACATCTAAAAGGTGTGGCGGTTCTTTCATTATCTCCTCGCTAGGGACGCTAGGTTCAGTTGGTTTAGTCGCTGTCGCTGTGTAACGAGCTCGAGTTTCGCAAGTAGTTTCTTCTTCTTGTGACGTGCTTACAACCGCAGTAGTATCATCCCGGCTACTGCTGCACGTTTTGGGAGTTTTTGCAAAATAATTTAGCAGGGAAGGTTGAGAGCCTAGACGTTTAGGCATCGTGAATGATCTGAAGCAGAGATATGAAAAATCAACTATGGGAAGAAATAACGGAGCTAACTACTTATTACTGATTTAACCAGTCACGAATTGAGCCAGATAAACCTAAAATATACAATAATTTTTACTCACCAAATACAGTCACAGCCGGCAGTAGTTGCAACACGGTAACACGTTTTCGTTTTCAAACGATTCACTTGAACTTTCACGCCGCAGTCGCCAGCTAACCAATACCGCTGAGTGATGAGGAATGACTAATAAACGCGTGGTGTTCTAAGTTCGGTTGCTGGCGTGGCGACACTACGACGGCGGCAGACAAAAGCACGTACGGGGACAGGCGATAAAGCACGATCAGGAAAAATAATGCACCCGCCAATTTTCGAAATCTCCGAATTTCCGTAGCCAGCTGCGGTTATGGCTTTCTCGTTTTAGTGTTTCGGGGGGGGTTTTGACCCCTCTAACCCCCCCTCTGGGTACGGCCCTGACTGCTAGTATGCATTTCTCAATTTTTGAAATGAAAGTTTACTCTGTTTAATTTTACGATTAAACAACCAAGTGGACGGAGGTTCGAATCTGACCGTAGCCGGAAATTTTCTCGTACCGGAAATGGATTTTTACTTGGTTAGTTAAGTTAATTGTAAGTTAGGTTTAGGGTTAGGGTCTTACTGCTTAAACCTCCTAAAAGAGAAGCCCGATGTCATTGCTGTGAGAATGTTACACCAAGAGTAAATTAGCAATACGAAGTGTTTGCTTATCATGGCCTAACAAAATTCAAATCAGAGACTATAAGCTATAAACTCTTTTAGCCGCCTCTTTTTTAGTTACCAACTCATACGCCTACAACCACAGCCAGCACATTTCTGAGAGCGAGGGGTCCCTTGTCAACGTCAAGAACTTCGTCTACATTTTGACTCACCTCAGCAGAAGGTAGTTTTTTTAGGAAAAAAGTAAAATTTTCGCAGCTGGTTTTTCCAATCCGGTTTTATCGTTTTAACGTTTTGCTACGAGTACAACTACTACATACTTGATCTTCAGTTTCAATTCCACACTTTACGTGCGCTTTTAAACTGTATGTTTCACATAGAATTCAGTAATTGCATGTTGCACATGAAACTGCTTTGTAATATGTCATTTGGGTTGCCTGCTTCACCCCATATGTTTCTTCCGTTTCGTGGTTTGGTCAGAATGCCATTTTTTCCAGGATCTTTTTACAATATTTATCCGCTCTCAAAAACTCGCATATTTCTTTTTTTAATGAAGAATCTGCCAAACCAATGCTCAAATAAATTACCGTTTCTCCAAGAGGTGAGAAATAATTTTTTCTACGATCGTGTCAAAATGACAACTTTTTGCACAGCGCCCGAATTAGGTCTTTTTTGCACGTTGCCATTGGCATTGATGACGTATTTTAATACTATATTAAAACACGCTTTGCCTTAAATTTGAATGTCAAAATAACCTAGAATATCTAATACAATGTGACAGAAAAAGTGTCACCGAACTAAGTTTTTTTATTTCTGTTACGATCGTAGAAAAAATAGCGTACGATACACGTGTATAAGTGCCATTAAAGCACTAGCGACGTTAAAAGCACTCCGTTTTACGTCGTGTTCTTAAACTCGTCGCACGTGCTTTAAAGGTGTACTTATACACTAGTATCATAATATACTATTACTGTACGATAGAACGATTTTACTTGGTTACCGCGTTTGATGCCAAATCAGTAAGTTAGGTTTACTGGTTACTAAGATAAACATAACGGTAAGTAATTTACTTACCGTTCTAGAACGGTAAGTACAAATTCGCGGTTAACAGGTTAGGTTTTGCGTCAATCTGTGTCAAAACTGATGCAAAACCTAACCTGCTAACCTCGAATTTGACATAGACTTACAGTGCCACCAACATATTACTCTTGATCTACTCTCTTTCAATATGGCCTCCATAGCTGAAATCGGCTACTCGGCGCCGCCGCGAGTGGGGCTTCTGAGTCCGTTAGGTGTTGATTCTGTGGTACAATGTCACATTTTACTGACGTTTGAAGAAAAATGCATTTCTATCGTACAAAAAACGTCATAAGCATCACGAGCGTTAAGAAATTACCGATCTCAGATAAAAATTGAAGTTGTCGCTTCGCTCCTCCTCCAAACAATTGTGTTCGATCGGTAAAATGTCCTTACTGTTCTTAATACTTAATATATTATCTCAGAGTAACTTAATATTAACGCTTACTATCATAAATAAACTCGATATCTTAAGATGAAACTCATTTGATGAACGAAACTACAAAGTTAATTCTTAGCGAAACTACAATTTTTTCTGAAAAATAATGATTTCGTGAAAATACGCATATCTTATCAAATTTTGCAAAGAACAGTGATTTTACATTTTGTACAACTTTTCATAATTAAATTATTATGTAGAACAGGAAAGGTATATTTTGTTATACGTACACTTTGCGTTAACTTTACAATTTTATACCTGGATGCCCTAAAAATATAGAAAGAGTTGAAATTCACTAACAGAATTTAAATTAATACCAAACCCTTCAGTGGATTGCAACGTCTCGAACGTGATCACGATTACATAAAATATTTACAAGTTAACTTTGGACGAAGTAATTATAAAGAATAATTTATTCTACATCTTGTTGACAGCTGAAGCATCGGAACGACGAAATTTCGAGGCAATCTCAAGAGACCGCCTCATGCTCCGAGATTGTGGATATAAACAAAGAAAACAATTAGTAGTTCTCGCTAAATGATAATTACTACCTTAAAATCTTTTGAACCTCTATAAATCTTGGAATCCTGTAATTAAGTCTGTTTAGAAATAGGTTGCCATAGAAGCAAATCTTGTATATAAAGAAGTGACCTAATTATACGAGCTACTTAAACTAACATCAGTTAAAAATGTCCATTGACAAAGCAGTCATGGCGAAGAAAAGTCATAGAGATTTCTTGAATATCAATTTGTACGTTTTACAAGCATGGGGTTTCTGGGCGCCGCGAAATAAAATATTAGCAAGAATTTATAAAGTGTACACAGTATTTTCTTTTATATTTTTGGTCACCGTTATACCAATCGCAGCTATTCTCTATTTTGCAACGAAAGAAAATGTAGTAGTGACGGAAATAACTGAAAGCGCTTATTTACTGTCTGAAATAACTGCGTACATATTTAGACAGATAGTGTGGATGAAAAATGAGAAATTAATTGTAGAAACGGTCGACTTGATAAAATCTCCAGCATTCAACAAACAAAAACCGGAGCAAGACATCTTTCTAGAAAAGGCAACAAGCTATGCCAGAAGACTATACATTGTTTTTCAATGGGTTTGTATCGGAGCTCTTACCGCATGGGCTTCAGTTCCAATATTTTCTGAACAACGAATTTTGCCGCTAGAAGTGTGGTATCCATATTACGAAAAGGAAAATACCCCTTTCTACATATGGGTATACTTCCACGTTTATATGTGTAAGTACAAGTGCAGTTGTTACTAGTCTGAAGAATAAGATAAGAGTAATGAAATCAGAAAAGTATACGAAAATTAGATAAAGTAGAAATGTAATTTTTAGCAGTGGTCTATTATGAGATGTTTTATCGGACTTTTTCCACTGTCTTGGGTGTTTATCACACGACGTTTCGGGAGTTTTTGATCTACTCGCGTCTTCAGACGATTGAACTACTGTTTAGTCATGAGAAGGACTGATCTTTGTACGTATTTTCACGTACACTCGTGCCTACCCCAAGGTTTGAATCCGGGACCACTGATCGGTAAGCCTAGTGGACAGAGTGACAGACGCGTAATCATAGCGATCAGTGGTTCCAGGTTCAAACCCCGGGATAGGCACCAGTGAAAATACGTACAAAAATCGCTCCTTCTCAGGACTAACCAGGAGTTCATTCACCTGAGAACGAGAGTAGATCAAAAACTCCCGAAACGTCGCGTGATAAATACCCAGGACAGTGGAAAAAGTCCGAAAACCATCTCAAAATAGAAATAATACGCATTGGAACATTGCTCTCTCTTTCTACAACATGGTGTTATTGTGAAATAAAGATCAAAAATATGTCGAAATTTATCTTGGATAAAACAAAATTCAAAGAGTGATCGCTAATTCTGATGTCTGTGATTTAGTTTATGCCAGTAAATTTATACTTTCTAAAATCCAGTTTATCATTGATTTGTTTGTTGATTTCGCTGTTGTTGTTTTTTCGGTTTGAATAATAAGTTGTTGCAAAATACCCTTGCACGGAATTTATTGTTCAATGCTCTTGATGCCACATTCAAATTTATCCGCCATAATACACAACGTTTAGTAACCAGAAATCTAGTGATATTTAGATAGTCTGAGTATTACTTCAACTATGCATTATTGTAAACAAAAACCAAGCAGCTGTTTGAAAGTACGCAAGGCAACTATATTGAAATCTGTCTAAAATTTTAAGTTTTTTAGTTGCTTTGAGTTAAAAAACAGCGAAGCATATTTGCCATTTATTTTTACAAGTGCAATTGGGTATTCGAGATATGTAGAATAACACCAAAATCATATGTTAGCCTTAAACAGTTTTAATGCCTGTAAATTAACAAAAGATACCAAGTGACTTCGAAAAATACGGATTAATTAAATATAGAATTTATCAGCCCCCTCTTTATAAAAATAAAACAACCCGTGGGTTAAGATATCAAAAGCTTTGCCACCGTCTGTAATTAATATGTTTGGTATTACATTTGGAGTCACCGATCATCGCTAACTTAATTTTTTGCTATACAGGGTCCGGCAACTGGTATCACCTATTTTTAGTAGGCTGTTACGAAAAATTTTTTTCGTTATTGACAATTCTATTGTCATATTTGTGTGCGTTAATTTATGCAATTTAATAGATCATGGATAATTATCCAATTAATCAACACGTATTTGTGGTTAAAAGCTTTATACGAAGTCAATCAGTTGTGAACACAGTTGATTTCGAGGTTTGGTAACATAACGTGGCGGACCAATTCCCTCGATTTGACGGTTCCTGATTTCTTTTTGTGGGGATATCTGAAGCAAAAGGTCTACGAGAAGCGTCCTCAAACAATACAAGACCTTAAAATGCGTTTTGCAGAAGAAATAGAGAGTATTTGACCAGAATTGTTGAGAAGAGTGATGCAAAACGTTAGACAAAGATTACAGTACTGCATCGAGGCTCAGGGAGGCCATTTAAATGAGGTAATTTTTAGGAACTAAAATTGCACATAATGAAATTGATATTTATCTCAAATTTGTTTCAATCCATTACTTTTTATCCTTAGGGCAGGTGTTGGAAAATAGGTGATACCAGTTGCCGGACCCTGTAGAAAGATCTAAATTTGATTGCTCAAGATATACTTTGGAACTAAAAGCTTAAAAAAGCATTATGTTTTGCGAGAAATTTATACCTACTTTGCAGTTTTAAAAACTGATCTCCAAAAACATTTCCTAGCAGCGTTTCTAATTACTGCCCCTGCACTTTGAAAAGAGAATATGTTGAGCTTTTTAAGATCTTCTAAAGCTTCAAGTGCATATAGTTTAAAAATAAAGTTCTTTTCCACTCTCATAAAAAATATTCTATATAGTATTGTCAAAGAGGCATTCGTTAGTTTTAAAAATAAGATATTTATAACTTGTAAGGATCAATCAGATTGGTGTTTAAAAAGTATATCACCAAAGATGCACTTCTAAGTCATTTCCCCGGCAAGTTAAAACGCTTAAACAAGTTATACACAGCTCTTATTAAAAAAAAACTATTGAATAGTCGAAAAAGGATATTATTCATGATGAATAAAATAATCCTCTGTCTCTTTCGAAAGAAATAGCGAAAAACGAATCTTCTGACAGCCGACGGATAGATAGGTATAATCCTTGCAAGAAATGTATTTTATATGCTGCAGGCAGAAATTTTATTGCACCTGATAAGTATTACTCCACGTTACGCAACATTTTCTAGCATTTAATTAACACATGAGCCATTAACCCATTAACCCCTTAGCAGTTATAACTACTGCAACTCTAATAATAATTGAAAATGTTAAGTTACTCTTTTAAACATTTTGTTATAGGCGTTGCATCTTGCACTTTAGTCAACATATCATCCGACTGCGTAGTGACAGGATTGATGATGTACGCTACAGGACAACTGCAAGTGCTCAAAAATTCCTTCTCTCTACTTAGCGATTATGCCGCAGACTTATATAAAGATCCCAGATCTCTGAGTCCAGAAGAAGTAGATAATATGATTCATGAAAAAATTACTGAATGCATTCAACATCATGAAGCAATTGTAAGGTAAGTGTCATGTTACAACTCATACGCTTCCTTTTTGGTATTAGTAGATTCCTAAAGTTAACATAAAATATCTTCCGTTTATTTCTGGTCAATATAAAGAGTGTATGAAAAGCATTTAGAGTCTATATAACTATAAATGATCACAATCACTTTAAATAATCCTCTTGTATAATTTGGCCGTAGCTTGATAATAACCCTCTACTTGGACCATAGCGTGTAACTTCCATTTTTACTTCTTTATATTGTACTGTATAATTTAGTCGTACTTTCAGCTATTTTGTTACTATAACTTTTCGATATACTACCGTTTTATCCATTTCTTTAAGCAAATAATCTAATACCCTGTAAACAAGACTTTTGCGCAGCAAACAATGCCCATACGTATATTAAGGATCCTCGGAATTAAAGCTCTTGCTCCCGCAACTCAAAAAATCCGCAATTACTAAAGCGCGGATTAGCATCTATTTTTGGATAATAAGCGCTTATAATAAGCCTTTAAACCTGAAGAAAGCCAAAACAGAAGCCACAATAAGCACTCGAAAAAGTTAAATAAGAGAACAAATTCAAAAGGTAGTTTTATTAGGAATTTTATTGACAAAATTAAAAAAATAAATATAAACACAGTGTATAAAACATTTAAATTGTATTACATACAGTTAATAGATTGATGATTAATTAAAAATATTAGAAAAGCAATTAATGATAATGTATTTTTCCAAATTTTTCGGTGAAAAATATTGTCTGCGGTCTGTTAAAATATTCTTGTAAATAGAGAAACTTCTCTCTACGTCTACCAATGTTATTCGGGTATATTTAAATGCATTAGCAACTCAGCCAAACAGATGACACACGCATTAGCCCAATGTGCAGAGGTATTGTCGTGTTGTAGAAAGCAGATGTTGGATCGTGACTTTTGACGGAACTTATAAGCTCTTGTATCTATCACCCCCGCATCGTTACCAGACTATATAAATCAGTTCAATAAGCTAAAAAATATATTGTCAAAAACATATCTACTCCTCCATGTAGAGACAAACATTGAGAAAAATTACCATTTCTACACTAATTTTACAAATTTCCAGTGGATTTTGTTAACGTTCCTACGTGGAGACATTCAACCATAAAATAATATAAAATAATTAACTACGGGAAGTTAGTACGTATCTATATATCTAAAACTGAAAGTCCTGACTCACTCATTCACTCACTCATCAACGCCCAGAACAAACCCTTGGACCTAGAAAGCTGAAATTTTGCACAGGTTCCCTTTATAATGTATACAAGGAATAAGGAAGGATATTTCGAAATTCAACCCCTAAAGGGGTAACATGGGGGTTCCAATTTTGTATGGATAAATAATATTAGATAAACATTTCGACTTGAAACTTCGTAGGAGTACTCCTCAAACAAATAAGCAAACAAGTATTTTGTGATTTTCCGAAAATCAACCCCTTAGGGAGTGAAATAGGGTAAATAAGCCTAAAATACGATATGGGTGTCGTTATTGAGGCTGTTTGGGACGTTGATTGCGAAAATGGCATTTATTTTTTAAGTCCAAGACGGTGGACATGACATAAGGGAAGAGACGGAACGGGACAGGATGGGGCGGGACGGGACGGGGCGGGACGGGACGGACTGGACTGGACGGGACGGGACGGGACGGAATGGGAAGGAACTGGACGGGAAGGGACGGGACAGGAAGGGACGAGGCGGGACGGGGCAGGACGGAACGGAACGGGACGGGGCAGGACGGAACGGAACGGAACGGGACGGAAAGGAAAGGGGTGGGATGGAAGGAGATGGGACGGGACGGGACTGGATGGGACGGGACGGGATGGGACGGGACGGGACTGGACGGGAAGGGACGGGACG
The DNA here is from genome assembly GCA_940337035.1 of Agriotes lineatus. Lineage (NCBI taxonomy): Eukaryota > Metazoa > Arthropoda > Insecta > Coleoptera > Elateridae > Agriotes > Agriotes lineatus. Next base: position 111,356,601 of record OW679194.1, read on the forward strand.
GGAAAGGACGAGACGGGACGGGGCGAGACGGAACGGGACGGTATGAAAAGGGAAAGGATGGAATGGAAGGGGAGGGGACGGGACGGGACGGGACGGGATGGGATGGGATAGGATGACAGAAAATAATTAGTCATTATTTAATACACAAATAACGAACTTCGCGCGAACGAAGTCGCGGGTAACAGCTAGTGTCTTATAAGCAACATCAAACTGTAACCTATTCACTTTTTGTACAGTTTAAACGAGTTGACTATAAAAAGCAACGATCCGTAACTTTTGAATCTCGAAACACTTTTATTGATTTGAATCTAAAAGCAGGGTAAAAAATGTATTGTAAATTATCTGCCTGTCAATCTTAATTTTATATAATTAATGCTTCGAGTTTTGCTGTTATATTATAAAATTTGATTCACAAATGCAACGCAAACCTCAAAAATATTGCAGTTAATAAACTGTACATACCATGTAGCAACTAGAATTAGTCTTGACTGAAGTTCACTGCTAATATTTCATTTCGCCAATAAAAATGATTGCATTGTGGTTTACTTGCATATGTTATGTTAACACTGTTATATTATTGCGATAAATTAGACATATTAAAAATATACATGCATACATACATAATCTTGAAAACCAAAATTGTGTGTAGAAAATGCAGCAACATACTCGTAGGTTGAAACGCTAACTCGGCACAGCATTTATTATTTCAATTTAGTAGCCATGTTTCATGTATAATTAGTTACAGTTGTAACTTACAGTTATTAACGTCATTAGGCAGATATATAGAAAATAATAGACGCGGTTGAATTTTATAATACGAGGCGATAGCTGAGGTTTTCATAAAAAAACAAGTCCGTTGCGGCCACCTATTGTAAATATACGATACCAGTTGTTAAAAATTAAGTAACTATTCAAATGGCATCCCACCAACATTTACGCATATCTCAATCCTCTTTTCAAACTCCTTATAGCTGCTTTTTATCTTGACTTGAGAAATATTGACAACACTTACTCTCATTTTACTTTTTAGTTGTTCGATTATTCCTGAAATCATTTCAACCATCATATTGAGAATATAATTCGTTGAATTTGAGCCAATCATCACCTCTTAAATTTAGAACATGGCAGATAGGACATTCTACCATACTGACAATAGAGCGACTCGGGATTTTGATATGGTACGAGCTAACTCGGCTTTGTTTCACGTGTCAAATGAACTACTTTAGAAATGCAAGTTGATTTTTCTATGTTAGGTCGTTCGTTTGAAACGCATTAGCATTGGTAACTACTCACACAGTAAAATTGTATTACACTCTCTCTGGTATATATTTTAAATCATTAAATTGTCTTTCTAAATATAATTCCTAGTACGCCTTGACTTGACTTGTCCTCGGCCTGGTGTGTGCGAGGGAGTGACCAATATCAAGAATGACGTTTTGAAGATCTTTCACCCACTAGCTCAGCAGTAGAGAGTGTTAATGAAGAGCAGAATGCCAAGGCAGCGGGTAATAAGTTGGTGTATCTTTTTTGTTGTTTTTATTTAACCTAAAAATATATACAGAGGGGCGGAAGTATGTAAAGTTAACAGGGTAAACGCCAGGAAAATATGTACAGGCGTTGCATCGGATGGGGCTGATTCTATTCAGGGGTGGCGGCGTGGAAGCGGAGGGGAGCTCTGGGCCGGCCGTGGAGATAGGTGTTCAGCCAAGGGTCCCGGCGGGCAGACCTGGTGGCAGCTACAACGGGGCGTCGCGGGGGCAGCTCGATCTCCCTCAGGCGGAGGTGGGCGCTGGACTCTGGAACTGGGCGGGTTGAGTTTCACAGCTGCCGGAGTTCTTCCTGTTCGGCGGGGTCCAGGCGCATCTCCAGCTCTAGGCCCAACTTCCGGGGACGGCAGGTTATCCGGCTGAGGAGACGTTGGACCAGAAGCTCGTTTTTCAGTGTGCAGGCGTTCACGGCGCGGAAGGCGGTGAGGGTGTTTACCGGGTCCGGAGTGCGATGGCAGCGCATCGGCGTAGCTTCTTCCATTTTGACGCCGAAGCTGACGAAGGACGCCGGAGGCGGTAGTGGCTGGCGGTAGCTGCGGGCTTTCTGCGTCAGGGGAGACTCTGGGGTGATAAGCGGCGAGAGCCAAAATAAGCGCTCAAATAATTCCCGATGCCTGGAAAGTAATCAAGCTCCAAAGCGTCTGCAATGGGGCAGCTAATTGTAGTCGCATGTCGTTGTTTAGGTGTGTGGGCTGCTTACGCCATAACATGGAGAGCTTGGTCGAAGGTGAGGTTTGAGTTGCGTCTGGCGAGGAACCCGGAGATGCGGTTCCAAAAACTAGCGGCAGGGCCTGGGAGTCCGGGTGCGGGACTCTGCTGTTGATGATTGAACGCTCTCGGCCGCGAGCCAAAAGTGCGAGTCGAAGGACCGATCGGTGGTTGAGGTGATGGCTTTGGACTTTGGATCGCACAGAGTTGGTGTGGATCGAAGAACTGGGTTTGATGGAAGATAGAAAGCGAACTGGAAGATTCGACCTTTGCGTCTTCGATGATCTCCATCCAAAACTCCCTGCGCTTATAAATGAGCTCGTCGCTTTGTTTTTCATTCTCAGCGCTGTTATTGGTCGACGTGGTGGGGGTTTCTGCTTGTTTAACTGTGGATTCTGGTTTCTCTTGATTAAGTCTTTTATGGGTAGTTCTATCGTTTGCGCTGTGTTGTCCGTATTTTTCTGTGTATGTAGACACCAAACTCGGTGGAATTCGTGTAACCTGGCGTCGAGATATCCTCATATGTGTAATCTCCTACATGTCATGTGTGCGTGTGTTGCACCGTCCTGTATCGGCGCTTAGTGGGCGGCCTGTGCTTGCGGCTTGATGTTGGACAGCGCTAGACGTTTTTAATCCTCTCTACGTTTTGTTTCCTTTGTCCGCGAGATTCGCAGGTTTTAACAGTCGTTTACGGGTTACTTTTCTTTGTTCCGAGCCGGCCCCTAGAGACTTACACATTTTAAATCTTAATCGCAGTTATTGGCAGTATGGGCTGAAAATAAAGCGGCGTTTTTTTACTTTATGCTGTTATGCTGACATTTGTGTTTGGTATTGTTTCGTTATATTTGAGGCAGGCCGCTTTTTATATTTTTCTTGCCGCGATGGTAAATCATGACGCGACGACGGCGGGTTTTACGGCTAAGTTATGGTGGTTGTTTTCGGGTCAGGTTTTGTTTTGAATTAACAAAGACTGGCTCGCATTTGAATGTTTTTCTGCCTCATATCAGCCTAATAATCTGTAATTTTTTAAGAATATCATTTCGTTATAATCCCATTGCAATAAAATACAACTCGTCCTACGAAATCGTTGTATTTTCGGCTGGACACATAAAGAATCTTAAAAATTGCAATGATATTTTGTTCTAAATCCAATAATAGAGAATTCCTTAGCATTTATAATTTCGACTACGTGCTGTAAGCCACAGTCCTATTTAATCTGAGTGCATGATTATTATTTTCTGTTGTGTGGTTTTCAAATGAAGCCTACTTAAAATATAAAAGGGTTTGTACAGTTATTGATGGAGATAAATTGTATTTGCGTATTTTCATAAATATAGAAACTCAAGAACGAGCTTTATTTAGATTGGAGTCGTTATACTCGGCAAAACCTATAATGCTGCTGGGTTATCAATTCGCTGAAATGCGTTTCAGCAACTAATCATTACATTTATGGAAGATACGAATAAGAACTTAATTCATTTACCGTTCAGCTGTACGGTAATTTATTTTAAAGTTGGTATCGAACCTATTATAACTTCAGACTTATCGAAGGGTTTCCAATTGGGAACCCAACTGTACTTTAGACATACTAAATGCTTTAGCTCATAAATTACAACTAGAGCTGAAGTTGCGGATATGACTAAATTAACAATAGTGAGAGAAACATTAGTCATTTCACAAAAGGAAACTATACATTACTCGATAACATATTCCAATATTTTTTAACTATTTTAAATTGATTGATTAAACTATTTAGTAAAACACTGTAGTTAAAATTTTAGGGCAAACCTGTTTTCAGTACCAAACCGTAATCACATACATATAAAAAGAGTAAACCTTGAAAGTGTTTATTTCCAAATATATTGCCACATTTAATCTACAATATTTCAAAATGCTGTTGTTGAACCTGAATGTGTATAGTTCTGCACATATATTATACCGGGTGTCCTAAAAGTCTGGAAACGGCTGAATATATCGAAAAATACGCTTTGGATCGGAAAATGGCAAAACACGCATTTGATATTTTTGAAAAATGCTATCAAATGCTACCAAAATTGATCCCCCCACCCCCGCCCCTGTGGGTGGGGAGCAGGACAACTTTAAAACCTTAAATAAGAACCCCCACTTTTGATTGTAAATTCGCATTCTACGCTAAAAACTACGTAAGTTTTGTCTGAAAAACTTGTTTTACTCTTGATAGATGGCACTGCAATCGCACAAACTGACAAAACATTTTCGATAAAACTTAGTAAACGTAGTTTTTAGCGTACAATGCGAATCTGCAATATGGTATGTACGGTATGTAAATGATAAATTATGCGACCAAATAGTGCGATTGTGAAACAAGACGAAGTCAGAGCACTAAGGTGTTTTTGTTTCGAAGTTAATTTCGGCTCCATGCCATTAGATTTGGCAAGACAATGGTTGCGTTGTCAACATTTACTATTGCCCTCTTTTATTTCGGTTACTCCATTTAAAATTTTTAATTTTTGTTTACACCAATGTCTTATTCTTTAAATTCAAAATGAAACTAATTGACTTCGAGGTTACTTAAGCAGAATCGAATGCCGGCTAGCATGCAGTAGAGACGACTGGCTTTTACTACAAAATGAAATTATTGAATTAGGACGCCACTGAGTCTTTCTATACAACGAATTTCTTAGTTACTGACAAGAACTCAAAATCAGTAAATAGTAGCCAATTACTAGATCACCCGAAATAAAAATTACATAGGCCAGATTGAGCAGGGCGCAGTAATCAGTAACACATGCTGTAATAACATCAAATATAATTGACTAGTGCAAATACTATTATGCAAACTATAAATACATATGCATGGTGTAAGAGGTTAGTACAGGCGCACACATAAATAAGTCATAGGGACTACATTACGAACTTTTCGCTATCACAGATCATAAATAAATTTTACCAGCAGTCCAACGTCAAAGAATTTGATGGTGTGAAACAGCTAAATACAGTTTTACATAAATATTATTATTTTGAAGTCAAAGTAACATTCACTGAACACCCCGAAGGGAAGTCACAGTGCAAAAAGCGATGAGAAGTTCAACAAGGTAATTGTTAGCAGATCTAAATAACCCGGCTTCCCAGAGAGTTCGTTAGTTAGCTCACAACTCCGGCCAGACAGGTACCATAGAATCCACTCACAAGTGTTTCGAGGCCGGGGCACATGGGTTGCTTTCAAATAATATCAAAAGCACAGGGGGCAGCCAACATTGCAGCGAGCTTTCACATCACCAAGTGGATGAAAAGATGCGCTGACAAGAATACGAGAGCTTTAGGCCACAGTTTTACTAAGCAGAAGTTTAACTATGCCGAAGTTGTTGCAAGATCAACCCGCAATTACACTACGTAGTTCGAGCAAGAAGAGGAAGCGAAATGAAATAAACTTACCCTGTTAACTTGACGGGCAACACGTGTCGTGACGAACGACCTCCTTAGTCCAAAAATCCATCAACAACGAGGACTCAATTATTTTGCAAGTAAATCAGTGTCAAAAGCCCCTCAAACCAATCTCACATAGCAAGAGGCAACTGAATTACTCGACCAAAGCAGGTACGTTCTCGATACCAGAGAAAGAGAAGTTCCCAAGCCAGCGCACAAATAAGAAACTTTCCTTAATTCAAAATCCCACCACATAATCTGCTCGAAGCAATAAGTTGCCGATGAACAAAAGTAAATAAAGTTACTAATACGCGGCTTTTGAACCACAATAATATATTGTAATGGTATTAAGCCTACGACTCGACTCTGCTAGCAGTGCAACATAATGGACCAATGCAATATGCACAGAGTTGGGGTGTTTTATGTAGCTGCAATGTTAAACTAAAAATTCAAACAGTAAATGCATTGATAATGAAATGCGAGAAATAATAAAGTAATTGAGTAAGGAACGCAGGAGGCAGAGCTCGTTTTCACAGGGGTCGAAGTTGACTTTTAAATAAATAAAAATAATAGGTTTGTGCATAATAGAAAGCCGAATCGAAAGAAATTAATAGACACAAAAAGGTTTGCTATGTGCAGGTTAAAAGAAGCGTAGCTTTTTATTAAATGCCAATAAAAGTGAAATTTGTGAGGAATCTAAAAGGTAAAGACAGATAGAATCAAATAACAAGACATTGCAAAAGGGCAATTTGAGAAGCAGGCAGAAGGACATGAACGAAGAAAAGGAGAAGTGGTGAACTCGAATAAATCAGTGCATTTAAAATTACAATTAGTGCAATAGCAGAGCAGTAGTTAAAATTAAAGGTGTGTGTACGCAGCGCTACCGAAATAATTTTAGATGTAAGAAAAGGCAATAACTTAGATTATAAGAAAAATTTAAAATAGAATTATGTAATCAAATTTATTTACATTTTGTTATCAAACATAATTTCCGTAATATTGTCTCATAGCAACCAGATTCGTTTTTGTTTAATAACGGAAGAGAACAATTGAAAATTAATTACTTGGCTGTTTGTTGAAATGTGTGCTCCATATTTTTATACAATTTTGATAATAAACGTGTTTTCCAAGCTATAAAAAGTATACAAGTTTATTGCCTATGTGCCAGTGTACAAGTGGGTGTATTTTCAACAAGTTCTGTAACAAAAAACATACAAATTCCATCTACGAGGAAATCGGGGCCGATCAACTCCATTTTGCGAACTTCGACTACAGCCAAGAGGAACATCGGAGCCAAGATTTTAGCAGTCTACGGCAGTGGACAGATCTGCAAGAACATCTCCAGCAGATTTGGCAGCAAGGGGACCAAGAATAGCGGAGAAAATCCAACGACGTCATTACCAGAAGAGGCGATGCAGTCCAACGAATTTTTATAAGGTACGATTTAGCCTAAACAAATAGTGTCAGCGTCCGGAAAACGAGGTGCATACGACTTCTAACCTTGTTAAAGAAAAGGAGATCCTTTCCAAGGCTCTAGCAAAGCCGCATTTTACGTAATTAGCCAGGCGTCAGTAAAATCCGTGGTTTGGCGGAAGTTGATGCTGTGCAGGAAGCGACCAGAAACAATTGCTAAAATTTTGACGGCGTCTGTCTGACGTCACAAAATACGTGACTGCTAAAAATAAAAGTTGTTATTTGTCGCCAAGGTGAAATTTGAATAATTACCTTGCGAATTCTCATATTTCACGAATATTATAACTATCAAAGCACCGCTGTGTGCACTAGTCAACCGATTTGTGATTTGACAGATTTGTGGACCTTAAGCGACCGCGTATTTGAACTACTGACTGTGTATAGTACCATTTCAAATCAATTTTAAAATACAGTCGACTCCGGAACTCACCCTGAGATTAAAGAGCTTGTATTCTACTGAGAGCTAGCGTTTTCTAATTAATTTCAGTTGAATAAAATATAAAGAAGGGCCAACAACCATTTATTTTGTGCAGTAAATAAGTACATTTCATATTTTAACCAGCCTAGTAATTTAATGACAGCCAAAGTTCGAACACAGAAGAATATTATAGAGTGAATTGTGCATTTGGATTTGCCCTAACTTATATAAAAGACAATTAAATTAAATTAATAAATAGACAATTATAGAGCAGTTCATTTGAATATAACCAGTATAATTGATTTAAATCTGTAATATAATAACTAATACCTATATAAACACCAAATCTTAACAAAAATTTTACACTTAAATAATCACTACAAGATAATGTTGTGATATGTATATAATTTATAATGTTTTTAGGTTGGTGGATTGTATAGAAGAATCATTCAATATGTTCGTTTTTCCTCAGTTTATGGCCGGATCCTGTATCATTTGTACTACAGCATTTGAACTAAGTATTGTAAGTATATAGACGTTAAATAGTTTTTTTCTACTCATGTTAAATAATATGTACAGTATTGTTGTGTTTTTAATTATTGAGAAAGTTACCAGTTATTCAAGTAGAATAATTTGTCATTATTCAACTGCTCCAGCCAATAATACACGGAGTTGTTCATTATTCTTCTGTAAATCACGAAGGTGCAACATAGATCAGCAAAGTCTGACAAATTCAAACGTCAAATCTTCCTCTCAATATAAAAATTAATAAAAATAAAATAATTTAATATGTGTAAAAACCCATAGTACATATTTAACTCGTAGGAATGGGCATTATTAACTTGTTGAATAATATACTATTACCTACCGAATATTCAATCAAGGTACGCGCTAATAGCTATCCCGCGTGTGAATGTAATTCCCAATGCTTAGCGGAGGGCATTAAACACACAAGGGAGGAAATGAACTTTTGCACCGGTAATATGTGAATTTTTCTTCGGGCGCATGTTATGTAGCGCAAAATTTCAAAAATTTCACTTCAGGAATTATTATAGTGTCTCTAGATTTCTGTAGTGATATTTTGTCTAATTTCCAAATCAACATAACGTTGTACAGCTTTGGTGGGATATCGATGGTGACATAAACATAAATTCGGGAGGTAACCTCTATATAGGCTCCCGCGGGGAGTTAATAAAAATTGCCTTCCGCTGGTTGGAAATTGACAGTTTTTTTTTTCTAAAACTACAGTGCAAAAGACGACCTACTATAGAGTGAGCAGAAAAAAAAATATTTAGATTTTCGACAAGATGAGTGCGAAAGTTCCTCTTTTATCGTTGAGCTTTTACATGTTTGCTAGTATGTAAAAATATGTATCTCTACTAATTTTCAAAACATTGGAGTAAATTTAAATAATGAAAGCTGTTCACACACTTGTGCATCTAACATTATTTAATTATCCCAAAGGCATTTATCTCTGAGCAATGGAACTATGTCCTAGCTTTATTACTTTACCTCATATTTTACTTGTAATGTGTATTTTCAGACCAGTCCTCGGGAGTTTAAATTTTATTGGATGTTGAATTATCTAATATGCATGCTAATAGAGTTATTACTTTACTGCTGGTTTGGAACGGAATTGAATTATGAGGTGAGTAAACTGTTAATAGTTATTTTGCTTCAGTAAAGCATCATTGTGGTAATATAACTACTAACTAAACTGTAGTACAATGTAGTATAGTATAGAATATAATGTACCAGTACATCTGGTCTTAGCCGATTTTCACAACGCTTTTAATATCATCGAAGTGTGGTTAATTTTAAACAAAAAGGTGCGTGGGACGCCCTACCAAAAGAGGGGTAGATGATATTAAAAGACTGGGAGAGACCCGCGCTAAAGAGTGGCCGAATATAGGTTGAAAAAGAAGACGAAGAAGTGATTATATTCTACACTAGAATTATAACAAGATTATACTTAGCCAATCAATAATGCGTTTTTAGGTACTTCGCTAGAAATAGTAACATACAGGTTACAGAAACTAGATTGACTCTCAAGGTAGGTCATGAAAGGCGCTGTGATCATATTTGATGAAATGGCAATATGTGGAAAGTTCTCAAACATACAAAGTTGGGTTATATTTTAAATGACAAGTAATCAGTACCGGTGGGTAGAGGGATTTCATGTGACAGGTTCTTTGTGTTTTAATGTGTGAAAATTGCTGTTGCTGGGATAGAAGGTTTAGCAGAGCCTGGTTGTTCAACTTAACACTATTATTTCCGCAATCCATTTAACAAGAACTGATAATACACCATACCGCAATGTTGCGTACGCCTCCGTTTTATTGTGTCATTTATCTTAAATAAGGTTAACAATTTAATGTCAATATGATAGATGTAAAAATGTTACCAATAGGAAACTTGGAAGTTGCTTCCAATTTTCACCGCGTCTCAATCTAGATTCTGTAACCTGTACATGTTGCGAAACAAACTCTATTTAGATTATCAGCAATTACTCAAATTAATGAAAAAATGAGAATAAGGATTGATATTTTATAGCTCCTATAAGTTTTCAAAATATCTAAAAAAGACAGTAGTTGTGAATTTGATGATTCTAGAGGGTTTCTAAACGTGTCTTTTTTAGTATCTTGATACTTATCCTTCGGACCAGGTAGGCAGTATATACAATCTTTTATTTTTTAACAACCTGTATATCAGCTTGTGGTCAAACGCGTACCTTTATGCTTTTACAGCAGAAGTTGATTTCATAATTTCACAATGTCAATTTTCTTATGCTTGGATCTTTGCAAGACATATGGTATACAGGGTGATTCAAAAATGGTTTGGTATCTATTTTTGAAAACGGAAATTTTAGGTAAGTTTGATGAATGTCAGTTTTTTGAATTGGGATGTTTAATAACAATAATAATTTTATTAAAAAATTGGTAAATAGCTTATTTCAAAATGCATCTTCAGCTGTTAATATTTCAGAGGAATGATTGTAAAGTTTTTTTTTTTATTTTTGCCGTACTCCGCTAGTAGTCCCCAACAACCCCTCCAGAGGAAATGCGCCATTTTTGAATCACCCTATATATATATATATTAATTTAAATAAAATGTGATATTTACGTTACAATTCAAAGATAATATAATTTGAATTATGTTGCTATTATACCGCGTACAATAACATAGACCCACCTACTTAATGTAGCTAAGTGGTCATTTGTACGGAACATAAAATTTATTAATCTACATTTCTGATTTTGCTTTAGAGTGCTAGTATGACGGATGCCGTTTATATGAGTGATTGGTATACCTATGGTCCAAAATCTAAAAAAGCCTTATTCATACTTATGGAACGTTCGAAAAGACCATTAACAGTGAGAGCAGCAAAACTATTTGATTTGTCACTAGGAAGCTACACAAAGGTATTTTACTATAGTTATCTAGATACTATTTAATATAATGTAATATTTTACAGATATTACGGGGAGCGTATTCTTTGTTTGCTGTACTTCAACATTTAATGCATATGAATAATAATGCACAACATTAAAAATGCACATTGCTTATTATTCATGTTAAATAGCTGAACTGTACACCTCAATTGAAATATATTACCATAACTGAATTTAATAAAATGCACCGTAAAAACCTGTATTTGTAAGTTTTTCCATTATATTTTAATAATATTGCTTTTATTCAGTCCTGTCATTTATTTTCACTTTAATCCTTAATTTTTCCCCTCAATGGTTTCAATTGAGCTCAGGATACATTCATACAACATTCTGGTGAAGATCCTGTATAATGTGGATCCCGTGAATTATGGTTAAACATCAGAAAGATAACACATTATGAACAACATTACACATTGATACCATTATGGAACTTTTAACACTATGCATTAAAACAACATACTTTCAACTAAACAATGAAATTTACAAACAAGATTACGGGATGGCAATAGGTTCTTATTTATTTCTCATTGTTAGTAACATTTTTATGGAAGACTTTGAGCAACAACATGTCTACACATACACCAACAAACCAGTAGTTTGGTAGAGACATGTCGATGATGTTTTTGAAGTTTGTCCTTTGGCCTCGTGATATGGATGAGGGGGACAAATTTCTTGAACATATTAACAGTAAAGAAACCTCTATAAAATGCACATTAGAAACAGAGCAACACGATCACAGTAGTAGACGCGTGTTAAATCGCTGACACATTATCTTCAAAATATAGTGACTGCGTCGCCATAAAATTATAAAACTATGCCAACTACACGTGCCGATAAAACCCAATTGGAAAGTACAAGTTTCACTTCTGGAGAATGCTTCATTTCAAAGATATTGGAAAATGAAGATTTTATTAACAAAATGGCGGAGCGCTTATCCGTCCATGTGTCCAAACGACTTGAGGAACGAGTCAAGGAGTTGGAGCACAAGGTAACTTCACTCGAAAACACGGTACGTGAGCTAGTACAAGCGGGCGATAATAAAGAACAATATGAGCGACGTAACAGTCTCCGCATTTATGGTATCCCTGAGAAACCCAACGAAGTCGTAACTGATACCATTGTACAACTCATTAGTACTAAACTTGATATAGAGATTCCTGAATATAGCATAGACGTGGCGGATCGCTTACCTGGTGCACCCAATAAACGACGCCCAGTTTACACAACGTTCCATCAGAAACAACGTTTTTGCCAAAAAGAAACTTAAGGGAATTTCAATTGTTGTCAAAGAAGACTTGACTAACGTATGGGCGGCATTACTAAAGGAGGGGGTAAACCAGTTTACGAACAAGAGTATCTGGACTTATAACGGAGTAATCCATGTGAAAAAGAACTCTAAAATCTTCAAAATATCATCGGATACGGACCTTCTATCCTGTGTTAATGAAACTAGGCAACGATGAACCCACCTCAAGCTCGCAATACCGTGGCACATAGCGAAAAGTACCAACTTAGTTTTATCGTAAATATACCCAGCAATACGCTTGCAATCAATTTTGTTTCTTTCTGTTTCTTTTTTATTTTTGTTCCGCATTCTCTCGTTGCATTTAATTTAAATTATCTCTTAATTTATTACATCTAACTCGTTCATTTATTTGTATTTTGAAAGTTATACATATTATTCTCTTAGGCTCCATTATCATTAGTTCATTGCAGACCACCTTTAAAATTTTGTAATTTTTATTTAATTTGTTATATTATAAATCTATAACCAATTTGGTTCTATTATATAAGTGGAGACTAATGTTTAGAAATAAATGTCTTCGTTAGCCTTGCCTATATCAAATAAATATGTGTAATGTGAAACAGAACTATAATTCTCAAATCTAACATAAATATAGTCATTTTGTAATCATGACTTTTAGTATAGCTCATGTAAACATAAGATCATTACTACCCAAATTTCATTTATTAGTAGAATTTTAGATAATAATCCATATGACTTGTTTTGCATTTCAAAAACCTGGTTAGAAAAAAAATATACCAAATAGTTGGCTGCAGTTCGTGACTATAATTTAATTAGATTTGACCGAGATGAACGCGGCGGCGGTGTGTGCATATTTGTAGAAAAAAAGGATGAAATTCTACAGATTAAACCAAATCTTGAAAGCTTAAATTATTTCTAAATAGAGTTACTTTAGCAGTAGGTAGTGTTTATCGCCAACCTAACCTTAATTACAAAACATTTTTAAATGAAATTGAACAATTGTCAGGCCATTTTATTTTTCTTTAATTCCTATAGCTACATAACCATTTGGAGCAGTTTTGGTACAAAGTTGGCGAGCTGCCTGTATATCGGGTACGTTTCGGTAATGTTGTATCGTATAATACTTCAGCTTCTCTCATCAAACAAAAATTCAAAAATGCACGTGGCTCTTGGCTTCATTTAACAATCTGAAATTTCGCGCGAATCTCTATGCAGTCGCATTTGCAGCTGGCTGTCCCATCGCGTGTAAAAACGCTCGTTTTCAATATTTTCCAAAAACACAATCAATGGGAGCGCGTGAGATACCTTTCTTGAATTTTAAAAACATCAGTCGATCCCTCTTGCACCGAGACGACTTCGTCGTCATCGGGTGAAGTTACTGCTTTCCTATTGGTTACACCTGGCAGACGCGAGACAGCAACTTGGGCTAAAATCGTGGCTTGTGGTTCTTCTTGAGTCAGACGATGCTTGACAAGTAGTGAGAGTGGGCTGTTGTATTTCGGGGTGTAGTGCTGGTCATGTTCGCTTTGTTGGCTTAAGCCATTCATTAATTACGGAGGCCCGTTGGCCTGATTATTCCCGCCCAAAAAGAGAGTTAATTACCGGCCACGCCGATGTTTGTAATTGCGAAGGGGACAGAGCGTCCCGCGAATAATGCATGGAATCTATTGGACGCCGCTGCTTCCACCTACATCACGTCAACAGCAGTAAATGCGATAACCGTCGCCCGCGTACAACAAGCAACGCCACGCTTTGAGGCCAATCCACTAATTAAGGTAGTGTGCGCTTTGTTGTATCTAAATGTAATTAAAACTCACATATTTGTGTAATAAAATTGTTTGTCGCAAGCTGGCTTTGCATTGTAATTAAAACTCACATATTTGCCGTCCGACGCCTCATTCAAACTTGGTACATTCACGTACAAATTTAACGTTTGTGTAATAAATTTGTTTGTCGCAAGCTGGCTTGGCGTTGTAATTAAAACTCACATATTTGTCGTCCGACGCTTAATTCAAACCTGGTACAAATTTAGCATTTGCGTAATAAACTTGTTTTGTCGCAAGCTGACATTCAAATATAATTGAATTTCACTTATTGTCCGCCTTAGTTCTGCGTAATAGTTATTAGCTAAGGCGTCTGCCAGCTGGGCTTCATTCATTTTAGTATTTACCCTTATAACTGGCTATATTGTTGTACATGCCGACCACGTCGACACAGCTGTAAAGTTTCGGCCATGTAATGTGGCCTAATAGATATGTTAACTATAAATGACTTATGATTTTTCCTTGTTCTTGTGCATGTTTGTTTACAGGGTGACTTAGTCACTATGTCAAGATCGATGTAAGGTGAGACCCGGACGTGGTGATTAAGCGTTGCAGGTAGGTTGGCGTGCTTGTCGCTACGCTGCTGTCTCCAGAGTTAATATTTGAGAATCCTACTCCGTTTGGCTTTCATGATTCGGTTAAGCGCGGGTCTTCCCTATTGGATCTTGTGGCGCCCATTTATTTTGTAACATTCTATACATACCGACCCGCTTGCTCTGCGGTATCCCACGTCTAGGACCACGCCCATCTTCCTGTGCGTATTCGAGCCGTGGCCTTTAGCCTGTTTTGTAGCGATTTCCAGTAAGTGTGGACGTTTCCCGGACAGAATTAGTATTCGGCACTCGCTCATCCGTGAGTATCGTTTAAGTAGTTTGATACTGTAACAGGCTTATTTGGTGCCCAACGTGGGGATATTAATGACTGAAGGTATCGACCTTGTCTTTTTGAAGTAATAGTTAGAATTTCGATTCTTTGTCGTTGATATTGTTTAGCCTTGAGCTAAGTTGACACTTTTTGTTGTACCGTACCGAACTGACGTTGAAATCAGTAAAATTTATCGATTCTGACGTTCTATGAGTACCGATTTTGACGTTTTTTTTCTGTTTGGTATTGCACCGCGTTGATTTTTGGTGGACAGGTTGGAAATCATTTTTGCCTTCATTACCATGTTTTGGCTTGTTGGTAAGTTGTGGTTTGCTGTTGGTGTGCTTGGGGAGATTCGCTCATGCGGTTTATTAAGTCCCTCAGACCATCTTCTTAGTTGATTTGGTGTAGTTATTGGCTTTTGACTTTCATCGCCCAACTTTTCTTGTCGACTTCTTCGTGGACACCCCTGACATGTATCGCAGTGTCGTTTATCGACGTAGCTTTTTTATCGATGATTTGTTGTCGCTTACCGTACCCTAGTTGTCATGTTGCCTCGTACCGTGTTCTTTGTGAACAAATTTTGCTGAAGCTTCTGAGCTTTGTGTAGAGGCAGTGTACGGCTGTCCGCATGAGGTTTCTTGAGTGGAAAGTATTCAAGTATTTAAATCATTTTGACTGTTGGTGTGTAGTGATGCCCTGTTGTTTTTATGGCCAAGAGCTCTTTTACCGTACCGTTGGCCGTCGCCATTTTAACTACTGAGGTGACATTCCATAAAGAGAGCGTATTTTTGGGCACTTTGTTTCGTGCGGACCCTGTCGTAGTAAGGTCACCCCTTTGGGCCGCATGGAGTTCTGTCAAGGATTCGTTGGGCTTGCTTCATCGAACGCCTGCACCGTTGGAGACTTTGTTCTTTCGGATTTTTTTTAGTGTTCGGTGTTGGAGTTAATTTCGAGCTCGCGCTTACCGGTTTAATAGTCGATTTGGCTCCGGCATCGGCATCGATGGAGGATTTCGGTGGACTGAGCTTTCCTAGTTCCGTTACTATCGATTATGACCATTTTTGACCCATTTTTCCCTTTTGGTCGTTCATCTTCTTCCTTCGGGTACTCATATCAGTTGTGGGATTCACACAATGTGTTGATATCGGGTCGCGCAGCGTGCCCTGTTCAGGTAACCCTTGGGTATAATTTTGGACTTCCATTTCGTTACCCCTGCTCTTCCCTGTGTTCTATTGGAAGGTTGGTCGGAAGTGTCCACAGGAGTAAGATCTATTCTAAAATCGTAGCTTCCGGTTTTTTTGAGACAGACGGTGCTTGACAGGTAGTGAGGGTGGGCTGTTGTGTTTCGGGATGCAGGGCTGGTGGTGTCCGCTTTGTTGGCTTAAGCCACTCATTAATTATGGAGGCCCGTTGGCTTGATTAATCAGTCTTTTTGGACGGGATTCTTCCCAGTGAGCTAATTACCGGCCACGCCGATGTTTGCAATTGCCAAAAGAGCAGAGCACATTTCGTTCCGCGAATAATGCAGGGGATCTATTGGACGCCGCTGCTTCCACCTACATCACGTCAACAGCAGTGAAAGCGATAACCGTCGCCCGGCTACAACAAGCAACGCCGTGCTTTGAGGCCAATCCACTAATTAAGGTAGTGTGCGGTTTGTTGAATCTAAATGTAACTAAAACTCACATGTTTGAATTAAATTTAACGTATTGTCCGCCTTAGTTGTGCGTAATAGTTATTAGTTAAGGCGTCTGCCAACTGGGCTTCATTCCTTTTAGTATTACCTTTATAACTGGCTAGATTATTGTACATGCCGACCACGTCGACACAGCTGTGAAGTTTCGGCCATGTAATGTGGCATGTTTGTTTACAGGGTGACTTAGTCACAGTATCAAGATCGATGTAAGGTGTAGCCCGAACGTGGTGATTAAGCGTTGCATGTAGTTGGCGTGCTTGTTGCTACGTTGCTGTCTCCAGAATATGTATTTGAGAATCCTACCACGTTTGGCTTTCAAAATTCGGTTAAGCGTGGGTTTTTCCCTATTGGATCTTGTAGCGCCCATTTATTTTGTAGCATTCTATACATACCCACCCGCTTGCCCTGTGGTGTCCTGCTCCTAGGACCACACCTATCTCCCTGAGCGTATTCGAGCCGTGGCCTTTAGCCTGTTTTGTAGCGATTTACAGGGTAAGTGTGGGATTTTGCCAGACAGAATTAGTATTCGGCACTTGCTCATCCGTGAGTGTCGTTAAAGCAGTTTGATACTGTAACACAATCTTGTGTAATTGCTTCTACAACATGTGACTATGCCTGCTGCCTGGGTGATTTTAACATTAAATACTTAAATTTAAACGATTATAAAACTCAGTATTTAATTAATTTTTCGATGACCGCTTGTTAATGAATTATTTTTCCTAAAAAAGGATGAATTAATAGACGTCATTAATACACTGTTTTTGATTAATACACTTTTTCATTAATTAACTGTTTTTAAAAAAAGAATGGATTAATAGACCTATTAATACACTGTTTTTGATTAATACACTATTTTTCATTAATTAACTGTTTTTGTGATTTTGAAGTTTTGATGATAGTTTGCATGGACGTTAGTTGTATTAATCAAATTTTTCGCCACAAAAAAAAAGATTTTGCGGTCAACGAAAAAATTTTGTAATGAACTCATTTGTTAATGGGAGATTAATAATCTCAACTATTATAGGCTCTTCGCACTTCGCCTTCATTAACACACTTGTTGGTTAAATAACTATTAATTGATTTACTTAATTTTAAGCGATTAATTGAAAGCCCAACTCGTTTAACTACTTATTCAGAAACCCTCATAGATTTATGCATAATCTCAAAACAAAATATTGTAATAAATGAAGGACTTGAAGTCTTCCCCACGAATTTAATAATAAAATAAAAAATAAATTCGTGGGGAAGACTTCAAGTCCTTCATTTATTATTAAATCCAACCTCACTTCAAGCAGCAATGGATCAACTCCTACTCAAAATATTGTAGTTGATTGGTCTGTTTTACAAAGTATTTTTGCAGATCATGAAATAATAGAATGTACACTAAATCTTCGCATTAAATTGCAATGATGTCCTTAAAAAACTGCTAGGAATTTTAAAGATATACATTTGGATAATTTTAATAATGATTTAAAACTGATACCGTGGCAAACAATATTTCGCCTCAATGATATTAAAGACAAGCTGGCCTTTCTCACGGATTCTATATGTTAGCTATTCAATAAACATGCACCTGCAATAGTATATTAAAGTATGAGTGGATAACAAGGTCTTTAAAACACGCGCGAGTTTTCGAGCACGACGGCGTAGCCGGAGTGCTCGAAATAGAGCAAGTGTTTTAAAGACCAGTTATCCACGAATACTTCACGCTATTTTTTTATTATACCTCCAATACTGGAAATAAATTACGCACTAAAAACTTGGAAATAATTTTTGTCGTGCTAAATCGAGAGGGCATAATAATATTGCTACTATAGTTACGAGAATTATTTACGTTTTTGTCGCGTCCATGTCCGTTGTTGCATTCAGTCGTTTCCTTGACAACCTTTAAAAATCGCCTGTATTCGCACGCTCAGGCGTGCTTTAAACGGCGATTCTGATGCAGGTATAATAAAAAAACTATTAAAGTTACTAATCAAAATAAACCGTGGATTACTGATAATGTTAAGTTCTTAATGAATTTGAAATATGAAGCACATAAGAAGTATATGAGAACCAAGCAACGTCAACATTTTAATTACTACAAGCAATTACGCAACCTGACTAATTATACATTTAAACATGAAAAACGGGAGTATTTTGACTTTGCGATTCATAATAAACCTTTCAAACATCTATGGAATCAATTAAAACAGCTTGAGATTAAAAATAAAGTCGAACCTGATATGAGTGAATTGAAATGGGCTAATGATATAAATAATTTTTGTTTAGATGGAATTCTTAATATAGCCCCTGATAATGACACAATAAGTTTTTACAAAAATAACAAAATATGACCTAATATGAAAGAAGTAACATTTGATACTGTAGATGTCGGTATGGTAACAAGTATAAAATTAAAACACAAGCGTGCAGCAGTTATGATGATTTGTTTGTTTGTTTTGTTTGTTATGGACAAGGCCTAGGCATGTGGAGTACCAGGTACCTTACACACCGACTGCTTTGGTCATATGGTCAAAGTCCTACTTAGAATTTTGCCGAGACTAGGGAGTTCCAACTAGAGATGGGCGCGTGAGTGAATTTTCGCTCACGTCACGCACGTTTCACGCTTGCTTTAAACAGTCACGTTCACGCACGTTCACGCTCACGTTCACTCACGTTCACGGCGTGACACGCCACTCACGACGTGACACGCAGCTTTTATTTCAAAATTTAAATTTAGACAGAACAGAATGTTCAAATTTAAAACCAATGAAAAAACCCTAAAGAGAACTAAAAATATGTTTTGCACCTGACATAATTTACGTGATTAGTTGCAATCAGAATAGTTGACATAAAAAGAAAAAAATTAAAATTGACTACAATAACTTCCACAAGGGGTAAATACTGATTTCTCGCAAATATATTTCTTGCAGCTATCTTCAAAGACATTACTTTTAATACCAAAAGCTGTCATTGGTATGAGTACAGAAGGTATATGTTGCTAGGCAACACTTTTAATTCGTAGGTTTGAAAGTACTTTTACGTACAAGGATCAACATTTTCAGCGTTAAGGCGAGTATACAAAAAAACATTACTTTTATTAGAATAATAAGTTCATCTACACATCTACACATTAAAATGTTGATTTAAAAATAATATGTAATCAACATTTTCAGCGTTAAGTCGAATTCTGCGCTCTTCTAAAATTCGCCCAGATGTAGAAATACTCTTTCGTTTGTAGCGGAACTTGCCGGTATGTTTAAAATTTCTCAAGTTTTTTTAACAGTGGCGTATTTACACTGTTTTTCCAAAATCCTAAAATGTCATCTACATTTCCGAATTTTAATTTAACATACTAATTTAGTTCTGTTTCGACATCATCCTAATTACATGTGTCATCGTCAGAGCTATCTCTAAGTGTAGAAAGATAAGAATCTGATGCTGATGTACCAGTTTTGAGTCGTTTGCTATGTATTTCATCATTATCATCTATAGTTTTATTTGCATTATAAACTTCCCTTTTATGTCAAGGTACGAACTTTAAGGATTTATAATGAGGGTTCAAAAATAAAGCCACATAATGTATTATAACTTGTTTGGCACAATTTGTGATTTAATGAATTTAAAAGTTGCTGCACCCTGCAGTTTTTTATTCGTTACTAAATATTTTACGTGAAATTAACGTGAAACGTGAATCACGCCTTGGAAATTTTCACTCACGTTCACTCACGTTCACGTCACGATTTTCAAATATTAGTCACGTTCACGACGTGACACGCCGTGACACGACGTGACACGACTGTTTTCACGTCACGCGCCCATCCCTAGTTCCAACCCTAGCAAGGGATCTTTTACATGCTACACATCGTAGTAACATGGGACCCACAGCTTTACATCACTTCCGAATGATGGCATTCTGCAGAGGTTTTTATCCACATTTTTTTATTTTGAAAAACCTCACCGGGACCGGGAATCGAACTCGCGACTCTACGATCAGTAGCCAGGATGCTTACCACTGAGCTACCAGCCCCGGCTATGATGATTTAAATATATTTATGATAAAAATATGCTGTCCCACAATTCCCTCATACGCATTTGATTAATGAATGTTTAATGTCTAATATTTTTCCAGATACCTGGTAAAACGCTGTTGTTATTCCTATCCCCAAAATTAAAAAAACCTATTAGTATTAAGGATTTACGTCCTATAAGTATCTTACCTGTTCTTTCAAAAATACTAGAGAAGATTATTAATTACCAACTTCGAGGTCATTTAAATAGATACAATATAATACCATCGCATCAATCTGATTTTAGACCTATGCACAGCTGTACCACTACAGTGCTAAACCTAACTGACAAGATTTTTTCTGCTACTGATAAAGGACTTGTAACTGCTCTGACATTACTTGCTTTCAGTAAAGCTTTCGACACTTTAAATCACGAACTCCTTGTATCAATATTGCATTATATAGTCCAGTCAACGAAGACTAAAAAAGGTCGAATAGGGGAAATAATTCGTGTAGTCGCAAATTTTTGTACAGTGGTAGAGGAAACTGCCATGAAAAACATACTAAAAATCCTGACCGGTAGGGGGTGAGCCGCGGAGGGGGGTGGGGGAGCGTTTAAAGGTAATTTTTCATGTTTTTCTTGAATAACTCGAAACTCTAGCGACAAAATGTCCATGTATAAAATTAAACTACATGAAATTTCCTACACAAAAGGTTCTAATCATTTTTTCTCTAGGAGAAATAGTTTTGCGAGATGCAGGGGATGGAAGAATGGTGGATTATTAAAAATAGTGTTTTAATAGTATAGAATGAATGTTTAATGTTAAATAAAGTGGCTTCAGATGGAATATTAAATGTCTGTACATAGAGATGCGTGAAAATAGATGGCTGGTTGGAATGAGGTCAAGCACCTTCCTCCTTTGTGCGTCTCCCCTCCCATTATACCATTCCTACTTCCACAACGGCAACACGTCCTGACGCCCTAAAGATGAAGAAATTCTGCATCAATGGAGAAGATATTCAATTACATAGAAGGAAATGAAGACTGCCAGTTCTCCTTGGACTAGTTGTAGGAACAAGTTGCAGGAACAATACCTCATATAAAAACAATCAACGAGAGAATGAGAGAAAAATATGGAGACCACATTGTTTTCAACACAATTCGCACAAGAAAAACTGTTGTGTGCTTTCGTAGTGCAGGTGAATAAATGTTGAATATGTGGTATTCTTCGAGGTGCAAAGGCGAACAGGCAGAACGGTAGAGAATTGTAATAGCAGCTGCCGCAATAATCTTTTAAGATATTTAGTCAATAGCGTATGACAATAATGTTTTTTCACCTTGTGACAAATTGTGTAATGGAGCTGAGAAAATGGTACCTCGTATACTCCGTGTCTTTATGGACTGCATTTCAGCAAAAAAAGGGCAAAACAGTAAATTGAAAAGAAGCTGACATCTATATTCCATGCCCTCATTGCTGCCATTAGTGGTGAAAGAAGTGTAGTACCTTTCCTGCCATTCATTAATTCACCACCAAGTGACTACAACACGGTGCACACGGCTTTACAATACGCTGCCAACGATGGCCAGCAGCAAGGTGCCGCACTTTGTTTTGTTACTTTCGACCAACCGTTGTACATAAAGGCTGGAGAAATCCAGTCTGGGACAATTTCCGTGAGATTGGGAGGATTTCATACATTCATGTCCTTCATGAGTTGCATTGATCACACAATGGCAGGGTCTGGGCTGAAAGAAATGTTATGCCTAGTTTATGCTGCAAATTCAGTTAACAAGATCTTAACTGGGCATGCTTATAGCAGAGCCGTTCGAGGACATTTACTCGTTCAAGCTGTTTTAGCTCGGATCAATCCCGAAGAAGCCAACGTCTCAGAAGAAGACAAGAAGGAGATTATCAGCATTTTAAGCAATATGGAAGACCTTACTATACAAAAGATTGAGGTGATGCTTGGTTGGCGTAAATTTTTAAAAATTTCAAGAATGAGCTGAATGAGAATGGACCTACCGCTGCTTTGTGGGTGCAGTATTTTAACCTGGTTTCATTGATGAAGAAGTTCATAGATTCTGGGATTATTTTGAGTAATTAATGTAGTTTTTTTGTTAAATCTAAGTTCGTTTAACATTACACATTAATTGTATATCATTAAAACACTATTTTTAATAATCCACTATTTTTCCATCCCCTGTATCTCGCAAACTAGTCTTCCTATAGAAAAAAATAATAGAACCTTTTATGTAGAAAATTTTATGTAGTTTAATTTTGTACCGGTACACTTTGACGCTAGAAGCCGCGGTTTTCGAGTTATTCCAGAAAAACGTGAAAACATTACCTTTAAACGCCCCCCCCCCCCCCCAATTCCCCTATTTTTCCTTCGTTAACTGTACTAATACATGCTTATCGCCATCTGCTACTCAATTACTTCGATCTTATTTATCTAGTAGAGAACAGTGTATCAAACTGCGCGATGAAGTCTCTGACTTAAAACGTTTAAACAAAAGTATCCCACAGGGCTCCATTCTTGGTCCCCTGCTATTTACAATTTATACATGTTCCTCTCATAAGGTTATAAGATATTATAAAATACAAACCTACGCCGATGACACCCAACTATATTACTCCTTTCATTGTAGTGAAACAGCTGATGCTGTGTCGAAGATAAACAGTGATCTTGCAAGTATTCATAGTGTATTCACTAACCATTGTCTTCTCTTGAAGCTATCAAAATCGGTGTATTTATTGTTTGGCCCTTCAAATAAAGCAAATTCAATTAACGATAACTTTATCTTGCACATCAATAATACTAAAATGCAGATGCAAAGTGAAGTAAAAAGTTTAGGCGTGTGATTAGACAATTCCTTTAGATATGAGAAGCAAATAAATTTTTGTGTTAAAAAAGCCTACTTAAATTTAAAACTAGTTTATCCTCACCGACACTCACTTAGTAGCAGGCTAAAGTCAAGGTTATGTGAGTCTCATGTTTAACCTATGATAGATCTTCTAGAATACAACGAGTACAAAACTTTTGTATTAGACTAATATTTGGAATTCGTAAATTTGACATAAATTAGTCCCATTAAAGTGGCTCAATATGAAGTTCCGCAGATATCTAGCAACAGCCTCTTTGTTTCATAAAATTATGACGAATAAACACCTTCATACTTATACAATAAAATTCAGTTCAGAACAGATGTCCATAATATAAATGTTAGAAATAAAGGATTAATTACACCACCCGCTGACCGCACCGTGTTATATCAACGGTCATTTCATTTACAAAATCTATAATAAATTAATGCTGAATTGAAATCATGTACCTGTAGCACATTCAAAATTAAACTAAAAGAAAAATTACTTGCAAAAATGAGATATGAGTCTTAAAATTTAATATTTTGGGTTTTCTTTTTGGATCTATTGTTTATTATAGCAAATGTGAGAGCAATTAAATAAAATTATAATTGATTAAGTTTAAGTTTAAGATTATTAAGGTTTAAGCTGAAAACCAAATGCGTGTCTGTATGGCACGTATTTTGAGCTTACGCCTTAAGATTTTCAACGTACGTTGTAATTCCTCCTTTTGTACATCTTGGCATGTGAGTTGAAAGAGAAAGACTTTTATTATTATTATTATTATTATTTTCAGTTACTTTTTCTTGATACACTAATCACACGGACAATAAATACTTTTGGAACATTACTATAACTTAAGAAAACCGGCACTAATAGGTACTTACATTTTAACTCCAATCATCACAAACACAAAAAGACAGGTGTTGTAAAAAATCTCTACGACATCGACAGAGCCAAACTTGATTAAATTAAAAAAAAGTGATAACATTTATTGTAGATGTTTTACAAGATAATGGCTATCCAGAGACTCTTGTTCGTAACATTTTCAGTACACGAAACAATGCCACACACATACAAAGAAATGACACTCAAAAATATGATACTCTAACTATACTATATATTCCGATCATATCTGACAAAATTAGATGAATTGGAAATAGATTCAATGTTAGGACGGTATTCAAAACGATGAAAATCTTTCGAACAGTTCTTACAAAACTAAACAGTTCAACAAAGAACAACATTCAAAGAATTGTATATATAATATTCACTGTGAATGCGAGAAATACTATATCAAACTATATGAACAAAAGTGATGCTAAAAGCAGAGCAAGTGTTGTAACAATTATTTCAAGAAAAAGACAATATTAGTGGTTAGGTAAAGGCATGACATCAAAACTGTAGTCCATAAGGTTAAAAATGTTATCAATCTTAATTTCCTTTATAAAAATTTGAATATCTGGTTGCTAGGTGACCAGACTGTCATCTATTTTTAATAACTAGACAAGCTTGAAAATTGTGTGTTGAGGCCAGATTAAGCTCCCCAATTATCTTGTAAAATCAAAAATAAAGTTATTAGTTACTCCAATTGTATGTGTAGTTATTCACAAGTGTCTTGTGCATCTGTGGGTTAAATTGCCAGTTGTTAAGAGGTCCAGATGGAGCAGATAAGTCAGCAGAAGCATCGTCCAAGTGCGAGTGGCTTCGGGGCTCTATTTCCAGGAGTAAGCAGCTTCGTCCAGGAAAAATAGCACCTGCTACGAATAGGGAGGACATTCAGGAAGCAATACATGCAGAAATACCAACCAGCAAGCAATTTCCAGGTTCAATATTCCCGTGGCGTCACTAAGAGAGCGTATCAGCGTCCAAGAGATCTCCCATCAAGGTATATTTTCACAGAGAAAGCGTTGGGGTAGGTCTATAAATTTTGGACTGCTGCAAGATCAGACCGTCTATGAGGTAGAGAGCCATATGCCAGGGGTGCAAAACCGTTCAGTTTCCAGATAAATAAGTAGCCTGCTTTGAAAATGCGAAATTACGCCGCATTTTGCAGTTTTGTGCCGGATATCAAACAAAAACAAGTCACGTGTCTCTCATGACGTCACAGTTAGAAACAAAACGTACTTAGTAGTTCCTACGTCAAAGAATTAACGTTTACCTGATGCGTCTTTGCCTTTTTGGTGGTTTTAAAACTCAATTTACGCTGTTTTGTACACCGCAGATTATTTTGTTGTTGAGTCAAATTTAGAGGTTAGCTAAATGTCAGATGGAATTGTGCATTTGCCCGAATTAGATGCGAGTATTTATCTTAGAAAAAGTTATTTTTTATACTAAGTTTTTCCTAAATTTGGTAAATCCACGACCCTGAAACCAAGATTGTCTCATGTTCTATCGAGTTAGTTCCGAATTTAATGCAAGTAGATAAGATAAGAAAACGGCAATAAACCATTTACTTTTTGTAAATTTTAGTACAATCTTAATTCTTAATACACAATTAATCCCCTCCAACAAAGATTCTTTGCCCAGACTACAGACAGAAGGCGTTTACCAGCTCCAATGTACCTGTGGCAAATCTTACATCGGAGAAACGGGAAGAAGCATCCAATGTCGAATAAAAGAACAGCAGAGCCACACACAACTTGGAAACATACAAAAATCAGCCACTGCAGAACACTTATTAGGACCAGGGGACCACAGAATAAATTACGACTCCGTAAACATACTAGCCAGAACTAAAAAATACTTCCCTCGTGTTATTCGGGAATCCCTAGAAATTATTAAAAATCCAAACAATTTCAATCGAGAAGACGGCTATCGCCTTAGTAACACATGGAAGGTTGCAAAACCAATCCATCCATAAACAAGTTTTAGGTGAGCAACCAAGCGGAAAAACGACCAATCCGAATAACATACAAGATCTACATAAGCAGCCAACCGTAACAGCTCCTCGGAATATAACCAGGAGTAAAAGGCACCAACATCAGTCTTTAGAAAACTTCTGAAGAAGCTGACAGCATGAGCAGCGAAACCTCAAGTTCAAATCGACGACCACGGCATAACCCGGAAGAACATATCATTACACTCTTAATTTGCTCTGAGTATGACAGGTGAATTTCGATTGAAACTAAATAACACTAGTCAACACAGTTTGGTTTTCTTATACATCAATACGTGTAGTTTATATCTTTAGTTTTGCTGATTCTGAATCTGATTTCAAATTGGCTCCATCACGTCAGAATTTTGAGAAATGGTCTTAAATAGTTTTTTTCAAAAAAACGCATTAAATTTTATGCAATTTCAAAGTTACTTTTATATCATATAGTACAAAAAATATTGTTCTGTCGAACAATGAGTGGAAATGTCTAAACATGTCCTTGCATGTTTCCTACGTCAGAGCACTTAAACCGAGCCCATTTTTGCTCTGGAACCAATCAAATTAAGAATTGGTCGATTTATGGCTATGTGGGAATACGTATAAAGAGCCACACCGGCTCTTTCGATTCAATGTAAATCAGTTTGTGATAGCTGAACGTCTTTTTATTTCATAATGTGTATAAATAATCTAAACAGCTTTTGTTATGTATGTGGAGAATTCA
This sequence comes from Agriotes lineatus, assembly GCA_940337035.1. Taxonomy (NCBI): domain Eukaryota; kingdom Metazoa; phylum Arthropoda; class Insecta; order Coleoptera; family Elateridae; genus Agriotes; species Agriotes lineatus. The sequence goes on from OW679194.1 coordinate 111,383,709, forward strand.
CTACCCACCAACATAAGCGGAATATTACATCTTCAATAGAAAACTTACATTTTCACTATTTTGGCTTAACCATTAAATATCAGGACAAGCCATACACTCCCAGCATTTGCTACGCACGTTGTCCTGTTACTCTGAGAGGCTGGTGAAACGGTAAGAACACCGCTATGCCATTTGCAAGACCTATAATTTGGCGTGATAGTAATAAGCTTAACCGTATTCTTTATATGTTGCAGTATGTATTAAGTTAGCACGCAGTATAAGTGTGTCAGACGTGCGGGAGTGAATTTGCGGGAGTTATAAATAGAACGAAGCCAGCAATTGAGCGCGAAACCAGTCGCGGCAAAACTAGCGACTCTTGAAGGTCGCCCCTTATTAACCCAGGTACGACGCACGCTAATAAAAGCACTAAAGTGCACAGAATAGTGCGTTGTTGGCCTGCATTAGGCGCCGCCGACACAAAGACGTTTGTGAGTGGGAATAGAGACTTCGAAGTCATCAAACCAACTAGGCAGCATCACCAAAGATTTGCTGCATCTTCCATAGAAAGCTCGGTGTCCAGGCTCGGGGTCGAATGCAAGGTTAGTTGCTAGTTAAAACTGCAATACGAAGTAAGGAAGCGACTTTGCGTCGACAGTTAAGCATTAACGTACAGTCTTGTTATGTACATATGTGTAGTCTTACATGTACTTTTATGTAACAAGGCGAGTTGAAACAGCTTTTGCCCGTAGATACTTAAAGTATTGTTGACAGCTTCACTGTATGCTTGGGCGTCGTTTATTCTTGGTGTTTTATGCACATGTATGCTCTTGTATTTGTGATTTCTTACAGATTACATACATTTTTATGTAAACTGTTGGGTTTTTATTACTGGCAGTGTTTACATTCATAATTTTAGCATTCCGGGTGACAACGAGCAAATCCAGAACGATATTAGCTTCCCCTTAGCCACGCTGGCGATTTTAATAGAGTTTTATGTCTCTACGACTGTTTAAGCTAGCGAACCCAGGGCAATATAAATTAATAGTACAGTAGAGTATAGGGCTAAGTAAAAGTACCGTTACATCTGCCACAACATTGACACGGTTTACTGCCAAAGGTCAATGGATTAATAAACTGCTTTTTTATATAAAAAGTGTATAGAATAGGGTTACTGAACTCCGGTCAGCTACCCAGTTATTTGATATTTAATATCATACAAAACTGTATAGAAGTACTACACATAATATTTTAATATTATATATAATTTAAATATCTTCAGATTCGTATTTGACTAATTATATCAAACGTCGTTACATAGAACACTATAATTAATTAAGGTAAAGCTACTACATTTAATCTATGCAACGTCTCTTTTTGTTGCTATGGATGAATGGTTATTTAACCAACAAGTGTGTTAATAAAGGTGATTAATAATCGAGAGATTTTAACGCGTGAGCGAGTGGAGCGAGCGAACGCGTTAATGAGCGAGATTATTAATCACCGATTAACATAAGAGTTGGTTACAAGACTTTTCCGTCAATCGTACGTTTATTAAAATCCATCAAAAATATTTATTAGTTTTGACATTTCAGATACATTTGACGTTTAGTACGTATGGTTGCCGATGCCGGAGCAATTTTGCGGCAATTAAAATACTTGGCGGTTGGAAATCCACCTCTGTTGCCGAAGGATACATTGAGAACTCGATAGGTATAAAATACAAACTGCCACAAAAATATTGAGCGAAGCGTTTTCTAATGTAAATATTTATATTAATAAATCCACGGAATAATTTAACCTTTAGTTTTGACATTTCAGATACATTTGACGTTTAGTACGTATGGTTGCCTATATAAAATCATTGCGAAAACGGGTCTATTAATGCATGATTTTTTAGACAAAATCATGCATTAATGAGTCGATATATAAACGATTGACGGAAAACGTAATTTACCGGTTTCAGGATATTAAGCCTCTGTTTACATATACAAAAGTAGGCTGGTAACTAGGTCATAACTTATCTGTAGGGTAAAGGAATATTACCCTACATGGCAACCATAACCACACAGCAACCGATAAACTATTGAACAAATCACGGATGTTATGAATCCTAACAGCCTCAGATGTTTTAAAAGCCTCGCTCTACGAGCTCGGATTTCAAAACATCTGCGGCAGTTATGATACTCATAACATTCCTAGATTTGTTAATAGCTATTATCACTAATGGTGTGAAGAATAATCAAAGCAGTTATCATGACATAATACAACCATAAAGGTTACAGTATAAACAAAACTATTATAAGTAAGATATTTACAATGTCAACACAAAAGGGTTATATTGTTATGATAACCGCCTCACATCATCAATTGTAATGACTGAAATCCATTATTGTGGTTTTCAGCTAATCGCCGACTTTGATCTGCACGATTTCCATCTCCTTCAAAACCTTGAACAGTTTTCAACATATGAATAATGCTATTGAAAGTTATTTCCTTCGAAGGACTTTAAAATAATGTAGTAGTTTACGTCGAGTGGTGAATATTTCAATCCACTTTCGTACCATAAAACCATTTCAGGCTGTATAGCAATCTATATGTATTAATTCTACGAGTCCTCGTGAAGAGTCATTCGCCTAGAAGAGAGCTACGTATTCGATTTATCTTTAGAAACCCGTTCAATTGCATGTAGGTACTTTCGTTAAAAGGGGGGCTTTAGCTCAACAAGTTCAGAAATTCTTGTTTTACAAGATGCTTATTCCTTATGTTTAATTCTTGATAATTAATAACACTTTCAATTAACTATAAAGCTGTATAAACTGCATATAAAAACCATATTGAAATATAATTAAATTATCTTAGACATGAACACAAAAGATAAGAGAAGGTATGAGAGTTACTATTAACAATTTTCTGAGCTCCGAACTTTTCATAAACATAACCAATGCGCACATCTTTATATATATAAAGATTCTTCTGTATGTGTGTTTGTCACTGAACTCCTAAACGGCTGGACCGATTTTGATGAAATTTCCGGTAGGTGGCGCTGAAATCGGGTTCTAGGATTAAAAATTTTTTTTTTGACGATTTTGTTTTAATTATTTTAAGATTTCTCGCGTATTACAACATATAACCCCAAAATGTCACCCCTCCACCAGCCCCCAATATTTTTTAAGATGAAAAAAATCGAAAATTTAAATATCGAAAAAACTTTTGCTGAACCCGCTAATAGCAGGCAAACCAACGTTCGGGCAAGACAACGTCTGTCGGGTCCACTAGTGTAAGTATAAAATGTACGGAGTTATAGAATAGCACAAATACAGTGAAGGCAAAATCAATTTTCAGGTTCATGCTTGACATCTAATTTTACTGTTGAATATGTAAGTTATGATACGCCCGTGCAACCACAGAATCAATAACATCCTAGGAATCGTATTATAACTTTCAAGTGAGTTCGGAATTAGAAGCAGTATTACTTTGACCAATGAATATTAAGTAAGTGTTTAAATATAGATGAAGGTGACATTCTAACTATCGCTAGTATGGAGATAATGATTCCCTTTTTTAATAAGGGCGGCCACAATACATTAAAAAAATTATTATATAATAAGCAGTAAAATACAGCTAAACTAATATAAAATGTAATAACTACGAATTAGCACCACAAACTGGGCAACACGTACTTACTTTATCGAATATAAAGTATGCTCTCAAATGTTTAGCCTTATAGAAAGAAAAACCCAATCCACGTCGATTTCTTTACATATCTGTTTGTTTTCACCAATTTTTTTTAGCAAGAAATAATTTATTTTGGCATTAGTGTAATGAAAAATAAAATAAATTTTAAATTATTAAAACATCTATTTTGTCTTATCAGATTCAGCAATCATTTCAGCATCAGCGAGATTGAGTGGTTAGGAAATTCTGAAATTCGTGTTGTAGGTAAGAGCTTAAATCCCACCCTAACAACTGGTAGGGGGCCGACCAAATCGTTTTACAAATTGTATACTGACACCACTGTGTAGGGAAGTAACGCAGTCGGCGAAGGCATGTTACTAATCACATCCCCCAGTAGGCTGTTAAAGTGTGCCAGATGACCAAGTTTGGAAAAATATCATTGGTGGCCCGAATGAAGTACAGTGTTCTGAATTGAATTATTTTAGCATTACCTAATTTGAATGACACAATCTCTAGTAAAATAAAATATGTTTAACTACCTAAATATTTTTTACAAAAATATAAAATACATATGTATCGATTACGCCGTAAAATGTTAGCAAACGTTATGAGGATAAGGAGTAATATTATCTTCTAACTTACTAGTTACAGATTTGAAGAGTGAAGTTCGTGGTAGTTACCTGAAACAGAAGAGCGCATTAGTGCTACGTATACTACATCAAACCTTTTAAAATATGTATATATTCTGTGTTGCAAACTAAAGGACGATTTCAAAAGTGTAGAATTTTAATTGATTAAGAGGTAGGAGAGAGATAGAAGTAACAAGTTTTCTTTACAAATGTTTGTTCTCCGTATATTCGTATTGTAAGATGAAGCTATATTAAAAGTTGCACCGTCATTGTTTGGATGCCATCGATTGTAAAATGGCCTAAATCAAAATAATGCCGTTTACTGGTATATAATAGATGAAAACGATAGATATACACACAGGAACTGATAGTTTTTGTATAGCCTTTTTACAGTTATTGTATCGGCACCATTATAAAAAATATTTAAAGGGGTTTGTACTTCCCTCGTAAGAGTAATGTGAATTACATCAATTTACAAATAAAAAAATGTGGCTGTTGGGATTCGAACTCGGGCTCCGACAAGAACCGCAATGCTTGCCCGATATTTTAACTCTAAATCACGAAATTGCATTTAAGTTGGCTTAGGACAGAGGTATAAACGACGAGCTTACGACAGGACTCAATCGGAGTGTTCACCCTGTATACGTTGGCTCAAAATTTGCATTTTTCGCCAAGAGTAAAAACCTGAGCATGTGCAAAATATTACTTTTATTTAGCTAATAGTTCTATAGTCAAAGCAACATAAATAAAATAAATATTTGTAAGACGCTCACTCTATATATATTTGACCTAAATTCTCTCGGTTTTGCACTACGTGGACACATAATCCGCATGCAAAATTTCGTCTTCCTCCAACAAATAGTTTTTGAGCTACACCGCCAACGGGCGAAACAGACAGACAGAAACGGAATTGAGAAGATTGAAGGAAATGAAGCATGTTTTTCAATATAACGAGCTTTAGATTACAGTAACTGATGTATTTTTTGCCACAGTTATTATCGATTGTATACACATTATTACAAGTATTTAATTGTTACCGAAAATAACATTCTACTGGTATTAAACCTAAGCACCGAAATTACCTTGCAACCTCCCCATGCCTACCCACCTATCTATCTTCGAAATGATTAGCCACCTGCTACCTAATATTTACAAGAAAATGTGCTGGTGCTCCATAGTGTAAAGGCACTTGCCATTCCGTAATAAGAAAGCTGGAAAAAACAGTACGAAATGAAAATTTCCAATTTCTAGACTCCAAATTGTCTAAATATTTATGTTTATATTTTATAAATATAAAAAAGTCTATTTCTCTTAAAACATCAATAAAAAGTATGTGTCAAGTGTCCCAGTTAATAATAGTAAATTAAAAAAATTATTAGTAATACCATAGAGTAAATAATGTCGAGACTCAACCACCGCAATCTTGCCCTTGTACACGATAGAGGTTAGAGTCCCTAATTGATGCCACCCTATCCCAACGGCTTACAAATTAAACCTGTTGGGAACCAGAACTATTTTATTGATTTCTAACTCTTCTTGATTCAACATTGTTGTCGAATTAGCATATCTAAATGCTTTGCGCAAATTAAATAAGAACTAACATGCGAGTAATAGTTATTTATTGTATAAGTGTTTTAGATGGTGTTTTATCCACGCAATAACGTTTTAAAGCGAGAACGCAGTTCGAGTGTTTAATTTTCTTAAGTAGATAAAACGCAAATAAAAACAGGAATGCCAATACAACGTTTTATCCAACAACTCAATAAATATCTAAAAAAACATACGTTTTGTATTGACAGCCATGAAAAGTCATAGTAACAATTTGGAAAGTACCGAAAGATCAAATGTTATACGTTTGGCAGTACTGAAGTGTATTGTCGGTCTATATCAAATTCGAGAGGTTAATAGGTTAAGTTTTGTTTGTTATTTGCCACAGATTGACGCAAAACTTAACCTACAAATTTAGAATTTGGCATAGCTTGACAGTGCTACCAACAATGCAGTAGTAAGCGACATGGTTTTATCCCACTAGTTGAATAAAGTAATTTCATTATTCCACTAGTGGATAAAGTGGTACTTTAGACGGTTCATAAGTGTGGATAAAACTTCAATTATAAGGTGATTGTGGATAAAATCAATTTATTTGTTCCTCACTTGTAAACATCAATTTATCAAGTCACTGTATTCACCTTGAAAATGTTTCTTAAGTGGCTAGCCAGTAAAATTTTACAAGCGTGCCCATAGATAAATGATAGTGTGCAAAGCCAGAGTTGTCTTTCTTAGTATGTGTCATATTGATGAATTTAGTTGCTTGTCCGTTTGACATTTTGAATAAATGATAAATTTCTAGTTATTTACAAGTGAGGAGCAAATAAAATATTCAACAATACAAGCAAGGTAACAGGTTTTACTGGCTCATCTATACGCCAGTAAAAACCCTCTACCAAGCTAGTAATGTTAAATCCTATTATTTACCTTGCAGCAAATGTATAGCATGCAATACGGCATTTGTCGCGATCTTACAGTTTGACAATAGCGATACAATTCTTTGAGACACATTAACGAGATTAATTGAGGGATCTGCAGCGCCCTTACTCAGGTTTAATGTATAATGGAATAATTTGGCAATAATGTATATAGGTAATCCATTTAACAGTCGAATGCGTTAGTAGCTATTTTTACTTATTGTATTACCTGCTATTTCTGGAAATATTACATTATATCAAAATTCTACGTTATCTAGGCGAAATAACTTTTATATAAAACCTTTGCACTAAACAATAAAATTACAGTACACTTTTTAAGATTCCCTACATTCAAATCATGCCTAAACGTATCTTGAAACATAATCTGGTAATGTAATATGCTGCTGCACAACAAACTTGCGATATCCATTTGCTATATTGCTCTAAAATCAGCTCGTTATTATTGACTTTTCCCATAATGGCAGTAATGTGTGCAGGTGTAACTGATGTTATATCCAACGTTATTTGGGTTCTGCTGCAAATAACTAACTTATAATTAAAGTAGTTGTAATAATGCAAATGTTAAATCCCAGAGGCCCCATATGCATGAATGGCCGTTGCGAATTGTGAGTTTATTGATACAGTCCAGGATCAGTCTTCATATAGTATGCCTATACAAACAGGTTGGTCATGGAAGTTGGGGACATTTTTACCAACATTAACTGCATAAGAAATAGTAAAAACTTTTTAATATTTTTTTCCTAAAGGGGCAAATTAAAAAGTCGAATAAAAAATTATTTGTTTTTAATATGTTATAACCCATCGAAGAGTTACTTTTAATTTG